>CM045743.1:8663939-8686439 GCA_024760905.1 Plotosus lineatus
TCCCCGGTGTGGTGTCTCAGGCATGTCCAACCGAGAAGAGACCCTGGGGTCGACCTAGAACACACCGGAAGGACTATGTCTCTCGGCTTGTCCAGGAATACCTCGGTGTACCCCCGGAAGAGCTGGAGGAAGTGGCTGGGGAGAGGGACGTCTGGACTTCATTGCTTAGGTTGCCCCAAGCCCGGGTTAAGCAGAAGAAGATGTCAACGATGATGAAATGTTTGACTCTTATTTGACAGTTTAGATGAGTGTGTCATACTCCTCGCAAATAATATTGTTGTGTGTGGAAATCCACTGCATAGCTTTTCTGCAGCCTGGCAGCTCCATATGAACCATATGTTGTCCTGAATCCTTTGTCTATCTTATCCGGCAGTAACAGTTTCAGCAGTTTGTGGCACAGTCGCTCTTCTGTGGACTCAAACAAGACATTCCAGCCTTCATTCCCTGCACCTATCAATCAGCCCTGGGTACCCATGACACTCTTGACAGTTCATTCCTTGGACCACCTTTGGTAAGTACCAATGACTAGACCCAGTGGTTTAGCCACCACAATGTGGCCCTTGTTCAAGACACCCAGATCCTTATACCTGCTCATTTTTCCTGCTTCCAGCACATGAACCTCAAGAATCAGGGATCACCTGCATCTGTGTCAATCTGTATCAGGTAATCAATTGTAATTATGGTGAGGTCAGTCTTCAGAATGTTTTAATGTTAAGGACGGACACTCACTCATTCATTCATTCATTCACTCATTCACCAAACCGCTTAATCCGACTAGAGCCTCTGGGTGGCTGGTGCCTTTCAGCCGACACTAGGCGAAGGCAGGGTACATCCTGAACAGTGCATCAAAGCACACACAACGAGTCACACTCACATTCCCATGTACGTTCAACCTGGAACAGAGAATCGACCTAATGAGTACCTGGAGGAAACCCCAGCAAGCTGGGAAACAACATACAAACTCCACACAGAAACACCTGAGCCCATCAAACAAACCCAGGACTTTCTTGCTGTGAGGCAGATGTGCCAACCACTGCACCATCATGCCACCCAAACGGAACAGTAGATTTATATAAACTTTGCTTAACATAAATAAAGTTGTATAAAATCATAATAATAAAAGCTATGAGCTACATACAGAATACAGTACAGTATACAAGCAGAAAGGCTCAGGCGGAACAGTGGCATAGTGGTGAGTAGGGATGTCTTTGACAATCGGAATATCGCCGATATAATTATATCGATCGATAATCGATACCTATAAAAAGGATATCGGTACTTCTAATGTTATGGCTTCCTGTGTTCATGACAGCGTCTGTAGTAAATGCAATTTTCAATGACACCCCTAGTAAATGGTACGTCCCGCCTCTCTGTATAGTAAATGGTACGTCCCGCCTCTCTGTATGGTAAATGGTACGTCCCGCCTCTCTGTATAGTAAATGGTACGTCCGCCTCTTTGTATGGTAAATGGTACGTCCCGCCTCTCTGTATGGTAAATGGTACGTCCCGCCTCTCTGTATGGTAAATGGTACGTCCCGCCTCTCTGTATGGTAAATGGTACGTCCCTGCTTCTATTGTGCTGTCAGCGCGCGTGTTCTCAACAGCACAGAACATTTTGAACAGGAAGAGACACTTATCACCGGATAATGCAAATCTTCTTGCATCATAATCATGAATTGTAAAAATGCATATCTCTTAAACTTTTCAATTGACAAGTGTTTGTAGAATAGAAACAACTTGCTTGAAATTAACTAGTAAACAAGTGTTTACATACAGATTTGTGAAATACAAAAAGGTGTTAATTAAAATCTTTTGGTGGAAAACTATTTCCTGCCTTTTATTTCAGTTTTGGCTTTAGTAATTGGTCACTTTATTATAAAATATTCAATGCATTATACAAACTACTGTAATATATCTTTCTATTTCTATTTTCTATTTTTTATTATTAGTTCTATTTAATGCATTTATGGAACAGTAACAGTACAGCAATATTCTGATGTATCGATACATCGGAAATTTTTTTATCAATATAACGATACCAATAATAGGTTTTCAATGACACCCCTAGTGGTGAGCATGCCCACCTCGTAAAAGCAGGTCCTGGGTTTGAATCTAGGGTTTGGTGTGGGTGTCTCTGTGTGGTACAGCGATCCCTCGCTACTTTGTGCTTCAGTTTCTGCAGCTTCAGTGCATCGCGGGTTTTTCAAAATTATTCATCGAAAAACAAAAAATAAGGAAAAATAGAAGGAAAAGTTAAGGAAAATGGCAAAAAACAAGACCATTTATGCAAAAAAAAAAAAAAAAAACTCAAACAAACAAAAACAAAAAACAACCCATCAAAACTATTTACATTTTTATGTGAGGTGCTCATCTGAGTGTGTGCATGCGCATCTGCGTGCGTGCGCGCGCGCGCGTCTGTATGTGTGTGCATGTATATTTTATTTACATCGTTTTTTAAATGTTTAATTGTTATTATAAGCATTTATAGCATTAAATATGTATTTATAGATATTATACACACACATACATGTACGTATACGTCAGTCATGGGGAGTCGATCCTACTTTGCAGAAATCGGTGGTCGCGGGGGGAGTCTTGGTCCCCATTAATTGCGGAAAGTGAGGGATCCCTGTATTTGCATGTTCTCCCCATGCCTGTATGGGTTTCCTCCGGGTACTCCAAGTTTACTCAAAGTCCAAAAAAGTAACAAGCGCTTTGGCCCATTTGGCAAAAACTGACCCAAGATGCGAGAGCGAGTGTGAATGGTTTCGTGTGTGTGTGTGTGTGTGTGTGTGTGTGTGTGTGTGTGTGTGTGTGTGTTATACTGAACCTCTGCCCAGTGTTGGCTGAGATAGGCTCCAGCCTCTCCACAACCGTTTCGGAAAATGATTGAGTGATGGGTAAACGAAAAAGCATCTTTTACAGTGAAAGTCACTACACTGCTAAGCTCGTCAACCTCATCGGTGCTGTTGTGTTTGTTTTTTTTTCTTTTGTTTTGTTTTCTTTTCCTGTTATATTTAGGTAGAAAGATCCAAAATGGAACAAGTATCGCTGGAATTAGACAAACAATCCAAGCTATGTTTTGCAGTCAGTCACTGATCATAATGATGTGAAATGTTATACTCTGCTAAATGAAATGAACAATTGCCGGTTTAAAGGTTCCGCTTTCATCTGCGCCATTTTATTTCTGCTGGATTCACTCACTACTGGAAACATTGTCGATTTTTGGGTGAATCATGTCTTTAAATTAAGGCTGTGGCTTAATACCGAGCACATACATGCGACAGAGCGTAGGCCGTTTTGTCGGGTTTTCTTTCACGGTGATTTGAAAAAACGGCAGTTAAAAATGCATTGAACAATAAATCGTAACAAACAATCACGCTTCCTGAAAGAGAGTCACGTTCATTCATTCATCTTCAGTAACCACTTTATCCTTCTCAGGGTCACGCTGGATCTCTAGCTAATCCCAACACCATTCAAACACACACACACACACACACACACACACACACACACACACACACACACACACACACACTAGGGTAATAAACCTCAGCTAATTTTCCTCTCTTTTTTCCACGTTAATTTTTTGACAGTAGGAGGAGCACCGGCGAACCAATGAACACACCAACCGTAAACCTGTGCTCCCGCCACCCTGCCACCTACAGTTACAATTTGGAAGATAAATACAGTCTAAAAATCCACTCACTCTCATCGCACAGTCATTTTGTTGAACCTCATAATCCTATTAGAATTGCAGGGAGGCTGGAGCCTATCACAGCCGACACTAGGTGAAGGCCTTGTGCACCCTGACTAGCTCGTTAATCCATTGCAGGGGTAACACACAACTATTCATTCTCCGACCCACACCTAGGAGCAACTCCGAAAAACCAGTCGGCCGAAAATACCCGAAGGACACAGTAAGCATGCAAACCCCACACATCCTGGGAGTCGAACCCAGGACCTTTTTGATGTGAGGCAGATGTGCTAACCATTCACCACCTGCCACCATTCATTGCTTTTTCTGAACCGCTTACTCTTAATTAGAGTCACGGGGAGGCTGGTGCCCATCTCAGCCGACTCTGAATGAGGGACCCTCTGAAATGAAAATTTCAAGGGAATATTTTTACTTTGATTTTTTTTATTAAGCGCAGTTGCACTTTTATCCTTCAAAAAAAAAAAAAAAAAAAAAGAAAAAAAAAAGAAAAAGGGGATTGAAGTTCAGAAGTTATTCGTATGAAGTATATTAGTCGATACAGTATTCTTCTCGACCTGGGAAAGCGCTCATCACACCACGAGTACATGAGTAAATCTTCACAAACAGATCAACATCATGTGCTCAGGGATCCTGATGGAAGCTTTGAGCTCGAACAAAAGGCTGTGGGAATGTGGGAGGAACTAAAATCATTTGTTTCCTGCATATTTACAAAGACGAGCCTACTAATGCTTGCATGTTGCACTCTAGCAAAACAACTCGATTCTAATCTCTGTCTCCGTAATAAAGACAGAGAAAAGTAGTGGCACAGAGCGGAAAAAAGTATTATTAATATTATTATTTTAATATTTTCCTTCTTTGCAATATATAGATTAACAGACTGCTGCTTGGCAGTATGGTGGTGCAGTCTGTAACTCCGTTCCCTTCTAAATTAGAAACAGCTGCTTTCTACACGGAGTTGACATGCTTTCTTTATAGGTTTGCTCCGTGGGCTCTGGTTTCCTCCCATCATCCAAACGCCTGCATATTTGTTCAACTAACCACTCTACAAAAAAAACTGCCCACAGTTATGAATATGAGTGTGCTGTATTCGTCTGCCTCTCCACAATGTACACAAATTAATCCTATTGCAGGGCAACACACATACAACCACTCACACTCACAGCTGGGGGGGCAATTTAGAGCAACCAACCAGTCCAATGGGCATGTCTTTGTACTGTAAGAGGAAACTGGCAGGGACATCCGCTCCTGGGACTCAAACCCAGGCCCTTCTTGCTGTGAGGTGTATGTGCTAACCACTCTGTCACCGTGCTGACGCAGCTTCCCCTGCAAAAATAAACATTTTATGAATAAATGAAACCACTCCCCATCGAGCTCTGGCTCGGCCATCAGGTGTTCCATAGTTTGTCCTCAAAATTATGAAAACCCTCAGAGACCGGTAATGTGGAGGAAGGAAAGAACAAACGCATGAGAGGAAAAGAAACAGGGACAACAGGGTTTTTCTTTTTTTTTTTTTTTTTGAAACACTAAGTTTTTTTTTTTTTTTTAGCCCTGCAAGTCCAGATTGTCAAGTATGCAGAGCTGAACGTTCAGAAATCAGCGCGAATAGATTTCATCTCCACAGGAGGAACGGATTATATCTGATCATGGAAATAAACAGGAACATTACCATGATTTGTTGCTTCTGAGAACGGCAACATATGTCTGTACGTCTGTTCTCTTTCTTCAACCCTGTTCTGCCTGCGCTCAGCTCATTGGGCTGTGAGTGGGACAGGAATGATTCAAGGTTGAATATTTAGGTGTGGCAGCAAAAGCACCCTCTTCAGAGAATTATAAAATTAGGAGGCAGAAAATGAAAAGGTGGTGCAATTCGTCATGAGCGAGTGAACCGGAAATCTTGTGATCTCTGCAATACGGCGGCTTCCCCGGCACAGAGAGTGAAGACCTCCGCAGAAAATTGCGAGTTACCCATTGAGTAGACTGTTTTCACGGATGGCAAGTGTCCTGGATTTAACACGTGGTATTAGTGGTGTCATTACAGGACCCCATGCATGGCAACAAATGGCAGCACTCTTGCAGACAGACTGAATTTGATATACACTCCTCACCACGTCTGAAGGGCAGTGGTGGTCTAATCGTATAGGGAGCTGGATCGCTGATCCAAAGGTTGGGGGGTTCGAGTCCCACTCTTCACAAGGTTGTCACTGTCCCCCCCAGTGCAGCTAACTGGGTTATCAAAGGCCGGCCATGTCGCCCACTGTCTATGGTGAGAGGTTCATGTAAAAGAACCATTGCTGACTTTCGACAAGAGTAGGCTGCAAAGCCGCTGGTGTGTTTCTGCCCTGCGATGGCCTGGTGAGCTGTCCAGGGTGTACTCTGCCCTTGCCCAAAGTTGGCTGGGATGGGCGCCAGCCTCCCTGCAACCCTGATTAGGATTAAGCGGATACAGAAAATGAACTGAACTGAACCACGTGTGAAGAACTGCAGATCAGTAAAACAAGTTTCAATGAACAGCTGAACTTGAGCTTGGCCGGTGTGTTTCTCAGTTTTTTTTTCTTCATACTGTATATTTATTTTATTTTATTAACTTATTTATTTATTTTTTGAAATACCTGCAAAATCAGCAGCCATTCCATCCAAGCCAACCTGATGGTCCAGAACATTCTACCTAGCAGTTTGCACTGCATTTACTGACACAGCAGGTATCCAAAGCAATCATTTTATATTATTATATTTTGAACCCAATTCACCACATGTGGTACATGACCTATTTCTATTGGTTTAAAATCTTCTACTTAACCACGAGATGGAAACTTTATTTCGTCTCCGTCCCAGTATGTGTTTTGTCTACATCAAGTAAACCCGGAGGGAATAAATTAACTCTTTGTGTATATTTTTGGTATAATACACACCTTATGATACCGACTGATTCTGATTACACTTTGTATGGCGTGTCCAGTAACTCAGCTTGTGACCCTTCAGCCTTGAGCTCCGTCCTGCTCGTATCAATACTACTGATAATAACGAAATATGCATGTGATGTAATGAAAGCCCACAGTAACCTACTGGAACTCATGTACTCAGTAACTCATTTATCAAACTGCTTGTTCCTGCCATTAGGGTCACAAGGAGGCACCCTGGACATTTCACTAGACCATCATAGGGTGACACACACACAACCATTCACACGCTGATCCACACTTAGGTTTAATTTGGAGTAGCCAATTCACCGAATAAGTGGGACCGGTGGCGTATTGGATAGGGTGCTGTGCTCATGATCAGAAGGTTGTGTGTTCAAATCCCAGTTAGACCCCCAAGGTCTCAACCACAAGTGTGCCTCTGTTCACCAAGCAGTGTAAATGGGTACCAGTAAAAATGTACAGTACTGTAAAGGTAACCTGCGATGGACTAGCGTCCCATCCAGGTGGAGTTGAACTCCTAGTTGCTTCGCGTTACGGAAACCGGGGATAAGCACCAGCCTGATGAGCCGCTAGGCTCGGGCGTAAAAAGCTCAACATACTTTACATAATTCACCGAATATGCATGTTTTTGAACTGTAGGAGGAAACCCATGCAAGCACAGGGAGAACATGCAGATTCCCAAGCCCAGGAATGTCTTATGGTGATGCGGACATGCGAACCACTGCATCTCTTTTCTGCCCCTGTTTGAACTCTGTGCAGCAGTATATAGATATAAATATATACACGAGAGATCATTTTATAATCATGATGGGATTATAGCGCTTGATTATTACCGTCATTATACTGTTTCAAAGCATAAGGATATTGTGAGCAATATCCAAAAAAGACCTTTTTTTTTTTTTTTTTGAAAAAGGACTTTTACTTAAAAAGTAATTAATCACGTTAATTTGATTTACTGTACAGTTAATAAAGATCCAGAAAACTTGTAATTAAAATCCACACAATCCTGCTATTTTTATGTGCACATGTACTTACAAAGTATTGCAATTATTACATGTTGACCTACATCTAAAATAAATGGACCTAAAAAAAAACATATACTGTACAGTAATCCCATTTTAACTAAGAAATAAAGAGAATAAATTTTAAGACATTGTTTATCATACTGAAAGCCACCTTAAAAGCAAAGGTTAATATGATTGGGATGTACTATAATTAAATAAAACTCCACCAAAGGTCAGACAGCCGTGCTGGATCTGTCGTGCTGGTTTATTTAGATAATGAATGTCAGGGTTGTGTCAGTGTTGACAGGATGCACGAAATTATAACGAGTTTATGGAACTGTATAATGTGGTGCACAGTAAAATGGTGGATGCTTAGGTGTATACAGGGTGAATAAAAAAATATCACTTAAATACAATCCATGAGGTCAGTTAGTTGGAGAAAGCAGGAAGTGCTCTGTAGATCAAGTGTAAAGATGTGTGGAGTGTAACGAAGCTCCAGGTGAGTAGAGGAGCTGTGGGATCCGGGGAGCCTGAGATTTTAAAGTGTCTGCAGAGAGAGGGGTCAGGGGATCTGAGCTTTTAACTCTGTTCCTCTGTTCAACCTCGCTGTGACCAACCTGTTAATGCAGAAGAGTGGGGGGGGGGACCACACTGAAGTTAATCCCACTCCAGCGTGTGGAGGAGATGCTGTGTGGAACAAGACAGCCTTCCCCAAATCTCTCTCTCTCTCTCTCTCTCTCCAACATGTATGCACACACTCACATCCTGTAGGATTTACAGACACCACACGGTCTGTTGTGGCTTAACCTGACTGCTGAGGTCACCAAAGCTTCTGCTGGACATATGATACGTCTGGTCAGACTGCTCAAAGATTACACAGTGCCCTTCCAGTACTGACTGTCTACCGAACTATTACAGCTTACGTGATTTCTTAATATTTAATTTGAGTGATGCAGGAAGCCTGCGATTTAAAAAAGTAAAATAAATAAATAAATACATATTTTGGGAGTGTTTTCACTCAAATGTACATGTCCCTAGTAAATCTCTTAACCTCTTTCATCCCATCACGCACAAATGTGGTTCAGATATATCAAGCTATAAAACGACTATTGAACTCGAAATGCATTCTTGTCACGGAACACTACATCTATCCCCCGCAAGGTCAACTGCACCCTCGAGAGTGTTAACAGGTTTGATAAACTGACCCCTGTAAGTTTAACAAAAAAAAAAAAATGATACCAGTTTTGATAGCAACCATTCAACATAAATATAAAATAAATACACAAAGAGCCAACCCACTAGAGTGTTAACGAGAAGTGTCTGTGGCCAGAACACACATAGAACACAATAATATACTGTCAGTGTATTTCCAGCAAACACTGAAATAAGAAAAGTTCAGTTCAGTTAATTTTCTGGAACCGCTTAATCCTAATTTGGGTCGCGGGGAGGCTGGTGCCCATCCCAGCCAACTTCGGGTGAGGGCAGAGTACACCCTGGACAGCTCACCAGGCCATCGCAGGGCGGAAACACGCTGACGGCTTTGCAGCCTACTCTTTACGAAAGTCAGCAATGGTTCTTTTACATGCCTCACACCATAGACAGTGGGAGACATGGCCAGCCTTTGATAACCCGGTTAGCTGCACTGGGGGGAGGGGGGGCAGTGACAACCTTGTGGAGAGTGGGACTCGAACCCCCAACCTTTGGATTTGCATGGGAATCTGTATGAGTCCATGAGACCTAATTGGCTGAGCTCTCACTTGAGGGCCAACGTACGCTCACTTCCCTGTCACTCACAGCGATCGCCAGCCAATCATGGGCGTCTGCGAGCTCATTCATTCGAGGAGGCAGGTAGCGATTTCCCTCCGAGTGTGTTGGACCACCCCCAAATACACGACGCTGCAGTTCGAAAAGAGGCGGGTGGCGAGCATCGCATATGCAGATATGTGTATGCTTTCACCCCTCCCTGGTGGGTGGTGGTCCTGTGATAGGGAAGGCAACACCTGATGGGTGGGAACTGGATATGAGTAAAATTAGGGACAAAATGGGGACGAATCCAAAAAAAAAAAAAAAAAACATGGCTTGAGATGTCCACCCAGACAATGCATGCAACATTACAGTTAATCTTCAAAAATGAAAAGAACGTGTTCCTTCAGAGATTTAGCATGATGGTCATTGGATCAGTGATGATGACACCCTCAAATTTTAATGAAATGATAAAAATAGGATATGGAAGCTCTGGAACTATGAGGCAAAGTCATCTATTTGATGCTCAAACTAAGTAAGAAACTTGTTGGTCCATTGCAAATAGAGCATAACATTGTCACACTGACATCAAACGTGAAGTACAAATGCAGCAACATTGTTGACAAATATTCAAACCAAAATTCATCAACTGTGGGCTTCCAAGTAGCACATCAACAAGGTCAGATCAAATTTATCATAATTTCCCTCGCGGCCTTACTCAGCCCTAGCGTGCATCCGCTCTGAGAAGCGTTGTTCTTCTACTGTGAGATCGCAGGTACAACTCAACCTTGATGCTCGCAGCCATCTGATGCTTAGAGTCCATGGGATTCCATGATCCTCTCCTTGCTACTTAAAGCGATCACCAGACAAAAAAGATGGAAGGATTTTTCTTTTTAATAATATACAGTGGTAACTCACTTTACAAAATTAATCTGTTCCAGAGCCTTTTTTGTAACCTGGATTTTTCGTAAATTGAACAGCATTTACATGTAAAATGTGTGATTCGTTCCAAGGCCCCCAATACTACCCCCTAAACCCTTTAAAAATTATAAAAGTATACCTTTTAACACCTTCTTCTACTTCACTATCGTACCGATGGTAGACGGGTTTGGCCCTATTCCTTTGTGATATCACTCAAGCCCGTTTCTTCTTCTCACTCACACCAGAAATCGCACGCGCGTGTGTGTGTGTGTGTGTGTGTGTGTGTGTGTGTGTGTGTGTGTGTGTGTGTGCACGTGTGTTGACCATGTCTTCTTAGCAGAGTTATAATCATACAAATGTTTATGGAAGGTTAAAAGCCTGTGTCAAGAAATGAAGCATAAGACAACAGTAACTCTGACCTTTACACGAAAAGCATCATGGTGGATTCAGCTCCATAATAGCCAATGGGAGGGAGCTGCGTCATCCCTCCTGGCCAATGGGAGGCCAGCGGGGCGGGATGTTGGGAGATAGGCAATGGGAGGTAGCTGCATCATCCCTCCTAGCCAGTGGGAGGCCGGTTGTTTGAACATCATGGATGGGAGAGCAGCTTGTGCATTGTTTGAATGTTTGAATGGCATGTTTGAATTTTTCAGACGGCGCTTTCGTAACGTGAACTTGATTCGTATACAGAGACAAAAAATTTTAGGAAAATGCATTTCTTAACTTGCATTTTTCGCTTGGTGAGACTTTCGTAAAGTGAGCTACCACTGTATTAAATTTATCAAGTGTTTGAATGAGCCTGTGAGTAGTGCTGACCTTCACAAAATACCAGTTTTAGGATTCGATATCTTTCCAAATCAGATTTAATTAGAGCCATATCAGCTTGTCATATCAGTCACATTTCTATAACAGAGATGTTATGGGAGGGACCATTGACCTGCTTGTTCACTAATAAGGATGCAGTCTTTTATTCAGACATTTGGCATGAGCCCATTGGGCCATGGAAGACGAGCTCTACTGGGTGTTAGTGGTAAAGATCAGCCAAAACACAGCATTTCACTACTTGACTAAATCAATGCATCATCTCAGAGATGTCTTCACTAGAATGGCACTGACTATGCAAGTGAGAAATGCAAAGCCACACTGACGAATGAGTGCTTTAGGATATGCAAAAGAATGAGCAAAATAAATAAATTAATAAAATTGAGATGAAAATGCCAATAAAAGAAAAATGGGAATGTCAATAAAGGAGAATGAAGTAAATAGTAAACAACAAAAGGAGAAAGGAAGAGGGAACACACACACACACACACACACACACACACACACACACACACACACACACACACACACACACACACGTGAATTTTAATACATTTTTTTTCCAGAAATGGGGCTTGAAATAAAGAAGACTATGTTAGATTTAGAGTAAATATCGATCAAATTCAGGTTTCAGGAATTTTTTAGTGGATTCTTTAACACACTGAGACTGCGGGATGTTTTCTGAATGTAAGATATCACAGCACGCCCGACAGTCTCAGACATATAGAGGCATTGGGAAGAAAAATAAAGCATGGAAGGAAGTAATAATAGATCATTGCTACCGCTGGTGTGTATAGAGTAGGTGACTTGCTTTGCAAATCTGCTAACGAATCTAATAGGAAGCCGAGCACGTATCGCATTATAAATAGAGCAACTGGTTACTAAAAGGTAAAAAGAGTTAGACGTGCTCCGGCAGCATGTTTTCTTGTGTTTTCTGGATCTTATGCACCCTTTACACTGGCTTACGATCAAAAAATGTCAAAGACATTTAAAGGTCACGCTGTTACTAAGTAACCACCAAATCACCAAAATTGCGATTTTGAAACATTAATGAGTGACCTGTGTGTCCACTGAACCATCTGCCTGCCTCTCCTGTGCTTCTCCATGGTAATGTATGGCGACCAACACGGTTAAAGATACGTAGGTGATCCCTGAGGAATGTCTGGGCAACTATTTCGCCTTCTCTGTGCGTACTCTGCACCATCATTCACGACCAATGGCATCTCAGAAGATAGAGGGGAGGAAGACACATTGCCTCCTTTTGCCAAATAGCGGCACAGCAGTCACCAGACTCATTGTTCAGTGCACTATTGGACACCTAAGGGAAGCAGAAGCATCACCAGATGTACCTGGTGACCCATTCAACGACCACCGTGCCTGCATTCTGCGACCATAGCAATGTTTCTTCTTCCCTTCTCTCTCTTTTGAGCCAACTCCAAGCCATCTTTTGGCAAAATTTATGGTGACCATGGTGTTCATATGGCCTCCTTTGAGCCATCCTGTATAAAGGGAGTTTATTACTGGCCTAATACGTATTACATTTAGCTTTATATATGTAATTCTATGTACATAAAGGCAACTGATTTCAGCCATGTACTCAGTCTCATGCGCTGAGATATACAATCCATCATAATCAAGCTGCTCGAGAACCTATAACATTTTCTACTTTCCAAACAAGTGTTATGTTTTCTCATTTTTAAGAGCATATTAACTCTCAGCTAGTCCACCGCAACGTCAGTAGTGAGTGCTTTGGTTTATAAACTCATAAACACACACAGCTCTTCAGACTGGCTTTAAGCCACTGATCTGTGAGGAAGTAATAAACCCACTATTTGATTCTCAGTCAAACTGCATCGCTTTAATACAATAACACAATAATCTCAAACCTACAGCATCTTGTTATTTTTTTTTTCCCCATGCAACATGTTTATTAGGGGATTGTTAATGCACATTAAGTTTGGCGGTTTGGCTCGGTTTACCATGATAGCAGTTGCTCCAAATCGCAGAGTGAAATACGTGTTGTCTGTTTTTTTTTTTTTTTTTGAACAGATGATGAATTGAAACAAGACAAATAACATTTCACACCTGAATCGTTTCAAATTTAAACTGTTGGAGGTTAGAAATTAATTGCGCCCGAAACAAAGGGAGGTCTTCTAAAGCCTCATTAATGCTTTAAATTATTAAATCCAATTATTGTAAGAAAGCTTTTGACCTATTTTTCATATTGAGTGCTTCATTAGAACCTCTCTCACCATGAAGCTAACACGTCGCCTCCTTTGTTGAAGATGTATACGTTTATGATTTCTACTCTCTTCCTTCGTGTATCGTTGTGCTCATTTCTGTCGTTTCCTTATGAAAACCTGCTCCATAAATGAACTTTACCTACAAACCAAATCCCTTGACATCGTCTCATTTAATCTGAATCAAGCCTCTAGTCAAATACCTCTGATTAGCTGTAAAATGTCCTAAAAATGTTCAACATTTAATAGCCTACATCTAGTTTCAGGAGAGAACATTTAACACCGGTGGCAATTAATTTAAAGATATTAATAAATGGATCTCAAAAATATCTATAGAATGCATTTAATTAGCTTTTTTTTTTTATTTGGCGTTATGTGAATAGTAGGTATGGAATTGTATGCTGAAATTATCCCCAACTCATTTATGAAACACGTTATGCTGTAGGAGTGAACACAGTACGTCCCCGTCCCCCCAAGAAACTGTGAATATTGAATTACTGTACTCATCTGTTTTGAGTACTTTCAAAAAAAAAAAAAAAAAAATTCCATCGTAATATATTTTGTAATTTAAATACTCTGTACGTGTAACTCAGCACTTCCTGGTCATCGTTCCTCTGTAACCTGCCATAACTGTTACGACTTGAGAAACTCAGGTACAGGTGCGGACATTAAAGAAGAGTCCACGGCAGAATTTACACCGCTTGAAGACACGATTTCAATTTTTGACTCAAAGTATCCATATGCAAAAAACATGACCACAAACATATCCTGAATAAATTCGCAAATTATCATCGAGCTTTAAATTAATTTATAAAACCCGCCATCTGTCTTTGCTTCTCGAAGTGAATTGTGCATTTCTGCCTCGTTTATTCTGCTTTTTAAAATCTTCAGCATTAGCAGTTCTGCAAACTCAGTTGCTAAAGTACCTGTCAACAGCACTCCAGTGTCACATTATTCCTCCATGAGACTAACTCTCTGCCAGTCTGTTTACAGCATTATGCCAGCCATCTGTCAATTCCATGCACACACACACACACACACACACACACACACACACACACACACACACACACACACACACACACTTCTTGATCAATAATGATTCTGCTGGAGAAGTGTGTATTGGTGCAGTAATACCTACATTATTAAATGGTTGCCTGCCTTAGCAAAGGCCAAAACGTGCGCATGGTTGACATGGCGGAACTTGAAATTTCCTGACAGGTAACTGGGTGCTTGTCTGAGATCCACTGAGTGTGCCACACAGACCTCTGGTGAGGAACAGGAACAGGTGAGAGGGATTGTGCACAGATGTGGTAGGATCTGATCTGATCTAATCTAATAAACCCTAAAGGTGCACAGAGGATTAGATAACCAACAAGTGAGCACATGGACATTTTTTTTCAATCATTTCAAATGCACGTTATTCTTTTTCATTTTTTTTTTTTTTTTTAATCGATGGTGGTAGAACAAGGGAAACGATAAATTTGATACCTCATTCGTCTAAATCAGTCGAAGAATAACCGAGCTATAGGTGATAATAATTATGTTAAATGAGCCCTTTATGCGAATGTAAATGCATTGCAAACTGCTTTTAAAATGTTTACAGATAAAAGGCTGTAATGGAAACTTCAAAAAGGCCTTATAACTTTATAGCCATTAAATGTATTATCATAAATGGGATTACTGACCATGACATACCTTTATAACATCTTTACCTGAGATATTTTGATATAATTCTGACTTAGTTTCATGTCTAACGGCCATTTAAACCGAAAGTGGTTGATGGCACTTTCGTGAATTTTCATCCGAGACCAGATCACTTGTTGTCATGACGCCGCCCGGTACAGAACCTGCGGGATCTCAGATTGGCTTCACACTTCATAATATCCTACTTTAATACATAAACAACACGTCTGCACCCATTATTTGTTTACCTGGGAGTCAATCTAACTGAAATTTGATGTTAAAACTCAGCTTCAATTTGAACTTTTTGGAAAATCGACAAAACTTGATGGATTTTCTCCACGTAAAAAACAAGGACGTTCTTAATGTACTACAGATTCAAGATTAGTGCCAATCAAAATAACGTAGAGCAAATGCGCGAACCGTGTTTGTAGGCACCAATCCGAAGCTACCAGTGAAATTTTGATGACATCATTGCAGCAGAGCCAAGAGACAGGCCTTATCAACATCATTACTGGAAACCTGAACTGAGTCAAAATGATCTGAATCATTTTGTTTTCTGTAAATAATAATAATAATAATAATAATAATAAAAGTCCCCTAGTGCAGCTAACTGGGTTATCAAAGGCCAGCCATTGTCTCTCACGGTCTACAGTGAGAGGTTCATGTAAAAGAACTGACTTTTGTCAAGATTAGGCTGAATAGCCGTCAGCATGTTTCTGCCCAACAATGGCCTGGTGAGCTGTCCGTGGTGTACTCTACCCTTGCCTGGAGTCGGCTGAGATGGGCACCAGCCTCCCCGCGACCCTAATTAGGCTTAAGTGGTTCAGAAAATGAATGAACGGATAATAGAAGTCATTTCTTTCTACTATTGAACACTCCAGCACTGTGTAGTTCATCTTTTTTTTTTAATCGTTCCATTTTAGTAGGTATGACATGGAAACATGGGAAAACTATTCTCCATAACAGTTTGCTTTGCGCATAGCCAATTTCAGCCACTCAACAGTCGA
The DNA here is from genome assembly GCA_024760905.1 of Plotosus lineatus. NCBI lineage: Eukaryota > Metazoa > Chordata > Actinopteri > Siluriformes > Plotosidae > Plotosus > Plotosus lineatus. The sequence goes on from CM045743.1 coordinate 8,679,999, forward strand.
GTGTGTTTGACCCATGACCCATCTTAACTCTACTTTGTGCCCGTGTTAAGAGCTCCGTGTGGCAGCGATGCTAAAAGTAGAAATAAATTTAGCAAAACAACATTCTATTTTTGAATAACGACTAAATTAATTCAGCAAACCTGTTGAAAAGTGGTCAATTGGGTCACGAGCTTAATATCACTCTGAAAATGAGTATATTTAACACTCAGACTTTATTCAGTTGGCATTCTGGAGAATGAACGAACAAGGCAAATGAGCCCAGACTGAATGGGCATTGCCGTGGTGATAAGAGCTTTAAAAAATTGCTTTGTGAAGCGTAGCACTGCCATTCACAGCTCTTTCTTCATCCCCTTGGGAGCACCTCCAAACATCTTATCATTTAATTGGCCTGAGAATTGGACAGGTCCATCTCTCTCACGGGCTGACGTTAGGGCATTCAGCAATGTTTACATGCCATCACTCTGAGAAGAGTGAAAGCCTGGCGGGACTGAAGAAACAGGTGAAAGGGTCAAACAAGTCAAAGAGACACTGTGTGTGTGTGTGTGTGTGTGTGTGTGTGTGTGAGACAGAGAGAGAGAGAGAGAGAGAGAGAGAGAGAGAGAGAGAGAGAGAGAGAGAAAGAGAGGGGGACACAAGGCCTACAAGCATTCAACTCAATTCAATGCCACAACCCCTACTATTATTCCTGTTCCATTCATCGCCACACGCCAGTCAGGTGACACCCCTCTGCACACGCATACACATGCATGCTCAGTGACTGACGCTCCCATGAATGCTACATGGAAAAAGCGAAAGCAGAACAGGCGCAGAAAGGAAGGATGAATGTTACGCAGTGAGGGAAGCGAGAGGGGGGAGAGATGCTGAGAGATGTTCTATCACTTATCAAGTTGGCTAGCACAAAGGCAGGCTGGAAAGCACAATTCTGGCATTCTGTGGCAGGATGCATGCACACAAAAGCCTGCCTGGGCTGAAAATCTTACACAATGCTCCATGTAGGTTTCAGCTTCAGCACTAGAGAATAAGCGTGAAAAAGAAAAGCGCTGTCGCCCATACAGGTAAACGTCTATTTATGTGAATAGGCATTACTTTTTTTTTTTTCCACAGAGTTGATGAGAGCAGAAAATCAACACCAGCTCATAAATACTCTAATGACTGACTGATAGACTGAATCATCTGTCTTAAAGGAATCTTTTTTACACATGGCTTCAGATTAAATTGAAATAAAAAACAACATAAGTGACCTGAAAAATGAATCAGAACTTTTAGCTACACCTGAATACACCTGTGATTTGTGCATTCGTGTGAACCTATACATAATATATATATATATATATATATATATATAAACAAATGTTATTTAAGAATCCGATTCCAAAAATAGTCTGGTGATACCTAAAGTAATTGGTATTGGGTGAAGAAAGCTGATTGGGTATTAAAGAAGCATCCATCCAGCTTTGGCTTTGCAAGCAAGGATAGATTGCGGCTCTCCCATTAGTGCCAAAATCTGTGAGAGAACTTCTCCTGGGTACAAAATGAACATTTCAAAATAAAACTGTCAAAGAATTAAGGCCATTTAAGGGCAAAGTCAAAAACCCCGGTTGGATGCGTGTGATCTTTAAGCTCTCACGTGGTACTGCTTGAGAAACTACTTGAGGTACTACCGTGATTAAATATAGCCGCGTTTCCTAAAACCATTGTCACATCGCACAGTCCGCTGCTGCATTCAAAAAGTCATCCTAAGTCTGAATAAAGCAAACGGTAAACCACGTAACAGTTCCTGAACTGTTCCATAACAGAAAAGCCACCAAGTTCTGAGTAGGGAGAACTCCATGGCACTCCCGTTATGGTTGTCTTCATATTTATCACTGTGAACTCGACATCAATTATCCTGAAAATGGAGATCTAGTTCCTATTTGAGAAATACAAAAACAATCATTCAGATTTTTAAAAGCAAAAGCATCACTGCCCACCGCATGGGTGAGTTCTTTGTGTGAATGTACCATTGACATGGATGCCTTTACTGGGATTTTAGCAAGATGTATCTTACTGGGAAGTCCATGCTTATTTGAGCAAGAAAATACCAGGCCTTGTTCAACATGCGCGACACAACCATGATTTTGAAATGTGGTTAACTGACCAGCTAACATTCTCGATTGGTCTTTTTTTAAACATTAGTGGCGCATCATAAAGAGTAGAATCAGGGACAAACAGACGACGAAGTGCTGAACAGTTGAAGTATCAAGAAAGTCTGCATAAACATTCCAACTGCAAAACAGCCTCGATTAGTTTTCTTAGTTCCCAAATGATATGTGTAATTAAATGTGTAATTCTTTTCCTTTCGGCGTTTCTCTCTTTTTTTTTTTTTTTCAGGGGTTGCCACAGTGAATCATCCGATCCGCCTGTTTGATTGGCATCGGATTTTACGTCGGATGCCCTTCCCGACACAACCCTTTAGCAAGGGGCAGAAACACGCTGACGGCTTTGCAGCTGCTCTTTACGAAAGTCAGCAATGGTTCTTTTACAGGAACCTCTCACTATAGACAGTGAGAGATATGGCTGGCCTTTGATAACCCAGTTAGCTGCACTGGGGGGGACAGTGACAACCTCAAGTGGGACTCGAACCCCCAACCTTAGGATCAGCGATCCAACGCTCTTTACCACCAGGCCACCACTGCCCAATTGCTCATTTAACTGCCCATTTAATTGTAATTAAATGTGGAATTAAACTTCAAAATACAATAAATTTACTCAGTAAAAATATTGAAAATTATCTTTGTATTTATGTCAGTTAGATAAAGCGCTCAAATGATTTTTCAAATAATACATCTATATGGGGGGACGACTGCACTTTTTGGAAAAGGGTTCTTTCAGGACCTCTAATAGGTAAAAAAAGATATATATATATATATATATATATATATATATATATATATATATATATATATATATATATATATATATATATATATATATATATATATATATATATATATATATATTTTTTTTTTTTTTTTTTTTTTTTTTTGGAACAGCCCAGTCACAGTCCTGACCTCAATCTATTTGTAGTGGACCTGAGAAAAGCAGTTCATAGTAAAAAACCTTAAATTAAAATCATTTTTTTGATAAAGGTGGACAACATTTCTTTGCAGCAATTCCAAAGACTATCCTGCTGCTGAAAGTGTTTTATTGCGGTTGTGTCTGCTGAAGTATTGAATTCAGGGGCAATTACTTTTTCACACGAGGAAGCCTTTGTGCAATCAATTTTCATGAATCAATTGAATGCTATATTTGTTCAAGTGGAATAAAATCTGGAGGCTGGCTTGGCCAGTCCATCACTTCCAACATATATTCATTTAATACTCTTCAGCTATATTAACATAGTGTTTTCTTGCTGAGGTTTTTACACAATAGGTCGGCAAGTCTTCCCCCTAAGCCCATTTTTGATCTGGGGCTTGGGACCAGCATGCACCTGTGCTGTCATAGATGACTGTTGTCATATTCACACCTTGGGCTGTTTGAAATAATCATTTACGGTAGCCTAATGGACTCGGCCATGGAGTGTGGAGGTAAACCAGAACACCCATAGGAAACCCAGCAAGCACAGGGAGAAAGAACATGCAAACTCCAAACAGAAATGCCCGGCTTGAACCCAGAACCTGCTTGCCCTGAGGTGAGAATGCTAACCTTTGTGCTATTGTGCCAGCCAGCGAATATACATTTTTATTCATTCATTCACTTTCTGTAACCACTTAAACCACTTCGGGGCGAGGGCATCGTACACTCTGGACAGCTCGCCAGGCCATCGCAGGGCAGAAACACAGCTGATGGCTATGCTCCCTACTCTTGATGATAAACTGCAATGATTCTTTTATACCTCTCACCACAGACAGTGAGAGACATGGCTGGCCATTGATGGCCCAGTTAACTGCACTGTGGGGGTGCGCGGCGGGAGGGGGGGAGGTACAGGGGGGATCAGCGACAACCTGTTGAGAGTGGGGCTTGAACGCCCAACCTTGGGATCAGTGATCCAACACCTTTACCACCAGGCCACCATTGCCCATTAATATAAATTTATTATTTTCACATCTCCTTATTCAGAAAGCAGACTCCCGGAGATGTAAAAAAGACAGCTGTTTGCATCCAAAAAAAAAAAGTAAATAAATAAATAAATAAAACAACATTTTTAATGATAAACTCTCTGCATTTTGCATGCTTTGGCTTGTAGCTAAAAACTACTCTGTGTGAATTCCGACTCGTTTTGCCAGCTCGTGTCACATACAGTGTTACTGAAGTGTTGGCAGGAATTCTTCAGAGATCCCTGGAACTCTACTGGAGAAAAGAAAACTCTGTTCCTTCTAAATATTCCCTTCAATTAGAGTTTGAATGATGCTGCATGTGTTTTGCATGAGCTCCTGTTGATGTCTCAACCTTGGGGATGTTCCTTTGGTGTCCAGAATTAGGGCGTATCGATTCCGTTCTTGCGTGATGCAGTGGTAATTGCTGATACTCTTCAGATGTGGTGGATTGTGATTAAATTGAAAAAACACTTGAACGTTCTGTTAATGGGGGGAAACACTATTTAGACCCTGCAGGATCATTAAAGTCAGCAGTTTATAGACACTCTAATGGAGATGAAGGAACACCTGCAAGTCCACACACACACACACACACACACACACACACACACACACACACACACCTTGTCGCTAGGCTTTGAGTCTGTGATCTGAGGCTGATGTCTGATCTCTAGATCTGCGGGTAACAATATATAATCTCCCTTGATATCCTTTATCCACTTCATCCCTGTGTGAGTCTCTTCTATCGCTGGCACTACTATATAAATCCCAGAGCTAATCAGACACACAGATCCAGTCAGACAGACAGACACACAGTCTGCACTTGGTGCAAGACCTCACTATGGATAATGGACAGAAAAAACAAGCCGATAAGGGTTTAAGAGCACAATCTAAAAAGGTTAAACTATTTTTGCTCTCTCTCTCTCTCTCTCTCTCTCTCTGTTCTGATCTGTCATGAAAATGGGAGAAAATAAATGCTATGGATGTGATTCCAGCACCCTTTCCCTTCCTCCTTCTCTCATCTCTTTCTCACTCTCTCTTTAGTTAACATCCAGGGAACTTTGTGTGTCTGTGTTGTTGATGTGATGTCACTGCTGGCCCATGTCAAGCAACCTGAAATGTAAAGGGAGAGAGAGAGAGAGAGAGAGAGAGCGAGAGAGAGCAGGGAAAAATGTGGAGGAGAAACTTTCTCCAGCTATCACCGTAAATAAACACTAACTGGTAGCTAATTTTCTTAGCTGTTGCCTGGCTGATTTGCTGCCTTGAGGCACAAATGAATTATTCATTGGTGAAGCACACACAGCTTTATGTTTGAGCCCTACAAGGCACAGCATTCATTACGCGATCATGCCAGCGGATTCTGGGCACCGGCTCAAGGTATTAGAATAATATGCATATTGGGTATTCTCTCTGTCCTGGGGCACTGGCACGTGCCAATAGGGCTTTCTCTGGCATGGATAGGTTGAGTGTGTGTGTGTGTGTGTGTGTGCGTGTGTGCATGTGAGAGAGAGAGAGAGAGAGAGAGAGAGAGAGAGAGAGAGAGGAAAAAGCCTCACTCTCGTGTTTTAAGAAAACAAGGTCGGGATTATAACCAAGTGAAACGGCGAGGAAAGAAGATAAAGATCAAAGGTTGATTGTTTCCAAAGTAATCCGACAGTAGGTGTTTTAGAATAACAAATCAGATTTTAGTGATAAAGGGTAAGAGTGTAACTGTTGTTCGCTGCCTGCTAAGTTAAGGAGAAAACGAACGCACGCAGAGGAACAGGTGAAGCCAAAGTTTCAGCTAATACAACCTAAAGCACAAACTCAAAGGTCAAACAATTCTACTGAACTACTGAACTGAACATGAAGAGGATTTCACACAACTTTTTTGGGGGTTTTTCCGGTCCCGAAGAATTCTCATTTATAAAATCTACAGCCATCCATTTTGTGATTAAATGTTAAAGCTATAAAACTTTAAGGTTTCTTCCATGTGCTGGGAAAGCACACACACACACAGCAGCTCCTCATACTCCCATCATAAGTGTGAAAAAAAGCCAGAGCTCAGCCAGTTTCTCGTTTGGTACAATGGTGGAAACTCCAAGCCTTGATTATCAAAGTTGTTATTCATAAAAAAATAATGTTTTTTTTTTTTTTTCCAAATTCAATATGGGGCAGTGGTGGCCTAGTGGTATAGGGCGCTGGATCGATGATCCTCGGGTTGGAAGTTCGAGTCCCACTCTCCACAAGGTTGTCACTGCCCCCCCCCAGGAGCATGCATCTAATAGTTATTAGCATTTTTTGAAAGAGGACCGTATGGTCCTGCTGGGCATTAAAGGGTTGAAGTTAGTATATCCAACACTGGAATGGATTGATCTGATTTTCC
>CM045743.1:8691439-8706439 GCA_024760905.1 Plotosus lineatus
TATCCTCCCATCTTATGGAACATTATAGGAGAAGATTAGGTGCTGTTTTGTTAGCAAAAGAGGGTTGTACCAAGTATTAACATCAGGGGGCTTAAGAATTGTAGCACACATGGTTTGATGTCATTCTGATGCTACATTATTTAGAGAAAATAAATTATTAAGAGCTAAAATACACACCTTAACCAAGAGTCTCAATAATTATGGAGGGAAGTGTATATAATGACGAGTTGGGGTGGCACGGTGGTGTAGTAATTAGCACGTCCGCCTTGAAGTAAGAAAGTCCAGGGTTTAAGTCTTGAGCATGTTCTCCCTGTGCTTGCATAGGCTCCTTCCAGGTACTCTGGTTTCCTAACACAGTCCAAAGACATTAACATTAAGCTAATCAGCTGTTCCAGATGACCCATAGGTGTGTGTGCGTGTGAATAGCTGTATGCGTGTTGGTGCAGCTGACGGTTTGGTGAGCTATTCAGGGTGTACCCCAGCCTCACCCAGTGTCAGCTTCAGCCTTCTTGCAACCTTAATAGGATTAAATGGTGCGACAAATGCTCCAAAGCTTTAAAATGTAAAAAAAAAAATACTAATCTTCAGTACTGAGCAGACAGCACAGGCAGTAAGACTCAATGGTTGTTATCATTCTACCCTTCGCTTCATCATGCCTGCCGAAGTTCATATTGCCCGGGGCCAACATTGCCCATAGCTACACACACACACATCCCTCATCACATTCACTACAGATCTGTCTCTCAGCATAAAAGACATATGTGTAGAACTGCATTGATTTGCCAACTCACAGCCCACCATGAACGTGAGCTCACACACAGATACTCACACACTCTCACACACACCCACAAGTTGTCATTTTCTGTGATGAAGACAAAGTAAAGGTGATACAGCTGGCCTTTTGTTGACCTTCTCAATCACACATGCATAATGTGAACATTTGTGTGTGTGTGTGTGTGTGTGTGTGTGTGTGTGTGTGTGTGTGTGTGTGTGTGTGTGTGTGTGTGTGTGTGTGTGTGTGTGTGTGTGTGTGATGGGGGCGAATGTTAAAATGCTGTCTGTCATTATGGTGAATTGCCTGTGTGTGAGGTGTGTGTAACACCTTTGTGCTTTGTGTCTCCTCCTATCAGCAGTGGAAGCAAAGATGCAAAGAAGAACCTTAGAGACTGAGACAGAGAGACCAAGATCTAAGACATGACAGACAGATGCTGTGGTCCATTCTGACATTATGGGGTATTCATAGTTTACTGATAAGAAACCTCCTTACAAACACCCATTGTTCACATGTGTATTTCAACATTAGAGTATGCTGGTATGAGCCTGAAAAAAGCCTGGGACAGCCGTGGCCCAATGGTTAGAGAAACGGCTTTGGCACGGAAAGGTTGTCAATTCGATCCCTGAACCAGGAGGAATAATGCGTGGCAGTAGTGGAGTGAGCTGCACCTACATGAGCTTCCGCCTCCTACATGACTAAAGTGCCCTTGAGCAAGGTACCTAACCCATAACTGCTCTCCCCAAGAGCCCCTAATATGTGCGGCAGCCCACTGCGCTGAGTGTGTATGTGCTCACTCTTTACGTGTGTACGTATGCTCACTTTAGATGGGTTGGATGCAGAGGCAATATTTTCCTTTATGGGATTAATACAGTACAGACGCTCCCCAACTTACGTTTTTAATTGGTTCCGGACGGTCGAACGTAAGTTGAAAGTGAAAGTAAGTTGTTACAGTGACGTATGACATATGACGCTCATACTGTACTATACATCCATAAATACCATTACCGTATCTCAAAACACCCCTAAATCAATTATTATAAACATAACATTGTAAAATAATATCAAATATATCCAATAATATCAACATTAATTTCAAATAAGTCACTTATTTATACTGAGTTACTTTACATTAAGCTTAAAACAGCCAATCAAGCTTACAATATGTGAAGCGCTCAATACCAAAAGTAGTGTACTTGCGAAAGTAGTGTACTTGATGTGGGTTATATGGACTTCCGGTCTTTCAAATGCGCAAGGGTGCCATTGAACTCGTTTAGAACACAGCCTGCACTGATGTGGAGCCAGCAGAGCGGAGAGCTCTTTCCTGGATTCGGATTTTCATTCATTTTACAACTCACTTTGCTTAACTGAGTATGCATGGTAGATCGTGCCGATCTGAGCAGATAGTTAATTCATCTCTGTGTATGAGACTTGCACCCATACTAGTAGGCTTATGCTTCTGACCAACCATATCTGCTTAGGGTTACAAAAGTCCACAAAACAGTGTAAACACAGATCACAGAGACGGCGTCTTAACACAAGGGTAACATGCTATATAACTGAGATATATATATATATATATATATTTGACCTTTTTTTTTGGGACCGTAAAATCGAAAAAAAAAAAAAGTAAAACGGATGAACGTAAGTCGGGGAGTGTCTGTATAGCAAAGAAAAAAAAAAGTCTCCCGAGCAGCGTGTTAAAGTGCATGACTGTCAACCTTTAGATTATGAATTCGATTCCAGATTGATGCACACAACCATCAACGCTTAGATTCCATGGGAGTTAATTGGCCAAGCTCTCAGGAGAGTGAGGAATGCCTAAGCGCAACCCCCAATATCCCCCCCCACCACAATCCGTCTTCACAAACATTGAAGCGGTTTCCCAATCTTTGCCATCTCCTGTGATCTCCACCCTTACCAGATGATTCTTGGGAGATCATTGCTCCACAATCCCCAACCCCATAATGCTGCTGCAACACTCTTGGGCTCTTGAGCGAGGCCCTTAACCATCTCTGCTCAGGGAACACTACTTCATCACAGACCAGATTCATGTCAAACAGGCTGATATGTGTGACCTCATATGTGTGAGAAATAAAGACTTCCCTCAGAGAGAGAGAGAGAGAGAAAGAGAGAGAGAGAGAGAGAGAGAGAGAGAGAGAGAGAGAGAGAGAATCCAGTACACATCGTGGGAATGAGCTGACCATTGGCTATTGAAGTGTGTAGGAGGTGAAAACATCGTTCTCTTAATCCCTTTTTCTTATTCTTCACAACTTAAAGCACAGCTGCAAGATAATAGCAATTCTACAAACAGTTTTATTCATTACAGAGTATTTTCTAAAAAGTCACTCCTTTATTGGGACGATGGGTATTTCTGACAGGTGAAAAAAACCCCATCCCCTTATGCAAGGTGAGAAAAATGGGCATGGCATTACTGATGAGAGCACATTAATCATCTGTTCTGGCACCATATGTGTGTGTTTGTGTGTATGTGTGTTTATTTTCACACCAGGCCAAGATGAGCTGGACGCCCTGGCAGCCTTGACCGCTATGGTGAGCATGCTGACAGCCCATCGATGAGAATAGGTGTCAGGTTTTTCTAAATGTGTGAAACTATGTGCACGTGTGTGTGCGCACATATGTGTGTGTGTGCCTATGTAGCGCAGATATTAAAACCTATTACATCAGTGTGATCACTGGTTTGGAATGGAAGCTTGTTAAAGAAATTCTCGGTCTCAAGCGTGCAGGGTCTCCCATCCTCAGTTCTATCGTTCGGTGCTCGGCGCTCTTCCTCATGCCAAATTGTTCTCTTGGTTTTACTTCTTCTTTTTTTTTTTCTTCGTTTGTTGTCTAATGCATCACGTACTTTATTTTTCAACATCTGAAGGATCTGTGAGAGGAATGTTTGCCGATTGAGACAGCTTAGGGTCAGTGTGTCTCTTACCCTCTTACACTCTCTCACTCATAACTCTCGCTAATTGGCCTTCACAGACGTGGGCTTGGGAGCCAAAAAATATTGATTTCAAAACAAGATTTCATAACCAGACTGTGCCGTTGTCTCGAACCAAAAAGTCTCTGTGCTGCAAGAAGTGTTTTCACTTGAAATGAAAGTGTAGGATTTACTAAGTATAGGAGGTAGAAAATTAGAAACGTGCGACAAACTTATTAACCGAGACTGGATCAAACTCCTCAAGGAATCATGGATTGACGGAACTGGAGCAGCTTAGGCGAAACATTAATTAAGTTTAAAATATCAACGATCAAATGTTTTTTTTTTCTTTTTTTTCTCCCTGACATCCTGATATAAAATGTGTTAAGTGGAATACTAGCCCTGGAGTTATTGTGTTATATACATGACCATGTCTTGGGAATATTCTTGCGGCATTTATTCCATAAATCAAATGCTTTTTAGCCCAGTAAAGAGTCGCTTTGAAAGATGCAAATAATTTTTATTACACCTTTCTGGTTCTGATGCTACCTGTCTGAATGATGCTGAAAGATTTTTCTCCCAGATGGAGGACTTAATTTCAAAATACACTATATTGAATATTTTGAATGAACAAACAGCAATCCTAACTCCATTACGGAGCCTTTCTCAGATTTAATTTGTACACAATCTTTCAGGAACCAAAAGAAAAAAAAACAGCATGTATTATTATAAGTCTGCAGTGTGTAATGATCTTGGGAAAGGAGAAAAGCTGTAGATATGTTTTCTATATTTTTTCATTTACTATTTTTGGCCTGAAGTCCAGTTCAAGAGTACTGCCTTATACCCGCCGGAAGAGGATAAGCTGTGATGCTGAGCTTTTGTGAGTGTTCAGTAATGTGTGAGAGGGATTTTAGACAATGTAAGAATGCCTGTGCGTGTGTGTGTGTGCGCGTGCGTGTGTGTGCGTGTGTGTGTGTGTGCGTGTGTGTGTTTGATCACCAAAGAAAACACTGATCTTTCACCTACCAAAGACTCAATAACATGATTAGCCCCAACTTTATGAAACAGCGAGCATTGATTCTGGGTAATTCTGAGAAAATAACGTGGAAAAAACAGCATGACCTTAATACGGACCTTCTTTGTACTATGAAAAATTGCTTTGCATAGGTTACAGTGAGTTCAGAGGAAAAAGAGTAGCTTGACTTTAAAATTGTTTAGTTCAAGCCAGCCCTAGTGCTCTATGAGAGTAGTGCAGAGAACTCTCACTCAGACAATGGGAGAGAGAGAGAGAGAGAGAGAGAGAGAGACATGAGCCTGAAAATAAGTAGAGAGCAACAAACATTTTCTTCACAAAAGCACACTTAGGAGTGAAAAGATTCACTTTACTAAAAGCATCATTCCACTGACATCATTTGAATCTCGTATAGAGTGGAATGACATTAATGCTACAGAGCTGGTACCCAGTAGTCTTGTGCATCTAAATCAGCATCTACATTAAAAATGAATGTACATTATAGACTCCGGTACTCAAATTCTGTAGCCTAGCTCTTTTCTCCTCGTGTACACTTCTGCCCCTTTATAATCCAATGAAGTTTACTTTTCAGCAATATTTACCCCTGTTAGTCTACGTGGCACCAAGATTTATGTGATTACAGTGGAGATTCTGTATTTTTGTGTGACCCGGCACTTCCCGAGTGATCTAGTTCACGCTTTTATTACAAAAACATATCAGGTGGGGGGAGTTTGAGTGGGAGAAAAGGAGGTCAGAAGAAGGATTGAGGAGTTTTTAATAGGTTGGCCATGGACAGGAGTGTGCATAGGCGCTCTGTGAACTCCTCATAACACCTCCATAAAAATGAAAGTATTGGGAGCTGGGATTAAATAGTAGCGAATTGGCTAGGCTCTCATGGGAGGGAAGGATAGCATTCGCTGACCACCCTATTGCTGACACCGATCACCAGCCAATCATGCGTCTCCGTCAAAAGTTGAATAAAATCAACCTGTAGAAATGATAGAAATTATAAACACGAATATGAATGCTCATCAACAGAATGTTAAACTTTATTGGACAGCACAGATTCAGCTCTTCACCAAGAATTCTTTTTTTTTTTTTTTTTAGCAAGACTTCACTCATTTTTTTTTAATATATATATATATATATATATATATATATATATATATATATATATATATTATATGTATAGGGGCAATGGTGGTCTAGTGGTATAGGGTGCTGGATCGCTAATCCAAAGGTTGAGGGTTCGAGTCCCACTCTCCACAAGGTTGTCACTGTCCCCCCCCAGTGCAGCTAACTGGGTTATCAAAGGCCGGCCATGTCTTTCACTGTCTATGGTGAGAGGCATGTAAAAGAACCATTGCTGACTTTCGTAAAGACTAGCTGCAAAGCCGTCAGCGTGTTTCTGTCCGTTGCTAAAAAAAATGGTTGTGACAGGAAGGGCATCCGACGTAAAAACCTCTGCCAAATCAAATGTGCAAATCAGATGATTCGCTGTGGCGACTCCCGAGTAAAAAAAAAAAAAAAACTCCAAAAGGAAGACAGACATACAATATATATATATATATATATATATATATATATATATATAATATCTAAATACATACAATATAATATATATAAGAAGGTAAGTCTGTTGTGTTTTTACACCCGAGCTGAGTGGCTCATCAGGCCGGTACTTATCCCCGATTTCTGTAGCGTGAAGCGACCAGGAGTTCAACTCCTCCTGGATGGGATGCTAGTCCGTTGCAGGTTACCTTCCCAGTATATTTTTACTGGTACCCATTTATACTGCTGGGTGAACAGAGGCACACTTGTGGTTGAGACCTTGCCCAGGGGTCTTAGCACAGTGGGGGTCTCACAACCTCCCGAGCATGAGCCCAGCACTCTAACCACTACACCACCGGCCCCACACAGTCTTTACCAAGACTTCACTCATTTATATATATATATATATATATATATATATATATATATATATATATATATATATATATATATATATATATATATATATATATAAGGTGGTGTAGTGGTTAGCACATCCGCCATGATTTATTTTTCCGGACGCGGGTGTTTATTTGCGGGTGCACATTAGGCTAACTGGCTGTTCCAAATTGACCCTAGATGTGTGTGTGTGTGTGTGTGTGTGTGCTGTCCTGCGATGGTCTTGCAAGCTGTTCATAATGTACTCCGCCTTCGCACAAAGCTAGCTGCGAAAAGCTCCAGTCTCCCAACATCCCTTGTAGTATTAATCATTCAGCAATTGAGTGAGTGAATGACTAGTTAGCAAATCGGTAAGATGCTCACGGCTAGGTTTTAGCTTGTTAATCAGAGAATTGACATGTATGACGTAGCAATTAGCACATCGCCTCACATTAGGAAGGTTCAAGTCCGGGGCTCGGTGAGGATGTTTCTGTATGAAATTTGCGTGCTCTCCCCAGGCTTGTGTGGGTTTCTTCTGGGTTTCCTCTCACAGTCCAAAGACATGTAGGTTAAATTGTCTGTTCTAAATTGATCTTAAGTTGGCTGAGATAGACACCAGCCTTCCCGCAGCCCTAATAGGATCAAATTGCGTCACATGTTGTGCTCGAACTCACTCACTATAGCGCACATTGTCACCAACCCTGAGAAGACTTGTCATCTTATGGTAGATGACGTCAAGATAAGTTGAAACTTTTGGGAGCTGCCAGTTAGAAACAGTTTGTCCTGAGAGTGTGGGTGGCAGTGTTGCTTTCTGCTGTCCATTAAGCTCCTAATGATTCACACTGCCTGCAGCACAACGCTCAGCTCATCTCTCCTGTGGGCTTCAGGGAAAATATCTGCGTTAAAGCTGCGATAAGCAAAAAAACATGATAAGATTCTGGAGAGATATCAACGGTGGAGTGATTACTTATTAAAATCCTAGGACAAAAAAAAAACGTGCATTATCCATAGCAACATTTATAATCTACAGTGTGATCTTGGTATAAATATCCAGTAATCTCGTTCTGCATATTAGCTTAATTGTCATTCTTTCACATAAGTCAAATGAAAAATAATTTTTTTATTCTTTTTTTTTTAATTAACGGAGTGTTTCTTTAGACCTGCATAAGTACCATCATTCTGACAGCAGGGGACAGAGGTTTAAAGGGAGCGTAAAAGGAAATCATCCATATTCATTCTGCAAATTGTGCCGTTAATGAAGTTCGAGATGTCTAGCACCAGAGAGTGGGTTGGCTTTCCGTGGAGAGTCAGGAGCGACCCGAATGAGGCACTTGAACACAGAAAAACATATTAAAGCTCAGCTAATTTACCTGGTCTTTTCATCTTTGGGTGCAGAGTGTGACTCGCTAAAATCAGACCTGTATTTTCACCTGAGGTGTAATTAACGCTTGTACATAATCTGCAGTTATTTATCTTTACAGTATTTTGATTTGTCTGAGAGAGACCAACATGGACAGGACTCAATCAAGCCAGGAGGACTTTCTTACTTCTGCTCTCTCTCACCAACCATTACTGTATTACCTCTCTCTTACTTTCTATCTCTTCACTCTCAGTGTAGCTGAAACCTGTACCTGATCAACAAGCACTCAAAAACAGCAGCAAAAGAGAGATCATCCTAAAAATATCTTTCCTAGTGAAATTTCTGAGTTCTCGTACATCTTTTTATATCCAATGAATCTGTCCGTCTCTCCCTCTCAGAGTTCATGGAAAAGACCCCAGACGTTTAGGCCATAGCTGGAATAATACAATAAAAAAAAAGGATTTCTGAGTCGTATTCATTTCCCAGGAATGCATAGTGATGTAACGGTTATCACATCTGCCTCCCTGCAAGAAGGTCCTGGGTTCGAGTTTGCATCTTCTCCCTGTTCTTGTGTGGGTTTCCTCTGGATTCTCCACTTTCTTCCGATAGTCCAATGACATGTACATTAGGCTGACTGGCTGTGAATGGTTGTGTGTTAGCCTCACAGTGACCAACTGATTTAAGTAATCTTATGAATAGGGTCGTCAGACAAAATGGGCTGTTAGAACACTGAGCCGCCTCCGCCCTGCACTGGATTGACGAGCTGTGGAGAAGTGTACCCCGCCTTCACCCGGTGTTAACTGAGATAGACTTCTGCCTCCCTGTGAACCTAATAGGATGCAAATGCATGAATGAAATGAAATAATACTCATTCGCCACCAATAGTTAACCCTCCACACAGACTTAGCTAACCATGCCAACCGAAGGACAAAGTAAGAGAGAAGACGTGTCTTAAATGAGTGACACAAAAGGATATTTTTTATGCTAATCCTACTCGGTGTGCTTCTTGCGCGCGCGCGCGCGCGAGTGTGTGTGTGTGTGTGTGTGTGTGTGTGTGTGTGTGTGTGTGTGTGTGTGTGTGTGAGTGTGTGTGTGTGTGTGTGTGTGTCTGAGAGAGACAGAGAGAGAGACAGAGAGAGTGTAAAAAGGAGAGTAGAAATAGGCCAAATCAGAAGATAAAGCGCTTTATCTTCATGAGAAATAAACGTTCCATCCCTGTCTTCCTTTTGGGCCCCAGAACACCATTATGTATGGTCTGTAAATAGGCCGATATTCAGAGCCATATGCAGGGGAGATTATTTATTTTCTGCCTCCCTCAGCGATAAAAAAAAAAAAAAAAAAGCCTTCCTGCTTTTTCACACTCAGAGATTGTAGATCAGGTACATAATTCTATAACAACCCACAAAAAAGGCAGGAAACCTTCATGGCACACACAGTGCCCAAAAAATAAATACATAAATAAAACTCCTAAGCAACAAAAGCCCATTACTGTGCACTTCCCTATCATTCAATATTTATGCAATCACCATAACCAGTTAGGGCCTAGTGCTGACGGTAATAATAGAAGGGGAGAAAGCAATCCAATATCTGAGTGGTGTGTGTGTGTGTGTGTGTGTGTGTGTGTGTGTGTGTGTTTTAGAGAAAAATGCCATGTTACAGGTCTGTGGAATGAAGGTGGCGGCCAGATGAGTGGGACAGAACACAAAGAGCATAAAGGAAGATGAGAGAGTTGAGAGCTGCTGTCACCAGCGGAGGCTGTGATGATGAACTTTTATGTAGGAGGGGTGAGAAAGTAAGAGAAAAATAGAAATGTCTCAGCAGTACTGAAACAGTGCTGGATGATGTTGATGCTCCACATGTTCCTGTTTTGCTTTGTGTTTTTATTAGCTATAATTAGTGTGCTTTTCTTAGTTGTCATGGTAACCGTACAGATTGGATATTCTTGGTTAATGGTATTTTCATCAGTGTACATTTCTTCAATAAATTTTAATTAGGTTATTTCCTGTCTGAGTACAGAGCTTCACATACAAGTTTCATCACTTTAGGCCAGATATAGTTTTTCCACCATGTTGTATTTGAACTATTTGTTAATTTTCACATTATACGTATTTACTAGAGTTCAAAAAATTAGCATACTGTGATAAAGTTCATTATTTTCTGTAATGTACTGATAAAAATTAAACTTTAATATATATATATATATATATATATATATATATATATATATATATGAAATATATTTCATATATTTTCATATTTTAGATTCATTGCACACCAACTGAAATATTTCAGATTTTTTATTGTTTTAATACTGATGATTTTGGCATACAGCTCATGAAAACCCAAAATTCCTATCTCAAAAAATTAGCATATCATGTTCAGGTAGTCTAAACGAGCTATTAACCTAATCATCTGAATCAACCAATTAACTCTAAACACCTGCAAAAGATTCCTGAGGCTTTTAAAAACTCCCAGCCTGGTTCATTACTCAAAACCACAATCATGGGTAAGACTGCCGACCTGACTGCGGTCCAGAAGGCCATCATTGACACCCTCAAGCAAGAGGGTAAGACACAGAAAGAAATCTCTGAGCGAATAGGCTGCTCCCAGAGTGCTGTATCAAGCCACCTCAGTGGGACGTCTGTGGGAAGGAAAAAGTGTGGCAGAAAACGCTGCACAACCAGAAGAGGTGACCGGACCCTGAGGAAGATTGTGGAGAAGGGCCGATTCCAGACCTTGGGGGACCTGTGGAAGCAGTGGACTGGGCTACAGGTGCCGCATTCCACAGGTCAAGCCACTTTTGAAGCAGAAACAGCAGAAGAAGCGGCTGACCTGGGCTACAGAGAAGCAGCACTGGACTGTTGCTCAGTGGTCCAAAGTACTTATTTCGGATAAAAGCAAATTTTGCATGTCATTCGGAAATCAAGGTGCCAGAGTCTGGAGGAAGACTGGGGACAAGGAAATGCCAAAATGCCTGAAGTCCAGTGTCATGTACCCACAGTCAGTGATGGTCTGGGGTGGAATGTCAGCTGCTGGTGTTGGTCCACCGTGTTTTATCAAGGGCAGGGTCAATGCAGCTAGCTATCAGGAGATTTTGGAGCACTTCATGCTTCCATCTGCTGAAAAGCTTTATGGAGATGAAGATTTTCATTTTTCAGCACGACCTGGCACCTGATCACAGTGCCAAAACCACTGCTAAATGGTTTACTGACCATGGTATTACTGTGCTCAATTGGCCTGCCAACGCTCCTGACCTGAAGCCCATAGAGAATCTGTGGGATATTGTGAAGAGAAAGTTGAGAGACACCAGACCCAACACTGTGGATGAGCTTAAGGCCGCTATCGAAGCATCCTGTGCCTCCATAACACCTCAGCAGTGCCACAGGCTGATTGGCTCCATGCCACGCCGCATTGAAGCAGCCATTTCTGGAAAAGGATTCCCAACCAAGTACTGAGTGCATAACTGAACATAATTATTTGAAGGTTGACTTTTTTGGACTAAAGGAACTCTTTTTTTCTTGGTCGGATGAAATATGCAAATTTTTTGAGATAGGAATTTTGGGTTTTCATGAGCTGTATGCCAAAATCATCAGTATTAAAACAATAAAAGACCTGAAATATTTCAGTTGGTGTGCAATGAATCTAAAATATATGAAAGTTTAATTTTTCTCAGTCCATTACAGAAAATAATGAACTTTATCACAATATGCTAATTTTTGAGAAGGACTAGTACTATCTAAAATGTACAGCCAAAAAACCCCATATCAATCACTCTAATATTCTGGTGGACCACATTCAGCTGTCATCACAGCACAGCAACATTTATTTCCTTCCAGTATTGGGTTTTCACTGACACTATAAACTGAACCACTCCATAAAGTCTTCTCCAGAACATTCCAAAGACTTTCAATAGGGTAACAGTAAGGACTCTGGGGCGCCAAAACATGTGTAAAAGTGATTCCTCATTTTCCCTGAAACACGCTTTCATTATTTGAGTCCAAATTTACTATCCATTTAATCGAGGAAATAAACGTCCTATGATATACGTCATCACAAACTCATTTAGTGTATTCAGGTCAACAGCTGACTTCATTTTATTGCCACATTAAATGTTGCTGAGCCTCGACCCAACCAACTGCAGCAACAATGTCATGAAAATTACGTGCTGTAATCAAGGCTAAAGGCACTCCAACAAAATACTAGAGTGTGAGACTTTTTTCTGTGCATCCTCGAAACAATGATTTGGCAAATAATTCGAGAATAATGGTTAGTTATATTTATTATTGTCGTTACTATTATGCTATTTTACAAAAAAAATTAATACATCCATTCAAGTTCATGATTTACTGTCATATACAGATAAGAGTGAACCATCATTACCAGCAATAATATTTGAGATTTACTGCAACATGGTTGAGCTGGAACTGGAAAAAAATCAATGCTGTTGAATTTATTTAAATTAAACCGAATTGATTGGAATAACCATTGAGAAAGTCATGGCTGTTGACGATTTTAATATCTCTGATTTCACACACACACACACACACACACACACACACACAGTGCATACACACAAAAAAAAAAAACCCAGACATTTTAATTGGTATCGTTTGTAAACCTACATAAATAAATAAATAATTGCTATAGGGAGTGTATGAGAAAATGTAAGAGAATGCATAATTGTGTGTGTGTGTGTGTGTGTGTGTGTGTGTGTGTGTGTGTGCGTGTGTGGTGTTTTCTTGAAGGTGGTCGGGGTTCTGCTGACCTCCTGATAGGAAGCTGCTGCCCAGCTAAATTGAAAAGGCTGATAGTACTGAGGTGCTTTCAACTGTCCATCTGTCTGTCTGTCTGTCAGTCTGACACTAAAGATAAGGTATTTTGCAGAGGTAACAATCCCTTCCAAAACACCTTTCAGATCACAGATGAATATGCAAGGTGATTTCAGCACTAATAACTGAAATCACTTAAAGAATGACACTCCAAGGAGTAGAAAGCCATGTGTGCATTTTCAGTTCTGAACCAATAAGGTCTGCTCAAACCGAGCCTGACCAGCAGTGGGTTTCTTCCCGTAATAACACTGTCACTGTTGTATTGGGTCATTAGCTGAATATATTTACTCCAATCACAGATTACTGTTTGTTATATCATATCTAATATGTGAGCTCTGAATCGGCACAAGCTCTTATCGCTGCTGCTGTTACCGTGTGGGATTTTGGGGTTGTCATTTTTATCATAGAGTGCATCGTACCCAGAGTGTGAGCTTTCAGCATGTTTTTATGGATCCTGCGCTTTGGGCCTTGATGCTGTGATTCTTCAGCCCTGTAATTTCTAAAGCGACAGACACACTGTTATTACAAATTCAAGGGAGGCTTCAATCTCGTCCTGTGTGCGTTTTTCCTCACTGCTTTTTGTTTTCCTTGACTTGTCTTTGATTGCTGTCCAGGCAGCTGTGGATGTCTTAAGCTCCTGCTGTGGCTGCAGGGATCTGCGGTTAGGGATTTAAGCGAGCAGGAGCAAGGAGATCACTTAAGTGTTAATCCATATGTCGGCAATGTGTGTCTACGGTAAGAGCAGTACTTCATGCAAGGCGAGACCATCATACAGTGTGAACGAGAGCACTGAGTGGCAGAGGGCAGGAAAAGGAAATGAACGAGTCCATAATAGAATACTTTAAAAAAGACTAGAATACAATCCAGTGCAACGCATTACATTAGTGCATATTAATATTCATTCATTCATTTTCTGAACAAATTAATCCCAATTAGGGTCGCAGGGAGGCTGGTGCCCATCTCAGCCGACCCTGGGCGAGGGAAAAGTACACATCGCAGGGAAGAAACACAATGATGTCTATGCAGCACCTCTTGACGAAAGTCAGCAGTGGTTCTTTTACATGAATCTCCCAGCACAGACAGTGAGACACATGGCCAGCCTTTGATAGCCCAGTTAGCTGCACTGGGGGCACATTAAAAGAATTTCGCAAAAAAAAAAATAAATAAATAAATATTATATAATATAATAACATGGAATAGAATATAAGGCAGCACGGTGAGATAGTGCTTAGTGCCTCACAACAAAAAGGTCCTGGGTTCAAGTCCTGGGCTCGGGCATATCTGTGTGGAGTTTGCATGTTCTCCCCTTGCTTGTGTGGGTTTTCATTCGGGTGCTTCAGTTTCCTCCCACAACCCAAAAACATGCGCATTAGACTAATTGGCTGTTTCCAATTGCCCCTAGTTGCGGATGTGAGTGTCAATGGTTGTGTGTTTGTTATCCTGTACTGTTCTGACGAGCTGTTCAGGGTGTACTCTGCCTATGCCCAGTGTCAGCTGAGATGGGCACTAGCCTCCCTGCAACAATAGTAGGATTACACGGTTCGGCAAACGAGTGATCTGAATGAGAATAGAATAGAAGGCCGGCATGATGGCATACTGGTCAGCACTTCTGCCTCACGAAAAGAAGGTCCTGAATTCAGTCCCCGTGCCTGTTGGAGGTGCATGCTCGTGCTAGTGTGGGTTTCCTCTGGGCATTCTGGTTTCCTCCTACAGTCCAAAGACATGCATGTTAGGCTAATTGGATCTCAATTGCCTCTTGGTGTGAGTGTGACTGGTATGCGTCTGTGTTTCCCTGCAGTAGTATGGCGAGCTGTTCAGGGTGTTGAGAGAAGGGGCTCCAGCCTCGCTAAAACCTAATAAATACGAAGTGATTCAGAGAATAGAACAGGATAGAGTAGAATAGAAAAGAACAGAATAGAAAATACAAGATGCAAGACATGATCATTTATAAGAAGGGAAAGAGAGAGAGAGAGAGAGAGAGAGAGAGAGAGAGAGAGAGAGAGAGAGAGCGAGAGAGAGAGAGAGAGAGAGAGAGAGAGAGGTAACAGGATGTCAGCCTGAGGCAGTGTGTATGACAGCACTGACACTCATACACACACACACACACACACACACACACACACACACACACACACACACTAGTAGAGAATTATTGTGAAACGTGATGCA
>CM045743.1:8711439-8721439 GCA_024760905.1 Plotosus lineatus
CACACACAACCCCACATAGAGGTAATTTGGAACAGGCAATTTACCTAATGTGTATGTTTCTGTACTGTGGGAGGAAGTCCGAGTACCCGCAAGCACAGAGAGAGCATGCGAACGTCAGCCAGAAATACCCGTGTTGATCCCACGACCTGAATCAAGGGCCTTCTTACTCTGTAGCAGACAAGTATAACACAAATAATATTAAGCAGGTCCTCACACGGGGACAGTTATAATGGCAGTTCAGAGCGATTCCAAACTGCGTTGGATTGCCGTGAAAACATCTTCACACCATGTCTGTGTTTGCTGTTGACAAGTGTAAACCACAAGCTTATTAAAATGTTTGAAATTTTATGGTGGTACCGTGTATTATCGACGCTGCCTTGTAGCTGGTGTGTTGTCACCTTTTGCAACCTTTCTGAGGCTCATTCAATACACTCTCATAACAAGAGGCTGTAGCATATACTAAATGAATGTAAATCTTTTTAATGAAGTGCAGATTCAATAATATCGATGCAGTCCTTTATTCCGTACTCGAAACAGCAGTGAGGAAACGGTGAGTCAAATTGTAATGCTTAACAAATTTACCCACACTGGAAATATGAGAATTTAAATCATTGATTATTGTGAATATAATCAGCAGAAAGCTTGTGTAACTGGACTCTGAGGAGACACATTTTTCAGTTATTGCACAGATAAAGCAGCTGCTTTATCGATCAGATGGCTGTTGCTGTGGTGTGACTTCATCTAAAGCGCTCAACAGATGACCTCATTCCCACTCTCTCATTATTGACATGAAGCCTCATCAATACGCCCACAAACACACACATGGGGGTAATGGTGGGGAGGAAAGGCCGACGCTAATGTGACCTACTCGTGTGTGCTCTAATGCATTAATCACCAGGAGACGATTGCTAATGTGGCTAACGCAGATGCTCTCTGACACTAATGGAAGATTTGGCCTGTGGTTATATTCATAAAGTGAGCAAGAGAGACCTGGGGGAGGGAGGGCGGGAGGAAGAGACAAAGCAGGACGGGCCTGGCATCACCTGTCAGCCGAAACACAATGCTGATTGAGACAGAGAAAAAGAGAGCAAAACAAAGGGATGGAGGAATGAAGGACTTATAGAGAGAAAAAGGTGGGTAATCAGAGGTAAAAAGCAAGAAGATCCACTGGTGCAAGTTAAAAATATTCAAAAACCTGAAAAGTCTACCGGGTTGTTTCAGCTCAGAAAAAAATGATATGGTCTCTAATGCAATCCATTCATTCATTCATGTTCTTTAACCGTTTAATCCTAATTAGGGTCACAGAGAGGCTGGCACGCATCCCAGCCAACTCCGAGAGGGGGCAGAGTACACCCTGGACAGCTCGCCAGGCTATCGCAGGGCAGAAACACGCTGACGGCTACGCAGCTCCTTTGATGAAAGTCAGCAATGGTTCTTTTACATGAACCTCACACCATAGACAGTGAGAGACATGGCTGACCTTTGATAGCCCACATAGTTGCACTGGGGGGACAGTGACAACCCATTGAGAATGGGACTTGAACCACCAACCTTGAGATCAGTGATCCAGCACCTTTACCACCAGGCCAAACTGACCCCTTTATAACAATATATAATATGTAATTCGATCTATTCATGCAAAATAAAGAGATTCCAAAACTACAAAAGGAAACAATTATTGACTAGAAATAACATAATTTTTGTAAAAGATGAAAAAGTTTACAATTTATTCTGTTGGCCTACCTTACTTTTATTTTATATTTGATAGGACCCGAATTTGATTGTCTTTGAACAACAATCACAATAAACAACCCCCGAGGTGTCCGTTTTTTTTTAAGCCACATTCTCCATTTGTCACCTTTTTTCATTCTTGTTTAGCCACTCCCATCTCCATTTATTTCTAGATGTGTTTTCCAATTCTTTTGTATTGTAGTCTTCTGATAAAAACTTAATTTTGACAGTATTTCTTGCGAGCGACGATTTGGTATTCTCAGCAGCAACCAAAGGCAGCACACGTAGGTGAGTCTCTAACCAAAACAATGCGTTTTATTATCCCTGCAGTTTCATTGGCCGGGCAGTTATCGTGAGCCAATCAAAAGCATCCTTGCAATTTGCACCATGAGGAATCCTGGTAACAGCTGCCCGTGCTTTGTTTTTTTTTTTTTTGTTTTTTTGCCGAACAACGTGCTTACATGTTTACATAGAAACAACAGCAATCACACTGCTTAACCCCATGATTCAACGGGCTCGTCACAGCCACACCGGGGGGGGGGGGGGGGGGGGTAAGCGAGATAGATTGAACAGTGTTTATTGTGAAAATTACACCACAAGAAGTGCCAGTGCAGACCAACCCAGTATGCAGAGACACCCACCCACCCCTCCCGTGAAATCTCAACAGATTTCCACAATTTGGACAAATGATTACTGGTAGTACAGACTTGAAAAAAATGGATTTTCCGGCACATACAAGACTCATATAATCCCAGAGGCTGCAGTTAAGCAATACTGTTTTTGCAAGGACCTTCACCACAATGCGTTTCCTAAGCATACCACAGGTGAAAATTCACTATGAAATCAGTGAATCTGCTCATACTGACCTCTATGTCGCAAAAAAATAAGAGAAGCTAAGTGAAGCCTCACTGTCTGATTTAGACTGAAGTAGCTGACTGGATGTTATTACACCATCCTGTTATACTATTATTTAATTTTTTCATTAGTTCTCAGGGCATCAGAGTGCAGTAATCTTATCAGTTTTATAAAAGCATCAGTGTAGCAAACTCATGGAATTGGTGCATGATGTAGATTATTGTGATAAGCACTAAAATGTACTTTAGGGCTGACACTATTAAGGCCATTCTTTATTATTATTATTATTATTATTATTATTATTATTATTATTATTATTATTATCCTTTGTTTTGCGGAGCTGCGATGCTAATATTCACAATTTCTAAAGAAAGTAAAATTGGGATTCCCTCCGGTCTAACTGCATGAGTACACAATGAATTTTAAAACTGGAAGCATTTTTGGTCCTTTCTTCACCCTCGGCAGCTATTGAAACTACATCATGTGCATCAATGGATACGTACTTGCCCACCGAAGTGTTGTCTTGGACACCCAGTCCCCGTTTGAATCTAGTAATCTACACAGTATGTGCGTTTAGAAATGTCTGGCACACAAGACTATCGAAGGTGATACTCTTGACAAGTATGACAGAACTGGTCAATACAGGTTTTTGTTTTCGTTTATGAAAGTCTGTCTGTCTGTCTTTCGGCTTTTTCCCTTTTACTCAGGAGTCGCCACAGCGAATCATCTGATTCGCACGTTTGATTTGGCAGAGGTTTTTACGTCGGATGCCCTTCCTGTCACAACCCTTTTTAGCAAGGGACAGAAACACGCTGACGACTTTGCAGCCTACTCTTTACGAAAGTCAGCAATGATTCTTTTACATGCCTCACACCATAGACAGTGAGAGACATGGCCTGCCTTTGATAACCCAGTACAGACTTCATATTTGATTCTGCATGCAGTCATTCTCCATCCTGAGCTGATGGCAGCAGCATCAAAAAGTAGGTGGTCCAATCACTTACAATCCCACCCATGGAGTACGTTTTAATACTTAATGTTCCAGTGCTTGTACAGACTCCCTCTGGGTACTACAGTTTCTTCTACCCCCATGTCACTGGAGCACAGAATGCAATGATTGTGAAGGCACACACTCTACGGTGGAGCTTCAGTATTTTTACATGGAAAATGGGTCAAAAACCTATGGAAAAATTGTACCCTCGGAACACCTTCGGAGTGTTCACGGAATGTGCGGAAAAGACATGAAAAGACCGTGGTACAATGTCTGAATATATGCGTAAAAGTGCTCGATTACCTTCAGAACCAGTGTGGATTGCAAAGGAAGACCTTCAGATAATTCAGGGAACGTTCACAGAAATCAGGGAACACTTGAGGAATGACTATGGCACTACTTCATTTTAGAAGGAAGAGCTACGGAATGATTGCGAAACAGACGGAATGAAGGCGGAACGTTCACATTCAACGTGGAATGACTAAGGAATGATGGAGGAATACCCGGCGTAATCCCGTTTCAACAAGGAAAAATCGGCAAAGATCAATGGATTTGCTACTGATTCCACCTATAAATACGATGAATCGACCAAGGGAGCTCATTCTCTCATTCATACTATGTTTATAATTTATAATACAGTAGGCCTTTGACTATTTGTGGTTTTGCACTCGTGGTTGGTCTGCCCAGAAACCAGCACATGATTCAAATTCAGCCAATGGCTGTCCTCCTTGCTGCTGATTGGTTGAGCTGATGTCCCTTTTTACTCATTCGCGCACAAGTTGTCAATGAGCCTCTTTTTTGTGTGTTTTAATTACCAGTTAAGCTCTATGATACCATTCAAACACTGTTTTCTCTGGCTAAGCAATAGAAAACGCTGGATGTCTCTTCTGAAGAAATAAGACTTTCCCCTTTCTCTGAACTGTTGTATTAAAATCTTTTTCAATTATTATTCTAGTACAGTACCTAAGTTCATGTTTATGCGTGAGATTTTATGTTCTGTAGTATGTTTAACAAATGATACCAAAAGGATAAACTTTATTTCAGTACTCTTCATGTCCTTTTACATTGAAGTTGGAGTGACATGTCCAAGATGGCGCTGCCCAGAGGGCGAGGTCGAAGAGTTCTCAGAGTCAAATTGTTTCTTTGTTCGTTTTAATTAGTTTTATTTGTTTGTTCATGTTTTGCACTATGCTCGTCGATGAGCAGCTTCAGCTTCAGGCAACTAAGCACGCAACAACGTCGATCTTCTATCTATTCTATGCTACGGAGCTCCATGCTAGCGGTTAGCTAGCAGTTAGCGGCTAAGCCCAGGCGGAGCTCTCAGAGGCTTGGTTAGCACTTCCAGCCATACTACTTGAAAATGTTCAGTCCCTGCGAAACAAGATGGACGAGCTTCATGCTCAGATTGCAGCGCAGAGGGATCTACAGGACTGTGTTTCTGTGAAACATGGCTCGAGGAGAATACACCCGATAAGGCAATTATACCAGGAAGATTTTGGCCTGCCAGAAGTGGAGGAATACATTCGGAATCATACAAAAGGACACGGAAGATGACGGAACGACTGAGAAACATTGGGGGATGACGACATTTTTGCTTCCTCGAGTCTGCTGCTCTCCAGTGAAAAGGGGATATTCCCCACAAAGTACATGCACGTTAGACAAAATGACAATACTAAATTAGCCTTAAGTGTCAGTGTAAGCAAGAATGTTTTATGTGTGTGTTGCGTGCTGTGATGGTCTGATGAGTTGTTCAGGGTGGTACCCTCCCTTCACCCGATGTTGGCTGAGCTAGGCTTCAGCCTACCCACAACTCTAACAGGATTAAGCAGGTCGGCAAATGAGTATGCGAGACATAAAACAGATCTCCAGAATCAATGTGGTGGCCTCTGCTCTCGAACATAAAAAAAATGTGTTGAGAGGTACATAATATATATTATATATATATAAAATCATCCAGTTATTCATTTTTTCAACCAATTAAGCCTAATTAGGATCACAGGGAGGCTGATGCCCATCTCAGCAGACTCTGGGTGAGGGCGGGGTACACCCTGGTCAGTTCACCAGGCCATCCTATATATTGTTTATCTATTCATTTTCTGTAACCGCTTAATCCTAATTAGAGTCACGGAGAGGCTGGCACCCATCCCAGCCGACTCAGGGAGAGGGCAGAGTACACCCTGGACAGCTCGCCAGGCCATCACAGGGTGTAAACACGCTGATGGCTATGCAGCTCCTCTTGTTGAAAGTTAGCAATGGTTCTTTTACATGAACCTCTCACCATAGACAGTGAGAGACATGACTGGACTTTGATAAACCCATTTAGCTGCACTGGGGGCCATAATTATATTATATTTTCCATATATACACACACACACACACATAATGCAGCCGTGGGGGTGGGGGGGAAATGCAGTGTTTCTTCCTCACGCGGGGTCCAAGCCCGGATAAATGCAGAGGGCTGAGTCAGGAAGGGCATCCAATGTAAAACCAATGCCACACATAACACTGTGAATCAATAATAAAAATAACATACTGGATCGGTTGGGGCCCGGGTTAACAACGACCACCATCAGTGCTGTTAACCAACAGGGTGCTAGTGGAAATTGGACTACTGTTGGTCGAAGACGTCGAAGAAGGAGAGGCGGGAGGCGTGTCCGTAGGCAGAGAGAGAAGAGGAAAGGCATGAGTTTAGAACTGAGAGTAGGGACTTGATGATGGAACTATGAAAAAAAAAAGTAGAGAGCTGGCTGGCATGATGCAGAGGAGGAAGGTGGACATGCTGTGTGTTCAGGAGACCAGGTGGAAAGGTAGCAAGGCTGGAAGTTTAGGAGCAGGGTATTAGCTGTTTCATCATGGTGTGATGCGAAGAGAAATGAAGTAGGAGTCATCCTGAAGGAGGGGTTTGTCAGGAATGTTCGAGAAGTGAAAAGAGTGTCAGACAGAGTGATGAGTCTCAAGTTAGAAATTGAAGGTTTGATGTTTAATGTTGTTACTGCTTATCCAGGCAGGATGTGAGCTAGAAGAGAAGGAGAGATTCTGGAGTGAGTTAGATGAAGTGATGCAGAGTACTCCCAGAGGTAAAAGAGTGGTCATTGGGGAAGATTTCAATGGACATGCTGATGAGGACGAGGAAGTGATGGGCTGGTTTGGTATCCAGGACAGGAACACAGAAAGAGAGATGTTGACAGATTTTGCAAAAAGGATGGAAATGGCTATGGTGAATACTTTCTTCCATTAAAGACAGGCGCATAGGGTGACTTATAAAAGCGGAGGTAGGAGCACACAGGTAGACTACATCTTGTGTAGGCGATGTAATTTGAAGGAAGTCAGTGACTGCAAAGTAGTAGTCGGTGACAGTGTTACCAAATAGCATAGGATGGTGGTATGCAGGATGACGCTGATGGTGAGGAAAGTGAAGCACGCAAAAGCAGAGCAGAAGACAAAGTGGTGGAAGCTGATAAAGAAAGAATGTCGTGTTGTCTTCAAGGAGGAGTTGAAACTGGCTTTGGGCGTTCAGGAAGTGCTTCCAGATGACTGGAAAACTACAGCTAATGTGATCAGGGAGAGAGGTAGGAGAGTTCTTGGTGTGTCATCTGGAAGGAAAATAGACAAGGAGACTTGGTGGTGGAATGAGGAAGTGCAGGAGTGTGTACAAAGGAAGAGGTTAGCTGAGAAAAAGTGGGACATTGAGAGGACCGAAGAGAGTAAACAGGAGTACAAGGAGACAGCGTAAGGCGAAGGTAGTGGTGTCAAATGCCAAACAGAGGGCGTATGATGACTTGTATTCTAGGTTGAACAGTAAGGAGGGAGAAAATGATTTATACAGGCTGGCACAGCAGAGAAATAGAGATGGGAAGGATGTGCAGCAAGTTAGAGTGATTAAGGATAGAGATGGAAATGTACTGACTGATGACAGAAGTGTGCTGGGAAGATATAAAGAGTACTTTGAAGAGCTGATGAATGAGGAAAATGAGAGAGAAAAAAAGAGAAGAGGTGACCGTTGAGGGTGAGGAAGTAGACAAGATTAGTAAGGGTGAAATGAGGAGGGCACTGAAGAGGATGAAGAGTGGAAAGGCAGGTCCTGATGACATACCGGTGGAGGTATGAAAGTGGCTAGGAAAGGTAGCAGTAAATTTCCAGACAAGAACGTTCAACAAGGTCTTAGAGAGTGAGAGGACGCCAGGGAATGGAGGAGAAGTGTGCTGGTGCCCATTTTTAAGAACAAGGGAGATGTGCAGAGTTGTAGCAACTACAGAGGGATAAAGTTGATGAGCCATAAGATGAAGTTATGGGAAGGAATAGTAGAAGCTAGACTAAGGGCAGAGGTCAAAATTTGTGAACAACAGTTTGGTTTCATGCCAAGAAAGCACCACAGATGCAGTGTTTACCTTGAGGATGTTAATATAGAAATACAGAGAAGGTCAGACGGAGCTGCATTGTGCCTTGGTGGAGCTGGAGAAAGCATATGACGGTGCCAAGAGAGGAGCTGTGGTATTGCATGAGAAAGTCTGGAGTGGCAGAGACTTATGTTAGAGTGGTGCAGGACATGTATGAGAGATGTAAGACAGTGGTGAGGTGTGCTGTAGGTGTGACAGAAGAGTTCAAGGTGGAGGTAGGACTGCATCAAGGGTCAGCTCTGAGCCCCTTCTTGTTTGCTATGGTGATGGACAGGCTGACAGACAGGGTTAGACAAGATTCCACATTGGCTATGATATTTGCAGATGACATTGTGATCTGTAGTGACAGCAGAGAACAAGTGCAGGAAAATCTAGAGAGGTGGAGGTATGGCCTGGAAAGAAGGGGAATGAAGGTTAGCCTCAGTAAGAGAGAATACATGTGTCTGAACGAGAAGGACCCAACAGGAACGGTGAGGTTACAGTGAGCAGAGATAAAGAAGGTGGGGTAAAGTACTTAGGCTCAACAATCCAGAGCAATGGAGAGTGTGGAAAAAGGTGAAGAAGCGTATGCAGGCAGGTTGGAATGGTTGCAGAAAAGTGTCCGTTGTGATATGTGATAGGAGGGTATCAGCAAGAATGAAAGGAAAAGTGTCCAAGACAGTGTTGAGGCCAGTGATGCTGTATGGTTTAGAAACAGTGGCACTGGGGAAAAGACAGGAGGCAGAGCTGGAGGTAGCAGAGATGAAAATGGTGAGGTTCCTTTGGGAGTAACGAGGATGGATAGGATCAGGAAGGAGTACATCAGAGGGAAGGCACATGTAAGACGTTTTGGAGACAAAGTCAGAGAGGCTCGATTGAGATGGTTTGGACATGTGCAAAGGAGGGATAGTGAGTACAGACAGTCCCTGACTTATGTTCATCCGTTTTACGTTTTTTTCAATTTTACGTCAAATTTTGAGTTTAGACGTACGTACGCTGACGTAATGACGTAATGACGTAATGACGCTGCGTCCATTGTTCTTGGTTTTATATATATATATATCTCAGTTATATAGCGTGTTACCCTTGTGTTAAGACGTCGTCTCTGTGATCTTTGTGTTTACACTGCTTTGCGGACTTTTGTAACTAAGCAAATATGGTTGGTGATTTACATCAGTGCAGGCTGTTTTCTAAACGAGTTCAACGGCACCCTTGCACACTTGAAAGACCGGAAGTCCGTATAACCACATCAAGTACACTACTTTTGCAACTACACTACTTTCAGTATTGAGCACCTCACATATTGTAAGCGTTGATTGGCTGTTTTAAGCTTCATGTAAAGTGACTCGGTAAAATAAGTGACTTATTTGAAATTAATGTGTATATTATTTTACAATGTTATGTTTATAATAATTGATTTAGGGGTGTTTTATGAAATATGGTAATGGTATTTATGGATGTATAGTACAGTATGAGCGTCATACATCACACGTCATACGTTACTGTAACAACTTACATTCACTTTCACTTTCGGCCGTCCGGAACCAATTAAAAAATTAAGTCAGGGAGCGTCTGTACATTGGTAGTAGGATGCCGAGATTGGAACTACCAGGCAGAAGGCCTCGAGGAAGACCAAAGAGAAAATTTATGGATGTGGTGAAGGAGGACATGAAGATAGTTGGTGTAAAAAAAGAGGATGCAGAATATATGGTGAGATGGAAGCAGATGATTTGCTGTGGCGACCCCTGAAGGGAACAGCCGAAAGGAAAAGAATATATATATATATATATATATGGTGGTCTAGTGGTATAGGGAGCTGGATCGCTGATCCAAAAAGGTTGGGGGTTCGAGTCCCACTCTCTACAAGGTTGTCACTGTCCCTCCCAGTGCAGCTAACTGGGTTATCAAAGGCGGGCCATGTCTCTCACTGTCTATGGTGAGAGGCATGTAAAAGAACCATTGCTGACTTTCAACATTGCTGACATTCAAAGTGCATTCCCTGCTTGACAAACTCAACTTTAATTTGATTCCTTGAGGGATCCGAATT
>CM045743.1:8726439-8901439 GCA_024760905.1 Plotosus lineatus
AAGCTATAATGACTGAAAGAAAGGAAAAATAACATTGAATCAAATAATAAACCAGGATGAATTGGGATTCGTGTTCCAGCTCATTCGTATTTTTCTCCCAAAAGGAAGTGTCGCGCTAACTTACCGCCAATGAATCATTAGTGACTCACTCGTTGAGTCGCTGCCAGATTAGCATTGTAGTGCTAATCCGATGTGAACTCTGAGTGAGGCATGGGGTCAGGGGTTACTCCTGAAACCATGGTATATGTTTGTGTTAGAAAAGACGTTCCATATTTCTCCCTGCACAGACAGCCTTACCAACTCCTGTGTTTGTGATTAACGGAAAAAAGACCCTTGAGCTTTAATTAGCTTTATTTCCTGCTGAGTGCTTGGACCCCTGCTAATCTGCAGCCATTTATGAATATCTATAAACATGCTATTTGGTGCATATGTTCTTTTTTTTCAGATATGGGGAAGAAAGCACAGCATAAATTACTAAAGAACTGCTCATAAATCTCTCTTTCTTAGCCTCCATCCCTACCTCATTTTCTTTCTTATCCCGTTTTCTCCCTTTTTCATTTCTGGTGTCTATATTTTTCCCCCAGACTCTGACTCTCTTCTTATTTACTACTAACGTCTGGTTTTGTTTTGTTTTTTTTTTCTTGGCCCCACTCTCTCTCTCTCTCTCTCTCTCTCTCTCTCTCTCTCTCTCTTTCTCTCTCGCTCTCTCTCTCTTCATTAAGCAGGCTTGGTGTCTTTGTATGTGAGAGATTCATTAGTGTTTGCCCTCTTCATTTGAACAAGGGGCTGAGGATAATTAGAGTGTATCTGGTTTGTCCAGCATCCTTTCACACAGTTTCATCTCAAAGCCAATTACCACGTGCCTACATCACCCTGCAAATATCATCCATCACTCTTTCTGCTTGTATGTCTTCTCTCTCTCTCTCTCTCTCTCTCTCTCGCTCTCTCTCTCTCTGTAATACTATAAATAGTTAATGGCTGTGTGTGTGTTGAGTGTTGGACAGTTCGTATTACGCTTGGTGTGTATAATTTAATGTCACATGACCCCTGCATGAGCTGTGAGTCCAGCACATTGGGACTGATATGAGCTTGATTGGCATGATAATTGAATTTGGAACCAAGTCTAATAGTGTTTCTATTACTGTCATCACAGACTGAAAAATAAAATGCTAAAAGAGAAGCATGTATACACACCTTTGGGTGCATGCTGGATGAACCACCATAGTCGCCACACAGACAAGTATAACTTGTTGACACTATACTGCTTACTCCATTCATTAAACCCAAATCTGTGTTTTTTAAATACACACACAGTCATAAAACACACAGTTTTAGTTATACAGTGGTACCTCACGTTATGATAGTCCAGACAAACAAAACATCCAGGTTACGAAAAACATTTTTCTAACATTTTTGTCTCTGGATAGAAAACAAGTTCACGTTATGAAAGCACCATCTCAAAAATTCAAACAATGCACGAGTTGCTCCCATTGACTATCTCCCAACATTCCGCCCACTGGCCTCTCATTGGCAATCTCCCAACATCCCACCCTGCTGGACTCCCATTGGTTAGGAGGGATGATGCAGCTCCCTCCCATTGGATATTATGGAGCTGTATCTCCATAATCCCCATCAAGCTTTTCGTGTAAAGGACAGAATTACTGTTGTTTCATGAGTTTCTCGAGTGTGCTCATTGCAACTTTATTTTTTGGCTCAAGCTTTTAAGCTTGCATAAACATTTGTAATATTATATCTCTGCTAAGAAGGCATGGTCAACATGAAGTAAATAAGGGGTTTCGGGGGTAGTATTGGGGGCCTTGGAACAAATCACGTGTTTTACATGTAAAATGCGGTTCTACTTACGAAAAACCCAAGTTACAAAACCGCCTCTGGAATGGATTACTTTCGTAAGGTGAGGTAACACTGTTCCGTGATGTTATTTTTTCATCATTTAAAGCCTTGTATTATAATACTGTGTCTCAAATTCATCGTAAAGCATATAACAGTCGCAGCAGTGACTTTGAGAATGTGCGTGTGTGTGTGTGTGTGTGTGTGTGTGTGTGTGTGTGTGTGTGTGTGTGTGTTTCTAAAGAAAGCTATGCTGTGACAATAAACATAATTCTAAACTGTTCATCATTCATTTTCTGAACGGATTAATCCTTATTAGGCTCGCAGGTAGGCTGGCGCCCATCTCAGTTGACTCTGGGCGAGGGCAGATTACACTCTGGACAGCTCGCCAGGCCATCGCAGAAATTCTAAAACAGTCTTATGAAATGATTGATGTAAGTTCATTCAGAGAGGCATAAAGTGCTCGTATCATTATTGTAAACATTATTATTATATCCACACCCACAAAATATGATCAATGGCATGCGCTGATTGGCTTCTCTACTATTAAGACAGAAAACCAAAATGGAGGAAGGATTTGTTTAACCAACCGAAAGCGAAATAAATTCTTAACTTGAACACTAAACTCAACATATATAGGAATCATTGGATTAATTCTCTTCTGCAACAGTCAGTTTCAGTAGTCTGTTTCAGTAGTGACATTCTAGCAGTGTTGTGTAATGCATAATTCTTTTGATTGGAAAAAACTGTGCTGGGTTACTTCTCAGAAATACATGGCTCAAGGATTACGCTATAATTTTTAGGGGGCCGAGGACACGCATTATGCTCACAAATATAAAACTTCACATCGTAAATAAATGAAAAACTGCGAGGCTCAGACTGCGGAAGGCCGGCCTTGTATCCGTCAGTGCACTGCATAGCGTCTGACAACAATGTGAGACAAAGTGCTCTATATTAACTGTTTTCCTGCTTCATACCATCATCAATCACTGAAAGCAATTTTATTATTCTTATTATTTGGCGTTTGCATCGTTTGTTGAAGTGATCTTTAGGCATTTTATTTTATTCTCCACTGGCTCTACAAACGAGCGCCTCTTTATCATCTCTCTATGCTGTCTCGCTGTGACTGTCGAGCCACTTAAGACCAAACACATTTGAATAGGGTGAAGCGAGGAGTGGGGTTTGGGTGGGTGGATGGGGGTGGGGGAAGCTTTAAAAACACAAGTGTTTGAATTATTGGGCAGTAAAGCACTGTTTTCTTTTTTTTTTCTCTTTTTTTTTACTGTCAGAAAGCAGAATTTGCTTCAACCGAGCGGAGCAGTGCTGACTTTGTGCTTGGGTTTGGCGAGATGGCATCACTATTCTGAACCTCAGCACAAACTGAGGCTGAGTGAATAAATGCAAGGCATGCTGAAAAAGTAGCATCTGAACTCTGTGCATCAGGATTGCGAGGGCTGGATCATATCACCACAAGGAATTCTAGTGCAGGTTTCACTAATATGGGGTGTGAATTAGGAATAGACTGTAGTGATAAGAACTATGGCAGAGCGAGTGTTTAGCTTTATTATATACTGCATGAGCACTTCACACAGACAAGAAAAAAATAATGAAAGACTAACACAGAACAGGTGAACACAATCAGATAACAAATCAATAAAAGGATTCGGACATAGACACATTCTTAAATATGCACTGAAATTAAATATAATATAATTAATTTAATAAAAGCTTGATTCTCAATTACAGTTTACTTTTTTGTCATTTCTCTTAAAATTTGATTGTAAGGGATGCACTGGTTCTAACCCCTCTTGATATAGCGCTATCTGGGTAATGTCAAGTGGATTAGACCTCATAGATTTTATGAGTTGATTCATTTCAATGCAACGCTGGCACAATATGGATCATAGACATGAACATAGCACATGACTTAGCAAAGACAGGATTAGATATCAGCTGGTATCCAAAACATTGAAATTTGCTTTATAAATATATTATAAATTGAACAATGGGTCCTACAAAGATGGTTTACAGGGTATAGGAGAGTTTATTATTTAAGCACTGCAGCTAGAGCTAGGCATGCTACGACAGACCAAATCTACTGGTCCGCATCATTTCTGGTGATACTTCTTGGCTCAGAAACATTCCCTGGTGCCTCTACAACTCCCTTCTCAAGTGAGCGGAGATGTTATTTTCCTAAATAGATAATCTATCACCCATAGATTATATGCATATTTTATTAACATCAGTTTGAAAGGGAAAGGAAATATTTACTCAAATCCTTTTTTCCTGTGAACCCTTTCCTCCTGAATCAAATACTGGGCTAAAGTTTCAGCTGAGAGCTTCACAAAAAGCACATTTACTGTTTTGAATCTGTCTTTATGATCAGAAGATTATCAATCCATTTTAATGGCACACGCTCTATGTTCCAACAGCCTAGTGGTCCAAAGGTCCTACTCATGTAAGGTGGGCCCCGTGCTTAAATCAGTTGGGCAGCCTAATCATTTTAGTTAGGTTTGGTTAGAGCTGTCGGAATGATGTGCTTGCTGGAACTGTCGGCACAATGGGCTGACAGAATGTAGAGCTGTAAGGATGGCACACAATGTATTAGATAGAGAGACTTGCTGGAATTCCATTAACTGTTTCTGGTTGAGTAAATGCTGCTGTATTTGCTGCTGGTTGATGAATTATTGTTTGTTTTGCTGCTATATTCCTACTGCTGCTACTATTCCCTGAGCATTTGATTTTTATTTATATATTTTTTTTTTTACTTTGGTCATTGTCATCACTATACTTTGTCACTGATTAATCATATCTTACTCTGCTACTCTGGATGCTCGTCATTTAATAAGACTGGATTTAGCCCTTCACTATGTGACCCTGGATCACTGGATTTTACCCGGTATTGCTTCCACCATTTCACATATCACCAAGTTGAATTTTAAAGAAATTATCTCATAACCTGGACTAGCAAACTGAATGATCTCTACGTGCATGACTCTAACCACAGTCCTCAAGGTTTCAGTCCACTCCAAGCTGCTTTGATCAGTTTATGTTTGTTACAAACTGGTAATAAAGTGTTTGTTTTGGGTTTTTTTAATGAGAGGTCACCTAAACCACAGGATCTAACAAGCTGACAGTCATCCCTCTGCCTATCTCACACTGGCGGTGAACATTTAGCACCCATGTTTTTTGGTTAGTCTTCAACATCTGCACTTTTCACATCACCGAACACTAATTTTTGACCGATTGAACATGCTTCATGAAGTTGCTCTTTATTTTCTTCCTGTTTCTTTTTCCACAAGCAACAAATCAATGGTTGACTATGCCCTCGATTAAAAGTTTCTATACAAAGCCATCTGTAATGAGAGTGTGAGAGTTGTGTGGAACAGATGAGTAGGCGCTGCTTTGTTTATGGTTTTAATCTGTGCGTTCATTCCAGTGTTCCTATTTAAAGATAATACAGGCACTCCTCATCTCCTACTGTGTAGAGTTATTTCGGCTCATGCCCAGACTATAGGCAATGTGAGGCAATGCGGCAGGAGGTCTTCCTTCGCCACTAGTCCCTGGACGTTCCCTTGGAGCTGATGTATTCTAATGATTCATACTTTACAGAGAATAACAAGGAAGCACAGCAAGTTGCAAGCCATAATCATACATTATTGGCATTTTCCTCTTTCTCGCATTATGCCCACCTGTTACACTGCTTCTGAATTTTTCCACATGAACTGTATGGCCTGGCTTCCCTCCAACATTTATAAACAATGCGCTATACTCAGAATAGCTCATTTCATCAAGAGCATTGTTTTATCACAAACAAACCGTGCAGAACCATTCCCTGCATTAAGAGCTGTCATGATGTGAATTAGAGCTCATCGTTTTTCTCAACTACTTAATCCTATGAGGGCAGCAGGGAGACTGGACCTTGTCTACACACTAAACAGCTCGCCAGACCATCAGAGGACAACATAGACACAACCACACACACACACACACACACACACACACACACACACACACACACACACACACACACACACACACACACAAAGGGGCAACTTGAAGCAGAAACTTTGCATTTTATTGGACTGTGGCAGACAACAAGAGTGCCCAGGAAAAAAAAAACCTTGAAAGTACAAGGACAACATTCAAACTCCAAACGGAGATGCCATCACCAAGGCCAAGGACCTTCATTGCTCTGAAGCAGAAATGCTAACCAATACACCACTGTGCTGCTTGGATTAGAGCTCATTAAGACAATTTTTCGCTGAGTTTGTCAATCTATACCTAATATCTACAAACGTTTCCCCTGGATTTATCTGCTACCTGGGACTACTAATATAGCAACCTATGTACTAACACTGCATCTCAATACTTACTTCAGAGTTTATCCTTTGAGGCACCACACAACAGTATTACATCTTAGTCTTTCACGCTTAATAAGCATTCTTGAACAATTTGCAACAGTACTGGCCATTCGCTATGATGATATTCTCTTACTCTGACTCAAATTACTCCCCCGGAATGCATGCTGTGGCTTTTACTTATCCTACTTGGTTTCCTCATGGGTTTCATTCAATGAAAGCTACAGGCCACCTCAGTTAGAAGAAGGAATTGACAGTGTATATGCTTCTTTCAACAAACCAGTCTGATATTAACAATAACAAAGAAAATCCCAAAAATCATTTTCTCCCAATCTCCATAAAGATCCACTCTGGTAATAATTTGAATTAATTTCACCATCTTAACGATTCATTTAGGCAAATATCCCAAACAAAATTCCAATTAAGAAAAATAGAGCTCCAAAGTCACCTAAACTGTTTGTTTGCTGCCTCTTCCTTCACAAGTGGCACAGATTGGCGTGTGGTTAATGTTGACAGCTCTTCGTTTCCTTCAGGTTGTGTTTAAAAGACCATGATCATGTGACTAGCAATGTTTTTCAACCACTGTGCCGCGACACACTAGTGTGCCATGAGATGTTGTCTGGTATGCTGTGGGAAATTATCTAATTTCACCTTATGGGTCCAAAAACATTTTTTTGGAAATAAATTCATTATTATGCGCAAATAATGTGCTGTTGTGTCTTATGATTGGCAGAGCAACCATGTAATACTCTTCCATATCAGTAGGTGGCAGCAGATAGCTAATTGCTTTGTACTTTGAGACAGGAGAATTAGTGATGCATGGATGCATCAGGTGGCAGTGACAGTGACATTGTGGCTAGCAAGACTACAGTATATAGTGACAGTGATGGAGAAAGAAAAGGAAGGATGCTAGTTCTATTTCATCATCTGAATGAACTGATTACATGAATGCAGGCCGAAATCAAAACCTGCTTACAAGTACAGATAAAATAAACAGATTCCATTCAAAGGTGCAACTCTGGCAACAACATGTGGACAGTGACAATCTTGAAATGTTTACTCACCAAAAAATGGCAAGATTGCCCTGCATTGTGTAAGATAATAGTAAAACGTTTAAAAACTCTTGAGGAGAAGACGTCATTTTATTTCTCTTCAGCCTCCACTGAATGCCTTGACTGGGTTAGGGATGCATATAGCTCATCAGTTGGTAGAAAAGACATGACTTTATAGGAGTGGGAGGAACTAACTGAACTGAGACAGTATCATGGTTTAAAGTTAAGCTTTGCTGATCTACCTTTGTACAGTTTTTGGTTGTCTCCACTGCCAAGAAGTTCCCCATTCTGGCAAACAAAGCGATTTTGACATTGCTCCCATTTTCCACCACATATCTGTGTGAGGTGATCTTTTCA
This sequence comes from Plotosus lineatus, assembly GCA_024760905.1. Taxonomy (NCBI): domain Eukaryota; kingdom Metazoa; phylum Chordata; class Actinopteri; order Siluriformes; family Plotosidae; genus Plotosus; species Plotosus lineatus. Next base: position 8,734,058 of record CM045743.1, read on the forward strand.
AGTCTCACTGCTATAAAAATTAAAAACATAGAGAAACAGAGGTGTTGAGGAAGAGTTTTGTGTGTGTCTTTCTTCAATTCCTGCCAGGGTATCAGCACTATGTTCATCTGAATGGCCACAGGTTTCACACTGAGTGAGGAGAAATATGAACGATTATAAAATACTATTTCTTTGTGTTTATTTGATTCTTATTCAAGACACTTTAATGAGAATGACTTTATCTTGTCAATATAGGCTACAGAGTTTAATTTTATAACATTTCCTTCTGGTGGTGTGCCTTGTGATTTTTTTTCAATGAAAAAAATGTGCTTGGCTCAAAAAAAAAGCTTGAAAACACCGCTCTAATATATTATAACACTATAACTCACACAGATAAGGATCTCTGGTATTCAAATCATACAAGTGAATTCGATATCTAATCAACAGAAAGCTGATTTCGCAATAAGGCGACATGGTAGCACAGTGGTTGGCACATCTATCTCAGTGTAAGATCCTTGGTTCAAATCCCAATTTCCATTTTGCATGTCCTCCCTGTGCTTGAATGAGTTTCATCTGGGTACTACTGGTTTCCTCATATAATCCCAACTACATTACTAGCCCTTCTCAAAAAATTAGCATATTGTGATAAAGTTCATTATTTTCTGTAATGTACTGATAAACATTAGACTTTCATAAATTTTAGATTCATTACACACAACTGAAGTAGTTGAAGCCTTTTATTGGTTTAATATTGATAATTTTGGCAAAAAAGTAAAGAACAACCAAAAATCCCTATCTCAAAAAATTAACATATTTCATCCGACCAATAAAAAACAAAAAAGTGTTTTTAATACAAAAAAAAGTCAACCTTCAAATAATTATGTTCAGTTATGCACTCAATACTTGGTCGGGAATCCTTTTGCAGAAATGACTGTTTCAATGCGGCGTGGCATGGAGCCAATCAGCCTGTGGCACTGCTGAGGTGTTATGGAGGCACAGGATGCTTCGATAGCGGCCTTAAGCTCATCCACAGTGTTGGGTCTGGTGTCTCAACTTTCTCTTCACAATATCCCACAGATTCTTTATGGGCTTCAGGTCAGGAGAGTTGGCAGGTCAATTGAGCACAGTAATACCATGGTCATTTAGCAGTAGTTTTGGCACTGTGAGCAGGTGCCAGGCCGTGCTGAAAAATAAAAATCTTCATCTCCATAAAGCTTTTCAGCAGATGGAAGCATGAAGTGCTCCAAAATCTCCTGATAGCTAGCTGCATTGACCCTGCCCTTGATAAAACACAGTGGACCAACACCAACAGCTGACATGGCACCCCAGACCATCACTGACTGTGGGTACTTGACACTGGACTTCAGGCATCTTTCCTTCTCCCCAGTCTTCTTCCAGACTCTGGCACCTTGATTTCCGAATGACATGCAAAATTTCAGTCCAGTGCTGCTTCTCTGTAGCCCAGGTCAGGCGCTTCTGCCGCTGTTTCTGGTTCAAAAGTGGCTTGACCTGGGGAATGCGGCACCTGTAGCCCAGTCCACTGCTTCCACAGGTCCCCCAAGGTCTGGAATCGGCCCTTCTCCACAATCTTCCTCAGGGTCCGGTCACCTCTTCTGATTGTGCAGCGTCTTCTGCCACACCTTTTCCTTCCCACAGACGTCCCACTGAGGTGCCTTGATAGAGCACTCTGGGAACAGCCTATTCGCTCAGAGATTTCTTTCTGTGTCTTACCCTCTTGCTTGAGGGTGTCAATGATGGCCTTCTGGACAGCAGTCAGGTCGGCAGTCTTACACATGATTGCGGTTTTGAGTAATGAACCAGGCTGGGAGTTTTTAAAAGCCTCAGGAATCTTTTGCAGGTGTTTAGAGTTAATTGGTTGATTCAGATGATTAGGTTAATAGCTCGTTTAGAATACCTTTTCATGATATGCTAATTTTTTGAGATAGGAATTTTGAGTTTTCATGAGCTGTATGCCAAAATCATCAGCATTAAAACAATAAAAGACCTGAAATATTTCAGTTGGTGTGCAATGAATCTAAAATATATGAAAGTTTAATTTTTATCAGTACATTACAGAAAATAATGAACTTCATCACAATATGCTAATTTTTTTAGAAGGACTAGTATGTTTTAATAGCTTATGTAGGCTTTTTGAGGCGATATCATCAAGCCCTAACTGTAGCTATAAGAAAAAGTAATACCCATCACCACAATTCCTGTACTATAGGAAACTTTTTCTTGAAAGCAAACACACATGAGTAAATAAGAGCTTGGCGAACATGAGAGCTTATGAGTTCTACTTGCTGTTGCTTTCAACACAAGCTGACTGACCTGGTCATCAGAAAATCTTTTTTATGCTCTCTGGGCAAGCATACACACACACACACACACACACACACACACACACACACACACACACACACACACAACAGCATATATAACGTATACAAATACACACCCACACACACAGAGATGTCTATACACTGACTGAACTGTCGAGTCCTAACAAGTGTCTGAATGATGCACCTGCAAGTAACAACCGCAACAACAAATCTAGACAGCGAAGAGTTCTCTGTTAGTCTACTTTTCTGATGTATACCTTAGGGCTTTTAGTACTACTTGACTATCTGCTGTGTGTGTGTATGTGTGTGTGTGTGTGTGTGTGTGTGTGTGTGTGTGTGTGTGTGTGATATCTAATAATCTGCAATATGCCGTTTGATTACTTTTACAGTTGCTCATAGAAAGCTAGCACTTTTATTCTCCAATTTGTTTTCATTATGTCGGAATAAATGGTCCATCCACACCAAGATTCACTTCACTGTTACATATTTACACAACATCACAGAACTTGCCCCGGGTCTGCTAATCAGCAAAGATGGCAAAGAGAGAAAATGCTTAAAAATCACTTCTCATAAATGGTTTTAGTTCATCACATAACTCTCTCTCTCTCTCTCTCTCTCTCACACACACACACACACACACACACACACACACACACACACACACACGTGCGCTCTTATATCAAAGTCACACAGGAAAAGTCTAAAATCTTGAGTGCTGGGACTTAGACTGACACCGAAATCAGCACTGATTTAAATGTAATCAATGAATCATTTTCATCCATGAAAAATGAAGTGTCCATTTTGTTATTTACTTACAAAAATCAGCCACAACATTAAAACCATGATGACCCCTGACACTTGAAGTCGATTATCTTGTTATACTGGTACCTGACAAGGAGTGGGATGAATTGGGAAAACAGTGAACAGTCAGTTTGTGAAATTGCTGTGAAGCAAGAAAAATGAGCAAGCATAAAGATATGAGTGACTTTGATTGACAAGGGCTGCATTGTGATATCCAATCAACTGAGTCTATTTATTGCTATAACAGCAGGTCTTGTGGGGGTGTTCCTGGTATGCAGTGGTAAGTACCTACCAAAGGTGGTCCAAGGAAGGACAACCAATGAACTAGCAAGGGTGTCATGGTTTCCCAATGCTCAATAATGCTTTTGGAAAGTGAAGCTTGGAATGTCTGGTCTGATCCCACATGAGAGCTACTGTAACACAAACTGCTGAAACCATTAATGCTGGACATGACAGAAAGGACTCAGAACACGCAGTGTATTGCAGATTACTATGTGCCAGGCTTTCTAGCAGCAGACCAGTCAGGTGGTCTTAATATTATGGCTGATTGGTGTGAAATTAGGATAGACAAATCATAAGTTCGTTAGATCGCTCACTCAGGGAGACATCGTGCTCCATGTGGAGTCTCGCGTTTTGATCGCCCAGAAACCAAATTTACTTGGTTGAAAGTAAACAAAAGTGTAGAACAAGACTAAGTGAAATAAATGTGAAAGACGTAATGTTATAATCCTCTCACAGTTTGCTTTGATTCACAATACTGCCTTCAAATTAAATTCAATTCACAAAAAAGTGAATAAATTTGTCTAAAAAAGATTTTTTTTTTTTAATTTCTGTCGAATAAATTATATAAAATGAAGTTTAGCCTCCCTGCCTGTCAGCTGTTTTATGATGTGGAGACCTTTATGGTGGGTGAGAATATGGAAAGTCTGTATTGGAGAGAAAAGCAGGGGCATGTCTGTTAAAAAAAAAAGGAAAAAAAATACAGTGGTACCTCACCTTACGAAAGACCCAACAAACGAAAAATCCAGATTACAAAACCCATTTACCTAAAATTTACATCTCTGGATACGAAAAAAAATTCACATTATGAAACGCGCCATCTCAAAAATTCAATCAATGTGCGAGTTGCTCTCCCATTGGCTTTCTCCCAACATCCCGCCTCGCTGGCCTCCCATTGGCTAGGAGGGAGCTGACGCAGCTCCCTCCCATTAGCTATTATTGAGCTGCAGCTTTATTTTTTGGCTCAAGGCTTTTAACCTTGCATAAACATTTGTAAGATTATAACTCTGCTAAGAAGACATGGTCAACACACACACACACACGCACACGCACACACACACACACACACACACACACACACACACACACACACACACACACACGCACACGCACACACACACACACGTGATTCCTGATGAAAGTGATTCCCGGTACGAGTGAAAAGAAGAAGCGGGCTCGAGGCATGCAATTGAGTGATATCGCAAAGGAATATGGCCAAAACCGTCTACCATCGGTACGATATTGAAGCAGAAGGAGACCTTAAAAGGTATACTTTTATAATTTTTAAAGGGTTTATGGGGTTGTATTGGGGGCCTTGGAACAAATCAGGCCTTTTACATGTAAAATGCGGTTCAACTTACGAAAAAATCAGGTTACGAAACCACTTCTGGAACAGATTAATTTTGTAAGGTGGGGGTGTAATAATATAGATATTTAAAGTGGCATTTGCAAAAATTGGCAACACGGTGGCATAGTGGTTAGTACTTCCTGGATCCGGTGTTCGGGTCTCAGGATCAGGGAGTTCTGTGTGGGGTTTGCATGTTCTCCCCATGCTTGTGTGGGTTTCCTGTGGGTACTCCGGTTTTCTCCCACAATCCAAACATATTCAGATTAGGCTCAGTAGCTGCTCCACAGTTGACCTACGTATGAGTATGACTGGTTTTATGTGTGTTGGCCCTCACCGCTCTGGGGTGCACTTCAGGGTGTACTCTCCCTTCGCCCAGTTTTGGCTATGATAGGTACCAGCTTTCTCACGACCTCAGCAAATGAGTGAATGGGTGATTTACAAAAGTTAGCAATGTTTTTTTTGTTTTTTTTACAGCCAGCTTCAGAACTTATTTCAAGTAGGATAATATTATTATAGTCTATCACTCAAGTGTGTTCATCAAGCTGGAAGATGTAGAGAGTCATCTTATTTTGATAGATGTACAAGTGAGTGACAAACTGTGGGCCAAAATCCATGCCACAGAGGTCATTATGTGACGATACTAACCCAATGCCTTAAAAAACAAACAGCATGCAAATGTCACAGGCGTCTAGACTACTAATTGTTCCATCAATGTATACAGAATCGACTAATATTCCCGATATTATGAAGGATACAGGCATTTTAATCCAGAATCTTTGTTACAGATGTGTAAAGCCTTTTGCTTATTTTATCCTCAGGTTTCATCATACACCTCTGACGAAAGGGGTCAATATGATACCCGCTGAGGAAGAAGCTGGGTCTTAAACTGTCCTGGTAATTTCAGAAGCAATCGGTGCATCAGATTTTCAGAAATGTTCTGTAATTTGCTGGAAATTCAGTATTCTCTATGATGGCACTAGTGTATAAAATTTAAGATAACACGATAATCAGCTCCAGTAGTACAATATCAGTCTATCAATACACACATAATTAAATGTAGACAGAAAGTGTAGCCTGTAAAAGTGTAGCATCGAACCACTCACTTCAGTGCAAGCAAAGTGTAACTCTGAAGTAGGATTTCTCCAATAACATCCTCCACAGTTTTATATGCCTGTATTGATTATAAAAGAAATACTGTACTAAAAACAAACGAACAAAAAGCAAAAACCACACACACACACACACACACACACACACACACTCATAAACACACACAACTGAAGTTTCTTCTCAGATATATATGTTAGAATATATGTTAGATGCAGCAGTTTAATTCTAAGGAGACATTGAAGTGATATCATATGTAATGGGAAACATTCCCCTTACACAACACAACACCGTTTTTTCTGAAGAAAGATAAGCTTGAAATATATTTACCTAAATTTATTATTCGTGCAAATGCATAAAATGCGAAATACAAAAATGTGTTAGCAGCTTTAGGTGTTTTGTTCTATTTTAAATTTTGCTTATTATCCTTGCGAAAGGGTTCTGTCAAGAAGGGCATCCGACGTAAAGACCTGTGCTAAATCAAACATGCGAATCAGATGATTCGCTGTGGCGACCCCTGATAAAGGGAAAAACCCGAAAGGAAAAGAAGAAGATCCTATTGTGGTTCCAGATTTATACTAGGGACCAAAATTATTAAAATGGGTCCAGTATTAAGTTAGAACACTATTTCTGGCACCCACAACTTTTGAAGCCATATTTTTCCAAATTCTATTCCAAAAGTAGTTTGAAAATAGGCTCCCTCATGTATTCTGTGTGACTTCTGATTTCATAAACATCCTAAAACACACCTGGGGTCACACCACATTTCTGTCTTCCTTTCGGCTTTTTCCCTTTTACTCGGAGTCACCACAGCGAATCATCTGATTCGCACGTTTTGATTTGGCAGAGGTTTTTACGTCGGATGCCCTTCCTGTCACAACCCTTTTTAGCAAGGGACAGAAACACGCTGACGACTTTGCAGCCTACTCTTTACGAAAGTCAGCAATGGGTCTTTTACATGCCTCTCACCATAGACAGTGAGAGACGTGGCCCGCCTTTGATAACCCAGTTAGCCGCACTGGGGGATATATCAGACATTAAATGGATCGATGTGTAGGAGACCAGAAGAACATAAAAGTTAAACAACAAGTGTACAACCAGACTTTTTTCAGTTTGTTTAGTGAAGGTAAACAGACAGAGGTGCATCTCTGTAGTGATAGGAACCACGTTGTCAGACAATTATAATAACATCTTTTTTAATTTTTCTGTAATGTATTAATCCCTCAAGGGAGATTATTGCCTAAATTTAAATTATTATTAAATTAAATTAAATTTAAATTATTGTTTAAACCGAAAAAAGTGAACACACATCAGTGGGGAAATTATATATCGTATTATGAACCCATACTGCAATACTGGACCAGTTTCCTTTTTTGGACCCAAAAGATGTAAAAATAATACCCAGATTGAAATAAATCAGACACTTTCCCTTCAGATTCTGAATTACCTATCAGATCATATGTTCTAGCACCCTATTTTGTGTAAGCCCTTCACCTTATCTGCTCCAGAACATGGAATCATGGCTGATTCTGCACTCTGAACCCAGGTTCAGGTTTCTAACAAGTTAAGATATACTATGTGTGTGTGTGGGGGGGTGTTAAGCGTGTTTTTATATACGTGGGAAATAAGAACTTTATGAAAAAAGGATGTCATCATAAAACAAATCATAATATTTCAAAAAGTCCTTGATATTTTGTCAAAAGGTTTTTTTTAGTATTAATGTCCCGTGGATCATGGAGTTACTTATTGCCAGTGTAAACATCCGCTGAGATGAGCAGAAACGTTTTCTGATCTCCATCCGCCACAGCAAATATGGCTGAGCCATGCTGCCCCCTTCAGGTCAATAACGGAATTGAATGTGATATTCGGAGACTGGAAGTGAAGTATGGGGTTTTCAAAACTCCATAAGTTATTACATACTGTCTCCAAAGATGTGGTATTTCCATACTTCACCTTTCATTGAACGCATTTTTGAATATTTCATTATTTCAGCCAATCTATAAACATATTATCGCCGGTTAACTGATGAAAAGTGATTGGACTCTGGAGTGGAAAGCAAAAACTGGCACATATGCCATAAATACCACCGGAGCATGTGGCAGTGTGAGGAATACTCACTAAATATGGCATCGAAAAAAAAAGGTTCCCAGCTGGTGAATATTAACCATGTGCTCAGCAAAATATTCCCCAAGTTGGAAACATATTAACACCAGGCAAGTTCATTCAACAGACTGGCTGGTGCTGACTGTAAATTCACCTCTGGGGCATTTTGCTGTTTTTTGCAGGTTTCATGTGCATATTTTAACCTCATGAAATGGGCAGTACTTAGCTAAAGCATTCAGGGATCGGTAAATATGCTGCACGGAGTCGTTCCAACACTACAATAAGGAAAAACTGATGCACAATGATCCTTGCGTGGGCAAAAAAAAAAACGACAATGTAAAACAGAGGTATCCACCTTTAAGTGAGTTCAGGTTTAAAGTGAATGCAAACTGATTTCCCAGCAGCCAATTGCATCCTGTCTAGTGGATACGGCACAGGATCGCTAATCCTAAGGTTGGAGGTTCGAGTCCCCACAGGATTCTGACTGCCCCCCCAGTGCAGCTAACTGGGTTATGAAAGGCCAGCCATGTCTCTCACTGTCTATGGTGTGATGCATGTAAAAGAACCATTGCTGACTTTCGACAAGAGTAGCTGCAAAGCCGTCGGCGTATTTCCGCCCTGCGATAACCTGGCGAGCTGTCCAGGGTGTATTCTGCCCTCGCCCGAAGTTGGCTGGGATGGGCGCCAGCCTCTTAGGATTAAGCGGTTACAGAAAATGAACTGAACTGATGAACAATTACATTCTTCGGAAAGAGACGACCAAAAATGATTTCCACACATACTGTATTATTTACAGTATCTGTTCAAGTCACCGTTACAAAGTCATTCAAAATAACATGCTTCATAACCATGATGAACGTCATGAGGTCAGCAGTTCAATCCCCACTGTCGGGCCCTTGAGCAAGGCCCTTTAACCCTCAATTGTGATAATTGCGATTTGCTCGGGATAAGAACATCTGCCAAATGCTGTAAATGTAAATGTGTGAACGTGGCAGTGATGAAGTGCTAAGGTCAAGTGCCACTTGTTAATCACAACCCTGCTGAGGGTGACACAACAGCCAGACTATCACACAGCTTCAGAAAAAGAGGAGAAAAAAAAAAAAGAGGAGGAGAGAGGAGAGAGGGGAGAGGGGAGAGGGAAAGGGAGGGGGGTGGCATGTTTTAGAAAGAGAAAACTCATCAAAAATCTAACCCAGTGCAGCCTGAGGGCTCCTTCCAACCATTAAATAGTCGATGCTTCGGGTCGATTATTCGATATAAACAGATGGGCGGGAACGTGTTTAATGAGTTGGGCAACGTCACTAAAATCCCAGACTGCAATATCAGGGCTGCAGTAAACTCTTATACTGTTAGAAGAATGTTTAAACCTGTTTCACAGGACTTCTATTCAGCACTCAGCGTTTATGAATTTATGAAAATAAACAAGCAAACAAACAAACAAACAAAGAAACAAATAAAAGAAACACAGTTCCAGTTTCCTCCAACTCTCTTCAGGAACCATAAGTATGCAGTAAAGGGTTCCTGGGAACTGTTTTCAAAAAAAATTTTCCCCTACATATAGCGACCACAGTGTTTCTAAATCAGGTCTCGGGACTTGTAATTACAGAACCACCACGTGAACCACCACGTCTACAGCAGCTCGGTGGCGGTTTGAGAGGATTCAGCATCCTCTGAAACTTCGAGAATGAAATACAAGTCACCTCAGGGGCGGAAAAAATAAACATACGACTCGATAATTTAGCTTTAGTTTCCTCACACAGCGTGTGTGTATGTGTGTGTGTGAGTTTGTGAGGTAATAACAGCCCACTTTGTTTAATCTCACATTTCCAGTCAGGTTCCTGAGAGACATTTCTGAGGCGACCGAGTGCAGCTGAGTGAACCGTCACCACACACTTTCTCTCACTGTAACGGTTTTCAAAACCGGTCACAACTAGTCTTACCTTTATACACCTGTCCGCGTGCCGACACCAGGAGCCCGAGCGCGGTGACGAACCAAGTTAAAAGTTTATCCATGTCCTCAGTTTTCGGCGTGTGTGTGTCGACCCCCGCGGCCGTGAGGGAGCAACGCCAAACTGCGGCCGAACGTCGCGACGTCTTCTGGAGTCGCGTCAGTCGGAGAAGTCCCGGTTCCCTCCGCCGCGTTCTCCCGGACTCGCGCTGACTGACTTCTCTCGGGTCTCGCGTCTTCCAGGAGGAGCTGGAATTCTCCCTCGCGCTCGCTACCTCTTTCTCCGGTAGAGGGTGGTGTCGGAGCTCTCGCGCTCCGACAGTTACGTGTCGGAGTAATGAATGAGTGTGAGGAGCGCGCTGAGCGCACGGAACGCTGGGGGGTGGGTGCGGGGGGAGGGGGAGAGAGAGAGAGAGAGAGAGAGAGAGAGAGAGAGAGAGAGGGGAGAAGCGTACGAGCGGCCACCACACTGGCATGGTGAGAGAGAGAGCGCGCGCTGTCCATCTCCTCTTCTCCGAGACTGTGGATCTGGGACCCGCTTAACAGAACTAATCAATTCACGGCGCGCCAATAAACTCCCAAATTATCCTTCAAATATCTATCATGGAAATGAAATCCAACTTATCATTCATTTAGCAACAGCGTTCAAACACACACACACACACACACACACACACTTACACACCCTCACACACACACACACTTACACACCCTCACACCCACACACACACCCACACTCACACACAGAAACTCACGCACACACTCATTTACACACACGCACTCACATGCACTCACACACAGACACACACCCTCACACACACACCACACACTCTAATACACACTCACACACAGACACTCATTCACATTCACATACACACATGCACACACACATACCCACACTCACACACAGACACTCACACACACACACACACACTCATTCACTCACACAAAAAGACTCACACACAGACACACACGCACTCACACACACACACAGACTCACACACAGAGAGAAAGACAGAGAGAGTCTGTTTCCATTACTTTAGGGAATAATACATGGTGTTACATTACTTTCCTGGAGGCTCCTGGAGTTTTATCCTAATTCCCCAAACATGTCCATGACCACAAACTTAACCTGAACCTTAAAATATGCTTTCAGGGTAAAATGTAATGGTTTATCTTATGGGGACTTTCATTTCGTTCCCATAAGGAAGACAACTCTCCAGATCATATTTATGTGTCTTCTTTTCCTTTCGGCTGTTCCCTTCAGGGGTCGCCACAGCGAATCATCTGCCTCCATCTCACCCTATCCTTTGCATCTTCTTCTCTTACACCAATGACCTTCATGTCCTCCTTCATCACATCCATGAATCGTCTCTTTGGTCTTCCTCTAGGCCTTCTGCCTGGTAGTTCCAACCTCAGCATCCTACTACCAATATACTCACTATCCCTCCTCTGTACATGTCCAAACCATCTCAATCTAGCCTCTCTGACTTTGTTTCCAAAACCTCTTACATGTGCTGTCCCTCTGATGTGCTCATTCCTAATCCTATCCATCCTCGTTACTCCCAAAGAGAACCTCAACATTTTCATCTCTACTACCTCCAACTCTGCCTCCTGTCTTTTCCCCAGGGACACCGTTTCTAAACCATACAACATCGTTGGCCTCAACACCGTCTTGTACACTTTTCCTTTCATTCTTGCCGATACCCTCCTATCACACATCACACCAGACACTTTTCTCCAACCATTCCAACCTGCCTACACACGCTTCTTCACCTCTTTTCCACACTCTCCATTGCTCTGGATTGTTGAGCCTAAGTACTTAAAATCCTCCACCTTTCTTATCTCTGCTCCCTGTAACCTCACCGTTCCTCTTGGGTCCTTGTCATTCATGCACATGTATTCTGTCTTACTGAGGCTAATCTTCATTCCCCTCCTTTCCAGGGCATACCTCCACCTCTCTAGATTTTCCTGCACTTGTTCTCTGCTCTCACTACAGATCACAATGTCATCTGCAAACATCATAGTCCATGGGGAATCTTGTCTAACCTCGTCTGTCAGCCTGTCCATCACCATAGCAAACAAGAAGGGGCTGAGAGCTGACCCTTGATGCAGTCCCACCTCCACCTTGAACTCTTCTGTCACACCGACAGCACACCTCAACACTGTCTTATATCTCTCATACATGTCCTGCACCACTCTAACATACTTCTCTGCCACTCCAGACTTCCTCATGCAATACCACAGTACTTCTCTCGGCACCCTGTCATATGCTTTCTCCAGATCCACAAAGGCACAATGCAGCTCATTCTGACCTTCTCTGTACTTCTCTATTAACATCCTCAAGGCAAACACTGCATCTGTGGTGCTCTTTCTTGGCATGAAACCAAACTGTTGTTCACAAATGCTGACCTCTGCCCTTAGTCTAGCTTCCAGTATTCTTTCCCATAACTTCATTGTATGGCTCATCAACTTTATCCCTCTGTAGTTGCCACAACTCTGCACGTCTCCCTTGTTCTTAAAAATGGGCACCAGCACACTTCTCCTCCATTCCTCTGGCATCCTCTCACTCTCTAAGACCTTGTTGAATGTTCTTGTCAGAAAATCTACTGCTACCTCTCCTAGACACTTCCATACCTCCACCAGTATGTCATCAGGACCAACTGCCTTTCCATTCTTCATCCTCTTCAATGCCCTCCTCACTTCACCCTTACTAATCTTTGCTACTTCCTGGTCCTCAACAGTCACCTCTTCTACTCTTTGTTCTCTCTCATTTTCCTCATTCATCGGCTCTTCAAAGTACTCTTTCCATCTTCCCAGCACACTTCTGTCATCAGTCAATACATTTAACTCTGTCCTTTATCAATCTAACTAGCTGCACGTCCTTCCCATCTCTATTTCTCTGCTGTGCCAACCTGTATAAATCATTTCTCCCTCCTTACTTTCCAACCGAGCATACAAGTCATCATACGCCCTGTGTTTGGCCTTTGACACTGCTACCTTTGCCTTACGCTGTGTCTCCCTGTACTCCTGTTTACTCTCTTCGGTTTTCTCAATGTCCCACTTCTTCTCAGCTAACCTCTTCCTTTGGACACACTCCTGAACTTCCTCATTCCACCACCAAGTCTCCCTCCAGATGACACACCAAGTATTCTCCTACCTGTCTCCCTGATCACATTAGCTGTAGTTGTCCAGTCATCTGGAAGCACTTCCTGACCACCCAAAGCCTGTTTCAACTCCTCCTTGAAGACAACCCGACACTTTTCCTTTTTCAGCTTCCACCACTTTGTCTTCTGCTCTACCTTTGCCTTCTTCACCTTCCTCACCATCAGCATCATCCTGCACACCACCATCCTATGCCACCACTTTGTCTTCTGCTCTACCTTTGCCTTCTTCACCTTCCTCACCATCAGCATCATCCTGCACACCACCATCCTATGCTGTTTGGCAACACTCTCACCCACTACTACTTTGCAGTCACTGACTTCCTTTAAATTACATCGTCTGCACAAGATGTAGTCTACCTGTGTGCTCCTACCTCCACTTTTATAAGTCACCCTATGCTCCTGTCTCTTCTGGAAGAAAGTATTCACCACAGCCATTTCCATCCTTTTTGCAAAATCTACCAACATCTGTCCTTCTGCGTTCCTGTCCTGGATACCAAACCTGCCCATCACTTCCTCGTCCCCACTGTTTCCTGCACCAACATGTCCATTGAAGTCTGCACCAATGACTACTCTTTCACCTCTGGGGGTACTCTGCATCACTTCATCTAACTCACTCCAGAATCCCTCCTTCTCTTCTAGCTTACATCCTGCCTGTGGGGCATAAGCACTAACAACATTGAACATCACACCTTCAATTTCTAACTTGAGACTCATCACTCTGTCTGACACTCTTTTCACGTCTAGAACATTCCTGACAAACTCCTCCTTCAAGATGACTCCGACTCCATCTCTCTTCCCATCCACACCATGAAAAAACAGCTTAAACCCTGCTCCTATTCTTCTAGCCTTGCTACCTTTCCACCTGGTGTCCTGAACACACAGTATGTCCACCTTCCTCCTCTGCATCATGTCAGCCAGCTCTCTACCTTTTCCTGCCATTGTTCCAACATTCAAAGTCCCTACTTTCAGTCCTAGACTCATGCCTTTCCTCTTCTCTCTCTGCCTACGGATACGCCTCCCGCCTCTCCTTCTTCGACATCTTCGACCAACAGTAGTTCAATTTCCATCAGCACCCTGTTCGTTGACAGCACTGATGGCGGTCGTTGTTAACCCGGGCCTCGACCGATCCGGTATGTCATTCTTTCTTGTGATTCGCATATTTTATTTGGCATTTGTTTTACGGCGGATGCCCTTCCTGACGCAACCCTCTGCATTTATCCGGGCTTGGGACCTGCGTGAGGGAGAGACACTGGTTTGTGCCCCCCCCCTCACGGCTGCATTTTTGCATCATATTTATGTATCTAGAGGCTAAGTAGATAAGGTGATGGGTTATTTGATCTGAAAGTGGTTCAATCCCCAATATCACTACTGTTGGGCCCTTGAGCAAGGCCCTTAACCTTTTAATTGGTCAGTTTAAAAAAGTGACAACTATAAGTAGCTTTGGAGAGCATCTGCCAAAATGTAAATGTTTACAGGTTGAGCATGGCTGGACTACAGTGACATCATATCATCCAACATTGATATTAACAACTTACATTTTTATCTCCTTCATACAACTGAGCACTTAAAGGTTAGAGGCTGGTGGCCTGATGGTAAAGGTGCTAGATCACTGGTACTAAGATTGGGGGTTCAAGCCCCACTCTCAACGGGTTGTCACTGTCCCCACCCAGTGCAGCTCACTGGGTTATGAAAGGCCGACCATGTCACTGTCTCTGGTGTGAGATTCATGTAAAAGAACCATTGCTGACTTTCGTCAAGAGGAACTGCAAAAACATCAGCGTGTTTCTACCCTGCGATGGCCTGGCGAGCTGTCCAGGGTGTACTGTGCCCTTGGCTGGAGTGGGCTGGAATAACTATCAGCCTCCCACGACCCTAATTAGGATTAAGTGATTACAGAAAATGAATGAATGAATGAAGGTTAGGGGCTCAAGGACCCGACAGTGGCATCTTGGTGATAATGAGACTTAAACCTGCAACCATCTGATCGATATCACAGAGCCATAACCACTGAGCCATCATTGCCATCGCTGCCTCCTTTGTTTTGATGCCATAATGATGTTCGCCATCAACAGGGACTGATGGTGGGTAGACTGCAGCATTTATAAAATGTTTGAAGTTCCTAACTGTACCACCATCTAGTTGCCCTGTGCCTGCCGTGTTGTCCATTCTCTCTCAACTGAGTTCAGTGCACCCTCCTTAGAAACTTTTCCCAATGTGTTTTCGCCCTCCGGTCACACTTGTTTTGTCACACTGCTGTTATTTTAAACTGCTCGGAACTGCCTTCAAAAGCACGTCTGTGTGAGTCTGTTTTGCCGCACACCGTCATCATATTTTGTTGGTTTGGAATCATGCTGATCCATCATCAGAAACCCTTTTAGGCCAGCATTATCCCCACAATGTGATGAATACCTGAACCGTGAATTTCTCCATTGTGAGATTAATAAAGCTGTATCTATCTATCTATCTATCTATCTAACCACACACAAACTCACACACACACACACACACACACACACACATACACACACACACACACACACACACACACACACACACACACACACACACACACTCTCTCTCTCTCTCTCGCTCTAACCTCAATAATATATCCATCCATGTCCTCAACTTCCCAAAAATGTCTTCATTCTATTTGATATTGAAGATATATGAAGTTAAAATATATCCCAGTCCTCAATATTCAACAAATACAGGCACACACACTCTCTCTCTCCCTCTCTCTCTCTCTCTCTCTCTCTCTCTCTCTCTCTCTCGCTCTCCCTCTCTCTCTCTCTCTCTCTCTCTCTCTCTCTCTCTCTCTCCCTCTCGCTCTAACCTCAACAATATATCCATCCATGTCCTCAACTTTCCAAAAAATGTCTTCATTCTATTTGATATTGAAGATTTTTGAAGTTAAAATATATCCCAGTCCTCAATATTCAACAAATACAGGTACACACACACACACACACACACACACACACACACACACACACACACACACACACACACTTTGTCATAGACACAATTTCATTCATCATTCATTTTCTGAATCCTAATTCGGGTCGCAGAGTGATTGACGCTAATCTCAGCCGACCTTGGGGTGGGCGGGTTACACCCTGCACAACTCACCAGGCCATCGCAGGGCCAACACTCACACAACCATTCATACTCACGCTCACACCTACGAGTGATTAGAAACAGCCAATTAGCCTGCTATGCATACTTTTGGACTCTGGGAAGAACCCCAAGGAAACCAATAGGGACACATGCATAGAGGAAGCAATGGTGAGAGAAGCAGGTTTGGGACCAAAAGATTGCAGGTTCGATTCCTCTACCTTCGTGGCTGAATTGCCCTTGAGCATTGCAGGTAACCCTGAATTGCTCTCTGGGCACTACACTGTGTGACAGCTCACTAACCTGTGTGTGTGTGTGTGTGTGTGTGTGTGTGTGCGCGCTCATTGTTTACGTGTGTCTGCTCACTATGGATGGGTTAAATGCAGAAGCTAAATTTCCCTTGTCTGATTAATATAGTATAGCAAAGTAAAAAATATGCATTAGTCCTTTTTATTCAGGGTCCCATGTGCTGTAAAGGCAGCATCTACCTCCATCATACCACCTCCTGGTAATTACTTGACATGCTTATGGTGTCCAGGCCATGACTGTAGCTGAAGCTGAGAACCACTTTGTGTAGCCCAGACAAGCACAGTAGAGTATATTAATGTATAATTCCCCAACAGGCAGTGGTGGTCCGGTGGAGGGTTGCTGGATTACTGATCCAAAGGTCAGGGGTTCAAGCCCCACTATCACCAGGTTGTCACTTATGTCCTCTCTGTGCAGCTAACTGGGTTATCGATGACCATGTCTCTCACTGCATATGGTGAAAGAACCATTGCTGTAGTTGGTAAAGCCATTAAGCTTCTATCAGCGTGTTTCTGCCCTGCACTGGTCTAGCAAGCTTTCCAAGGTGTACTCTGCCCTAACCCAGCGTTGGCTGAGATAGGCACTAGTCCTAATTAGTTCAATCCTAATCTTAATTAGGATCAAGTGGTTCAGAAAATGACCAATGATGATGAATGAATCTTGAATGTTGGAATGGCCAAGTCAAAGCCCAGACCTCAATCCATTTGAGAATCTGTGGTCAGACTTAAAGATTGCCATTCACAAACAGAAACCATACAACAGGAAGGAGCTGGAGCAGTTTTGCCTTGAGAAATGGGCAAAAATCCCAGTGGCAAGATGGGGAAAACTCATCGAGACTTATCGAAAGCGCCTTGCAGCTGTTATTGCCGGAAAAGGTGGCTCAACAAACTATTGAATTTAGGTGGGTGACTAGTTAGGCATGCTGAAGTTTTCTGTTATTTTATTTCCTATTTGTTGTTTGCTTTACAATAAAAAAACACACGTCTTTAAAGCCTTCAAACAATCCATTTTAATTCCAGGTTGTAAGGCAACAAAACATGAAAAATGCCAATGGGGTGAATCCTTTTTCAGGGCACTTTCTGAGTTCTGTGGGCATCAAGTGGGCATGGCCTTAACTAAGGCCCACGTGGGTCAACTTAGTGCAGGGGTCAGGAACCTATGGCTCGCGAGCCAGACGTGGCTCTTTTGATGACTGTATCTGGCTCTCAGATAAATCAGGTGGCCTTTCTTAGCAGAATAACGAATACGTAATTTCATTGTCATTTAAATAAAAATACAAAAAAATCCAGCAAATAAAACAAAAACAGATGAATAAATCTCATGCATTTAAATCTATACATCTATTTTCAATGCCATGTCACTGTGGCGTGCAGCCGAGAGCCAATCCTTTCTGTACGCCAGTATGCAGGCGGGTCCAATACCAACTCTAATTTTATTGGATTATAAGAACAGCCACAGACTGCGTGTGTTGTTTTTGAGTAAAGCGGTAAATTTCCCTCGTTTTTGATCAGCTCATTTGCACGAAGCCAAGCACAGCTGGCAAGCGAAACACAAATGGACAGACATGAAAAAACTTCAACCCGCAGACCAGATGATTGCCAAAACTTGGGACACGCTTCCTGTCACATACCAAACCTTGCAGTGTGTGAGTCCTGTCGTATTGACCATGTTTGGCTCTTTATATGCCTGCAAGCAGTTCTTATCACCTTAAAAGCATCAAGACCAACCTGCGGTCACGTGTAATAGATGGAAGCCTAAACGCCTGCATGAAGCTGAACCGCAGCATGTATCAACCAGACTACAAAGCCATCAGCAACACCATGCAGCACCAGAAGTCACATTAATACTAAGAAGTACTTTTCTTATTAAGAAAATAACTTCATTATAACAATGTTGCTTAAAATAAATTCTGAGTCTTATTATACTCTCAAATTGTTGGTCTTCTTTTTCAATGTAGTTGTATTCAGTATTAATATGACTTACTTCACTTATTCCTTCTCACTCCTAGTGGAACACGGGGCCTCAACAGTAGCTCACCACTTCCTGTGGTCTCTGGTGTTTTTCTTGGCTGCCTCCCACGTCATGTCTTTAGTTCAGCAATACCGGTCCTTCGCCAGCCCTCGCCTTCTTTTCCCCTGCAGGTTCCAGTCAAGTGCTTGGCATGCGATACTTGAAAGTTCCTTCCTCAGTGTGTGGCCAACCCATTACCATGTCCTTCTTCGGATCTGGATGTCCATAGGCTCTTGGTTTGCCCTTGACCACAGTTCCATGTTTGACACTATGTCAAACTACTTCACACGCAGGATCTGCCAGAGGCAATTGTTGATGAAAGTCTGGATCTTCTTGTAGCTGCTGTGGATGACTCTCCATGTTTCTGAGCCATACATAAGGACTGATTTGACATTTAAACTGAAGATGCGGAGTTTGGTGCAGGTAGAAATTGCAGTGGCCCTCCACACCGGCCAAAGGATGACAAAGGCTTGCCGTGCTTTCTTGATTCGGGCCTGGATGTCTTCGTTGGCCCCCCTGTCTGGCTGATCTTACTGCCCAGTAGACGAACTCTTCTACATCTACTGTGTCCACTCCTTCGATGGTGATGGGGTCTTCTTGTCTGTTATTGGTGCGCAGTACTTTTGTCTTTCCCTGGCTGATCTTCAGACCGACTTGCAACGAGGCTTTGCTGAGGGTGTCTACCTTCTCTTGCATGTCTTGCAGGCGGTGTGAAAGTAGAGCCAGGTCATCTGCAAACTCCAGATCTTCTAACTTCCTTGTTAGTGTCCACTGGATGCCTTTTCCGGAGCTGGCATAGGCTGTTCGGGTGACCCAGTCCAGCACGACAAGGAAGAGAAGAGCCCTGTCTGATGCAGGTGGTTAATGCAAACTCTTCCGAAAGTCTACCATCATGGATGACTTGGCAAGAGTAGTCCTCATAGAGTAGGCTGATGATGTTGACAGCTTTCTCTGGTACACCGTAATGTCTCGGGACCTTCCAGATAGTCTGCCTGTCCACGCTGTCAAAAGACTTCTCAAAGTCCACAAAGCATATGCCGACAGTAGCCTCTCTCAGGTTACTCCATGACTGTTCCACTGTCTCTGCATCTTCTATCTGAAGAGCCTGGAAGCGATTGTGGAGAGCTAACTGGAAAGCTTGCTTGGGCTCTTGTCTTTTCAACTTCCCGACATTAAACTTCACTCGCAGGTTCTTCTGTCTTTTTCTTGATGTGAGCTTGGCCCTGAGCTTTGCAATCACCAGGTCGTGGTCTGATCCTATGTCAGCTCCTCTCTTGACTCGGATATCCTGTAGGGAGCTCCTCCAGTGCTGGCAGACTGCAATGTGGCAATCTGGTTTTCTGTCTGATGGTCAGGTGACACCCAGGTGGCTTTGTGACAAAGTTGGTGTGGGAAGAGTGTGCCTCTGATCGTGAGATGGTTCGCAGCACAAAAGTCGGCAAAGAGCTCATCATTCACGTTTATCCCCCCTAGGCCGTTCTTTCCCATTTTGTTTTCCGTGCCAGTGTTGTCACTTCCCACCTTGTTGTTCACATCTCCCATGAGGATCAGCATGTCTCTGCTGGGAATCTTGTCCATGACCACCTGTAGCTGGCTGTAAAAGGCATCTTTGTCCTCTTCTTCTCATTATTTGTCAGAGCATAGCTCACAACCACAAACACTCTCTGGAACCTGGACTCAAACATAGCCGTCATGATGCAGTCAGACACAGGCTCTCACTCCAGCAGGTTTCTGGCAGCCCCTGTGGACAACAGCAGTGCCACTCCAGCTTCATGGAGATCGTCCTCGTTGTCTTTGCCTGAGCAGAGCTATGTCTCTCCTGTGTGCAGTTTGGTCTCCCCAAAAGAGTTCCATCTGGCTTCGCACATGCCGAGTAGTGTGAGGTGGTACTGGTTAATCTCACTCATTGCTTGCGTGCACCTCCCTGTCTCCTGGAGTGTCCTCACATTCCACCTTCCAATCAGGATGGGTTTCTTCTGTGAGAGCAACTTCAGTCCTTTCATCAAGGGTGTCCTCAGGCAAAAAAAAAGGTTGTCGGCCCTGCAGCCTCCTGACGGGCTTGGCTGCAACGCGTCATCAGTCTCCGGATCGGAGCCCTGGTTCTTCCAAGGACGGCGTAAGTGTTTTACGTACTGTTGTTGGTTTCCGTAACAAAGCTTGTTTTCCATGAATAGGGTGTTAGCCTATAGCACAACCCCCAACCTGCAGGACCAGGGGAAAGTTGAATTCGGAGGAACCCAACTCCTAGATGGATTGTCTACCACAACTAACGAGCTCGATCTACCCGGGGAAGTGCACTTGGTCTGGTCTCTAACCTTTGACCTGTGTGACATGGGTGACCCTACCAGGAGACAAATCTCCCATCACCATAGCTCTCGGAGTCATTGAGACGTGCAAGCCCTCCAACCACAACAAGGTGGCACTCACTGGGGAGAGTATATATATACTGTATCTATATACTATATGGCTCTCAGAGGATTACATTTTAAAATATGTCTTTTTTTTGGTCAAAAAGGTTCCTGATCCCTGACTTAGTGGGTCTCAACATTCATTACCTCAGATGTGCTCCAAATACGGGTCCTAGTTGGGGTACTAATAGGAGATAAAGTCAAGAGGTCGTTTGGCATAAAGTGACAATGAAACTCATGGGCAATTATATATGGGGTTTATTTTTCAGCTTACTTCTACCCACATTGTTGGGTCAGTGGTGTAGTGATAAAGGTGCTGGGTTCAGGACTGATATCAATATCACTGGCCAAGCAGGCTGTTAGTTATATCCAATCAGAGGGAGTGGAATAACTGTTGAATTATATTCTTTGGATTTTTTTTACACTGCATTTATATTGCTAGCAGGTAAGCAGGAGGCCTGCTCCTTACAGAAAGCTGATCAAGTCACATTAGTTATAAAAAGAGAGAAAAAGAAAAAGTGGCTAATTTCTGAAAATAAAGAATATATACTTTTTCTTTTACATCCAAATACTTTTATTTCAAATGCTGTGAATTTTGATCAAACAGTGTTCTGTTTTGTTTTTACTCTTGATTAAAAAGTTATAAATAAATAAATAAATAATAAAATACTGGCTAACATTAGGGGCAGTGGTATAGGACGCTGAATCGCTGATCCTGCTGCTCAAGGGAGCTGCGTCATCTCTCCCAGCCAATGAGAGGCCAGCGGGGTGGGATGTTGGGAGATAGTCAATGGAGAGCAACTCGTGCATTGTTTAAATGTTTGAAAGGCACGTTTGAATGTTTGAATGGCGCGTTTTGTAAGGAGAACTTGTTTCGTATACAGAGACAAAATATTTTGGAATTTTTTTTTCGTAACCTGGATTTTTCATTTGCTGGGACTATCAAAAGATGAGGTACTACTATATTCGCTATCCCTCCTCTGTACATGTCCAAACCATCTGAATTTGGCCTCTCTGACTTTGTCTCCAAAACCTCTTACATGTCCTGCCCCTCTGATGTACTCATTTCCGATTCTATCTATCCTTGTTACTCCCAAAGGGAACTTCAACATCTTCCTCTCTGCTACCGCCACCAATATCATCAGTGGACGTGGCCAACGATGATTTTCAGGACTACAGCATTTGGGTTCAAATATGACCTCCTACATAAAAATGAAAAGTAAGAAGCGAACCGTTTTCACCGGAATCACTTTTAAGAGGACGTACGAATTGATGTGAGCTGGCTAACAAGTGGACTAAAAAGTGTCTGCTTCAGGATTCCGTTGGCAGAATAAACAATAAGTGGAACGTTTGGTCATATTGTGCCTGAAATGTCACTTACTGATTATAATAGAGGTGTTGTGTAGACCAAATATCATATAAGTGAGAGTGCTGTGTACAAACCTCCTCTGTGAATACTGACACTGTAGACAAAAGCCCATTTTAAAAACAAGTTATAAACAGGAAGCTTGAAACTTAAAGAAATGACACTGAGGCTTTTTCCATGCGAGATCGCTCGGGTCTGATAGGGTTAGAAAGCACCGATGGTTTATGAGGATCTCTGCTCCTAATGTGTCCTGGGAACAAAACTATTATTGGCTTAGCTTACAATTACCTTCTCCATATGTCACAGCCACTGTTGTGCTTTCCTAAACTGTCATTTAACAGACAATGAGGCAACTTCCATTTTACAGAAAGACGGAAAATAGGTCGGCACATGAGCGCTGAGCTAGAACTAGTTTCCTGGTACAAAGTTGGCTGATTAAAACCACACTCAAAATCCAGAACTCATTTATAGCCTTGCAGCAATGTGCCATGAAGTTGCATTTAAATAAATAAATAAAAAAATAAAAAAAATCAAAACACCCACTGACTTCTCTGCAAAACAGATATGTGGGTCACCCAGGAATTAATTTGTGGTTTGGATTGAAATAAATTGGTTGTTTTGTGCCCTGAAAGTCTTGGGTAATGCACTCTCAGTGTCTGCAGGTTTAAATTTTGGCACGATAAGACTTGACCACTGAGAAATGACCTTGGAATGAAACATCAACACACACACACACACACACACACACACACACACACACACACACACACACACACACACACACACACACAAATCCAGAGAACGAACACTATACATTAGTTTGATTGCATGCTTGAGATGTCTTCTGCTAATTAGCCTTCTCGGGATAACACGCGCTCCCCCTCTCTGACCTCGCCAAAGGGTCCCAGCATCATTGCTTGATTAGTTGATTGGTGGCCATGTTTGATATTTGTTATCATGCAGTGCTGATTACTGCAAATAACAGACCTGACCTTTTGCAAGGATGCGCCTTTGGAGTACGGTGTTAGCGAACCATACACAAGACACACGAAGGCATATAGAAGTAAACAGCATCTCCATAACAATGCAGCCGGAACAGTTTGACATCCACTGCACTTTGTATTTATTTATTTATTTGTTTATTTATTTTTAATTAAGGTCTTTTCAGGGTGAAATAATAATAAAAAAAAAAGGCCGTATTATTTTTAGTATATAAATAAACATAAAATATCCGAGACATTACATACAAATTGCATTCTTTTTAGGAATAAGCAAGTTGAATAATACTCCTCTTGAATGCAGAGTTTAAATTCTATGAGTGTCGGCATGCAGGAGTCGTTCGAGGTCGACGGGAATGCCTGCTTTAGATGTACAGTATTGCAGTGAAGTGCGTTTTCAGGAGGATGTGGTGTGACATGATGGGGTGCAGTAACAGCAGTCTTCCCATAGAGGGCATGATTGCGCTCCAACTACACAAGAAAGAATATACTCGTAAATAAAAGTGTGATTCCACTTACAGTGCTCTTTTATGCTACAGTTCAAATTTTATGTATACTTAAAGTATTTAATCCTAAAATGGGAATGAGGCTTTGCATTTATATCAATCCAAATTCAGCACACACATCCTAAAAATGAAAACAAAATTAACATCAGGATCCAGGATTCAGGATTTTTAATCACCATTTGCATTTTTTTTAAAACACATAGGAATTCTTGTGCGGTTGTTCAATGAGTCAAGTTACAAACAGAAAAGAAAGCTCAAATCGCCAACAGACAAACTGCTATAAAATAAGCACATAAAAATTCTATATCTAAAAGGACCTCACACAGACCCAGCAAACAATACAATAATAACAACAAAAGTAATAAAAATAAAACAATATTAATAATAATAATAATAATAATAATAATAATAATACAATAAATAAATCAGTAGATAACCACAATAAATGAAATTGCACTATATTATATTATATTATATTATATTATATTATATTATATTATATTATATTATATTATATTGCACTATGCCCATTGTTTTGTTGGAAAAAATTCACAGTTCTCTGGGTAAACAAAATGGCCGAAACTTCAAAGTGAGATGTTCTCCATTCTCAGAGCAAGGTTTAGAGATAATCTACAGTCAGTCAGTACACCAGGTTTATTTAACGAAAATCCGCCGTTCTTCCTCCGCGGTTCTTGTTGCTAGCCGCTGCGCTCCGGTCCTCCTTGAAGGCCGTGTAGCCGGCTGGTGTAGTTGGCTCGTCAAGTGTACTCTCCTCGAGCCATGTTTCACAGAAACACAGCATGGAGCAGTCCTGTAGATGCCTCTGCGTTGCAATCCGAGCATGAAGCCCGCCCATCTTGTTTTGCAGCGACTGAACATTTTCAAGCAGTATGACCGGGAGTGCTAACCTTCCACTGCTAACCAAGCGCTGGAGTCATTGTTCAGCCCGTCCTGGCCTGCCGCGTCTCCGCCTGGGTCTATTGTTATCCGGGGTGCGGCTAGCATTGAGCTGCAGTAGCATATTAGCTCAGGATAGGAGATGAGCATGCTCAGTTCTAAATGTCCAAAAGGACTGTGCTCTCATAGCTATAGTAGGGTCGCACGGTCATAGACGAGCATAGTGCACAAAAAACAACAAAAAGAACAAAAACAACATCAAAAACAAACAAAGAAACAATTTGACTCCGAGAACTCCGTCACTTCGCCCTCTAGGACGCGCCATCTTGGCCATTCATTCACTGTTAAAAACTGTTGAATTTTTTTTTTCTTTTTTTGACTTGGACACTTTTTGGACTAAAGTACTCTACGTATAGTAGGGTCAGAGTGTAGTGGTTAGTATGCTGGGCCCATGAGGAAGAGGTTGTGGGTTCTGTTAGTCCCCGACCAAGCTAAAACATCTGGGCAAGGTCCTAACCATAAGTGTACCTCTGTCTACTCAGCATTATAAATACTGGGAGGGTAACCTTTGAAGGTTTAGCCTCCCATATAGGAGGAGTTAAACTCCTAGTTGCTTCTTCATACTACGGACACCAGGATAAGCTCCAACCTGATGATCCACTTGACCTCAAAGCCAACCGTTTCCATTCTGGAGAAAAGGGAGTTTATCGGTCAAAACTATTCATAGGGGACAACATGATGGTGCAGAGGTTAGCACCTCTGCTTCACTGCAAGAAGGTGCTGGGGCTGGAGTCAGTGTGGGTTTATATAGTGCATGCTCAGTGCTTGTTGGGCTTTTTTACTTCTGGGCACGTCAGTTTCCATTGACAGAGCAGTGACATGCACAGTAGGCTTAATGGATATTCAAATTTGCCCTGAAATGTAAGTGTGAGTGTGAATGGTTGTGTGTTGTTGGCCTTGAGATACATTGGTGAGCTGTACAGATTGTACTCCGCCTTCGCTCAACGTCAGCTGGGCTTCAGCCACCCGGAAACTTTAGTAGGATTAAGATTTTTGGAAAACAAGTAAGGGATTGTATGGATGAATGAATGTATGAATGTATAATCGTAGAATGGACCGAGCTAAACCAATCCAGCATGATTCCATGCCTTCTGTACTTTCAGCACAATAGTCTCCGATTTAAAGGTAAAAAAAATAAAAGCGCGGCTTCCTCTAAAGTCAGGTCACTGATTTGATCCTGAACTCGGAATATTGTCCAAGATGATTTTAAACTGTTCTACGGTTCTACGATGTTCCCTGCAAAATCCCCAAAATATGTGCATGTATATAGTGCCTTGTGATGAATGGTGTCATGGTGTCAATAGTCTGAGCTCACACTTCATCCCCAATGTTTTCAGAATAGGCTTGAGATCCACCAGGGCCTCAACAGGAAGAAGTAAACAATTATTCCATCTATATTCTAGTGGGTGTCAGACATGCTGTGACCGTTTCGCTTTTTCACCTGTTGTTGTTGTTGTTGTTGTTGTTCTGGATAGTTGGAAGCTAAACTTACTCTTTTAGTAAAATTGGAATCACATAAAACTTGACAGACTTGTTCTTGTGGGAAATCGCTAGAATTCCACGAAGCCCAATTTTGGATTTTCAAATCAGGAACAGAATTATGATGTCATAACTGAAAAAATTCAAAGTCCAACTACTTCAAAATGTGTTGATAGAATCGAATGAAATTTGGTGACATATCACGAAACAATACCAACAATTCTGCAAGGTCAGATTTTTCACTTTTTAACCCAGACGTAGAATCACAATTTTGCAGTCATTAAATTATAAAATTAAAGTCTACCTGTTCGGACTTATACTAGATTATATGGAGCCAAATGTTTAATTTTCAAGCCGGAAATGGAATTACTGTATTACTGGCACTATCAGCCATGTGGTTGGATCCAAATGCTTCACAGATATACATAACCTCCGGTGTGTAACTCAATTAATTAATAATACCACTAATAGAAATATATTTCTGCAAATTCCTGAAAACATGTGACACTGAATAAGCAAGTCCAAATGTATCATGTTGCAGAAGGGTTAAAGAAAACCTAGAAATATTAACCATACCTTCAAACACCCTGTATTAGACACCCATACACAAATTACATAATACAGTACACAACCTTAAAAATCCAGCAGTGGAGGAATAATCATCACCTTTCTCATCCTAAAGTCCCATACTGAGTTCATCTCTGTGATTAAAAAGTAAATAAATACGTCATCTGTATCAAGGAGCAGACCAGGAAACACGGCTCATGACAATTTTTTTAAAGTTCAATCATACAATGTCATAAAATGATCTCTAGGGCAAATATTTTTGTTGTCTGCTGTATATAAATAGAGATGAGTGTTATCTTTTGTTCCTCTTGAAATAATTTAATTAGCCGTCGGACTCAAAGAGAGGCATGACAGCACTGATTTGGGTGATGGAGTGGAAACTTAATCAAATTTTAATCCATCTAAAACTTTCCAACACCCTCGAATATCTCTCTCCCACCAGCCCCATAGTTTCCATTTGCCTGGAATGGTCATAGTGAGGTGTGTGTGTGTGTGTGTGTGTGTGTGTGTGTGTGTGTGTGTGTGGTGAGTCTTTATGGTCTCTATGATCCATAAACAAATATTCAAACTCCATCTACTATATTAACATATTACATCTGTAACTATTTCCATTGACAAGAACTTCTCATTATTTGGACATGAATTTATTTATTTATTTATGGACATAATATGAGAAAATACAACACAAGAAAAACATTTTTATGATGTAACGTTCCACAATATTAAGAACATTTCCTGCACAAGTCTCCTTGAGAAATTGTGAATGTCTGTCATTTGTATTTAAGCATTATCCACTGAGAATAATGAATTATAATCTTATACTGTAGACCAATCAGATTGTGCTATTTCTGGTTACTGGTGTTAGTGGTGTGTTCACATGCTTCTGGCATCACTGGCCCTTGCATATACCCGCTCTCGCTTAGTGAGGGCAGAATCTCTCCTGGACAGCTCATTGGCCATCGCAGGGCAGAAACACGCTGACGGCTATGCAGCATACGCTTAATGAAAGTTAGCAATGGTTCTTTTACATGAACCTCCACCATAGACAGTGAGAAACATGGCTGGCCTATGATAACCCAGTTAGCTGCACTGGGGGGGGCAGTGACAACCTTGTGGAGAGTGGTGCTCGAACAACCAACTTTAGGATTAGTGATCCAGCATATTTTACCACCAGGCCACCGCTGCCATGATTGTGCTATTTCGGTGTAGTATCTACTAATAACAAGGTTGTAGCGAACTAGAAAATGAATGAATGTCTGTGTGTGTGTGTGTGTGTGTGTGTGTGTGTGTGTGTGTGTGTGTGTGTGTGTGTGTGTGTGTGTGTGTGTGTGTGTGTGTGTGTGTGTGTGTGTGTCTGCTTATGCTGCAAGATGTTGCGGTTGGAGTATTTTCTTAATGATTAGCATCAGTGGTGTTAGCAATCGATAATATCACCCATAACTTACATAACAGTAGCATGCGTGTGAATGTATGGGGCAAACTCGATTACTAATCTCGAATTGTCCTGTCCTGTTTTGAAAGCTGTGCGATGTTAAGCTCACAGATTTACCAGGGCTACAGTAAGAAGATTGAAAGAGAGATGATCTCGATCTCTCATGATTTCAGTTTACAACACACCAACACACACTATAATTATCTAGTGTCCATTCCCAGCTTTGAGTTCGTGCGTTCATTCTATGAACCGCTTAATCCTAATTAAGGCCACAGGGAGGCTGGCGGCCATCTCATCCGACTCTGGGTGAGGGTGGGGTACAGCTAGGACAGCTCCCCAGGCCATTGCAGGGCCACTATCTCAACTTATTATAGTTAACACTAAATAATTTAAATTTAGAACTGTCGTCTAAGCTAACCATGCTAAACCCATGAAAAAAAACATGCTGACCAATTAGCAAAAGTAATTATTTATATTAATAATTATTTATAATTTATAATATAATTTATAATTTTATAATAAAAAATATTTAGAGTAATTATATATATATATATATATATGTGTGTGTGTGTGTATGTATATATATATATACACACACATACATACATACATATATATATATATATATATATATATATATATATATATATATATATATATATAAATTGGCAAAAGTAATTATGTATAGCTCTGTGTAAGTTTAAAGGCAAACTAA
The DNA here is from genome assembly GCA_024760905.1 of Plotosus lineatus. NCBI lineage: Eukaryota > Metazoa > Chordata > Actinopteri > Siluriformes > Plotosidae > Plotosus > Plotosus lineatus. The sequence continues at coordinate 8,762,990 of CM045743.1, forward strand.
ATGTTTACTGTTTAAAGTTTATGTTCATTTGTATAATGATTAACACGAAGAAACAGTAGCATAGTGGCTGACATGTTCACAAGAAGGTTCTGAGTTTGAGTCCCATGCTTCTGTGTAGAGTTTGCATGTCCTCCCGTGTTTTCATGGATTTCCTACCGGCTCACCAGTCTTCATCCACAATCCACTCGCATTAAAATGTATTACGCTAATTGGCTTTTCAAGATTGCCCCTAGGTATGAGTGGAATTGGGTATGGTGGTGGGTGTGCTCCTTCAGCTATGGACTGGTGAGCTGATCAGGGTGTACCATACCTTCGACCAATATTGGTAGGGATGCAACCCTTGGTGGATGGCCTACAGGCAAAAGTGGGGTAGACCCTGAATGGGTCACTAGTCCATCCCCATTATAAGACATTCACACACAGACACACAAAATCATTCACACTCATATTCATACCTAAGGGCACTTGGGGGAGAAAAAGTTAAACTAATGGTCAGATCTTTCAGCTATAGGAGGAAACAGGGGTACTCAGATTAAACCCATTCAAGCACAGAAAGAACATGCAAACCCACACAGAAATGAACTTGTTCAGTCCAGGATTTGAACCCAGAACCCTCTTGACTGGCTATCACTCGGTCACAGCACCTCCCATAGTTGGAATACCTCAATGCAAATCCTCAGGCACGTTTAAGATAACTATACAAAGAGTTCAGTCCTCCCTGTAGTATCTCCTGTAGAGGCTTCAGGAGTGGATTATGTATTATATGTAGTCCCTTATCCAGTGGATGGTATGCTAGCCTTTTGAGGTTCTTGAGCATGTACATTTCTACTGGAATGCTCTGCAAGTCATTAAAGTCTACATTGAGAAGCTCCAGGTCAGTCAAGTAGCACAGAGTCTGAGGTAGTGTGTGGATGTGGTTTCCTTCCACTATCAGAATCTTGAGGTTGGTTAGTTCCTGGATCTGGTTGGCAATGTTCTTCAGTAAGTTGTAGGCCATATGCAGGAACACAAGCTCCTTCATGGCATAAATGCAAGAAGGGACATGGGACATACAGTTGTGACTCAGGTTAAGCTTGGCCAGCTTGTGCATGGAGACCAGGCTTCCAGGGAGCCCTGTCAGATGGTTATTGGCAAGGCTGAGAACCTCAAGTTTGGCACAGTAGCTCAGCTCCTCAGGCACCTCACTGAGACGGTTGCAGTAGGCAAAAAGTACCTTCAAGTTTCGAAGAAGGCCGATCTCAGGGGGAAGTTTCTCCAAATCATTTCCCCATATGTTGAGCACCACAAGGTTCTTCAGATTTCCCAGGCCAGAAGGTAAATAGTACAGAGCATTAAGGGACAAATTAAGCTTGCCCAGCTCATGGAGTTTCCACAGGTCGGCTGGCGTCTCATTCAGGCCTCTCATGGACAGACTCAGGGTGCTGTAGCCAAAGTGCATAGTGGCATGTTTGCGGAGGTCCTCTGCAGAAGAAAGTTTTTTGTCATGGCTCCCTTTGTATCTCTTCCGCCGTCTCACATCATCAGATGTGCTATTTTTAGAGGGCCATAACTCCCAGAACCTTGGTGTGACATCTCGATGAGATTGTTGCTGAGCTATCCTTTGCCTTAGAAGAAACATTGAAGATATGATCTCCCTAAAAACATGAAGATTTGTTCACAAGCTGTTCAGTGGCTAGATTTTTTTTTTTTTAGAAGTTTCTTTAATTGGAGACACTTTTCCAGACATTGTCAGCATTGTCTCTATAATAGCGAGACATTTGCCAGGAATTCAGCTAAACAATCAAGATAAAAATTAGATAAACATCCAGCTTACCCAAGAGAGCTGAGCAGCTTTTTTTTTCAGCCGCAGGGATGTGTGGGCCTTACAGAAGTTAGAGAATGTAGCTTTCAGTGTAAACTGCTGTGTCCATATGAACTCAGGAAACTTTTTCTTCAATTTAGGCTGAGTAGGGCTGTGCAGATATGTATGAGTCTGGGTGTTTCATTGTCCTGATGAAGCTTTCTTGCAGCAGATTGTGGCAGCACAACCCTCTTGTTTACTCTCTCTCTCTCTCTCTCTCTCTCTCTCTCTCTCTCTCTCTTTTAGCAGCTGCCACTGTCACTATGGCTTAGAGCTAACCAGTCCCTCAGCCAGGGCTGCTTAGCATCATAAGACAGCCAGACACTAAATCACTCTCCATGCACTTACACACACACACACACACACACACACACACACACACACACACACACACACACACACACACACACAAATTTAAAATGTGTGGAGTATCATCATTCACCAGTGAGAAATGTACAGATTCACCGATCTTAGTTATAAAGTGAAATTCTTTATTGAAACCACCTAAATAGCCTCAAAAGATCTAAAGCATCACATATTCCTATCATTATGGGACCATTTGGTTCCAACGAAGAGATAAATACAGACTATAAAACCCTCTTTTTATGCATACAGTATAAGTGTAAGAACCTTGTGTACAAAATTTCTATTCGATCCTTATTCTACATCACGCTCGTGTCAAACCGAAACAATTTCAAGCTCGTTTATATGTGTGTGCTACTTATGGAAACAGGGACTTGACTGTAGAAACACTCGATCACTGTCTGAAAAAAGCAACGGATCTTATCAGCGTTAGTCCCGTAGCTACACTGGATAAACCTTCTGGCAGACAAAGACTTAACAAACCTCGACTGGATGGAAACAGTTACAGGCACTATTGTCTGCCTTAGTCGATGTCTGTTCCTGACTATAAAGAGAAGACTGTACCTCTCATCTTATTAGCTCCAAAGTTGCATTACTCATCACTCATCTGGCAAACCACGCCATCCTACTAGGGTCGCAGGGAGGCCAGGTGGTGTACACTCTGAGGAGCTTGCCAGACCATGACCGAGCACAATTATTCACACTCACTCTCACACCTAGGGTTAATCTGAAACAGCCAATTGGTTAGTTAGTTAATGTGCATGTCTCTGGTCTGTAGGAGGACACCAGATTACCAGGAGGAAAAACCCATGCAAACTATAGGCTTGATGGGACCAATTGAAACTATGGGAAGAATGGGCTTGATGGACCAATTGCACTGTGGGATCGTCTACATTACCAAAATATGTTATGACATCATATGTTATGACATCATATGTTATGAGCACCAGTCAATATAGAATTACGTAATTAATTAATTATTTCATTTATTTGCTGAAATGCTTAATTGGACACGGGTCACAGGGTTTGCCTGAGTCCATGCGAAGCTATTCGGAACAGCTAGTTAGCCTAATGTGCATGTCCCGACATGCCCACCCAAGCACTAGCAGAGCATGCAAACTCCACACAGAAACCCCTGAACCCAGCACCTTCTTGCCTTGAGACAGCCGTGCTAAGCATTACACCACTGTGTCTCCCTTTTGTATTTTCACAGAGGGAGGAAACCAGAGTACCCAGCGAAAACCCAAACTCCATACAGAAGTGCCTGTGCTGATCACGAGTCTCGATCCCCGGACTTTCTTACTGAGGGGTGGATGTGCTAAACCACTACCTGCTGTTCAGGGGGTACCCTGCCTGGGCCCAGAGTTCGCTGCGCAAGATTGGTGGTATAATAGTTTCTAATCGCTGTGTCTGTACGGAGAAGAAACACTAATCTACATTGGTTGGTGGAATCATTACTCATGTCTTATTTTGTGGATTACAAGTTCAATAAATATGTACTTGTCACCATGGTGCGGGATATCACAGCCACCTCTCACGGCATCCTGACAGGTTTGTCGTGCTGCTTTCCTTTACGCTGTCTTACTCTGTTTGTCTACATCTGTGCCAAATGAGACTCTACCTGCTGCCATCCCAGCACTCTCACTCTGGGTGTGTGTCTGTATCAGTGTGTCTGTGTGTACGCTTATGCATTTACAATCACAAACACTCAGAGTCTGAAGGATAACAGGTTTATAATGAACAAATTCCATTTGTTCATTTTCTGTAACTGCTTAATCCTAATTAAAGTCACAGGGAGGCTGGCGCCCATCCCAGCCGACTCTGAGCGAGGGCAGAGTACACCCTGAACAGCTCACCAGGCCATCACAAAGCATAATGAACAAATTTCATAATGAAAATTCTGGGTTTTAGATAATCTGCAAGACCAAGTATTACATCATTAAACAGAAATCTTGTATTAAATTCCTCAGGTACCCTCGAGGGGTTAGAGGTTTTTCTCATCTTTATCTTCCAGTGACTTTATTTGCTGTATGTACTATCAATGCATTTTAAATTATTTTTAGTTAGAATCGAAAATGCAAACTATTCACTCATTCATTTACCGAACAACTTAAACCAATTAGGGTCACAGGGAGGCTGAAACCTATCTCAACTGTCATGAGGCAAAGGAGGTATATACCCTGAACAGCTTCCCAGGCCATTGCAGGGCCAACACACACACACACACACACACACACACACACACACACACACACACACACAGAGAGCGAGAGAGAGAGAGAGAGAGAGAGAGAGTCACACTCTCACTCACACATATGGCTATGGCTAGTCTGGAACAGCTGATTAGCATATTAAGTCTTTGGACTGTGGGAGGAAACTGTTAGAGTACAGTACACAGAGCAAGCCCATGAAAGTACAGCGAGAACATGCGACACAGACGGCCCTTGCCGAACCTGGGACTTGAACCTTGACCTTCTTTCTGTAAGGTGGATGAGTTAACCACTAAATTAAGCAACACATGTTGCTTTTAAGACTGAACCATATTTTTGTCAGGTTTTTATAATGTAAATACAGTGATCCCTTACTTTTTGCAGTTAATGAGGACCAAGACCCTGCCAGATGCCGAAGTTCCATGAAGTAGGATTGACCCCCCCCCCCCGAATGATGGATATGTACATGTACATGTGTATATAATATCAATAAATACATATTCAATGCTATAAATGCTTATAATAACAATTAAACATTCAAAAATAATCTACAAGATGTAAATAAAATATAAATACACACGCATACAGATGGGCGAGCACACAGATGCGAGCCTCACATAAAAATGTAAGTAGTTTTGTTGAGGTTTTGGGTTGTTTTATTGTTTTTGTTTGTTTGGGGTTTTTTTTTTGCATAATTGGCCTTCGTTTGCGGTTTCGATGAATATTTTTTGAAAAACCTTCAATGCATTGAAGCCGCAGAAACTGAAACACGAAGTAGCGAGGGATGACTGGATACAGAATTCTTCTAGATGAATAACAAACTAATAAAAGTGCTCAATAATGATTAAACTGCTAAATTAACTAATCCATTCCATCTCAGGGCTTGACACACACCTTCACACCTTGGGGTCATTTTAGAGTCATTGATTCATCTCCTAGCATGATTCATTTGATTGATTGATTGATTGATTGATTGATTGATTGATTGATTGATTGATTGAATGAATGAATGACCAATTAGTAATGGGAAATATAGAAGAATGGCACGTCAGAATAAACCAGAGCTCCTGGAGCGCTACGAGGTCACACTACCTGATATTGTTCTTAAATTGAAAGTCTCTTTCATCTACAAGAAACACTACGTCCATAGAGTCACTTTCAACATTTGTGCTACGGTGGATTTAACATCTTATTGTCTGAGCTGCTTCATATTTATTAAGGTGACAAGAAGGCTGGAAGCCATTCATACTAAAATGTCCTCAAATAATTTTCTCAATATATTTTTAAATGCCATTGGCACAGCCATGTATTCCTCAAATGTTGGACATCTGTTCCTGAGAATTCTCATTATAGCAGATAATAATAAAAATACCAAAAACAGGACTCATTAAAACTCATTTTCTCAAATTGAACTGGGCTCCACTGTTGTCCTTTATTATTATTATTATTATTATTATTATTATTATAATACATCCCTCTCCATCTCACTCTGTCCTCTGCATCCTTATCCCTTGTCATGTCAATCATCTGCATGTCCTCCTTTACCCCGCCCTTATTATTTATTCATTTATTCATTTTCTGAATTAATCCTAATTAGGGTGATGGACAGGCTGGCGCCCATCTTAGCAGACTCTGGGTGAGGGCAGGGTACATTCTGGACAGGGGCATCGCAGGGGAAAAAAAAGACATTCCTCTCATAGACTGTGAGAGACATGGTCAGCCTTTGATAAAACAGTTAGCAGCACTGGGGGGACAGCGGGGGACAAACTGTTCATAGTGGGGCTTGAACCCCCGACCTTAGGATCGGTAATCCAGCACCTTACTACTGGGCCACCACTGCTCCTGTTTATTTATGCATTTATTTATTTCATTTTAAATCATAGTTATTTGTCATATGTATTGTTATATATAGTCATTCGAGTATTTTATTCTCTTTATGTGGTTTATATAGTAATAGATTCCTGTTCATGGACTACATGAATTTTGTCACCGTAACCAATCATCTCCAATTAATTATTTTAAAAGGAAAAAAAAATGATCTCACAAAGTTGGCAGATGTTAATTTATGGTAATAGATGCAGATATTAAAATTAGCAGGAATTATTTTTCATTATTATAACATTTTGTGTATGTGTGTGTTGTAGAGTAGCTCTCTGCATAATTTGGTTGATATCTGTCTGGTCACAAAATATTCCCACGATGCAAATGAGCTCAGAGAAATAGAGGATAAAGTTCCATGCTCTCAGTGATGCATGGTCACAGAATTCATTAGGGGAATAATTAGCACATATTTTCATACTGCGCAGCCCGCCGGTGTGTTCTGAAGGCGAGAGAGCGGATCTCCAAATTAACATTTTCAACACAAACTTAAACACAGACTCACACGGTGAGTCCGAGACATGAGGATCGGACCAGAGGAGGAACAAGAAAGGTGGTGATTTTGACAGAGTCAATAGCATCCTTGAGGAAAAAAAAAAAAAAAAAGCCAAATGGAGAATAAAGACAGAGCGAGTGAAGTAAACCTGCAGCAAAGAGAAGGATAAATTTCAAGTTAAACTGGAGCATCATGATAAATGGGGCCTGCGGCAACCCTGCAGGGAGCGCAATCCAGGTTAACTCTCAGAGTAAAGACAGAATCTCTCATGATCAGGAGAAAGAAAGCGAGAGGAGGAGGGGGGGGGGTTTACAAAAGAGGGCACAATTGAGATAGATAGTAAAAGAAAAAAAATAAAAGAGAGAGCAAGAGTGAGAGAGAACGAGTGAAAGGAGGTGTACGCAGAAAAAGTGGCATGTCAGGTCAGTATGGTACTGATGCAGTGCAGCACAATACAAGCCAATTGTTCTGCTGACACCTTTTGGCTGTATGATGGAGCACCAGCACTGGGACTATTTGGGTCTCCCTGAGGGAACATACACTATATGGAACACACACACACACACACACACACACACACACACACACACACACACACACACACACACATGTTACACTGACGCATATGTTCCAGGTAGTCCATCTTCAGCGCTCAGTCACGCACCAAACAAGTAACATGTAAACCGATGGATCACATCAGCTCTTGGTGAAGAATATGCCAGTATGTTCTTCATGAGTGTCCCACATCTGGAAACAAGGAGAAACATGGCAGGATGTATTGCTACCCAACAGTCCTCAGGGAGCAGAAAAACCTACGGTGGGCATCAAATACACAACTTCATGAATACAGTACAGCTGGGATGTATTCAGAGTAACAGTCTAAGTTGCATGAGAAACAGGAAGGATAGAAAGATTTTACTGAGCGGAACTGTGGCGTGGTGGTTAACACGCCCCCCTCACAGCCTCACAGCCTCATTTGTTTGAGTGTTGAGTTTGCATGTTCTCCCCGTGCTTGCATGGATTTCTTCACTGTACTTCAGTTTCCTCCCATAGTCCAAACACATACACGTTATCCTAACTGGCTGTTCCGTATTGTCCCTACAGGTAGGTGTAAAGGCGAGTGTAAATGGTTGTGTGTTTTTTGCACAATGATGGACTGGTGAGCTGTCCAGGGTGTACTCTGCTTTCACCCGGTTGAATGTTGTTCTGGCGCAAGTCCCCATATGTAAAAGCTACTTAACTTGCCCCTAGGTGTGAATAAATGTCAATATGTATACATGGCGGTGTCTTGAAGACACCAGAGGTTCCAGAGAGTAGTCCTACCCCAGGTAGGTTGTTCCAGGTATTCACTGTGACCCTGAACAGGATAAAGCAGTCACCGAAGCAAGAAAGTCTGCTTGAAATTGTATGATTCTGCTGTAAAGTGTCTTAAAAGCTGCTGTTCTGTTATTCATGACTTGAGCATGAAGCTTGCAGCTGTGTGTGTGTGTGTGTGTGTGTGTGTGTGTGTGTGTGTGTGTGTGTGTGTGTGTGTGTGTGTGTGTGTGTGTGTGTGTGTAATACTGGGGATTCTGGCATCAGAATCAAACAAGCACTGAAAGCAGGCAGGAGGAAATTATGCCAGGGTGAGGAGGTGGATATGGCTGTGCATGATGATGATGATGATGATGATGATGATGATGATGATGATGATGATGATGGCTAAGGATCTGAAAGGCTTGTTAGCGACACTCCTTCCAACACATTCCCACAGAGACCAGTGTCCAGGTGGCAGCACTCTTGGCACAGTAAAGGAGAGAGAGAATGAGAGAGTGGAAGTAAAGGCTGAAAGAGAGAAGAGAGGGGTGGACAAGAGATGGGTATTCATGCCCAGGCATGCCAGAAGCTCCTCAGGCCAGGAGGACTGATGCCAGCTGAAGGGGTGGGCACACATTTAATGGCGACATGGAAGACGTGACAGCGATCATCAGCCAGAAGCGAGAGGGGGTGTTACGCATGAGCCTTTCAGTTTCTGCAATTACACAGTAGTAGAACATCAGGGCAGAATGTATCATTACAACACAGAGATAATATGCAGTTCTTAGTGAAAGGAGGCCTGTAGTTTATTTATTTATTTATTTTTTTTTTGCAAAAGATATACAGAATGAGCCAGCCATGTACTTTCTGGAGCCACTTTTATAGTTGCATTTATAGATTTCTGTCTACAAACATATAATACATGTTAATATGATCGTGAAGTTAATCAAACAGGAACAACATACCGAACATTTGTTGCAAGCTGTTAATCACGCTGACGGGTAAAAAAAAAATCATTTACGCATTCAGGTTGTACTGTATATCTAACCTTATTCATTAAATAATATAAGGGTTAATATAAGGGTTTCGAGAAGTTTTTTTTTTTAACAGAGGCGATATCCCTTTGATTATTTCTTTAAAAAGAAACCTTTTGGTTTTAACCCGGTCCCCTCATCAGCTCTCATGCTGCACTTTGGTCCTTTTCTAAAAATTGTACACAGCACATAGTGAACTAGTAATTACTATTGAACTCTGTTGACATGCTGTTTGGAAGATATGCTTGGAATAAAGCTAACGGTTGTAGTTTGAAGGCTATTCGATATACACTTATTCCTCCGTTTAACGGACTAATAGGGAGGAACACTGGTCCGAAGTAATCGATTGTCCGAAGTTTCCGATTCCATATATTCCAATGATTATGTTACAAAAAACTTTTACTTAAGCACACTATGTAATCTGCAAATGTATATTATACCCATACTCGGTAAATGTACACCACAAGATCAGGGGTTGGGAACCTTTTGACTAAGAGAGCCAAAAAAAAGACATATTTTAAAATCCAATCCTCAGAGAATATATATATATATATATATATATATATATATATATATATATATATATATATATATATATATATATACACAGTGATACCTCAGCTCACGAACATAATTGGTTCCCAGAAAGTGTGTGTAAGGCGAAAAGTTCGTCTTCCGAACATTTATTTCCCATAAGAAACCATTAAAATGAGAATAATCCGTTCCCAGGTCCCCATAAAACATAATTTTCTACTAAATAAGCCTTAAAACTACACAAAAATATACCTTATTTTATGTATAATAAATGTGCTATTGTATTGTAATTAAAGAAATAAACTGTACTGTATAATAAAGTCGTTTTATTTACCTTTGTGATGGTAGTTGATGGCTTGATGGATGGAGTGGGAGGAGGAGGGAGGGAGGGAGGGAGGGACTTACTGTTTGGAAGGAGAGTTTGGAAACGCCTACTGTATGGAAACACCCTTAGCCACACACGCACCCCTAATAGCTTCCTTGTTCTTACGGATGGTAGCAATGGTAGACTTAGCGTACTAGTACTGGGACGCTGAGTCACACAAACACACACCTCGTTCGTGTTTTTCAATGATCTCCGCCTGTGGTGGGTCTTTTTCGGTCCCATAATAGCAAAAGTACACTCAATATGGTCCAAAATGTCTAGCAAACACAAACCACTTCCGCACTCAAAGAAAGGGGGTGATGAACTGTGACGCCATGAGCGTGCGTCAGCTTCTCGTGGCCGCCACCATGGTGCTGTTCGACCGCGTGGTTTGATTCGTCCGCCGAAAACTAGTTCGTCAGCAGAGACTATATGCTCGCAAATTTAATGTTCTTGAGGTGAAAAGTTCGTGAGCTTAAGCGTTCGTCAGCGGAGGTTTTACTGTATATATATATATATATATATATATATATATATATATATATATATATATATATATATATATATATATATAAAAGAGGTCGGTCGGGAACCTATGGCTTGAGAGCCAGATGTGGCTCTTTTGATGATTGTATCTGGCTCTCGGATAAATCAGGTGCCCTTTCTTAGCAGAATAACGAATACACAATTTCACTGTCATTTAAATAAAAATACAAAAAAAGCCTTCAAGTAAAACTAAAACAGATGAATAAATCTCACGCATTTAAATGAACACCTATTTTCAATTCCACGTCACTATGGCATGCAGCGGAGAGCCAATCCTTTCTGTACTCCAGTGTGTGGGCGGGGCCAATACCTTCAAAGTCTTAATTCATTGGATTATAACAACAGCCACAGACTGCGCGTGTTGTTTTTGAGTAAAGAGATAAATTTCCCTTGTTTTGATCAGCTCATTTCCACGAAGCCAAGCACAGCTGGCAAGCAAACACAAATGGACAGACATGGAAAAACTTCAACCCGCAGAGCAGCTGATTGCCAAAACTCGGGATGCGCTTCCTTTCACATAAACACTGCAGCGTGCGAGTCCAATAAAATTAGAGTTTCAAGGTATCGGACCCGCCCGCACACAGAAAGGATTAGCTCTCTGCTTCGTGCCACAGTGACGTGGCATTGAAAATAGATGAATAGAAACTCACGAAACAACAGTAACTCTGTCCTTTACGCGTGTTAGAACTCTGTGATGAACAATGGGTCGAAGGCACACAAAAAGCATCATGGGTATTATGGAGATGCAGCTCCATAATAGCAAATGAGAAGCCAGTGGGGCGGGGTGTTGGGAGATAGCCAATGGGAGACCAACTCGTGCATTGTTTGAATTTTTGAGATGGCGCGTTTCGTAATGTGATTTTTTTCATATCCAGATACTTAAATTTTAGGTAAATGCATTTCGTAACTTGGATTTTTCGTTTGTTGGGTCTCTCGTAAGGTGAGATACCACTGTATTTTATAAACATGTGCATCACTGAGATCCCAGAGCTTCTTACTTCAGACTTCAAATCTCTGTGATGGCGTGGCAAGCTGTCCAGGGATGTATTGTGCCCTCGTCCAGAGTCAGCCGAGGTAGGCATCAGCCTCCCTGTGACCTTGATTAGGATTAAGCAATTCAAAAAAATGAATGGATGAGATTCCAAATCTGGCAGCATGGTGGCGTAGATGTTAGCATGTCTGCCTCACAGCTTGAAGCTCCTGACTTCCAGTCTTGTTCTCAAAGAGGGCATTTCTGTGTTGAGTTTACATGTTCTCCCCATCCTTGCATGGGGTTTCCTCTGGGTACTACAGACCAAAGACATGCACGTTAGGGTAATTGGTTGTTCCAAATTGATTCTCGGTGTGAATGCAAATAGCTGTGTGTGTTGGTTGTGCTATGTCTGGCAGGCCGTTTCCCCAGTGTTGGCGGAGATAGTCTCCAGTCTCTAACAGTAGGATTGGCAAATGAGTGAGTGAGTGAGTGAGTGAGTGAGTGAGTGAGATTTCAAATATAAAAAAATGTTCAATTCCCAGTTTGTGACACCACATGAAGGCAACCACCAACCTGGCTTTGACGTTCAAATCCTTAAAATTGAATGTTTCAGTTAGAACCCACAAGCTGTAATCATAGATTTGTAGTGCAACCAGAGTCGTAAAAATATATATACATACAAATATGTAAACTGTCATTTGTACTAACGTGTACACTGTAGATTTAAATGACATTTGTATTAAAAATAACTGCAATGTGAAAATGCATCCACTAATTATAATTAGATATTCAAAGTGTGTGTTGTGTATTTATATACGATGTGCGTATTAGCATACGTGTGCTTATCAGAATGGCAGCAGTCATTTCTGCCCTTGTGCTTCTCTGATACTCAGCATGTCTCTCTGCTTGGTTCCTTTTTAGAGAGCATCTCTCAGACGGAACTGAACACTGACTGGTGTATCCTGGAGTTTCATACAATGCACACACACACACACACACACACACACACACACACACACACACACACACACACCTACCTTTCTTTATCACATATCCACAGGAACTGCAGCTGTTGCAGCAAGTGAAAGTGTAAAAAGTGTTTGTTGAATCTTATACACTAACCATCTGGAAATAGCAAGACTTAAATACAATACTATCTGTTTTATCAATGCAATGCCAAGATTTGTATGCATTTTTTAAGGTTGTTTTTTTTTTTTTACTAGTAATGGAAAAAATATTTGATTGGTCAAAGTTAAGATATTTTCCAAATATAATCAGATAATTTTGCCCGAATACAACAGATATAATATCCCTTTCACTGTATCCTTTATTTAAATGCTTTACATCTTGTCTCTGTTTACTATAACAAGAACTTGTAATCTTGTGACTGGTGGAATGATTCTGCACACGGTGAAACAGTTTTGCAGAAATCTGAGATCCCAAGGGTTAAATAAATGAAGAAGGCAAATGATTGCAAGAGAGTTAAAACAAGGGTCTTCGTCTTCTTTTCGTTTCAGCTGTTCCTATCAGGGGTCGCCACAGCGAATCATCTGCCTCCATCTCACATCATCCTCTGCATCTTCTTCTCTTACGCCAACTACCTTCATGTCCTGCTTCACCACATCCATAAATCTTCTCTTTGGTCTTCCTCTAAGCCTTCTGCCTGGTAGTTCCAACCTCAGCATCCTACTACCAATATACTCACTATCCCTCCTCTGTACATGTCCAAACCATCTCAATCTAGCATCTCTGACTTTGTCTCCAAAACATCTTACATGTGCTGTCCCTCTGATGGACTCATTACCTGATCCTATCTATCTTCGTTACTCCCAAAGAGAACCTCAACATTTTCATCTCTGCTACCTCCAGCTCTGCCTCCTGTCGTTTCCCCAGGGCCACTGTTTCTAAACCATACAACATCGCTGGCCTCAACACCGTCTTGTACACTTTTCCTTTCATTCTTGCCGATACCTTCCTATCACACATCACACTGGACACTTTTCTCCAATCATTTCAACCTGCCTGCACACACTTCTTCACCTCTTTTCCACACTGTCCATTGCTCTAGATTGTTGAGCCTAAGTACAGTAGGCCCTTGACTATTCGCGGTTTTGCACTCCCGGTTTGAGAATTCACGGGCTGCCGAGCAGCTAGCACGTGATTCAAATACAGCGAATGGCTCTCCTCCTTCCTGCTGATTGGTTGAGATGATGTAACACCCATTTTTCGTCATCCGCGCAAAAGTTGTCAATGAGCTTTTTTTAGTGTTTTAATTACCAGTTAAGTTCAATGATGTCACTCAAACGTCTGCGAAGCACCAGAAAAAGGTAATGACGTTGGATGTCTCTTCTGAAGAAATAAGACTGTCTCCAGAAGAAACAGTTTTCTCTGAAGTGCCTGAAGAGGAATAATCATCTGAACTGTTGTAAAACACTTCACCATTAAAGTCTTTTTCAATTATTTTTCAAATACATGACCTAAGGTAATGTTTAAAATGTTTGTGTGTTATATTTTATTTACTGTGGTGTAGCATGTTTCTCATTTTGTTTTGTTTATCCAATTTATTACATTTCTTGTTTCTTGTTCTTTTATGTCCTTTCTGGTATGGTCTGTGTTTTGGGGGACTTTGGTTTTGGCGCTGTGCCTCTAACTGTTTACTCTCTGCTTCGGCTGAGGGGCGTGGCTGAGCTGCTCAGTAGAACACACCTGAATTCACTATTCTCATTTACTCCCAATAAACAAAAGCACGCTCCCCTCTGCGCCAGAGGATTAACTCACATTACATCACTGCTTCTTTGGTTTATAATGCTGTCTAACTTTCTCACTCAAAAACTCTGTTTTGTGTGGCTGAGCTGCTCAGACTTAATACAGTTACTACCTGAATTCAGTCATCTCATGCTTAATGCAATACGTTCCTCCAGTGGGCATTTTTAAAAACTACAGTGCTGTATGTTTTTCAAAGAGAATGCATATAAAGGTGTTTTTATATGTATGCTGTATAATGTTTATATTTTATCATCAATAAATATCACAGTAAAAAAATTAAGTTTTTCTTAATCATTACTACATTAATACTGAATTAATGAGTAAGACTATCCATAGAATGTGTTTAAGAAGCATATTTTAGAGCATGTAATAGCGGGAGGGCCCGGAACCGAACCCCGCGAATGTCGAGGGCCTACTGGACTTAAAATCCTCCACCTTCTTTATCTCTGCTCTCTGTAACCTCACTGTTCCTCTTGGGTCCTTGTCGTTCGTATTCTGTCTTACTGAGGCTAACCATTCCTCTTCTTTCCAGGGCATATCTCCACCTCTCTAGATTTTCCTGCACTTGTTCTCTGCTCTCACTACAGATCACAATGTCATCTGCAAACATCATAGTCCATGGGGAATCTTGGCTAACCTTATCTGTCAACCTGTCCATCACCATAGCAAACAAGAACGGGCTCAGAGCTGACCCAGAGCTTGACCTCATCTGTCACACCGACAGCACACCTCACCGCTGTCTTACATCTCTCATACATATCCTGCACCACTCTAACATACGTCTCTGCCACTCCAGACTTCCTCATGTAGTACCACAGTTCCTATCTTGGAACCCTGTCATATGCTTTCTCCAGATCCAAAAAGACACAATGCAGCTCCATCTGACCTTCTCTGTATTTCTCTATTAACATCCTCAAAGTAAACACTACATATGTGGTGCTCTTTCTTGGCATGAAACCAAACTGTTGTTCACAAATGCTGACCTCTGCCCTTAGTCTAGCTTCCACTATTCTTTCCCATAACTTCATTGTATGGCTCATCAATTTTATCCCTCTGTAGTTGCCACAACTCTGCACATCTCCCTTGTTCTTAAAAATGGGCACCATCACACTTCTCCTCCATTCCTCTGGCATCCTCTCTCTCTCTAAGACCTTGTTGAATGTTCTTGTCAGAAAATCTACCGCTATCTCGCCTAGACCCTTCCATACCTCCACCAGTATATCATCAGGACCAACTCCCTTTGCACTCTTCATCCTCTTCAATGCCTCCTCACTTCATCGTTACTAATCTTTGCTACTTATTGGTCCTCAACAGTCACCTCTTCTACTCTTTTTTCTCTCTCATTTTCCTCATTCATCAGCTCTTTAAAGTACTCCTCCCATCTTCCCAGCGCACTTCTGTCATCAGTCAATACATTTCCCTCTCTGTCCTTTATCACTCTAATGCTGCACATCCTTCTCATCTCTATTTCTCTGCTGTGCTAACCTGTATAAATCATTTTCTCCCTCCTTACTGTCCAACCTATCATACAAGTATCATACGCCCTCTGTTTGGCCTTTGACAGTGCTCCCTTCACCTTACGCTGTGTCTCCCAGTACTCCTGTTTACTCTCTTTGGACCTCTCTATGTCCCACTTCTTCTTCGCTAACCTCTTCCTTTGTACACACTCCTGCACTTCCTCACTCCACCACCGAGTCTCCTTATCTACTTTTCTTCCAGAGGACACACCAAGTACTCTCGTACTTGTCCACTCATCTGGAAGCACTTCCTGACCACCCAAAGCCTGTTTCAATGCCTCCTTGAAGACAACACGACACTCTTCTTTTTTCAGCTTCCACCACTTTGTCTTCTGCTCTGCCTTTGCCTTCTTCACCTTCCTCACCATCAGTGTCATTCTGCACACCACCATCCTATGCTGTTTGGCAACACTGTCACCCACTACTACTTTTGCAGTCACTGACTTCCCTCAAATTACATCGCCTACACAAGATGTAGTCTACCTGTGTGCTCCTACCTCCGCTTTTATAAGTCACCCGATGCTCCTGTCTCTTCTGGAAGAAAGTATTCACCACATCCATTTCCATTTTTTTTGCAAAATCTGTCAACATCTGTCCTTCTTTGTTCCTGTCTGTGATACCAAACCTGCCCATCATTTCCTCGTCCCCTCTGTTGCCTGCACCAACATGTCCATTGAAGTCTGCCCCAATGACCACTCTTTCACCTCTGGGGGTACTCTGCATCATTTCATCTAACTCACCCCAGAATCTCTTCTTCTCTTCTAGCTCACATCCTGCCTGTGGGGCATAAGCACTAACAACATTGAACATCACGCCTTCAATTTCTAACTTGAGACTCATCACTCTGTCTGACACTCTTTTCACTTCTAGAACATTCCTGACCAACCCCTACTCCATTTCTCTTCCCCTCCACACCATGATAAAACAGCTTAAACTTTGCTCCTATGCTTCTAGCCTTGCTACCTTTCCACCTGGTGTCCTGAACACACAGTATGTCCATCTTCCTCCTCCGCATCATGTCAGCCAGCTCTCTAGCTTTTCCTGTCATAGTTCCAAAGTTCAAAGTCCTTACTCTCAGTCCTAGACTCATGCCTTTCATCTTCTCTCTCTGCTTATGGACACGCCTCCCGCCTCGCCTTCTTCGACCAACAATAATCCAATTTCCACCAGCACCCTGTTGGTTCACAGCACCATCTCGACCGATCTAGTACGAAATTCGTTTTTATGACTCGCATGAGCTTGGGACTAGCGTGAGGATGAACACATGCCTGTGCCCCCACTCACGGCTGCATTATAATTGTTTTATAGCATGGGTAGCATGTTTCTCTCTCTCTCTCTCTCTCTCTCTCTCTCTCTCTCTCTCTCTCTCTCTCTATGTCTCTCTCTCTCTCTCTCTCTCTCTTTCTCACACATACACACACACACACACACACACACACACACACACACACACACACACACACACACACACACACATAGTTTACATGTGACACATTTGAAGTTACTGATTTTTACTGTTTGCATTTTCCATGTCTGTGTTGGCAGTCTCCATCACTATCATAAACTTAGCATGTGTGCCATCTGGTGACAAGATGCATATTTGCACCTTCTCATCGTCGCTGCACCCCTCTGTTCTGTTCCAATTTCATTTCATTTCCAGGAGATAACACAGTATTTCATGGTTACTTAGTACTGCTGCTAAGGAAATGCCCCCCAATAAATAAATAAATAAATAAATAGTACATCCCCCAGTACAGCTAACTGGGTTATCAGAGGCCAGCCACATGTCTCTCACAGTCTGTGGTGAGAGGAATGTAAAAGAACCATTGCTGTAGTTTGTAGAGTAGGCCACTGAGTTGCCATCAGTATGTTTCTGCCCTGCAATTGTCTGGTGAGCTGTCCAAGGTGTACTTTGTCCTTACCCAGAGTTGGCTCAGATGGGCGCCGACCTCCCCATGACCTTAATTAGGATTAAGCTATTCAGAAAATGAACGAATAATCAAATAAAAGTACATGAAAAATGCTTTTTTACTCCCTCTCTTATGATTGATCACAATTCTTCCCTCGACCACCCAGAGGACACCCTCATACATTGTTTGAACATTTTTATTTGTTTTTTCCACTTCCTTACTTGATTCCTCATACTAAATTTCATTAATTTTGTGTTTCTGCAGTGCTTTCACTTATTTAAGTCCCGTGTTCTCTTTTCTTTCACAATGTTATTTTAGTGGTACCCTACCTTGTATTTTTCACCATGAGAAATTTTGTTTTTCAGCTCGAGGATTTTTTCCTTGCCTTAGTCATAGCTGTAAATTTAGTTGTCTGAGTTTTCCA
The DNA here is from genome assembly GCA_024760905.1 of Plotosus lineatus. Classification (NCBI taxonomy): domain Eukaryota; kingdom Metazoa; phylum Chordata; class Actinopteri; order Siluriformes; family Plotosidae; genus Plotosus; species Plotosus lineatus. The sequence goes on from CM045743.1 coordinate 8,781,141, forward strand.
AATCATTTGTTTGTTTTTATTACTTGTTTTACTCAGAATATATTCTACATGGGCAATGATGGTCTGGCGGTACGGTGCTGAATCACTGATCTCAAGGTTGGGGGTTCAAGCCCCACTCTCAACAGGCTGCCCCTCCCCCAGGTGCAGCTAACTGGGTTATCAAAAGCTGTCATTATCTATGGTGAGAGGTTCATGTAAAGAAAGAGTAGCTGCATAGTCGTCAACGTGTTTTTCGCCCTGTGATGCCCTGACGAGCAGTCCAGGATGTACTCTGCCCTTGCCCAGAGTCGGCTGAGAAAGGTGCCAGCCTCCCTGCTACTGTAATTAGAACTAATCAAATCAGAAAATGAATGAATGAATGTATTCTATAGCCATCTCCATTTTCACTTTGTGACATGAGTTGGCATCCTCAACACCATGAATAGAAATGTGTTATTTGACTATTCTGTGCAACCCCTAAACTGTAATAAGGATGTTTTCAGAGCTATTTAAAGGAAAATGTGATGCTTTTTCAGCCATACATTATTGCTACAGTGTTGAAAAATCCCAATATATAATGATGGAGACTCAAATAATGAGCAAAGACCATGGTTGAATCTTCCCTCTGGGCTGTTTGTGCTGGACAAAAACGCATGCTTTTTACTCATTTCCTTTCATGGGAGTCACACGGCAGATACTGTGACACATCAATTTTCATAATGCAGGAAATTGTGTATGGGTTTGTCTGTCCACAGTTCATAAGTGTACGCTTAGTCCTAGTAAGTTATCTCCTTTACATGAGCTAAATGTTGTTCATATTATTGTTACTAAAGAACTTACAGAAGTTAAGTTATGATAGTTATTGCATTTACATAGACAGAAACGTTTTGATAGGTCTAATGCAGTATTTTGCATAAATTAGATCTAATTAGGAGAGCATTAAGAGTACTGGACCTTCTGATTACCTGGCCATCCACATCTACCTTCAAGCTCACTGAGCATGAAGCCTCACATTGTTGAAAGGTAACCAACCAAAGCAGGGTTGGCGCAGAGAGCTGAAAGACTAAAAATGGGATGAGGAAGTCAGACAGGTTGTGCAGCACACGCACTCAAGCAGTGTTTCATAAAAATTTGTGTAAGCACCTTCCTTTTTCTTAAATGGGTATAATATCTGAGCTTTATGTTTTTATTATGTACGTATATGAAAAGATAGCCACAGCTAAGTGTTGGCTCTGCAATGGTCTGGCGAGCTGTCCAGGGCATACTCTGCCCTCTCGTAGAGTCAGCTGAGATGGGCGCCAGCCTCCCTTCGACTCCTATTAGTATTAAGTGGTTCAGAAAATGAATTAATAGCCATAGCTAATTCGTACTTAGTTGCCAACCGTTCAATGCTATTATTAGTGTTGCGGACAGGCTGAAACCCATCTCAACCGACACTGGGCTAAAGCGTGAAAAAGCTCACCAGACTATAACAGAGCAACAAACACAACCATCACGCTGCCATTTACACACAGGGGCAATTTGGAACAGCCAATGCATCTAATGTGCATGTCCTTGGACTATGGGAGGAAACTGGGTGACAAGCAAGAAACCCACGCAGGCACAGAAAGAACATGCAAAGTCCACACAGAAATGCCCGGAACTCGAATCCAGAACCTTCTTGCTGTGACGCAGGAGTGATAACCACTGGAATACCACCCTAGCCATAACGAGTGGGGAAAAAAAATGAAAGAAGACAATGTCAAGAAAATATATATTTTTTCTTTGCCCTGATGACTCTGTAATGTTTACATTGCCGACATTTGTCAGACTTTCTTCACAATGCCAACTGGGATTTAAACTCACAACCTTTTAAACAGAGCGACTGCTTCCCTGCATTTTTAAAATACTTATTGAAGTCATGTTTATCAGTCTGAGTGTCATAATTAAACAAATCTCAATTTGAATCACTGATTGTTTTGCAGAGACAGTCATCGTTTCAAATTTAGATGTGTCTGTCATAAGGCGTAATTACCACAGTTATTACCTATTCAGAAATAATGATCTGGAGAAAGTAAAGACTTCCCATATCTTGTGGCTTGTCTCTTTTGTTCAGAGAGCCGTGGGACTATTACTCAGTTCCAGGCAAATAATAGTTTAACATTTCAAACTCGCTACCATCGGCTATAAATTAAAATTTCTTTCTTTGCCTCCACCAGCAGCTGATTTGCATGATCCCGCAGGAGAGAAGGTGCCATCTTCAGTCAGAATAACATTTATCTAAACAGCCTGCAGACTCAGGTTGAGGTCTCTGGGCAGCTCGCTGGTGACATGTCATTACCGCCGTCAGTTTTTCCTCAGTGTGTTAACTAAGAATAGAGCTGCAGCCATGATGATGCCATTATTGAGGGCTGAAATTGGGAAAGTGTTTAAGGGTCCATGGAAGATGCAGAAATTTCAACTCCTTTTCCTTCACACTCTCATTGAGAGGTCAAGTGAGCTCCCAAAATCTAGAGGGTAGTTAAAGAGTTTTAAAAGTCCCTTAGAACACTAGGTGGCGCGTTACTGTAGCGGTTAGCATGTCTACCTCATGCGGAAAAAATCCTGGGTTGTAGTCCTGGGCTGGAGTGTTTCTGTGGGCACCATGAAATAATGTGAACCACCTCGAAAAGTGGGGCTGGTGGTGTAGTGGTTAGGGTGTTGCGCTCATGATTGGGAGGTTGTATGTTCAAATCCCAGTTAGATCCCCACTGTGGTAAGACCGCGGGGCAAGGTCTCAACCACAAGTGTGCCTCTGTTCTCCCAGCAGTATAAATGGGTACCAGTAAAAATATACTGGGAAGGTAACCTACGATGGACTAGCGTCCCATCCAGGAGGAGTTGAACTCCAAGTCGCGTTACGCTATGGAAACTGGGGATAAACATCGGTCTGATGAGTCACTATGGCTCAAGTTTTTTACACCTGAAAGCCCAACGGACTTTCCCTTACCTCAAAAAGTGCAGCCAATAGCATGAGCGGTGTCATGTTGTTCTGGAACAAATTGTTTTTACATGGACGGTTGCACTGAAGGGTCGGCACAATGGAGTGGAGCTTAGCATGTCCACCTCACAGCAAGAAGGTCCTGGTTTCAGGGGTGTTGCCGTGTGAGATTTACATATTCTCCTGGTGCTTGTGTGGGTTTTCTCCAGGTATTCTGGTTTCCTCCCACAGTCAAAGACATGCACAATGGGAAAACTGGCTGTTCCAACTTGCCCCTAGGTGTGGATGTGAGTGTGAATGTTTGTGTGCGTATGTGTTGACCTTGCGATGGCCTGTTGAGCTGTCCAGGGTACATCCCACCTTCATGCCAGCCTCCCTGTGACCTTTACTTATAATCAGGATTAAGTGGTCCAGAAAATAAATGAATGCCTCAGTCTTTGGGGTCATAGACTATGAAATCTAATTCAAATGATATTTATGGGCTACCGAGTGGCGCACTGACAAGGTGCGCGACTATTAACCCGGAGATCGCAAGTTTGAGTCCGGGTTAATGCAACAGCCATCCGTGACTGAGAGTCCATGAGAGCTAATTGGCTGAGCTCTCACGGAAGGGAGTGATGGCATACGCTCACTTCTATGCCACTCACAGCAATCGCCAGGCAATCATGGGCGTCTGTGAGTTCATTTGTACGAGGGGCAGATATCGCTTTCCCTCCGAGTGTGTTAGACCGCAAGCAAATACACATGCGCCGCAGTTCGAAAAGAGGCAGGTGTCTAGCAGTGCATGTCACAGAGGGGCTGTGTGCATGCTTTCGCCGTCCCTGGATGGTGGTGGTTGTGTCAAAAGGAAGTCAAAACCTGATGGGTGGGAATCGGATACGAATAAAAAAGGGAGAAAGGAGGGAAAACAGCTTCAACAAATAAGCAACATGTGTGCAAATATGAGTCACTGTTTCTGACCCGGACTATTTGCTCCCCACATCTATTTCTCTTCCCAAGAAACACACAATAGATCATATTCGTTATGGCATTTAGCATTTGCAGGCACAGGGGAGGAAAAAGAACTGCTTAATTAATCACAGACCTCTCGTTAGAACCTCCTGTGAACTCGGCTCTCGTTAGTCCCCTGGGTGATTAATTGAAATTAATTGAAAAGTCGCTGACATTTACTACATTCACTGGGATTGTATAAAAGGCGAGAATCTAACATACTCTAAAACCTCAGTGCAGTGTCAGCGCACACACACACACACACACACACACACACACACACACACACACACACACACAAGTGCCTTCAAAGCTAGATGGCAAATTACGAAAACATGAGACTGAAGAAATGTGCATGAGAAGAATATATAATTGAAGACGTGAACACATGGATCATTACATATTGTTTCTTCCTTCCTTTTGACATCCAAACCTCGGGGATCCACTTGGAGTCATGTGCTGCTCTTAGTAAGTGCTCACTTGTCATACATTCTTTGGCAAAACTCCACATATAGGCATCCCACTGAGCTTCTCTGTAGCGCGAGAACGTTTGGTGTCGGGCTGAATCTCTTTCATAGACTTCACTAAGAGTCACCTCCGAGCTTTTACACCTGCTCGACGTGACAGACGATGTCTTTTTCGTGACCCTTTTCAGATCTCTCCCTTATGAAGATTCATTTCAATAGATTATGCTTTTATTACATGAGCCTGTGTGTTTTCCACAAGCTCACGTGGGTTTCCTCCAGGTACTCTGGTTTCCTCTCATAGTCCAAAGACATACACTTTAGGCTAGCTGGCTGTTTCAGATTGCCCCTAGGTGTGAGTGTGAATAGTTGCATGTGTGTTGGCCCCGATATGGTCGGCTCCAGCCTCCCTACAATCCTAGTCGGACTAAGCGATTCGGCAAGTGAGTGAGTGTTGATTGTACTCTAGTACGGTTTACTCTCGTCAAGGTTAGCGGTAACTCACAGCACTATGTGAGTAATAACAAGCAGGAGCCATGTTGGTGTAAAGCTCGTACATGCAAGGGTGATGCCTGCGCTGGGTCATTACCACACCAATAAAATACGGATCATTCTAATTTTGAACCACACTCGTAATAATTACAATTACAAAGCATAATTTATATATAAATATCACTTTGATTTTTTAACAAGTTAAAAAGTTTCTCCCTCTTTCTCCATCTTGTTTCTCTCTTTTTCTTTTTCTCTCTCCTTCTCTTTGACTCTCTCCCTGTCTGCCTCTCTTTCTTTACTTCTGTCTCTCTCTGTCTCTCCCACCCCATGCATCTCTCTTTTTTTCTCTTTCTATTTCTCTCTTTCTCTCTGACTCTTTCCCTGTATCCCTATCTCTCTTTCATTCTCTCTGTCTTTCTTTATGTCTTTCACTCACTCTTTTAAAATGTATAGCTTACCATTTCATATCCACAAATGTTTTCTCTTTTCCAGTTGGTTGTAGAGCTGTTTAGTACTTTTAGGGACTCTCAGTGCATCCCAAAGGATCTCACCCAACTCTATCTGCAAAGGCAGTGTAAACCCTGGACACTCCTAATCTCTCTCTCTCTCTCTCTCTCTCTCTCTCTCTCTCTCTCTCTATATATATATATATATATATATATATATATATATATATATATATATATATATATATATATATATATATATATATATATATATATATATATATATATATATATATATATAGATCACTGATCCTAAGGTTGGGGGTTCGAGTCCCACTCTCCACAAGGTGGTCACTGTCTCCCCCCAGTGCAGCTAACTGGGTTAAGTAGGTTCATGTAAAAGAACCATTGCTGACTTTTGTAAAGAGTAGCTGCATAGCCGTCAGCATGTTTCTGTCCCTTGCTAAAGGGTTTTGTCAGGAAAGGCATCCGACGTAAAAATCTATGCCAAATCAAATGTGTGAATCATTCGCGGTGGTGACCCCTGAAAAAAGGGAAAAAGCCAAAAGGAAATCTCTCTCACACACACACATATATATATATATATATAGTCATCTGTTTGGTTTTTACACCCGAGCCTAGTCATCAGGCCTCTGCAGCGTGAAGCAACCAGGAGTATAACTCCTACTGGATGGGACGCTAGTCCATCACAGGTTACCTTCCCAGTATATTTTACTGCTACCCATTTATACTGCTGGGTGAATAGAATAACACTCCAGGTTGAGACCTTGCCCAGGTGTCTTAGCACAGTGAGGGTCTCAGTGGGATTCGAACTCACAACCTCCCGAGCATGAGCGCAGCACCCTAACCACTACACCACCAGAGTACATTTATCTTATTTGTACAAGTAAGCAATTAATTGTGAAGGACCCCATGAAAAAAGTGAAAAAGCCAAAAGGAAATCTCTCTCATATATATATATATATATATATATATATATATATATATATATATATATATATATACATACATATGCTGTGAACTGTGCAGCGGATTAAAAAGAGGAAGAAAATGATGATGATGATCATGAAATGTTGTCAACTGGGTAGAACGTACAATACTGTACTGTACACCCATTACACCAGCTCTCAACATTTACGTCTCAGTTAAACTGCTAATCTCCTATTCATCAGCGCCTCCTAGTGGAACATGGAGTCGATATTATTACATATCTCCACGTACACATGCTCGGATAAGATTTTATGTGAGCTGTCGGTCTTTCATAGTATGCGTGTGTGTGTGTGTGTGTGTGTGTGTGTGTATGTGTGTGTGTGTGCGTGCGTGCGTGCGTGTGTGTGTGTGTCAGCACAGCATGGGTGGCTCTCTGAAGCTCCCACCAGCTGGATGGATCCCTATCTGCTTTTAGACCCCCTTCATGTGTCTCTGGCTCAAGGCTTCTCTTGTAGATCATTAAAGATGTGACTTGGCCTGGCTTTAGAATAAATGAGAGGAGAGATGATGGAGGACAGGGAGAAAGAAAAGGCTACAAGGGGGAGTAAGCAGTAGATGGGAAAGTGATGAGGGTTTAAATTATGAGTGATGGAGTGAATAAAAGAATTACTGACACTCACTCTCTCATGCTTTCGTGCACTGAGTTAATAATTCCTTCAATCTCTCACTTGCTTACACATTCAATCTCACTTCACTCAGTCACTCACATAAATACTCATTCATCCACTCATGCATTAACTTACTGTGTGTCTTGATGTCTCTTTTTCTTTCAGATGCTTCCATAACAGGGGGCGTAGTGGATAGCACTCCCGTATAGCAACCAGAATGTTCTGGGTTCGAGTCTCGGAATCAGGCGTTTCCATACAGAGTGTTGTCTGATTGTTCTCCATACGCATGCATGGCACTCCGGTTTTCTCACACAATCCAAACATGTGCACATTAGCTTACTCGGCTGTTCCAAATTGCCAAAGGTGCGAGTGTGAATGTTTATGTGTGTTCTCCCACCTTCCCCTAATATCGGCTGAAAGCTGAGTAGGACTGAATGGCTGAAAAATGAGAGAGAGAGATAGACAGGGATAGAAGTGGGTGGGGGGTCTTTCAGGTTTAAAACTAGATTTTGATATAGTTCTAAATTTAAGAGCACTGCTTCATATAGAAGCAAATTTACTTCAATGCCAGACAGTGCATCAGACAAGCTGTTAAAATTTTATACAATATTTGATAGGTTCACTGTACAGCGAGGGTATGATTGAGTGCCCTCTGCAGATGATGAGGAGTCAGGTAAAGGCTCCCAGATCCATCCATTTTCTGAACCCTAATTAGGAGCTCAGGGTGGCTGGCACCCATCCCAGCTGACTCTGGACTCCGGGCGAGGGCAGAGAACACCCTGGACAGCTTGCCAGGGCATTACGGGGCAGGAACATGCTGACGGCTTTGCAGCTACTCTTGTCGAAAGTCACCAATGATTCTTTTACATGAACCTCTCACCATAGACAATGACAGACATGGCCGGCCTTTCATAACCCAGTTAAGTGCTCCAGGGTAGTCAGTTAAAGTCTGCAGGTAAATGACCGAATGCACCTGTGGTTAATTATTAGTCCTATTTGTGTGTGTGTGTGTGTGTGTGTGTGTGTGTGTGTGTGTGCACCTCAGAACAGGGTGATTGTGTGTTCCACACTTGGACAGTAGGAAGGAAAAGCTGATATAAAAGTGAATAAAGGTAACTACCTGCCAGTAAAAGTGTCCAAAGCCTACAGACTGTTACCCTCAGAAAAGGAAATTTTACAGCAGATTAAATATATTTAAAATATATTTAAAGTGGCACCACTGCAAGATGCAGCTCCATTTGGAGTCACTTTGGGTTTATAACAATACAGTAGTTACAATTATTATCATTGATATGTTTTGCAATGGGGTGCTGGCCCTGCACTGGCCTAGTGAGCTGTCCAGGGTATACCCTACCCTCACCTAGAGTAGGCTTAGATGGGCACCAACCTCCCCACAATGCTAATCAGAAATAAGCTGCTTAGAAAATGAATTAATGAGTTACTTTCATCACATTTCTTCCACCGTCCAAAAGCATGCACAATAAGCTGATTAAGCATGCACAATAGGGCGGGGTGTGAGTGTGAATAGTTGTATGTGTGGGTTGCCCTGTGACAGGATTCTAACAGAGTCTTCAAGATTCGAAATCCATTAGCAGTATAAAAAAAGGTCATCCCATCTTTGCCCAGCGTTGGTTGATTTTGGCTCCGGTTGTGACCCAGGTTCGATTATAGTGGTCAGCAGATGAAGAAAAAAGAAAGTAATTTGATGGGTGATCCAGACTGCTAAACATTATCTGTTAATTTTTTTCTCAGTGGAAAGACGGGAGTATAATCAGTCGAAATGTCAAAATTACAAACGTGAGCACACATTTATGTACATTGGTTTTTATACTCTGATTAAGCATTTTTTGTAAACAGAGAGTGACTCTTCAAGATCGGTCACAACTTACTCATTAATGGGTAAAGAACTGTTTTTTTTTTTGTCTCATCTCATCTCATCTCATCTCATCTCATCTTCTTTTGCTTAATCTGTGGTTGGGTCCCGGGAGTAGCAGCCTAAAGAATGCGGTCGAGACGTCCCTCTCTCCCGTCGCTTCCTCCAGCTCTTCCAGGAAGACACAAGCAAGTTGAGAAATAAGCACTTCCAGTGTATTCTAGGTCAATTCTGGGGTCTCTTCCTGGTTGGACATGCCAGAAATACCACACCAGGGAGGTGTTCGGAAGGCATTCAAACCTGATGCCTGAGCCACCTCAACTGGCTTCTCAATGCGGAGGAGCAGCTGTTCTACTCCGAGCTGCTCCAGAATGGCTGAGCCTCTCATCTTATCTCTAAGGGAGAGCCCCACAACTTGGCGAAGGAAGCTCATTTCAGCCACCTGTATCCAAGATCTTCCTCTTTTGGTCGCTACCCAAAGCTTATGACCATAGGTAAAGGTTGGAAGGTAGTTCAACTGGTAAATTGAGAGCTTTGCCTTGCGGCTCAGCTCCCTCTTCACCACAACAAACTGGTACAGGCTCTGCTTTACAGCAGCGGCATCAGCAATCCGCCAGTTGATCTCCTGCTTCACCCTTCCCTCACTCATGAACACGACCCTGAGATACTTGAACGTTGTACTTCCGGAGCATGCCTCATAAGATAGCCTAAGGGACATGGTTAAAAGCCTAAGGGATATGGTCGAATTGGTCAAACTCCCATCGCCACCTCCAGGATCCTGTGGAGTGTATAGAGCTCGTCGAGAATGTCGCGGCCAGAACGAAAACCACATTGTTCCTCCTGAATCCGAGTTTCAACTATCAGTCAGATCCTCTTCTCCAGCACCTCTGAATAGACTTTCCTGGATAGGCTGAGGAATGTGATTGGAACAGACCCTCCGGTCCCCCTTTTTAAAAAGGGAGACTACCACCCCGCTTTGCCAATCCAGAGGTACGACCCCTGATGACCAAGCGATGTTGCAGAGACATGTCCACAAAGACAATACAACAACATCCAGAGCCCTGAGATATTCAGGGCGGATCTCATCCATCCCTGGAGTCCGACCACCAAGGAGCTTTTCAATTATCTCTGTGACCTTGACTTCAGTGATGGGCGGGTCCCCATCCAAACCCTCAGGGTTTTCTTTCTCCACATAGGGCATGTTGGTGGGATTGAGGAGGTCCTCGAAGTATTCCTTCCACCTCCCAACAACATCCTCAGTCGAGGTGAGCAGCTCCCCACTTCTACAGTATTTGTGGAGAACTGCTTCCCCCTCCTGAGGCATCGGCTGGTTGTCCAGAATCTTTTTGAGGCCAACTGATAATCACTCTCCAGGCCCTCACTGAATTCCTTCCACGCCTGAGATTTTGCATCGGTGATAGCTTGAGTTGCAGCATATTTGGCCTGGCGGTACCTGTCTACTGCATCAGGAGTCCCACAGGCCAATAAGACTTCATAGGCCTCCTTTTTCAGCTGGACAGCCCCCTTCACTGCAGGTGTCCACCACCAAGTTCGGGGGTTACCACCACACGACAAGCATAGACGACCTTATATCTGGGAACGAAGATGACCTGGACTGCCACCTCGGCAATGGAGGCACGAAACATGGCCCATTTGGATTCCATGTCACCCATCTCCTTTGTGACATGGTTATAGCTCTCCAGGGGGACCCCGGTGACCCGTGTCCGGGCAAGGGAAACTGTTTGGAAAACCTTGTTTTTTTCTTTCTTCATAATAGAGGTCTATTGCATTGCACTTCGTCTGGACCTTCACCTAAGACCTGTTTGCCTTGGGTGACCCTACCAGTGGCATAATACTCCTGACATCATAGCTCCCCGGATCACTAGGACACGCAAACCCCTCCACCACGATAAGGTGGCGATTCAAGGAGGGGAAGGTAACCAAGATGGTGTCAGGGGTTGGATGTGTGTGAGATTGCTCTCCAAGTTGTGTGTTGAAAGTGATATAATCGTAAGTCTTATGTGAACGGTAAGATCTTGTGATTACCAGGAATATCACATAGGCAATTGTCAGTGTGTAGTGAACCATCTGAATCACTTTGAATACAATATTATGTCATCAAGAGAGCGATGAGGAAAAAAGACTGGCAACACCAGGGGACAAGGCGCCCCAAAGAGGAACACTTGAAAAGGGGAAGCCTTAAGGCTCTCCAGTGGATCCCCCAGCCCAGAAAACACCTAAACTCCTGGTCAAGTCCACACTGCAGCTGGATTTACCAGACGTTTTCACCTTTGGAACTTGCAGTACGCCAAAGTCTACAACACAAGCCAAGATGGCGACCCCCATATCACAACAGAGCGGGTCAGGACGAGCAGAACAGGATCTCTCCTACCCTTCCAGGCTGTTCAACTTTATCAATGAAGTGTGATTACCAATCAAATCAAATCAAATTTATCAATGGATGTGATTACGATGAAACTGAGAAATGCCCTTATGTTTCCAGCCCTTCAACAGAAATTCAGGGAATCATTTGTGAGTGTGGCAAAGGAAATGCTGAAGGATGTCATCCAGGATGTTGTTGCCCTCCTTAAGCAGGAGATTCAGGATCTGAGAGATGAACTCCAACTCAAGACAGACGAGTTGGAGCAATACAGTTGCAGGAATTCTTTGAGGATAACTAGTATTAAGGAACCAGACTGGGGAAAGGAGGAGAAGGATATCGATCAGGTTGTCACAGATCTGTTGAAGGTTGTACACCCGGATATTTCTATGGTATACACATATTTCTATGGTATACACTCAGAGGACAGAACAGGAGTGTTGTGGTGAAATTTGTGAACTACTATGATCGGAACAAAGTAGTGAAAAACAAGTCTAAACTCAAAGACAACAAAGATGGGATCAATATCAATGAGGACCTCACCAAACACAGTAGCCACCGGTTCAAACTAGCCAGGGACTTGAAGAAGGAGCCTCAGGGGGTGGGGTTTGCACCCCCGCCCTCTTAAAAATGCCAGCAAAACACACAACTAAACACTGGAGTCCGCTCCGGGGGAGTAGCCCCGACGCCTGCCTCAGGCGGCGTCGTATGAGGGGGTGGGGCAAAGCCTCTGGGACCCCCACTCCATAATGGGGGTGAAATCCTGGAGCAACCAGGTCAGGCGTGATAGGGTGAGTGACGCGGGCGGTGCAAAGGTATCAGACACCAGCTGCTTTCGGTCACCTCGGTTGAATCTGAGGTGGTCGGTCCGGGTCGGCGCATGGAACGTGACTTCTTTGTGGGATGACTCTCACCTGCCTCTGGTATCAAGGGAGCTTAGTCTGCTTGGCGTCGGCATTGCGGCCTCTCTGAGGTGCGGAGGCCTGGGTCTGGCGAGACAAGTGTTGGTGGGTACACCTACTACTGGTCTGGCTGGGCCGAAGGTCTTCACACTCAGGGAGTGGCCAATGCTGATCGATTGGCTCCCTTGGTATCGGAGGTGGTCCCGGTCAACGAGCGTATTACGCGACTGAGGGTGACTCACTCAGTGGGGACGCTCTCTATCGTCACAGTGTACGCTCCAACCGGGGTGAGTGATCGATCTTTGAAGGAAACCTTCTACGACCAGCTCAATTCGGTGGTGTTGGGGTTCCGGGAAGGGACACCCTGATCGTACCGGGGGACTTCAATGCAACCACTGGCACTAACCGGGATGGCTACGAATCATGTGTTGGTCCTCATGGCTCTGGATGCCGTGATCAAAGCGCCTTAATGCTTCTTGACTTCGCAAAGATCGGGGCTTAAGGATTGCTGGCTCGTGGTTCCAGAGATCGGATCCACAATGCTGGACTTGGTACTCCAACAACGGCATCACTAGGAAGGAGATCAACCATGTTCTCGTAGATAGTCGCTGGCGGCTGTTTCAGAACTGCCGTGTCTTCAGAAGTGCCCAACTCTTCTCGGGAAACCACGGGCTTCTGGTGGCGACTATGAAGATCCGCTTCAGGCATCCTGAGAAAGCCCCGGCTTGTTAAATGCGACTTGACGTAAGCCGACTCAGTGACCCTGATGTGGCTTCGGAGTTCGCCAGTAGGCTTGGGGAATCCCTGGAGGATCTGGACACGGGTGCAGGCACGGAGGTTCTCTGGGATAGTTTCAGAGACCGCATCCTGGAGGTGTCCCATGGCTGCATACCGGGGTCGCCCAGAAGACCGGGAACGGCCATCTCCTCTGAGACCATCGACGTCATCGAGAGAGTGAGACAGACTTGACTCGACGGCAGAGTTGGACTGGTCAGGGACCTGAAGCGCGAAGCCATCAAGGCGGTGCGAAGAGATCAGGAGGCTGCGGTCCGCGATCTCTGTGAGACGGCCAAGGGCCACTTTAATTCGAGTGACTCTTGCCCGGCTTACAGGGCGTTGTGGAGCCTCCAGTCCTCTCGGTCCACATCGCGATGCCAGATGGGGAAAGCTACAGATGGTAGTGTCCTTACCGAGGAATCTGAAGTGAGGACTTGTTGGGCCGAGTACTTTGAAGAGTTGTATCGTGCTGACCCTCCTGCCCGGAGCCTGGCCATTGGGGATGCTGAAACTCTCATTGCCGACCCTCCCCCAGGTTGCGACCCGCAAACGCTTGAGGAAACTCGGAGGGCGGTGTGGTGCTTGGTGGATGGCAAATCTGCAGGTGTTTGTGGTATCCACGTGGAAATGCTTAAGGCGGGAGGTGAGGCTGTCCTCAGGTGGCTGTTCATTCTTGTGTGCTCCGTGTGGAGCACTGGTGTCATCCCAACTGACCGGAAACAGGGCATCATTGTCCCGATCTGGAAGGGGAAGGGTGATACCTGAGAATGCAACAGATACTGGGGGGTTACTCTCCTCTCAGTTAAGGGCAAGGTCTTTGCACGGATTCTACTGGACAGGATCCGAGAGCAGCTTCTAGCGCACCAGCGCCCTGAACAGTCCAGGTTTACACCGAAGAGGTCTACCATTGACCGCATCCTGGTGCTCCGTGTCCTATCTGAGAGCTTGCGGGAGTTTGATAGGGGGTTCCTTGCCGCCTATATAGACTTTTGCAAGGCATTCGACTCGGTGGATAGGGAGGCCATCTGGGGCATACTTTGTCTACGTGGGATCCCGTCGGCTCTGGTCCGGCTGATATCATCGCTGTATTCTGGGACAAAGAGTGCTGTGAGGTGTGGGGGCTCCACCTCTGACTTCTTTTTGGTCGAGACCGGAGTGAGGCAGGGGTGTGTTCTGGCCCCCACTCTCTTCAGTACTGCAATGGACTGGATCATGGCGGCGGTATCGGGTGGATCGGCCTGTGGTGTGTTGTTCGGTGAGGTTCGGATTACTGATCCGGACTTTGCCGATGACGCAGTGATCTTCGTGGAGACGGTAGATGTCCTGACGGAGACTCTCTGTTCGCTGGGTGAGGAGTCAGAACCGCTTGGTTTGTGAGTCTCCTGGATCAAGGCTTTCGGCGACCTCTTGGATGCTGCTGTTGACTTGATTGCTGTGGGTTGTAAAAGAGTAGAGATCGTGGATTATTTCACTTACCTTGGCAGCGTGGTTCATCGTTCCACTGATTGCAGAGCTGAGATCAATCGTCGACTTGGCCTAGCCTACGGGGTGATGAACTTGCTTGCCAGGACCTTGTGGCGGTCGAGCGACAACCTGAGCGGGCGGACGAAAGCATGAGTCTTTCGCTCCCTTGTGCTCCCTGTCTTGCTCTACTCGAGCGAGACATGGACACTCACGGTTGAGCTTGGACGACGACTGGACTCCTTCGTTACAACTTCCCTTTGCCGCATCTTCAGATACCGCTGGTGGGATTTTGTTACCAGCTGGAAGGTGCTCGGGGATGCGGGGATGGTAAGAGTAACCTGCTTGATCCACAACCGTCAGCTGCGCTACTATGGGCACTTGGTACGTTTCCCGCCTTCGGACCCAGCACACCGAATCCTGTCTATTCAGGATCCTAGGGGCTGGAGCCGATCTCAAGGACGGCCGTGTGTGTCGTGGTTGTCACAGCTGAGGGCTGCCCTGCCAGGGGGTATGGGCCCTGCGCAGGCCTGGTCGATCGCCAGGAGACGGCCGGATGAGTGGAGGCGGCTGGTGGATACAGCGAAGTGCTGTCCTGGCGAATGCCCTCATATCTGACCTGACATGGGGAGAACATGCAGGCTCCACACAGAAGCGCCAGGATTGTTTCACATTGCACATAGGAACCAAATATATGTTTAGATAAAATATAAAACAATTGTACCATATACATTAAATTAAACAAATCATATAAATAACCTAAAATAAGTTTAAAAATATATATACAGTGGGATAAATGCAGAAATGCTGATGTAGCTGTAGTGTGTACTACAGCGAGTGTGCAAAATGTTATGTGCAAAATATGTGGCATTTCAGCAAATACCACCCAAATACCAATTTATTGTGGCAAAACCTATAATTCAGTAAAAACAAAGAATAATTTCACCTTTAAAGTCCAGAGCTAAATCACATTAAGAGCCTGTGGAATTACTTGAGGACGGTGTGGTCCGACTGCAAAGAGTGGAAGAACTCAGAAGTGTGTGCACATCATCATCACTAGGTGGAAGTGTTTTACTATTTATTTATTTATGAAGTCAAACCAGAATCTACCGCCTCTGAATTCTGTCAGCATATCCACACAAACAAACACAAGGACTTCATTTAAGGAAAATCTTCTTTTCCTTTCAGCTTTTCCCTTCAAATGTCGCCACAGCGAATCATCTGCCTCCATCTCACGCTATCCTTTGCGTCTTCTTCTCTTACACCAACTACCTTCCTGTCCTCCTTCACCACATCCATGAATTGTCTCTTTGGTCTTCTTCGAGGCCTTCTGCCTGGTAGTTCCAACCTCAGCATCCTACTACCAATATACTCACTATCCCTCCTCTGTACATGTCCAAACCATCTCAATCTAGCCTCTCTAAATTTGTCTCCAAAACTTCTTACATGTGCTGTCCCTCTGATGTGCTCATTCCTGATCCTATCCATCCTCGTTACTCCCAAAGAGAACCTCAACATATTCATCTCTGCTCCCTCCAGCTCTGCCTCCTGTCTTTTCCCCAGGGCCACTGTTTCTCAACCATACAACATCGCTGGCCTCAACACCGTCTTGTACACTTTTCCTTTCATTCTTGCCAATACCCTACTATCACACATCACACTGGACACTTTTCTCCAACCATTCCAACGAGTAGGCTGCAAAGTCGTCAGCGTGTTTCTGTCCCTTGCTAAAAGGGTTGTGACAGGAAGGGCATCCGATGTAAAAACCTATGCCAAATGTGCGAATCAGATGATTCGCTGTGCCGACTCCCGAATAAAAGGGAACAAGCCGAAAGGAAGTCAGACAGACAGACATAAAGGATGACTAATGAAAAAAAAGGTTTATATTGACGTGGTGGCGAGTATGCTCACCTCACAACAAGAAGGCACTGGGCTTGAGCCCTGGGCTTGGTGAGAGTGATTCTGTGCTGTGTATACATGGACTCTAACTTCACTAGTTTTTACAATAGGTGATCCCATTTCTGGGCAGTGGTGGCCCGTGGTAGGGTATTAGATTACTGATCTCAAGGTCTGGGACTCAAGCCCCACAACAGCCCCTCAACGGTCTGTGGTGAGAGGTTCATATAAAAGAAACATTGTTGACTATCGTAAAGAGTAGGCTGCATCGCCATCAGTGTGTTTCTGAATTGCAATGACCTGGCAAGCTGTCCAAGGTGTACTATGAACTTGCCCAGCGTCGGCTTAGATGGGCTCCAGCCTCCCCTATGACGTTAATTAGTATTAAGTGGTGCAGAAAATGAATAAATGAATGTTGTAATTTCCTCCTACAGGCCAAAAACATGCATATTAGATTACTTGCCCCTCGGTGGGAGTGTTTTGGTCCTGCAATGGTTTAGCAAGCAGTTCAAAAAATTCCCTGACTTCAGTAGAGTTGTCTGAGATAGATAGACCCCAACCTCGTTGGATTAAGTAGTTTAGTAAATTAATGAATGGCTTTTAATGCATTTTGGTGTTTTTTTCCTTATCAAGCTGCACGTTTGTCACCGTCATCCATTTCAGATCAAGTAAACCTAAATATTATACAAAGATAAAACAGAAGTAAACACAAAATGCAGTTTTCGGTGCCAACTGCATTTATTAAGGGGAAAAAAACATCTGAACCTACAAGGGCCCGTGTGAATAAGTAATTGCCCCCCACCTAAACCTAATAGCTGGTTGAACCACCTTTTGCAGCAATAACTGCAGTGAAGTGTTTGTGATAAGAGGTGATGAGTCTTTCACATTGCTGTGATGGGACTTTGGCCCACTCTTTTTTGCAGAATTATTTAAGATAAACCAGATTGGATTGTTTTTGGGCATGAACAGCCTTTTAAAGGTCATGCCACAGCATCTCAATATAGTTCAGGTCGGGACTTTGAGTAGGACTCTCCAAAACTATAATTTCGTTCTTTTTTAGCCATTCAGAAGTGGATTTGCTGGTGTTCTATGGATCATTGTCTTGCTGCAGACCCCAGCTGCGCTTTAGTTTGAGGTCTCGAACTGATGGACAAACATTCTTCACCAGGATTTCTTGGGAGCAAGCAGAATTCATGGTTCCATCAATCGTGACAAGTTGCGCAGGTCCTGAAGCAGGAAAGCAGGCCCAGATTATCACTCTACCACCACCATGTTTCAGTGTTGGCCCAATGTTCTTTTTATCAAATGCAGTGTTGCTTTTGCACCAGATGTAACAGGATGCATTTCTCCCATAAAGTTCAACTTTAGTTTCATCAGTCCAGAGGACATTATCCCAAAAACCCCATGATCAAGATCTTTGGGGATGATCAAGATGATTCTTTTCAAAAGTGAGTCCTGCCTTGATATCCTTTTTGTCAACGGTGCATTTCGCCTCGGAACTGTTGCATGGATGCCATTTTTGCCTCATGTCTTTCTGATGGTGGAGTCATGAACATTGGCATTAACTGAGGAAAGTGAGGCTTGTATTGTTTAGAAGTGATTTTTGGGTCCTTTGTGAGTTCTCCAGTTAGCCTGCGCCATTATCTTGGAGTAATTTTAGTAGATTGGCCACTCATGTGAAGGGTCACCACTGTGCCATGCCTTCTCCACTTATGCATAATGGCTCTGACAGTGGTCCGCTGGAGTCCCAAAGATTTACCAATGGCTTTG
The DNA here is from genome assembly GCA_024760905.1 of Plotosus lineatus. NCBI lineage: Eukaryota > Metazoa > Chordata > Actinopteri > Siluriformes > Plotosidae > Plotosus > Plotosus lineatus. Next base: position 8,799,149 of record CM045743.1, read on the forward strand.
TATCCTTTTCCAGAATGAGACATTTCTGTCATCTTCTTTCTTGTTTGCTCTTGGATTGTGGCATTTTCAGTATGGCCTACCTCACCTTGTCAGACAGGTTTTATGTTAAGGAGGTTTTATTCTCCTGATCGGAAATGTCTGGCAACAATCAGGCCTGGGTGTGGCCATGAAATTGAACTGAGTTTTCCCCCAATAACAGGATTAATCACAATTACCTCACCTTTTAACAAGGAGGCAATTAAGTTATGTAGGTTTGGGTAGTATTTTTCTCTTATCAAATAATCTTTGTGTATATCTGTATAATAATCTTTGGGGTATCTTTGTGTAATGTTTATATTAGTTTCACTTCACTTCACTTATCCCTTAACATCCGAGGATGTTGTAGGGGTGCCTTCATTGTGAGACTTGGGCTGATTTGGCCTGGCGGAGCCCATCTCTCTCCAGTTCGTAGAAACACGCTGACGGCTTTGCAGCCTACTCTTTTTACGAAAGTCAGCAATGGTTCTTTTACATGCCTCTCACCATAGACAGTGAGAGATGTGGCCTGCCTTTGATAACCCAGTTAGCTGCACTGGGGGGACAATAACAACCTTGTGGGGACTCGAACCCCCAACCTTAGGATCAGTGATCCTGCGCCCTAACCACTACATCACCACTGCCCCTACTAAATTAGTTTGATGATCTGAGAAAGTTAAGTGTGACAAAGGTGCAAAAAAGAAAAAATCAGTCAGAGGCAAAAACTTTGGCACAGCACTGTAGGTATGTGAGATTCGAAGCCACATAGATAGGTTTGGTTCCTTTAATGAACAACAGTTGTTTAAAGAAGCACAGCAATTAAGTCCATATCATGACGCAGCAATCTCAATGTGAAAGCACAAAACAGGAAAAAAAACCCGGATCAGTAATCAGATGGACAAAGCATGCCTTCTCTCCTGTGGGAGTTGAGGAGGACTGCTGTGAAACCAGGCTGGCCGTCAAATGTCCAGCAAATACATGCAACTAGCTGGATATTCTTCAGTTGCCCCGATGTGTGAATATGAGTGTGAATGGTTTTGTGTGTCTGAGTCTGGCAAGCTGTTCTGGGTGTACTCCACCTTTGTGTGGAGTCAGCTTCCACCATAACACCAATAAATGACAATATAGTATGGACAATGGATGAAATTAAATTTATATTGATTTTTAAACATCATATTTTTGCTAAGATCTGCCTAAATAGCAGGTTTTCGGTTTGTACAGATCAGAGGAAATGAAGAATACGGGTAGGGCTCATAAAAAGTGCCCCTTCCAGGAATCAGGATGTGAAAAATTAGGTTTTGCTTCCTGTAATTCGACTCATCCAAAAAAATGTGTCACCCAATGACTATGACAGTGACATTTCTGTGGTGAGTCCTTGAATAAAAGCATTTCAGATGTGAGTTTGGGACATGTCATTCACATTATTGATGGAATTAACCTTGTTTAAAGCAGCCCAATGAGCTGCAGCAAGACTAATATACAGTACAGTACTAGTAAATTAGTATATTCGAGGTAGGGGCGGTGATGGCCTAGTGGTATAACACTGGATTGGTGATCCTAGGGTTGGGAGTTCAAGTCCCACTCTCCACAAGGTTGTCACTGTCCCCCCCCAGTGCAGCTAACTGGGTTATCAAAGGCCGGCCATGTCTCTCACTATCTGCAGTGAGAGGTATGTAAAAGAACCATTGCTGACTTTCATAAAGAGTAGCTGCAAAGTCGTCAGCGTGTTTCTGTCCCTTGCTAAAGGGTTGTGTCAGAAAGGGCATTCGCTGGAAAAACTTATGCCAAATCAAATGTGCAAATCAGATGATTCGCTGTGGCGACCCCTGAGAAAGCGAAAAAGCCAAAAGGAAAAGAAGATTAGTATATTAGTAGTGTACTTATAGTTTAATATATATAGTGGACAGGGAAACTTCATTCATTCATTCATTTTCTTTAAAATAATTTTTTTTTAATTGATTTCATTATTATTTGACTGGTGTATAAAAGAGGTATTGATCAAGGAAATACATTGATTTATTTTATAAAAGAGGTTTGAACATTGTTTTGTTTAATATCTTATTAAAAAATCCTGCCGAGATATCACCAACATTTATTTGTACGCTTTCGGAGGGGGGGTGTCAAAAAAAGCGTACTCTCTGTCCGCTTGGGAAAATGTTGAAAATGTTGAAATGCCCTGAACAGATGTACAAACATTGAACACATATTTATACACTGAAGGTTTTTATAAACATTACTCATACATTTTTAGTTTATTGTGAAAACCTCTCGTCTCTAGTTCAGAAGGGAAAGGCCCCAGCACGTGTAAATAGGGTGGGAACTTTGCTATCAGGTGTATTTAAAGGTGCGCTGACAAACTGGTGGAACTCAGAGAAGGTCCGGACTCGAAGCTCAGAGACTATTTTTTCCTTTGTTTCTATCTCGAACATTACAGGTAAGACTTTCTCTAATGAATCTGTGTAAGATATAATATTCTTATACATTAAGTGCAATATCTTGGATCATATAGTTCACGTGCGTAATGTCGATCAGTCAATGTGATATTTTTAAAGTTAAGCAATGGTAATTTATTTACAATCCCTTTTTACTCTGCAGAATAATGAAGACTCTGCTCCTGACTCTGTTTCTGGCATTGATGCTGATGAGTGGTGAGAATTAAAAGAGCTTAAAATAGAGGTTTAAAGTGAAATAAAATAAAATTAGATTTCTCTGAGGTCGACACACTGATGCAGTAGTAACATGTCCGCCTCACAGCAAAAAGGTCCTGGGTTTGATTCCCAGCCTGGGGGTCTCTCTGTGGAGTTTGCATGTTCTCCCTGTGCTTGCATGGGTTTTTTTCTGGGAGCTCCAGTTTCCTCCCACAGTCCAAACAACATGCACAGGAGATTATTCGGCTGCTCCAAATGGCCTCTTGGTGTGAGTGTGAATGGTTGTGTGAGTGTTGTCCCTGCGATAGGCTCCAGCCATCTGGTAGGATTAAGTGGCACGGCAGACGTGTGTGTGTGTGTGTGTGTGTGTGTGTGTGTGTGTGTGTGTGTGTGTGTGTGTGTGTGTGTGTGTGTGTAGAGATTATGAGCAGATTTAGAAGTATTTTATTTTTGCAGAAAGTTTATTATGGAATTTATTTAAAGTTTATTATTAATATCTTGTTATCATCTTTTTTCTTTTCCACTCTGTTATAGGTTCTGCTCTGAAGTGCAAGCGTTGTATTGCAAGTAAAGGTGGCCGTTGCTTTACCACTACTGAAACCTGCGGCTATAATCAAAACGCCTGTATCTCTGCTCGATTCACCTTCAGCCCCTGTATGTCTCCTTTTGTACTTTTAAGGTTCTGTGTGTCTCTGAGATTTGTTTTACTTTGGCCATTCACACACACACACACACACACACACACACACACACACACACACACACACACACACACACACACACACACGCGCACACACACACACAAGTGCACACACACACACACACACACACACACACACAAGTGCACACACACACACACACACACACACACACACACACACACACACACACACACACACACACAAGCGCACGCCCACACACACACACACACAAGCGCGCACACACACACACACACACACACAAGTGCACACACACACACACACACACACACACACACACACACACACACACACACACAAGCGCACACACACACACACACACACACACACACACACACACACACACACACACACACACACATGGGCAGACAGATGTGCTTCTTTATTAATTCATCACTAATCTGCCACACCCCCCCCCCCCCCCACCTCACTGGCTTAACTTCAAACCAAAAAACACTCCCCTGGCCCCACCCAGCCCCACCCTTTTCTTAATTCACGACTGGTTAATCTGCTATGCATCCCCTGTAAGCCCTTCCCACACCTGCAACAATTTAAAGCAAGTTAACTATATGAGGTTGTGCAAAAGGAATTAAACTGACTACTAAATGTTCTTTATTTCTTTAGTTGGTCATTTCAGACGATGCATCTCGATGTCAGAGTGCCGCAGTCTACAGCATCTACTATCTTCATACATCGTGGCCCGCTGCTGCCAAAGTGACCTTTGCAATTTTTAAAATAAACTATATATTCAACAACATCAGGGGTATATTATCGTCTTTATCTGTGTCTGTTTTACTTAAATAAATCACAAAAATTAATGTACTTGTGAAATGTATTTTAAATAAAGTCTTCACAGCAGCATTTTTTGCATTTTAATTCATTTTTGAGCTGTATTACTATATTACTATATTACTATATTACTACATTGCTATATTACTTTATTACTATACAGGGATCCCTCACTTTCTGGGGTTAATTGGGACCGAGATCCCCATGCAACCATCGAAATCCACGAAGTAGGATCACCTCCCCCCTTCAACACCCCCCATTGATGTATACACGTATACAATATCAATAAATATATATTCAATGGTATAAATGCTTATAAAAACAATTAAACCCGTGCATGCACACACAATATGCAACAATTTAAGTACAGACGCTCCACAGCTTACAAACAAATTATGTTCAGGACAGCCGGTTATCTGAATTTGTTTGTCAGTTGTTACAGGGCATTCTTTAGAGGGGAACGTATGTTTAGACCTTGTATAAGTAACCTATATGAGTTTGTACTGTATACAATCTCTCTCTCTCTCTCTCTCTCTCTCTCTCTCTCTCTCTCTCTCTCTCTCTCTCTCTCTCTCTCTCTGCATAATCAGATTTACAGAAAGTTTAACTCTTATCCAGTTCATTATAATTGTAGGTAAAGTCTGTTGGGCTTTTTACACCCGAGCTTACTGGCTCGTCGGACCGGTGCTTATCCCCGGATTCTGTAACCTTCATTCCTCTCCTTTCCAGGGCATACCTCCACCTCTCTAGATTTTCCTGCACTTGTTCTCTGCTCTCACTACAGATCACGATGTCATCTGCAAACATCATATTCAATGGGGAATCTTGTCTAACCTCGTCTGCCAGCCTGTCCATCACCATAGCAAACAAGAAGGGGCTCAGAGCGGATCCTTGATGCAGTCCCACCTCCACCTTGAACTCTTCTGTCACACCGACAGCACACCTCACCACTGTCTTACATCTTTCATACATGTCCTGCACCACTCTAACATACTTCTCTGCCACTCCAGACTTCCTCATGCAATACCACAGTTCTTCTCTTGGCACCCTGTCATATGCTTTTTCCAGATCCACAAAGGCACAATGTAGCTCCCTCTGACCTTCTCTGTACTTCTCTATTAACATCCTCAAGGCAAACATTGCATCTGTGGTGCTCTTTCTTGGCATGAAACCAAACTGTTGTTCACAAATGCTGACCTCTGCCCTTAGTCTAGCTTCCACTATTCTTTCCCATAACTTCATCGTATGGCTCATCAACTTTATCCCTCTGTAGTTGCTGCAACTCTGCACGTCTCCCTTGTTCTTAAAAATGGGCACCAGCACACTTCTCCTCCACTCCTCCGGCATCTGCTCACTCTCTAGTACCTTGTTGAATGTTCTTGTCAGAAAATCTACTGCTACCTCTCCTAGACACTTCCATACCTCCACAGGTATATCATCAGGACCAACTGCCTTTCCATTCATCATCCTCTTCAATGCCCTTCTCACTTCACCCTTACTGATCTTTGCTACATCCTGCTCCTCAATGGTTACCTCTTCTACTCTTTTTTCTCTCTCATTTTCCTCATTCATCAGCTCTTCAAAGTACTCTTTCCATCTTCCCAGCACACTTCTGTCATTAGTCAATACAGTTCCCTCTGTCCTTTATCAATCTAACTTGCTGCACGTCCTTCCCATCTCTATTTCTCTGCTGTGCCAACCTGTATAGATCATTTTCTCCCTCTTTACTATCCAACCTATCATACAAGTCATCATACGCCCTCTGTTTGGCCTTAGCCACTGCTACTTTCGCCTTACGCTGTGTCTCCCTGCACTCCTGTTTACTCTCTTCGGTCCTCTCAATGTCCCACTTCTTCTTGGCTAACCTTTTCCTTTGTACACACTCCTGCATTTCCTCATTCCACCACCAAGTCTCCTTATCTACTTTCCTTCCAGAGGACACACCAAGTACTCTCCTACCTGTGTCCCTGATCACATTTGCTGTGGTTGTCCAGTCATTTGGAAGCACTTCCTGGCCACCCAAAGCCTGTTTCAACTCCTCCTTGAAGACAACACGGCACTCTTCCTTTTTCAGCTTCCACCACTTTGTCTTCTGCTCTGCCTTTGCCATTTTCACCTTTCTCACCATCAGAGTCATCCTGCACACCACCATCCTATGCTGTTTGGCAACACTCTCACCCACGATGACTTTGCAGTCACTGACTTCCTTCAAATTACATCGCCTACACAAGATGTAGTCTACCTGTGTGCGCCTACCTCCGCTTTCATAAGTCACCCTATGCTCCTGTTTCTTCTCAAAGAAAGTATTCACCACAGCCATTTCCATCCTTTTTGCAAAATCTATCAACATCTGTCCTTCTGCGTTCCTGTCCTGGATACCAAACCTGCCCATCACTTCCTCGTCCCCTCTGTTGCCTGCCCCAACATGTCCATTGAAGTCTGCACCTATGACCACTCTTTCACCTCTGCGGGTACTCTGCATCACTTCATCTAAGTCACTCCAGAATCTCTCCTTCTCTTCTCGCTCACATCCTGCCTGTGGGGCATAAGCACTAACAACATTGAGCATTACACCTTCAATTTCTAACTTGAGATTCATCACTCTGTCTGACACTCTTTTCACTTCTAGAACATTCCTGACAAACTCCTCCTTCAAGATGACTCCGACTCCATTTCTCTTCCCATCCACACCGTGATAAAATAGCTTAAACCCTGCTCCTAAGCTTCTAGCTTTGCTACCTTTCCACCTGGTCTCCTGAACACACAGTATGTCCACCTTCCTCCTCTGCATCATGTCAACCAGCTCTCTACCTTTTCTGTGCATAGTTCCAACATTCAAAGTCCCCACTCTCAGTCCTAGACTCATGCCTTTCCTCTTCTCTCTCTGCCTACGGACACGCCTCCCACCTCTCCTTCTTCGACGCCTTCGACCAACAGTAGTCCAATTTCCATCAGCACCCTGTTGATTGACAGCACTGATGGCGGTCGTTGTTAACCCGGGCCTCGACCGATCCGGTATGGAGGTAATACTTTTGATTTGCATCATCAATAATTGGCATTGGTTTTACGTCGGATGCCCTTCCTGACACAACCCTCTGCATTTCTCCGGGCTTGGGACCGGCATGAGGGGGAAAGACACTGGTTAGTGCCCCCCCCCCCCCCCACCTCATGGCTGCATTTATTTTTGCAAAACTTCTAATTCAGCAAAAATAAATTATAATTTCACCTTTAAAGTCAAGAGCTAAATCACATTAAGAGCCTGTGGAATGACTTGAGGACGGTGTGCGATTGCAAACAGTGGAAGAACTCAGACGTGTGTGCACAGCATCATCACTAGGTGGAAGTATTTTACTATTTATTTATTTTTGCTGTCAAACCAGAATCTACCGCCTCTGAATTCTGTCAGCATATCCACACAAACAAACACAAGGACTTCATTTAAGGAAAATAATCCTATTTGTTCTTAAGTCCAGGAGTCGTAGCAGTACTAATACAAATTGTTGAACTGGTATGGTGGTCCACTTCATTATTCCAGATTAAAAACAGCATGTCAATCTCACAGCAAGAAGGTTCTGGGTTTAAGTGTTGGACTTGGCCACATTGCATGTTGTCCCCATGTTTGCGTGGGTTTCCTCCGGGTACACCAGTTTCCTCCGGCTTTCCAAAGACATGCACATTAGGCTAACTGGCTGTTCCAAATTCCCCTTAGGTTACGTGCCTGTGTGAAACGTTGTATGTGTTGGCCCTGCAGTGGTCTGGCAAGCTGTTCAGAGTGTACCACTTTCGCCTAGTGTCAGCGATATAGCCACAGCATCTTGGCAATCCTGATAGGATTAATCGATTTTGTGGAAGAGAGAGGAAGTGAGTTTATATATTGTGGGATGCGACCAAACTGTACATTTGTACAACTTATAAAGGAATGTTTAATAAAAAAAAGGTTTATGTTGACATGGTGGTCAGTATGCTCGCCTCACAACAAGAAGGCACTGGGCTCGAGCCCCAGGCTTGGTGAGAGTGATTCTGTGCTCTGTCTGTATACATGGATTCTAACTTCACTGTTTTTTACTATAGGTGAGTCAATTTCGGGGCAGCGGTGTCCGATGGTAGGCTGCTGGATTACTGATCTCAAGGTCTGCGACTCAAGCCCCACAACAGCCTCTCAACAGTCTGTGGTGAGAGGTTCATGTAAAAGAAACATTGCTGACTATAGTAAAAAGTAAGTTGCATCGCCGTCAGCGTGTTTCTGCCTTGTGATGACCTGGCAAGCTGTCCAAGGTGTACTGTGCCACTGCCCAGAGTCGACTCAGGTGGGCTCCAGTCTCCCCTATGACCTTAAATAGGATTAAGCGGTTCAGAAAATGAATAAATGAATGTTCTGATTTCCTCCTACAGTCCAAAGACATGCATATTAGATTACTTGCCCCTCGGTGGGAGTGTGTTGTTCCTGCAATGGCTTAGCAAGCAGTTCAAAAAATCCCCTGACTTCAGTAGAGTTGTCTGAGATAGATAGACCCCAACATCCTTGGATTAAGTAGTTTAGTAAATTAATGAATGGCTATTAATGCATTTTAGTGTTTTTTCCCCTATCAAACTGCACGTTTGTCACCGTCATCCACTTCAGATCAAGTAAACCTAAATATTACACAAAGATAAAACACAAGTAAACACAAAATGCAGTTTTCAGTGCAAACTGCGTTTATTAAGTGGAAAAAAACCCATCTGAACCTACAAGGGCCCGTGTGAATAATTGCCCCCCTAAACCTAATAGCTGGTTGAACCATCTTTTGCAGCAATAACTGCAGTGAAGCGTTTGTGATAAGAGGTGATGAGTCTTTCACATGGCTGTGATGGGACTTTGGCCCACTTTTCTTTGCAGAATTGTTTAAGATAAACCAGATTGGATGGTTTTCGGGCTTGAACAGCATTTTTAAGAGCATGCCACAGCATCTCAATAGGGTTCAGTTTGGGGCTTTGACTCGGACACTCCAAAACCCTCATTTTGTTCTTTTTTAGCCATTCAGAACTGGACTTGCTGGTGTTCTTTGGATCATTGTCTTGCCGCAGAACCCAGGTGCACTTTAGCTTGAGGTCTCGAACTGATGGACAAACATTCTTCACCAGGATTTCTTTTTTCATGGTTTTCATGGTTCCATCAATCGTGACAAGTCACCCAGGTCCTGAAGCAGCAACCCAGGCCCAGATCATCACACTACCACCACCATGTTTCAGTGTTGGCCCAATGTTCTTTTTATCAAATGCAGTGTTGCTTTTGTACCAGATGTAACAGGATGCATTTCTCCCAAAAAGTTCATAGCTTCAGTTAGCTTCATCAGTCCAGAGGACATTATCCCAAAAGCTTTGGGGATGATCAAGATCATTCTTGGCTAAATGAGTCCCGCCTTGATATTCTTTTTGTCACTAGTGGCTTTTGCCTCGGAATTGTTCCATGAATGCCATTTTTGCGTTGTGTCTTTCTGATGGTGGAGTCGTGAACATTGACATTAACTGAGGCAAGTGAGGCTCGTAGTTGTTTAGAAGTGATTTTTGGATCCTTTGTGACTTCTACAGTTAGTCTGTGCCATTATCTCGGAGTAATTTTTGTTAATCAGCCACTCATGTGAAGGGTCGTCACTATGCCATGCCTTCTCCACTTATGCAAAATGGCTCTGACAGTGGTCCACTGGAGTCCCAAAGATTTACCAATGACTTTGTATCTTTTCCCAGACTGAGACATCCCTGTAATCTTCTTTCTTGTTTGCTCTTGAAGCTCACTGAATCGCGGCATGTTCAGTATGGCCTACCTCACCTTGTCAGACAGGTTTTATGTTAGGGATCTCCTGACCAGAAATGTCTGGCAGCAATCAGGCCTGGGTGTGGCCATGAAATTGAATTCAGATTTCCCCAATAATAGGATTAATCACAATTACATCACCTTTTAACATGGGGGCAATTAGGTTTTCAGAGGTTCATGTAGGTTTGGATGTGATTTTTCTTTTCACAAGCAAAATCACAACATGAAAACTGCATTTTTTGAATACTTTGCATATCTTTGTGTTATTTTTAAATTTATTTGATGATCTGAAAAAATTAAGTGTGACAAAGGTGCAAAAAAGTAAAAAAAAATCAGTAAGGGGCAAAAAATTCGGCACAGCACTGTAGGTATGAGAGATCTGAACCCCACATAGATGGGTTTTGTTCCTTTAATGAACAATCGTTGTTTAAAGAAGCTCAGTAATTAAATCCATATCACGACGCTGTAATCTCACTGTGAAGGTACATTGTATGAATGAGGAATAATAATGCACACTGACTGACCAGAATTAATGATCGTTCAGAAGTCCAATAGCACTGGGGTAGAATGAATCCAGAGTACGATTAGTATCTGCACTGTATCAGTTGCCTGACCACATGACTTAAAATAACTCGTTTGCTGGGTGCTGTTCGTCTTTTATAATATTATGTGTTTTCTTCTGAACTCGTGCTCGATAAAGTCCATCTAATGTTGGCAGAGAAGTTCCAATAATAGTACTGGCGGTTTTGATGATCACTCGAGTCGCCTCCGGTCATCAGCCATCGTGTTGCCATACCAAACAGTGTAAGAGAGCGTCAAGACACTCTCTATTACGGCTCGGTAAAATTTTACCAACAGATTTTGCCCAAAGCAAAAGCTTCTCAATCGTCTTCGGAAGAAGAGGTGCTGCTGTGCCCTCTTTACGATGATATCAGTATTTTCTACCCACTTTAGGTCTGACGAAATAGGAGTACCCAAAAACTTAAAACTGTCAACAATCTCAACCTCAGATCCATTAATAGAAAGTGGCACGATCTTAGATGGTTCCTGACGAAAATCTATAGTAACTTCTTTAGTTTTCTGCAAATTTAATTTGAAATTATTCTCAGTGCACCATCCTACAAGTGAATTCACCTCCTTTCTATACGAACTTTCATCGTCTTTGATCAAACCACCGAGTGTGGTATTATCGGCATAATTTATCATGAAATTACTACTGAATTTAGTGACCAGTTATGTGTGAATAGGGAGTACAACAAAGGGCTTAAATTACAACCCTGAGGCGATCCAGTATTAATTACTAATGAGCAAGACAAATTAGGACCAATCTTTACTACTTGTGAGCGGTATAAGAGAAAATCGAGAATCCACTTGCACTTGACGGATCAATTTCCAATGTAATCAATTTATGATAGAATTTAAAGGTACAAATTGTGTTAAAAGCGGAACTATAGTCTACAAAAAGTAATCTACAATAATTAGGAGTTTTCTGATCCAAGAATTTCCAAATTTTAAACAATGCTAATGATATGGCATCTTCTACTGAATGCTTAGATTTATAGGTCGAAGGATGGTGAGTGTGAGTGTGAATGTTTTTTTTGTGTCTGTGTCTGGCAAGCTGTTCTGGGTGTACTCCACCTTTGTGTGAAGTCAGTCTTCACCATAAGATTAATAAATGACAATATAGTACTGTATAGACAATGGATGAAACATCATATTTTGGCTAAGATCTGCATAAATATCAGGTTCTTGGTTTGTACAGATATGAGGAAATGAAGAATTTGGGTAGGGCTCATAAAAAGTGTCCCTTCCAGGATCAGAATGTGAAAAATGATGTTTTGCTTCCTGTAATTCGACTGGTTCAAAACAATGTGCCATCCAATGACTATGACAGTGACATTTCTGTGGTGAGTCCTTGAATAAAAGCATTTCAGATGTGAGTTTTGGACATGTCATTCACATTATTGATGGAATTAACCTTGTTTAAAGCAGCCCAATGAGCTGCAGCAAGACTAATAGTAAATTAGTATATTAGTGGTAGGGGCAGTGGTGGCCTAGTGGTATAGCGCTGGATTGCTGATCCAAGGGTTGGGGGTTCGAGTCCCAAAGTCCACAAAGTCCACAAAGTTGTCACTGTCCCCCCAGTGCAGCTAGCTGGGTTATCAAAAGCCGGCCATGTCTCTCACTGTCTATAGTGAGAGGCATGTCAAAGAACCATTGTTGACTTTCATAAAGAGTAACTGCAAAGTCGTCAGCGTGTTTCTGTCCCTTGCTAAAGGGTTGTGTCGGGAAGGGCAACCAATGTAAAAACTTATGCCAAATCAAATGTGTGAATCAGATGATTCACTGTGGCGACTCCTGAGAAAGGGAAAACGCCAAAAAGAAAAGAAGATTAGTATATTAGTGGTGTACTTATAGTTTAATATATATAGTGTACAGGGAAACTTCATTCATTCATTCATTTTCTAAGCTATATAATCGTACTAGAGTCACGAAGAGGCTGGCACCCATCTCAGCTGACTACTCGTGAAGGTAGGGTACACCCTGGACAGCTCGCCAGGCCACTTAAGGCCCAACACATATAAAACTATTTACACTCACGATCTGTGGACCGTGGGAGGAACCCGAGTACCCAAAGGAAACCCACACAAGATCAGAGAGAAGAAGCAAACCCCAGGGGAACGTTTAAAAATGAAACATTGAATGGTCTAAATGCTTTAGAACTGTGTGGTGTTAGGAGGAGAAATATTGATGACAAACCCACAGAAGTGTGTACATTCCCGAGGAGCTCTGATCACACTCTTTCAAAAGAGACGATAATAGTCAATATATTCTTGCTATTAAGGGGTCATTCAACATTTTCAACATTTCCATATCAACACGTACGCTAGGGGGAAGTACGCTTTTTAATATTACAAAAATGTCGATCAACCATAATTAAGTACTTAGGCTCAACAATCCAGAGCAATGGAGAGTGTGGAAAAGAGGTGAAGAAGCGTGTGCAGGCAGGCTGGAATGGTTGGAGAAAAGTGTCCGGTGTGATGTGCGATAGGAGAGTGTCAGCAAGAATGAAGGGAAAAGTGTACAAGACGGTGGTGAGGCCAGCGATGTTGTATGGATTAGAAACAGTGGCGCTGAGGAAAAGACAGGAGGCAGAGCTGGAGGTCGCGGAGATGAAAATGTTGAGGTTCTCTCTGGGAGTAACGAGGATGGATAGGATCAGAAATGAGTATATCAGAGGGACAGCCCACGTAAGATGTTTTGGAGACAAAGTCAGAGAGGCTAGATTGAGATGGTTTGGACATGTACAGAGGAGGGATAGTGAGTATATTGGCAGTAGGATGCTGAGGTTGGAACTACCAGGCAGAAGGCCTCGAGGAAGACCAAAGAAGAGATTTTTGGATGTGGTGAAGGAAGACATGAAGGTCGTTGGAGTCAGAAAAGAAGATGCGGAGGACAGGGTGAGGTGGAGGCGGATGATTTGCTGTGGCGACCCCTGAAGGGAGCAGCCGAAAGTAAAAGAAGAAGAAGAAGAAGTCGATAACCCATAATGCATGTGCACATGAATATTTTATTTATTTATTTTTTTTTTGTGCGTGTATGTTTGAAGCTCACAATGCGCGATTCATCAACCACCTCAGAGTGGTACACGCACAACAACAACAAAAACAACATCGTTTGATTCACTCTGCTTGACATAACACCGGTGTTAATGCTTAAAGCTTTGAAAGTTTAAGGCTACGCAAGCCCCCCCAAAGCAGGAGTTGAGTTCCGCTGGACAAGAAATGATGTGTATTCACAATCTTATAAATAAACTTAATGACTGTTATTGAAGAGAAAGTCGGAGATAAGTTCCGCATGACTAGAGTCAGGAAGTAAACCGGAAGTTAACGTGTAACGGGCACTGCGCATGTGCACGCCCGAGCTGACCAATCAACAAACATAATATTATCAGTAAGCAATAATAGCTGAACACTGTCAATCAAACAAAGTGCAAGTGTGAGAATAAACCACAGTTTGTTAGTCCCGCCTCCGGCTCCTGCACATGTATTAGAACACAAACATCGACGCACAGAGAATGAATGGCGCAAATAATCATAATCCATCCAGCCTGGATCTGCTGCGTAATGATCAGTACTTTTATAATATTAATATTATGTTTCTGTGCTGTAAATATGTATTAATATTTGTTTGTTTCTTTGAATAGATAAATAACTTCAGCTCGATTTGTAAATATATTTAGCACATGTACTTGCAGATGTAGTTTGAAATATATTTGAGAATGTTTTTGGTTGAACTATAACATTTGATTCGTCTTCTGAGAGTAATAGATGAATCGTCTTCTGCTGAAAAACTGTGCGTGTTGTTGGCGTGAGATTCCATGTTGTTTATATCCTATAATATGCTGTGATATGCATGCACTATATTTCATGTGGTACTTTGTACCCACCCAGTAACGTCACGGTAACTTTGTGTAGGCGGGCACTTAGCTATGGCGGCTTTCGGGTCGATAACTTATACGACAAGCACAGAAAACAAAACCGCTGTGTGAACGATGGTTTATTTATGAATACTACCCAAGCCGGTATCGGCTGCTGAAACATCAGAAGGCAGCTGATCACAAACTGAAGTGTGGTCGTCCAAAAGATAATGACCAATAAAAAAATGCAGACATTTTGAATTATATTTTAATATAAAATAATATTATTAAAAACAATGTGGTTTTTATTATTAAAACCGTGTCTTAATATTAATATTACAGCAGGTGTCATTAAAAAGAATTCTTTAAAAGTATTTTTTTTTATTGATTTCATTATTATTTGACTGGTGTATAAGAGCTCCAGCCATCTTGTGGGATTAAGTGACACGGCAAACGTGTGTGTGTGTGTGTGTGTGTGTGTGTGTGTGTGTGTGTGTCTGTAGAGATTAAGTGCGGTTTTAGAAGTATTTTATTTTTGCAGAAAGTTTATTATGGAATTTACTTAAAGTTTATTATTAATATCTTGTTATCATCTTTTTTTCTTTCCCACTCTGTTTCAGGTTCTGCTCTGAAGTGCAAGCATTGTATTGCATCTAATGGTGGCCGTTGTTTTATGACTACTGAAACCTGCGGCTATAATCAAGACACCTGTGTCTCCGCTCGATTCACCTTCAGCCCCTGTATGTCTCCTTTTGTACTTTTAAGGTTCTGTGTGCCTCTGTGCTTTGCTTTACTTTGTTTAGACACACACACACACACACACACACACACACACACACACACACACAGACACAGAAAATATTTGTAACAGGGAATACCCAATTCCCACCGCTATCAGACTGTACAACGCCACTTTGTAACTGTCTGAAAATACCGGTTAACCCCGCGCACTTTAATCAACCACATCTACCCCACTGACTGTGAACCATATCAACCCATCTACTCTGCACTCCGATACATTACACTTTAATATAGGCCAGTCTATAAAGTTGCTCCATTCTTTTCTCCATTCTTTTCTTTTATTGTTTAGTAATTTATACTATTTATGTATCTATTTATTTATTTACTTATATAATATATATGTATGTGTGTATGTTTGTACTTGTATCTATTTTTGCACCCCCTACTGATAGTACCTCAAGAGCCTGTAACAAGTGAATTTCTCCATTGTGAGATTAATAAAGCTGTATCTTATCTTATCTTATCTTATCTTATCTTACCAAAACATACATAGGCTAGCAGATGGTCTTCTTTATTAATTCATTGTAATCTGCTTCAACCCCACCCCACCCCACCCCACACCTCCCTGGATTATTTTCAGACCAAAACAACCACCCCTCCCCTAGCCCCACCCAGCCCCACCCCTCTCTTAATTCACCATTGGGAAGCTGCTATGCATCCCCTGTAAGCCCTGCCCACACCTGCAACAATTTAAAGCATGTTAACTATGAGGTTGTGCAAAATGATTAAACTGCCGACTATTTGCTCCTTATTTCTTTAGTTGGTCATTTCAAACGATGCATCTCTATGTCAGAGTGCCGCAGTCTTCAGCAATCTCCACACATCGTGGCCAGCTACTGTCAGAGCGACCTTTGCAATTTTTAAAATAAACTATATATTCAGCAACATTAGAGGTACACAGGGATCCCTGACTTTCAGCTGTTAATTGGGATCGAGATTCCCCGCGATCACTGCAATCCGCGAAGTAGGATCACCCCCCCCCCCACACACACACACACACACTGACGTTTATGTACATGTATGGCTGTCTGTCTGTCTTCCTTTCGGCTTTTTCCCCTTTTACTTGGGAGTCACCACAGCAAATCATCTGATTCGCACGTTTGATTTGGCAGAGGTTTTTACGTCGGATGCCCTTCCTGTCACAACCCTTTTAGCAAGGGACAGAAACACGCTGACGGCTTTGCAGCTCCTCTTTATGAAAGTCAGCAATGGTTCTTTTACATGCCTCTCACCATAGACAGTGACAGACATGGCCCGCCTTTGATAACCCAGTTAGCCGCACTGGGGGGACAGTGACAACCCTGTGGAGAGTGGGACTCGAACCCCCAACCATTGGATCAGCGATCCAATGCCCTATACCACTAGACCACTACTGCCTCTTTTTTTAAAAAAAAACAACACGATGCACTGAAGCCGCGTAAATTGAAGCGCGATGTAGCGAGTCATCCATGTATATGAGGTTGTGCAAAAGGAATTAAACTGACGACTAAATGTTCTTTATTTCTTTAGATGGACATTTCAAACGATGCATCTCTAAGTCAGACTGCCAGATTCTACAGCAATCTCCACACATCGTGGCCAGCTGCTGTCAGAGTGACCTTTGCAATGTTTAAAATAAACTATATTCAGCAACATCAGGGTTATATTATCATCTGTATCTGGGTCTGTTTTACTTAAATAAAACACAAAAAATCCTCGACTTAATAATGTTTTTTAAATAAAGTCTTCAAAGAAGCAACTTTTGCATTTTAATTCATTGTTGAGCTGTATTACAATATTACTATATTACTATATTACTATATCATTATATTACTATATTACTATATCATTATATCACTATATTACTATATCATTATATTACTATATTACTATATCATTATATCACTATATTACTATATTATTATATTATTATATTACTATATTACTATATTATTATATCACTATATTACTATATTATTATATCACTATATTACTATATCATTATATCACTATATTACTATATCATTATATCACTATATTACTATATTATTATATTATTATATTACTATATTACTATATTATTATATCACTATATTACTATATTATTATATCACTATATTACTATATCATTATATCACTATATTACTATATTACAATATTACTATATTACTATATCATTATATCACTATATTACTATATTACAATATTACTATATTACTATATCATTATATCACTATATTACTATATCATTATATTACTATATTACTATATTACTATATTATTATATCACTATATTACTATATCATTATATCACTATATTACTATATTATTATATTACTATATTACTATATTATTATATTATTATATTACTATATTACTATATTATTATATCACTATATTACTATATTATTATATCACTATATTACTATATTATTATATTATTATATTACTATATTACTATATTATTATATCACTATATTACTATATCATTATATCACTATATTACTATATTATTATATTACTATATTACTATATTATTATATTATTATATTACTATATTACTATATTATTATATCACTATATTACTATATTATTATATCACTATATTACTATATTATTATATTATTATATTACTATATTACTATATTATTATATCACTATATTACTATATTATTATATCACTATATTACTATATCATTATATCACTATATTACTATATCATTATATCACTATATTATTATATTATTATATTACTATATTACTATATTATTATATCACTATATTACTATATTATTATATCACTATATTACTATATTATTATATTATTATATTACTATATTACTATATTATTATATCACTATATTACTATATCATTATATCACTATATTACTATATTATTATATCACTATATTACTATATTATTATATTACTATATTACTATATTATTATATTATTATATTACTATATTACTATATTATTATATCACTATATTACTATATTATTATATTATTATATTACTATATTACTATATTATTATATCACTATATTACTATATCATTATATCACTATATTACTATATCATTATATCACTATATTACTATATTATTATATTATTATATTACTATATTACTATATTATTATATCACTATATTACTATATTATTATATCACTATATTACTATATCATTATATCACTATATTACTATATTACAATATTACTATATTACTATATTACTATATTACAATATTACTATATTACTATATCATTATATCACTATATTACTATATCATTATATTACTATATTACTATATTACTATATTATTATATCACTATATTACTATATCATTATATCACTATATTACTATATTATTATATTACTATATTACTATATTATTATATTATTATATTACTATATTACTATATTATTATATCACTATATTACTATATTATTATATCACTATATTACTATATTATTATATTATTATATTACTATATTACTATATTATTATATCACTATATTACTATATCATTATATCACTATATTACTATATTATTATATTACTATATTACTATATTATTATATTATTATATTACTATATTACTATATTATTATATCACTATATTACTATATTATTATATCACTATATTACTATATTATTATATTATTATATTACTATATTACTATATTATTATATCACTATATTACTATATTATTATATCACTATATTACTATATCATTATATCACTATATTACTATATCATTATATCACTATATTATTATATTATTATATTACTATATTACTATATTATTATATCACTATATTACTATATTATTATATCACTATATTACTATATTATTATATTATTATATTACTATATTACTATATTATTATATCACTATATTACTATATCATTATATCACTATATTACTATATTATTATATCACTATATTACTATATTATTATATTACTATATTACTATATTATTATATTATTATATTACTATATTACTATATTATTATATCACTATATTACTATATTATTATATCACTATATTACTATATTATTATATTATTATATTACTATATTACTATATTATTATATCACTATATTACTATATCATTATATCACTATATTACTATATCATTATATCACTATATTACTATATTATTATATTACTATATTACTCTGTTATTATATCACTATATTACTATATTACTATATTATTATATTACTATATTACTATATTACTAGGAGGAATAATAAAGTTAGTTGAACTAACCCACCTGGGCCAGCCTAATGTTCCCATGGTGGCCCAGTCTCCTCAAAAGGCAGACACGGACTGATAGGGATTCTGGTCCTCGTCAGCCACCGACCAGGCCGGGTTACTTCTATGAGCATGGCACCAGACCAGATAATCCCTCTTCTTCTGATGGATTTTCAGTCCTCTGCCTTTCTTAGAACTTCTTGCATACAACACACTGTTCATTGGTTGCCTTCTGTAACAAAGTTCCCAGAGCCACCTGGCTGCCGTCATCAACTATTTTATTATATTACTATATCACTGATGATTATTTGATGATGATGATGATTTCCTTTCAGCTTTTTCTCTTTATCAGGGGTCGCCACAGTGAATGATTTGCACAATTGATTTGGCATAGGTTTTTATGTCGGATGCCCTTCCTGACACAACCCTTTAGCAAGGGAGAGAAACACGCTGACTGCTTTGCAGCTCCTCTTGACAAAACTCAGCAATGGTACTGTTAGATGAACCTCTCACCACAGACACTGAGAAACAAGCCTGGCCTTTGATAACCCAGTTAGCTGCACTGGGGGGGACAGTGACAACCTTGTCGAGAGTGGGACTCGAACCCCCAACCCTAGGATCAGCGATCCAGCGTCTGTACCACGAGGCCACCACAGCCCCATATCTTAGGACATCACTACATTACTATATATTTTTTTTACTATAATATAAATTACTATATTAATATATTACTGTATTATTATATTACTATATCACTATAGCAACATATTAATGCAGCCATGAGGCGGGGGGGGGGGGCACTAACCAGTGTCTCTCCCCCTTATGCCGGTCCCAAGCCCGGATAAATGCAGAGGGTTGCGACAGGAAGGGCACCCGGCGTAAAACTTCTGCCACATTTAAAAAATGCAAATGATCAATACAGAATTCATACCGGATCGGTCGAGGCCCGGGTTAACAACGACCGCCATCAGTGCTGTCAACCAACAGGGTGCTGATGGAAATTGGACTACTGTTGGTCGAAGACGTCGAAGAAGGAGAGGCGGGAGGCGTGTCCGTAGGCAGAGAGAGAAGAGGAAATGCGTGAGCCTAGGACTGAGAGTAGGGACTTTGAATGTTGAAACTATGCAAGGAAAAGATAGGGAGCTGGCTGACATGATGCAGAGGAGGAAGGTGGACATACTGTGTGTTCAGGAGACAAGGTGGAAAGGTAGAAAGGCTAAAAGCTTAGGAGCAGGGTTTAAACTGTTTTATAATGGTGTGGATGGGAAGAGAAATGGAGTAGGAGTCATCTTGAAGGAGGGGTTTGTCAGGAATGTTCTAGAAGTGAAAAGAGTGTCAGACAGAGTGATGAGTCTCAAGTTAGAAATTGAAGGCGTGATGGTCAATGTTGTTAGTGCTTATGCCCCACAGGCAGGATGTAAGCTAGAAGAGAAGGAGAGATTCTGGAGTGAGTTAGATGAAGTGATGCAGAGTACCCCCAGAGATGAAAGAGTGGTCATTGGAGCAGACTTCAATGGACATGTTGGTGCAGGAAAGAGAGGGGACAAGGAAGTGATGGGCAGGTTTGGTATCCAGGACAGGAACACAGAAGGACAGATGTTGATCGATTTTGCAAAAAGGATGGAAATGGCTGTGGTGAATACTTTCTTCAAGAAGAAACAGAAGCATAGGGTGACTTATAAAAGCGGAGGTAAGAGCACACAGGTAGACTACATCTTGTGTAGGCGATGTAATTTGAAGGAAGTCAGTGACTGCAAAGTAGTAGTGGGTGAGAGTGTTGCCAAACAGCATAGGATGGTGGTGTGCAGGATGACACTGATGGTGAGAAAGGTGAAAAAGGCAAAGGCAGAGCAGAAGACAAAGTGGTGGAAGCTGAAAAAGGAAGAGTGTCGTGTTGTCTTCAAGGAGGAGTTGAAACAGGCTTTGGGTAGTCAGGAAGTGCTTCCAGAGGACTGGACAACAACAGCCAATGTGATCAGGGAGACCGGTAGGAGAGTACTTGGTGTGTCCTCTGGAAGGAAAGTAGATAAGGAAACTTGGAGGTGGAATGAGGAAGTGCAGGAGTGTGTACAAAAGAAGAGGTTAGCCAAGAAGAAGTGGGACATTGAGAGGACCGAAGAGAGTAAACAGGAGTACAGGGAGACACAGCGTAAGGTGAAGGTAGCGGTGTCAAAGGCCAAACGGAGGGCGTATGATGACTTGTATGAGAGGTTGAACAGTAAGGAGGGAGAAAATGATCTATACAGGTTGGCACAGCAGAGAAATAGAGATGGGAAAGACGTGCAGCAAGTTAGAGTGATAAAGGACAGAGAGGGAAATGTATTGACTGATGACAGAAGTGTGCTGGGAAGATGGAAAGAGTACTTTGAAGAGCTGATGAATAAGGAAAATGAGAGAGAAAAAAGAGTAGAAGGGGTGACCGTTGAGGAGCAGGAAGTAGCAAAGATTAGTAAGGGAGAAGTGAGGAGGGCATTGAAGAGGATGAAGAATGGAAAGGCAGTTGGCCCTGATGACATGCCAGTTGAGGTATGGAAGTGTCTAGGGGAGGTAGCAGTAGATTTTCTGACAAGAATATTCAACAAGGTCTTAGAAAGTGAGCAGATGCCATAGGAATGGAGGAGAAGTGTGCTTGTGCCCATTTTTAAGAACAAGGGCGATGTACAGAGTTGTGGCAACTACAGAGGGATAAAGTTGATGAGCCATACAATGAAGTTATGGGAAAGAATAGTGGAAGCAAGACTAAGGGCAGAGGTCATCATTTGTGAACAACAGTTTGGTTTCATGCCAAGAAAGAGCACCACAGATGCAGTGTTTGCTTTGAGGATGTTAATAGAGAAGTACAGAGAAGGTCAGAAGGAGCTGCATTGTGCCTTTGTGGATCTGGAAAAATCATATGACGGGGTGCCGAGAGAAGAACTGTGGTATTGTATGAGGAAGTCTGGAGTGACAGAGAAGTATGTTAGAGTGGTGCAGGACATGTATGAGAGATATAAGACAGTGGTGAGGTGTGCTGTCGGTGTGACAGAAGAGTTCAAGGTGGAGGTGGGACGGCATCAAGGGTCAGCTCTCAGCCCCTTCTTGTTTGCTATGGTGATGGACAGGCTAACAGATGAGGTTAGACAAGAATCTCCATGGACTATGATGTTTGCAGATGACATAGTGATCTGTAGTGAGAGCAGAGACCAAGTGGAGGAAAATCTAGAGAGGTGGAGGTATGCCCTGGAAAGGAGGGGATTGAAGGTTAGTCTTAGTAAGACAGAATACATGTGTGTGAACGACAAGGACCCAAGATGAACTTTGAGGTTACAGGGGATAAAGAAGGTGGAGGATTTTAAGTACTTAGGCTCAACAATCCAGAGCAATGGAGAGAGTGGAAAAGAGGTGAAGAAGCCCGTGCAGGCAGGTTGGAATGGATGGAGAAAAGTGTCCGGTGTGATGTGTGATAGGAGAGTATCGGCAAGAATGAAGGGAAAAGTGTACAAGACGGTGATGAGGCCAGCAATGTTGTATGGTTTAGAGACAGTGGCCCTGGGAAAAAGACAGGAGTCAGAGTTGGAGGTAGCAGAGATGAAAATGTTGAGGTTCTCTTTGGGAGTAACGAGGATGGATAGGATCAGAAATGAGTACATCAGAGGGACAGCACATGTTAGATGTTTTGGAGACAAAATCAGAGAGGCTAGATTGAGATGGTTTGGACATGTTCAGAGGAGGGATAGTGAGTATATTGGTTGTAGGATGCTGAGGTTGGAACTACCAGGCAAAAGGCCCAGAGGAAGACCAAAGAGATGATTTATGGATGCGGTGAAGGCGGACATGAAGGTCGTTGGAGTAAGAGTAGAAGATGCAGAGGATAGGGAGAGATGGAGGCAGATCATTTGCTGTGGTGACCCCTGAAGGGAACAGCCGAAAGGAAAAGAAGAAGACTATAGCAACATATTACTGCATTACTATATTACTATATTTATACATTTCTATATTAATATATTGATATATTACTATATTATGTATTAATATATTACTACATTATTATATTATGTATTACTATATTACGTCATTACTGCATTACTGTATAACCATATTACTATATTATTATGTTACTATATTACTGTATTATTATATTACTATATTACTATATCAACATATTACTGCATTACTATATTACTATATTTATACATGTCTATATTAATATATTGATATATTACGATATTGTGTATTACTATATTACTTCATTACTGTATAACCATATTACTATATTATTATGTTACTATATTACTGTATTATTGTATTACTAAGGGCAGTGCTGGTCTAGTGGTATAGGGTGCTGGATCGCTCGAGTTCCACTCTCCACAAGGCTGTCACTGTCCCCCCCCCCAGTGCAGCTAACTGGGTTATCAAAGGCCGGCCATGTCTCTCACTGTCTATGGTGAGAGGTTCATGTAAACGAATCATTGTTGACTTTCGACAAGAGTTGGCTGCAAAGCCTTCAGCGTGTTTCCGCCCTGCGATGTGAGCTTTCCAGGGTGTACTCTGCCCTCACCCGGAGTTAGCTGGGCACCAGCCTCCCTGCGACCATAATTAGGATTAAGCGGTTACAGAAACTGAACTGAATATCATAGATGTCACTTGTATATAATAATTATTTAAAATGCTGTATTTGTAGTGCTGTAAATATATTTATCCTAAACATGCAGATAGGTATGAGGGATCTGAAAATACATATATAGGTTCGGTTCCTTTAATGAACAACAGTTGTGTAAAGAAGCACAGCAATTAAATCCATATTATTAAGCAGTGATCTCAATGTGAAGGCACAAAATAGGAAAAAACCCGGATCAGTAATCAGATGGACAAAGCCTGCCTTCTCTCCTGTGGGAGTTGAGGAGGACTCTGACTGTGAAACCAGGCTGGCCGTCAAATGTCCAGCAAATACAAGCAACTAACTGGATATTCTTCGGATGCCCCAATGTGTGAATGTGAGTGTCTTGGTGTCTGTGTCTGGTGAACTGTTCCTGGTGTACTCCACCTTTGTGTGAAGTCCGCCTCCACCATAACACTAATAAATGACAAAATAGTTCAGAAAACTAATTAAATATAAATGTTACTGAGTTTTAAACCTCATATTTTGGATAAGATCTGTTTAAATATCAGGTTTTTGGTTTGTACACATAATAGGAAATGAAGAATATGGGTCGGGCTCATGTAAAGTACTCCATCCAGGATCAGAATATGAAAAATGATATTTTGCTTCCTGTAATTCCACTTTTTTTATGTCGAAAGATGGAGTGTTTCGTGTAAGTGTCCAAAACAATGTGTCATCCAATGACTATGACAATGACTTTTCTGTGGTTGGTCCTTGAATAAAGTGATGTCAGATGTGAGTTTTGGGCGTGTCATTCACATTACTGATTGAATTAACCGTGTTTAAAGCAGCCCAATGAGCTGCAGCAAGTGTAATCTTCAGTATATTGGTGTATTAGTGGTGTACTTATAGTTTAATATGTAGAGTGTACAGGGAAACTTCATTCATTCATTAATTCATTCACTCATTCATTTTATAAGCTGTATAATCATACTAGGGTCACGAGGAGGCTGGCACCCATCTCAGCCGACTATGGTTGAAGGTAGGGTACACAATGGACAGCTCGTCAGGCCACTTAAGGGCCAACCCAAAGAAAACCCTTTACACTCACGAGCCAATGTGTGTACATTCCTGAGGAGCTCTGATCACGCTCTTTCAAAAGAGACTATAATAGTCAATATATTCTGATTATTATTATCACACTTACAGACATTGAACACATATTTATACACTGGAGGATTTTTATAAACATTACTCATACATTTTTAGTTTATTGTGAAAACCTCTCGTCTCTAGTTCAGAGGTGAAAGTCCCCAGCACGTGTAAATAGGATACAGCAAAAAGATCCTGGGTTTGATTCCCAGCCTGGGGGTCTCTCTGTGGAGTTTGCATGTTCTCCCTGTGCTTGCATGGGGTTTTTTCTGGGTGCTCCAGTTTCCTCCCACAGTCCAAACAACATGCACAGGAGATTATTCGGCTGCTCCAAATGGCCTCTTGGTGTGAGTGTGAATGGTTGTGTGAGTGTTGTCCCTGCGATAGGCTCCAGCCATCCGGTAGGATTAAGTGACACGGCAGGTGTGTGTGTGTGTGTGTGTGTGTGTGTGTGTGTGTGTGTGTGTGTGTGTGTGTGTGTGTGTGTGTGTGTGTGTGTGTGTGTGTGTGTGGGGAGATTAAGAGCAGTTTTCGAAGTATTTGATTTTTGCAGAAAGTTTATTTTGGAATTTATTTAAAGTTTATTATTCATATTTTATCATCTTTTTCATTTTCCACTCTGTTAAAGGTTCTGCTCCTGCAACCTTCTTCTTCTTCTTTTTCTTTCGGCTGTTCCCTTCGGGGGTCGCCACAGCAAATGATCTGCCTCCGTCTCTCCCTATCCTCTGCATCTTCTTCTCTTACTCCAACGACCTTCATGTCTGCCTTCACCACATCCATAAATCTTCTCTTTGGTCTTCCTCTGGGCCTTCTGCCTGGTAGTTCCAAGCTCAGCATCCTACGACCAATATACTCACTATCCCTCCTCTGTACATGTCCAAACCATCTCAATCTAGCCTCTCTGACTTTGTCTCCAAAACCTCTTACATGTGCTGTCCCTCTGATGTGCTCATTCCTGATCCTATCCATCCTCGTTACTCCCAAAGAGAACCTCAACATTTTCATCTCTGCTACCTCCAACTCTGCCTCCTGTCTTTTCCCCAGGGACACCGTTTCTAAACCATACAACATCGCTGGCCTCAACACCGTCTTGTACACTTTTCCTTTCATTGTTGCTGATACTCTCCTATCACACATCACACCAGACAATTTTCTCCAACAATTCCAACCTGCCTGCACACGCTTCTTCACTCCTTTTCCACAATCTCCACTGCTCTGAATTGTTGAGCCTAAGTACTTAAAATCCTCCACCTTCGTTATCTCTGCTCCCTGCAACCTCACCGTTCCTCTTGGGTCATTGTCGTTCACACACATGTATTCTGTCTTACTGAGGCTAATCTTCATTCCTCTCCTTTCCAGGGCATACCTCCACCTCTCTAGATTTCCCTGCACTTGTTCTCTGCTCTCACTACAGATCACAATGTCATCTGCAAACATCAATGTCCATGGGGAATCTTGTCTAACCTCGTCTGTCAGCCTGTCCATCACCATAGCAAACAAGAAGGAGCTCAGAGCTGACCCTTGATGCAGCCCCACTTCCACCTGTGTGCTACCTGTTTCTACCTGTGTGCTCCTACCTCCACTTTTATAAGTCACCCTATGCTCCTCTCTGTTCTGGAAGGAAGTATTCACCACAGCCATTTCCATCCTTTTTGCAAAATCTATCAACATCTGTCCTTCTGTGTTCCTGTCCTGGATACCAAACCTACCCATCACGTCCTCGTCCCCTCTGTTGCCTGCACCAACATGTCCGTTAAAGTCTGCACCAATGACCACTCTTTCACTTCTGGGGGTACTCTGCATCACTTCATTGAACTCACTCCAGAATCTCTCCTTCTCTTCGAGCTCACATCCTGCCTGTGGGGCATAAGCACTAACAACATTGAACATCAAATCATCATCATCATCATCATGTTCCGCAAAGTCCGGGGTCGGGTCGCGGGGGCAGAAACCTAAGCAAAGAGGTTCAGACGTCCCTCTCCCCAGCCACCTCCTCCAACTCTCCCGGGGGGACACCGAGGCGGTCCCAGACAAGCCAAGAGACATAGTCCCTCCAGCGTGTTCTAGGTCGACCCTGGTTGGACATACCCGAAACACCACACCAGGGAGGTGTCCGGGAGGCATTCTGACCAGATGCCCGAGCCACCTCAACTGGCCCCTCTCAATGCGGAGGAGCAGCGGATCTACTCCGAGCTCTCCACGGATGGTAGAGCTTCTCACCTTATCTCTAATTTACCAGTCAAGCTAAGTTCCAACCCTCACCTATGGTCACGAGCTTTGGGTAATGACCGAAAGAACAAGATCACGGATACAAGCGGCTGAAAAAAACCCCATCAAACCTTCAATTTCTAACTTGAGACTCATCACTCTGTCTGACACTCTTTTCACTTCTAGAACATTCCTGACCAACCCCTCCTTCAAGATGACTCCTACTAAATTTCTCTTCCCATCCACACCGTGAAAAAACAGCTTAAACCCTGCTCCTAAGCTTCTAGCCTTGCCACCTTTCCACCTGGTCTCCTGAATATACAGTATGTTTACCTTCCTCCTCTGCATCATGTCAGCCAGCTCTCTACCTTTTTCTGTCATAGTTCCAACATTCAAAGTCCCTACTCTTAGACCTAGACTCATGCTTTTCCTCTTCTCTCTGCCTACAGACACGCCTCCCGCCTCTCCTTCTTCGACCTCTCCTTCTTCAAACAACAGGAGCCCAATTTCCACCAGCACACTGTTGGTTAACAGCACTGATGGTGGTCGTTTTTAACCCATGCCTTGACCGATCTGGTATGAAATTGTCTTTATGGTTTGCATTTTGTATTCTGGCAAAAGTTGTATGCTGATGCCCTTCCTGTCGCAACCCTCTGCATTTATCCGGGCTTGGGACCGGCGTGAGGGCGGGCACTTGTTTGTGCCCCCCCACCCCCACTGCTGCATTTTACTCATATTACCATATTACTTTATTACTATATAACTGTATTATTAAATTACTACATTACTATATGACTACATTACTATTTTACTATATTAGTACATTACTATATTACTGTATCACTATCTTACTATATTACCATATTACTGATGATGATTTGATGATGATGATAATGATTTCCTTTTGGGTTTTTCCCTTTATAAGGGGTCACAACAGCGAATGACTCACATGTTTCATTTGGCATAGGTTTTTACATCGGATGCCCTTCATGACACAACCCTTTAGCAAGGGACAGAAACACGATGACGGCTTTGTCGCTACACTTTACAAAAGTCACTATTTTTTTTTACATGCCTCTCACCATAGACAATGAGAGACATGGCCCGCCTTTGATAACCCAGGTAACTGCATTAGGGGGAGGGGGCGTGACAACTTTGAGAAGAGTGGGACTTGAACCCCCAACCTTCAGATCAGAGATCCAGCACACCATACCACTAGACCACCACTTCCCAATTATATTACTATATTACGATATTAATATATTGTTATATTACTGCATTACTCTTCTTCTTTCTTCTTGCAGCCATGGGGGGCACAAGCCAGTGTTCACCCTCATTCCAGTCCCATGCCCGGATAAATGCAGAGGGTTGCAGCTGGAAGGGCATCCAGCGTAAAACTTCGGCCAAAATTGTTATGCAAATGATCAAAACGAATTTCATACCGGATCGGTCGAGGCCCGGGTTAACAACGACCGCCATCACTGCTGTCAACCAACAGGGTGCTGATGGAAATTGGACTACTGTTGGTCGAAGACGTCGAAGAAGGAGAGGCGGGAGGCGTGTCCGTAGGCAGAGAGAGAAGAGGAAAGGCGTGAGCTTAGGACTGAGAGTAGGGACTTTGAATGTTGTAACTATGCAAGGAAAAGGCAGAGAGCGGGCTGACATGATGCAGAGGAGGAAGGTGGACATACTGTGTGTTCAGGAGACCAGGTGGAAAGGTAGCAAGGCTAGAAGGTTAGGAGCAGGGTTTAAGCTGTTTTTTCATGGTGTGGATGGGAAGCGAAATGGAGTAGGAGTCATCTTAAAGGAAGGATTTGTCAGGAATGTTCTAGAAGTGAAAAGAGTGTCAGACAGAGTGATGAGTCTCAAGTTAGAAATTGAAGGTGTGATGGAAATGGCTGTGGTGAATACTTTCTTCCAGAAGAGACAGGAGCATAGGGTGACTTATAAAAGCAGAGGTAGGAGCACACAGGTAGACTACATCTTGTGTAGGCGATGTAATTTGAAGGAAGTCAGTGACTGCAAAGTAGTAGTGGGTGAGAGTGTTGCCAAGCAGCATAGGATGGTGGTGTGCAGGATGACGGTGATGGTGAGAAAAGTGAAGAAGGCAAAGGCAGAGAAGAAGACAAAGTGGTGGAAGTTGAAAAAGAAAGATGCTCGTGTTGTCTTCATGGAGGAGTTGGAACAGGCTTTGGGTAGTCAGGAAGTGCTTCCAGATGACTGGACAACTACTGCTAATGTGATCAGGGAGACAGGTACGAGAGTACTTGGTGTGCCTTCTGGAAGGACAGTCGATGAGGAGACTTGGTGGTGGAATGAGGAAGTGCAGGAGTGTGTACAAAGGAAGAGGTCAGCTAAGAAGAAGTGGGACATAGAGACGACCAAAGAGAGTAAACAGGAGTGCAGGGAGACACAGCATAAGGGGAAGGTAGTGGTGTCAAAGGCCAAACAGAGGGCATATGATGACTTGTACGATAGGTTGGACAGTAAGGAGGGAGAAAATGATTTATCCAGGTTGGCACAGCAGAGAAATAGAGATGGGAAGGACATGCAGCAAGTTAGAGTGATTAAGGACGGAGAGGGAAATGTATTGACTGATGAAAGAAGTGTGCTGGGAAGATGGAAAGAGTACTTTGAAGAGCTGATGAATGAGGAAAATCACCCACATAGCCAGGAATTGGCGAACAGGGATGCTCCTCTAACAACGAAAAGCAGGGTTACCTAAGAGATACAGTTATGGTATGAACCTCCTCCATGATATTTTTGCAAACACTCTAAAATGAGTAAATGGTGAAAATTTCAGGTATTCTAAAAGCATGTGCATTTCAACAGCAGGGATACAGATGTTAGAATTTTTAGTAATTTAGTGACCACTGTAGGCCTCTGGGAAGAATCACTTCATAACATTGGTGTTAAATAAATAATTTTTAAAATAACCAGGTATAGTCATCCAGAAAAAATATATTAAGGCAAATGTTTAATGAGTGTTCATTGTGACTAATCACATTAGCATTCATACTGAATAATGTTATACACAAAATTATACCGACAGTTATTTATAAAATAAACTGTACAGTAGAACTAATAATCTATTACAATGAAATGTATGTGTAGTTCTTTTATAAATGTATACAGTATATTGTATTCATGCACAGGCATGAATGATCATTATGGATTTTAAATGTTCAAAACTACTCTAAGTGGCAATTTTTATCTGTGGCATTGACACTCAAGTACAACACATACAGTCTCACACAAGTCTGTGTGCTATATATAGCTCATTTAGGCTTAACTTTGAGCAACTTCCTTGCCTGGAAAACTTTACAATGTGGGCGAACGGGGGTGCACGAGCTCCGAGCGCTCTATGGTAGATATGGGGGTGAAATTGAGAGAGAAAAAAGAGTAGATGAGGAGACTGTTCAGGACCAGGAAGTAGCAAAGATTAGTAAGGGTGAATTGAGGAGGGCATTGAAGAGGATGAACAGTGGAAAAGCAGTTGGTCCTGATGACATACCGGTGGAGATATGGAAGTGTCTAGGTGAGGTAGCAGTAGATTTTCTGACAAGAACCTTCAACAAGGTCTGAGAGAATGAGCAGATGCCGGAGGAATGTAGCAGAAGTGTGCTCATTCCCATTTTTAAGAACAAGGGAGACGTGCAGAGTTGTGGCAACTACAGGGGGATAAATTGATGAGCCACATGATGAAGTTATGGGAAGGCATAGTGGAACCTATACTAATGGCAAAGATCAGCATTTGTGAACAACAGTTTAGCTGCATGCCAAGAAAGAGCACCACAGATGCAGTGTTTGCTTTGAGGATGTTAATAGAGAAGTACAGAGAATGTCAGACGGAGCTGCATTGTGCCTTTTTGGATCTGGAGAAAGCATATGACAGGGTGCCGAGAGAGGAACTGTGGTATTGCATGAGGAAGTCTGGAGTGGCAGAGAAGTATGTTAGAGTGGTGCAGAACATGTATGAGAGATGTAAGACAGTGGTGAGGTGAGCTGTTGGTGTGACAGAAGAGTTCAAGGTGGAGGTGGGACTGCATCAAGGGTCAGCTCTGTGCCCCTTCTTGTTTGCTAGAAGTTGGTGAGTGACTGTGTCATAATATAGTACTATGGGTGGCATGGTGGTGTAGTGGTTAGCACGTTCGCCTCACAGCAAGAAGGCCAGGGTACGATTCCAGGCCTAGGTGTTTCTGTGTGGAGTTTGCATGTTCTCCCCGTGCTCACGTGGGTTTCCTCTGGGTACTCCAGTTTCCTCCCATGGTCCATAAACATGCACAGTAGGCTAAATGGCTGTTCTTAATTGCCCGTAGGTTCGCATCATGCAGAAGGCAATGGCAAACCACTGCACTATCCTGGCCAAGAAAATCTCCATGAAGATGATAATCAAGGTGTTATCCTTCATGGCAGGTCACCAAGAGTCGTCCTACGACTCAGAAGGTATCAGATCAAACCAATATAATGATATTGTAATATAGTCATATAGAAATACAGTAATATAGTAATACGGTAATATAGGAATACAGAATTGTAGTAATACAGGGAGTCCTTGGTTTACACCAGTCCCGACTTACATTTCGTGGTTTCGTGGTTACAAACGCGCCCCCATAAAAATATAAAAAATAATATTATGCATCATTACGTCTTTAGTGGTTATGTAAATAAACGCTAAATAGTTTTGGGCACGTAAGATCCAGCAAGTGTTGGCAAATTTTGAGGCTCAAGATCCCAACTTGGAAAGGTTCACAGGAATCATGGACTCGATGCAATGCTACAAGGAGATCTTGGATGAGAAGAGGTTGCTCTCTGTCCAGTTTAACCTGGAGCAGTATTTTAAGAAGGTAGAGAGGCCTGCAACAGATCCTGTACCCTCTACCTCAGCTGCATCTACTACTCCAGGCTCACCTGCCCCAGCTTCTCCAGCACAATAAGCCTAGTATATTTTCAGTGTAATTTATGTTATATTCCGACTTACACTGAAATTTGGGTTACATCGTGTCTTAAAAATGGATCAGTGTCGTAAACCGAGGACTCCCTGTATAGTAATACCGTGGTACCTCACTGTACGAAATTAATCCATTCCAGAAGTGGTTTCGTAACCTGGATTTTTCGTAAGTTGAACCGCATTTTACATGTTCAACACGCCCAATACTACCTCCTAAACCATTTAAAAATTATAAAAGTATACATTTTAAGGCCTCCTTCTGCTTCAATATCGTACCAATGGTATACGGGTTTGGCCATATTCCTTTGCGATATCACTCAACCGCATGCCACGAGCCCGCTTCTTCTTTTCACTCGCTCCGAGAATCAAACGCACTTTTGTGTGTGTGTGTGTGTGTGTGTGTGTGTGTGTGTGTGTGTGTGTGTGTGTGTGTGTGCGCGCGCGCACATGTGTGTGCACGCGTGTGTTGACCATATTTTCTTAGCAGAGTTATAATCTTACAAATTTTTATGCAAGGTTAAAAGCCTGAGCCAAAAAATAAAGCTGCAATGAGCACACTCGAAAAACTCACGAAACAACAGCAACTCTGTCTTTTACACAAAAAGCATCATGGGTATTTGGACATACAGCTCCAGAATAGCCAATGGGAGGGAGCTGCGTCATCCTTCCTAGCCAATGGGAGGTCATCAGGGCTTGATGTTGGGAGATAGCCAATTGGAGGCCAGTGTGGTGGGATGTTGTGAGATAGCCAATGGGAGGCCAGCGGAGCGGGATGTTGAGAGATAATATAATAATACAGTAATATAGTAATTTATTAATACAGTAATACGGTAATGTAGTAATACGGTATTATAGTAATATAGTAATATAGTAAGATAGTAATATAGTAATACAGTAATACGGTAATATAGTAATTTAGTAATATTGCACTATAGTAATACGGTAATATAGTAATATAGTAATACAGTAATATCATAATATAGTAATAAAGTAATATAGTAATAGAGTAAAACGGCAATATAGTAATATATTAATACGGTATTATAGTAATATAGTAATATGGAAGACATGAAGGTACTTGGTGTAAGAGTAGAAGATGCATATGCAGGGTGAGATGGAGACAGATGATTCAAGGTGACGACCCCTGAAGGGAACAGCCAAAAATAAACGAAAAGGAAGTGTTATAGCTCAAAAATGAATTAAAATAAAACTTTATTTAAAATAGATTTCTTAAGTACAAGATTTTTTTGGGCTTTATTGAAGTAAAACGGATCCAGATAGAGAAGATAATATAGCCCTCATATTGCTGATAATATAGGTTATTTTATAAATTGCAAAGGTTTTTCTGACAGCAATCAACCTCAATGGATTCAGCTCGTCGTAGAATGCTGCACTCTGACATAGAGCTGCATCGTCTGAAATGGCCATCTAAAGAAATAAAGAACATTTAGTGGTCAGTTTAATTCCTTTTGCACAAACCTTTGTCGTTAACATGCTCTAAATTGTTGCAGATGTGGGCAGGGCTTACAGGGGATGCATCGCAGCTTCCCAATGGTGAATTAAGAGAGGGGTTGAGCTGGGTGGGGTTTGGGGTTGGGCTGGGTGTGGTTTGGGGTTGGGCTGGGTGTGGTTTGGGGGGGTGATTGTTTGGTTTTAAAATAAGACAGGTGGGGGTGGGGTGGGGTTTTGGCAAATTAGTAAGGAAATAATAAAGAAGCACATCTGCTAGCCCATGTATGTTTTGGTATTTCCTGTTAAACTGTTTTTTTTTTTAAAGTGTGTGTGTGTGGACAGAGGAGGAGATCCCAACTGACTGGAAGAAAGGCCTCCTGGTAAAGGTGCCCAAGAGTGGAGATCTGTCCCAGTGCAGCTAGTGGAGAGGAATCACCCTTCTTTCCATACCAAGCAAGGTGCTCACCAAAATCATCCTGGAGAGAATGAAGTATGCAATTGGCTGGGAACTCCAAGATGAGCAGGCAGGCTTTAGGAAAGAGAGATCCTTCACTGACCAGATCGTAACCCTCAGAGTCATCATCGAGCAGAGCATAGAGTGGCAGACGTCACTCTACGTGGACTTTGAGAAGGCTTTTGACTGCGTGGACAGGCAGACCATCTGGAAGATTCTGAGACACTACGGTGTACCAGAGAAAGCTGTCAACATCATCCGCCTACTCTATGAGGACTACTCTTGCCAAGTCATCCATGTCGGTAGACTTTCGGAAGAGTTTGCAGTAACCACCTGCTTCAGACAGGGCAGCTTGTTGTCACCTCTTCTCTTCCTTGTCATGCTGGACTGGGTCAGCCGAACAGCCTATGCCAGCTCCGGAGAACACTCCAGTGGACACTAACGAGGAAGTTAGAAGATCTGGAGTTTGCAGATGACCTGGCTCTACTTTCACACCACCTGCAAGACATGCAAGAGAAGCCCTGAGCAAAGCCTCGTTGCGAATCGGACTGAAGATCAGGCAGGAAAAGACAAAAGTACTGCGCACCAATAACAGACAAGAAGACCCCATCACCATCAAAGGAGCGGCAACAGATGTCCAAGAGTTCGTCTACCTTGGCAATAAGATTAGTCAGACAGGGGGGACCGACGAAGACATGCAGGCCCGAATCAAGAAAGCGCGGCAAGCCTTTGTCATCCTTCGATTGGTGTGGAGGGCCACTGCAATTTCTACTTGCACCAAACTCTGCAGCTTCAGTTCAAATGTCAAATCAGTCCTTATGTATGGCTCGAAAACATGGAGAGTCATCCACAACAGCTACAAGAAGATCCAGACTTTTATCAACAATTGCCTCCGTCAGATCCTGCGTGTGAAGTAGTTTGACAGAGTGCCAAACACGGAACTGTGGTCAAGGGCAAACCAAGAGCCTATGGACATTCAGATTCGAAGAAGGAAATGGCGATTGGTTGGCCACACACTGACGAAGGAACCTTCAAGTATCATACGCCAAGCACTTGACTGGAACCTGCAGGGGAAAAGAAGGCGAAGGAGCCCAAAACAGACCTGGCAAAGGACTGGCATTTCCGAACTGAAGACCATTGGCATGATGTGGGAGGCAGCCAAGAAAAACCCCAGAGACCGCAGGAAGTGGCAAGCTACTGTTGAGGCCCTATGTTCCACTAGGAGTGAAGAGGACTAAGTCAAGTAAGACTATATTACTTTGTTCCTGTATTACAATATTACTGTATTATCATATTACTATATTACTATATTACTACATTACCCTATTACTATATTACGATATTACTATATTACTATATTACTATATTACCGTATTACTATACAGTAGGCCCTCGACATTTGCGGCGGTTCGGTTCCGAGTCCTCCCTCGAATCGAGATAATCCGCGAGTTCTGTAAAACCCCATGTATCACGTCACGTGCGCGAATGAGCAGCCGGAAGTAAAATACTATGTATCTATTACATGCGCTAAAATATGCTTCTTAAACACATTCTATAGACAGTCTTACTCCTTAATACAGTATTAATGTAGTAAAATATAGTAATGATTAAGAATTTTTTTTTTCAATTTTTACTCTTATTTTTATTGATGATAAAATATAAACATTATACAGCATATACTGTTGTAAAGCACTCATTTTAAAGCACCCGATGAAGTGGTTGCACCAGCCGGCTACACGGCCTTCATCCCCTGCAATCCCAAGCGCCAGAGTCGTCGTTCGGCCCCTTCCTGCCTCGGCTTATTGTTAGCTGGGGTGCGGCTCGCATTGAGGTGCCTACCATAGTATATTAGCTCTGCTAGCCGCACTCCGCACACATAGTTATACACGCCCAAAGATACTCCGATCTTATAGCTGTAGTAGAGTCGACCGGTCGTAGACGAGCATAGTGCAAAAAATTAACCTAACAAAACAACAAATAAAACAAATTATAACAAACAAAGAAACAATTTGACCCTGAGAACTCCGTGAAGTCGCTTTCTGGGCAGCGCCATCTTGGAGACGTCACTCCAAGTTCAATGTAAAAGGACATGAAGAGTACTGTAATAAAGTTTATCCCTTTGGTATCTTTTGTTAAACATGCTACAGAACATAAAAGCTCACGCATAAACATGAACTTAGGTACTGTACTGGAATAATAATTGAAAAAGATTTTAATACAACAATTCAGAGAAAACCGTCGTTTATCAGGAAAAAGTCTTATTTCTTTAGAAGTGATATCCAGCGTTTTCTATTGCTTAGCCAGAGAAGACGCATAGAGTTTGAGTGGTATCATAGAACTTAATTGGTAATTAAAACACACACACAAAAAAGAGGCTCATTGACAACTTGTGCGCGAATGTGGAAAAAGGGGGGGGGCATCAGCTCAACCAATAAGGAGAAAAGAGTACAGCCATTGGCTGAATTTGAATCACATGCCGGTTGCTCGGTAGTCAGCGAATACTCAAACCGTGGGTGCATATATATATATCAAATAATATCAACATTATCATATAAAATAAAAGCAATATAATTTCAATTAGATAAATTTTAATTAAATGCACTCATCAAATATCAAATACAGTATCAAATATAACCTTTAACATTCTATCTTTCTGCTTGTAAATGGTTCAGATGGTCGACGGATGGTCACTTTACATGAAGCTGACCCGAGTTACTTTGCATGAAGCTGAGCTGAGTCACTTTACATGAAGCTTAAAACAGCCATCAATGCTTACAATATGTGCGGTGCTCTATATAAAGTAGTTCACTTGTTTGTGCTTGAGACAAAAAACGCGTTATCCGGACTTCCGGTCTTTCAAGTGAGCAAGGGTGCCATTGAATACTTGTTTCGTACTCAGCCTGCACTGATGTGAATCACCAGTAGAGTGGCGAGTTCTCTTTCTTTTCTGGATTCGGGTTTTCATTCATTTTACAACTCTCTTTGCTTAACTGAGTATGCATGGTAGATTGCGCCAATCCGAGCAGATAGTTGGGAAAACCGGAATTTCATCATATGCCGGAAAACTTGCACACATGCTTGTAGGCTTACGCTTCTGACAAACCATATTTGCTTCGGGTTACAAAAGTCCGTAAAACAGTGTAAACACAAAGATCTCAGAGACGACGTCTTAACACAAGGGTAACACGCAGTGAACTGGGAAGCAGCAGGGCACGTTCAGTCTGTCGTTTGTAAACAATGGACGCAGTGTCGTTACGTCATTGCATCATTATGTCAACGTACTACGTAGGTACGTCTCGTACTCAAAATTTGACTTTTTTTTTTCTTTGAAAATCGAAAAAATGTAAAACGGATGAACGTAAGTCGGGGAGTGTCTGTAATCAGATATACGAAGCCTGCTTTCTCTCTTGTGGGAGTTGAGGAGGACTCTGACTGTGAAACCAGGCTGGCCATCAAACGTCCAGCAAATACACGCCGCTAACTGGATATTCTTCACTTGCCTTTATGTGTGAATGTGAGTGTGAATGGTTTTGTGTGTCTGTCTGGCAAGATGTTCCGAGAGTACTCCACCTTTGTGTGAAGTCAGCCTTTACACTAATAAATGACAAAATAGTTCAGAAAATTAATCAAAGATAAATGTTGCTGAGTTTAAAACCTCATATTTTGGCTAAGATCTGTATAAATATCAGGTTTTTGGTTGGTACACATAAGAGGAAATGAAAAATATGGTTGAGGTAATATAAAGTACTCCATCCAGGATCAGAATATGAAAAATGATGTTTTGCAGCCTTTAATTCCACTCTTTTTAATGTCGAAAGATGGAGTGTTTTGAGTACGTGTCCATCCAATGACTATGACAATGACTTTTCTGTGGTGGGCCCTTGAATGAAAGCATTTCAGATGTGAGTTTTGGGCGCGTCATTCACATTATTCATTGAATTTACCTTGTTTAGAGCAGCCCAATGAGCTGCAGCAAGTCTAATATACTAGTATATTAGTGTATTAGTGGTGTACTTATAGTTTAATATATGTATATAATGTACAGAGAACCTTCATTCATTCATTCATTCATTTTCTCATCGTACTAGGGTCATGAGGAGGCTGGCACCCATCTCAGCCGACTATGGGTGAAGGTAGGGTACACCCTGGACAGCTCGCCAGGCCACTTAAGGGCCAACACACATAAAACACTTTACACTCTCGAGCCTGCTGTGCATATTTTTGGACCGTGGGAGGAAACCCGACTACCCAGAGGAAATACACACATAAACAGGGAGAAGAAGCAGACCCCAGGGAAATGTTTAATAATGAAGTATTGATTGGTCTGAATGCTCTAAAACTGTGTAGTGTTAGTGTTATGAGGAGAAATATTGATGTCAAACCCATGGACGTGTGTACATTCCTGAGGAGCTCTGATCACGCTCTTTCAAAAGAGACGATGAAAGTCAATATATTCCTGTTATTAACAGATTTACAGATATTGAACACATATTTATACACTGGAGGATTTTTATGAGCATTACACATACATTTTTAGTTTATTGTGAAAACCTCTCGTCTCTAGTTCAGAGGTGAAAGTCCCCAGCACGTGTAAATAGGGTGGGAACTTTGCTATCAGGCGTATTTAAAGATGCGCTGACAAACTGGTGGAACTCAGAGAAGGTCTGGACTTGGTCTGAATAGCTCAGAGACTATTTTTTCCTTTGTTTCTATCTCAAACATTACAGGTAAGACTTTCTCTAATGAATCTGTGCAAGATATAATATTCTTATACATTAAGTGCAGTATCTTGGATCATATAGTTCACGTGTGTAATGTCGATCAGTCAATGTGATATTTTTACAGTTAAGCAATGGTAATTTATTTACAATCCCTTTTTACTCTGCAGAATAATGAAGACTCTGGTTCTGACTCTGTTTTTGGCATTGATGCTGATGAGTGGTGAGAATTAAAAGAGCTTAAAATAAAGGTTTAAAGTGAAATAAAATAAAATTAGATTTCTCTGAGGTCGACACAGCGATGCAGTAGTAACATGTCCGCCTCACAGCAAAAAGGTCCTGGGTTTGATTCCCAGCCTGGGGGTCTCTCTGTGGAGTTTGCATGTTCTCCCTGTGCTTGCATGGGACTTTTTCTGGGTGCTCCAGTTTCCTCCCACAGTCCAAACAACATGCACAGGAGATTATTCGGCTGCTCCAAATGGCATCTTGGTGTGAGTGTGAATGGTTGTGTGAGTGTTGTCCCTGCGAAAGGCTCCAGCCGTCCGTTAGGATTAAACGACACGGCAGACGTGTGTGTGTGCGTGTGTGTATGTGTGTGTGTGTATGTGTGTGTGTGTGTGTGTGTGTGTGTGTGTGTGTGTGTGTGTGTGTGGAGAGAGATTAAGAGCAGTTTTGAAGTATTTTATTTTTGCAGAAAGTTTATTATGCAATTTATTTAAAGTTTATTATTAATATCGTGTTATCATCTTTTTTTTTCCACTCTGTTACAGGTTCTGCTCTGAAGTGCAACCATTGTGTTGCAAGTAATGGTATCAATTGTACTATCACTACTCAAACCTGCGACTCTAATCAAGACACCTGTGTCTCCGCTCGATTCAACTTCAAGCCCCGTATGTCTCCTTTTGTACTTTTAAGGTTCTGTGTGCCTCTGTGCTTTGCTTTACTTTGGTTACACACACACACACACACACACACACACACACACACACACACACACACACACACGCACACACACACACACACACACACACACACAC
This sequence comes from Plotosus lineatus, assembly GCA_024760905.1. NCBI lineage: Eukaryota > Metazoa > Chordata > Actinopteri > Siluriformes > Plotosidae > Plotosus > Plotosus lineatus. The sequence continues at coordinate 8,839,128 of CM045743.1, forward strand.
ACACACACACACACACACACACACACACACACACATGCGCGCACGCACGCACGCACACACACACACACACACACTCACATGGGCGAGCAGATGTGCTTCTTTATTAATTCGTTACTAATCTGCTACAACCCCACCCCACCCCGACCTTCCTGGCTTATTTTGAAACCAAACAACCACCTCTGCCATGGCCTACCCAGCCCTACCCCTCTCTTAATTCACCATTGGTTAAGCTGCTATACATCCCCTGTAAGCCCTGCCAACACCTGCAACAATTTAAAGCATGTTAACTATATGAGTTTGTCCAAACGGATTTAAACTAACTCCTAAATGTTCTTTGTTTCTTTAGATATTTTTTTCAAACGATGCATCTCTATGTCAGACTGTCGCATTCAACAGCAATCTCCATACCTTGAGGCCAACTGCTGTCAGAGTGACCTTTGCAATGTTTAAAATAAACTATATATTCAGCAACATCAGGGGGATATTATCTTCTGTATCTGTGTCTGTTTTACTTAAATAAAACACAAAAAATCCTGTACTGATGAAATGTATTTTAAATAAAGTCTTATTTTAAGCCATTTTTGAGCTATATTACTATATTACTACATTACTATATTACTATATTCATTTATTACTGTATTTTTATAACAATATATTACTATATTACTCTGTTACTGTATTATTATATTGCTATATAACTATATTATTGTATTACTATATCACTGTAATACTTTATTTCTATATTACTATATTATTAGAATTACAGTATTATTATATTGTGTTATTACTTATGTACTATATTTCTTAATTACTATATTGCTTATATTACTGTATTACTATATTATGATATTACTTTATTACTTTATTACAGTATTACTATATTTTGAAATTACTTTATTACTATAATTACTATATGACTATATAGTAGTTCCCTGTGATTCGGTTCCTGCCTCCCCCATGAATCAAGATAATCCAAGAATTCTGTACCCGGAAGTAAAACACTATGTATCATATTACATGCGAATGATCAACCGGAAGTAAAACCCTATGGATCTTATTACATGAATAAAATATGCTTCTCAAACACATTCTATAGACAGTCTTACTCATTAATACAGTATTATGTAGTAAAATGTAGTAATTAAGTTCAAACTTTTTCATTTTGTACTGTGATATATATATATATATATATATATATATATATATATATATATATATATATATATATATATATATATATATAATATAAAATTGTGATGTAATGATGTAACTTTCAGCCAAACCCAGAATGCAGGAGGCAGCGTGAGATGGCAGAGTGGATTTAATATTTAATATTCAAAGCGGAGGCACTTAAGCAAAGAGCACTTTAACTACAGTACTGATGATGAAGAAAAACTCAAACAACATTAAACACTGGAACCAGGAGGCAGAGCGAACACAAGGAAGCAGGGACGTGATGTGAGGCAAACTTCTGGCGCAGTGGTGAGCGTGCAGTTTGTGTTAATAGGGAGTTGACAAGAGGAGTGAATTCAGGTGTGAGCTACTGCAATCAGCCCAAGCAGCTCAGCCACACCCCTCAGCCGGAGTGGAGAAAAAATAAGAGTTCGAAAACACAGCCGTCAAAATCAAAGTCCCCCCAAAACACAGACCATAATAAAAGAACTTGAAGTGTAATAAATTGGATAAACTAAACAAAAGGATAAACATGCTTCAGAACAGTACATAAAATCTCACACACAAACATTTTAAACATTAACTGTGATACTGTACTGGAATAATAATTGAAAAAGCTTTAATACTACAGTGCTTTACAACAGTTCAGATGATTCTTCCTCTTCAGGCACTTCAGAGGAAACTTTCGTTTCTTCTGGAGAAAGTCTTATTTCTTCAGAAGAGACATCCAATGCCATTACCTTTTCCTGGCACTTAGCCAGAGAAGACGCACAGCATTTGAATGACATCATAGAGCTTAACTGGTAATTAAAACACTAAAAAATGCACATTGACAACTTATGTGAGAATGAGAAAAAAGCGGAGTATACATCATCTCAAACAAATCAGCAGGAGGGAGAACAGCCCTTTGCTGAATTTGAATCACATGACAGTTATTTGGCAATCCACAAATATATGGAGGCGTGAGTGCAAAACCATGAATAGTCAAGGGCCTACTGTATTATTATAGTACTATAGTGCGCTCCCCCGAGAGACTCACTCATTGTCTTGGGAGACTTCAACGCCCATATGGGAAATGATAGTGTGACCTGGAAGGGTGTGATTGGTAGGTATGGCCTCTCCAGTCTGAACCCGAATGGTGTTTCGTTGTTGGACTTCTGTGCTTGTCAGAGTTTGTCTATCACGAACACCATCTTTGAATGTAAGGGTGTGCATAAGTGCACTTGACACCAGGACACCCTAGGTCGCAATTCGATCACTGGATTTGCGGCCGTATGTTCTGGACACTCGAGTGAAGAGGGGAGCTGAGCTGTCAACTGATCACCACCTGGGAGTGAGCTGGCTTCAGTGGGTGGGGGAGGCTGCCTTCCAGACCTGGCAGGCCCAAGCATGCAATTAGGGTCTGCTGAGAACATTTGGCGGAGTCTCCTGTCCGAGAGGCCTTTAACTCCCACCTCCAGCAGAGCTACAACCACTTTCCGGAGGAGGCGCATGACATGGAATCTGAATGGGCTAGGTTCCGTGCCTCCATGGCTGAGGTGGCAGCCCATAGCTGTGGCTGGAAGGTTGTCAGTGCATGTCGTGGCTTTACCCCGAACCCGGTGCTGGACACCTGTGGTGATGCTGGCTGTTCAGTTGAAAATGAGACCTATTGGGTCTTACTGGCCTGTGGGACTCCCGAGGCAGCAGACAGGTACCGGCAGGCCAAATGTTCTGCAGCCAAGGCTGTCGCAGATACAAAATCACGGGCATGAGAGGAGTTCGGTGAGGGCCTGGCGAGTGATTATTGATTGGCCTCAAAAAGGTTTTGGACCACCATCCAATGCCACAGGAGGGGGAAGCAGTTCTCCATGAACACTGCTTACAGTGGAGGTGGGGAACTACTCAGATCGACTGGGGATGTCATCGAGAGGTATAAGGAATACTTTGAAGACCTTCTCAATCCCACCAACATGCCCTTCATGGAGGAGGAAGACCCTGGGGGTTTGAATGGGGGTTTGCCCATCACTGGAGTGGTCACTGAGGTTGTCAAAAAGCTCCTCGGTGGTCAGGCTCCGGGGTTAGATGAGATCTGCCCTGAATATCTGAGGGCTCTGGATGCTGTAGGACTGTCTTGGTTGACACGTCTCTGCAATATTGCGTGGTCATCAAGGGCTGTACATCTGGAGTGGCACACCGGGGTGGTAGTCCCCCTTTTTAAAAAGGGGGACCGGAGGGTGTGTTCCAATTATCGGGCAATTGCACTTCTCAGCCAGTCAAGGGGTTGAGGGGTGCTGGTTTGGTGGCCATCGGATCTCATCTCTGCTTTTTGCAGATGATGTTGTCCTCTTGGCTTCATCAGGCCTAGACCTCCAGCTTTCGTTGAAGCAATTCACAGTAGAGTGCAAGGCAGATGAAAGGGATGAAAATCAGCACCTCCAAGTCAGAGGCCATGGTTGTCAGTCAGACCAGGGTGAAATGCGCCCTCCGGGTCGGGAATGAAGTCCTGCCCCAATTGTAGCAGCATCTTGGGGTCTTGTTCACGAGTGAGGGAAGGATGGAGCTGGAGATCGACAGACGGATTGCTGCAGCCTCTGCTGTTAAATGAAGCCGGTACCGGTCCATTGTGGTGAAGAAGGAGCTGAGCCGCAAGGAAAGCTCTCAATTTACCAGTTGAGCTACGTTCCAACCCTCACCTATGGTCACAAGCTTTGGGTAGTGACTGAAAGAACAAGGTTGTGGATATAAGCGGGTGAAATGAGCTTCCTTCGCCGAGTTGCAGGGCTCTCCCTTAGAGATAAGGTGAGAATTTCTATCATCCAGGGAGAGCTCGGAGAAGATCTGCTGCTCCTCCATGCTGAGAGGGACCAGTTGAGCATCTTGGGCATCTGGTTAGAATGCCTCCCGAATGCCTCCCTGGTGTGGTGTTTCATGCATGTCCAACTGGGAAGAGACCCCGGGGTTGACCTAGAACTTGCTAGAGGGAGTATGTCTCTTGGCTTGTCTGGGAATGACTCTTTGCTTAGGCTGCTGCCACCATGACCCGACCCCGGAAAAAGAGGAATGAATGAATGAATATATTACTATAGTACAATATTACTGTATTACTATATTACTATATTACTATCCTACTATATTACTATATTACTGAATTACTATATTACTATATTACTATATTACAATATTACTTTATTACGATATTACTTTGTGCTTTTGGGGGTTTTGGGTGTCTGGGAGAGGTAGAACCTTTAGTAGGGCATGCCATGCCCTTCTCAGAGCAGCCACTGGTCCTGCCACTGGTCCTTACCTGGCACTCAGCTTTCACCTGTGGCTCCACAAAGCTGTGGCATGCAACAGTGTCCCCCCTCCCCCCAGATAATGGCTTTTGCGAGTCGGCTGAACCAGGTGAAGATAGCTGATACGTCTGAAACTCTCAGTGAGTTAGGTTTGGACTGTACCAGCCCTACTGCATGCAAAGACTGACTCCTGGCAGAATACTCGGAAGAGATCATCACCTGAGATCCAACATTTGTGAAGGTGGTGGCAGCAAGTGTCGTAGAGCGCCTAGAACTGGACATGGCACCAATAGAAATCCTGGTCATCCACTGCAGCCTGGCAGTTTCCTGTAATGGTTCCCCATGCCACTGGATCAAACCTCCCCAGGCCAAGAGAGTGGGATTGTCCCTGTGCAATGGTCTTCTCACTATAAAGCTTTCATGCACAGGTACGTTTTGCATCTCATCAACTTATCACTGACTTGTCAGCATACATCCCTAAAGTCCTGTGATGATGGGCGCATGGCGAAGCAACAGGTGGAGATGAACACTGGCAGTTGTAGTCACAAATCTGCACGTAGGCGGTCCATGGGTAAGTGGTCGCTCTGCTCCCGAATCCAAGGGCAACAGGACAGTTTGGCAGCACCTCTGGACGACTGGGCAGCCTCTTTAGCACAGCCCACTCAGACATGAGGGAAGGTGCTAGAAAAGGTGCCCCAGACAAATGCTTGCCCTCCTAGCATCTGGTCAGCTTACTGCGACTGACAGACTCACAGCAGTTGAATGAAACAGAAGAAAAAACTCCAGAGGTTCAATCTGGGTGCCTGGAATGTCTGAGCACTTCTGGACTGAGCCGGCACATTGAGACCAGAGAGAAGAATGGTGCTTTTTGCAAAGGAGCTCCAGCAATACCAGATAGACATTGCTGCGCTCAGCTAAACGAGTCTTGCCGATGAAGGATCCCTGAGAGAAGAGGGAGGTGGATACACCTGCTTCTGGAAAGGAAAACCGCAAGCAGAAGACAGGATACATAGTGTTGGGTTTGCCATTAGAACAGCATTGCTGAAGGACATACCAGCCCTGCCAGTAGGAATCAGCAAATGTCTCATTAATTGCACATTCCTCTCAGCAAGTCCAGATACCTCACAGTCATCAGTGCATACACTCCTACACTCACCAGTCCGGACGAAGACAAAGAGCAGTTCTATTAACACTTTGACGAGGTCATCAGGTCAACTTCACAGAGTGACAAACTTGCTGTGCTCGGCGATTTCAACGCTCGAGTAGGAAAAGACCACAGCAGCTGGGAAGGCGTTCTGGGCAGACACAGTGTTGACAAAGTCAACGAAAATGGCCTGCTCCTCCTTAGCAAATGTCCAGAACACAGCCTTTGTTCACCAACACCTTGTTCAGGATCGCAAACAAGTCCAAACCACCTCGATGCACCCATGATCAACTTTGTCATTGTACGCCAACTTGACATCAGGGACGTCCAAGTAACCCATGCCATGAGAGGTGCTGAATGCTGGACTAATCACAGGCTTGTCAGGGCTGTTATATCACTGCACATCACTCCGCCTGACAGAAACCGACCTAAGACTGTCAGGACCTCCTACAATGTCACCAGGCTGAACAATCCAATCCATCTGGCAAAGTTCCAAGAAACACTTGGCGGGAAAACTCCAACATGGTCTGACCTCCAAAAGAAGCTCCAAAATACCATCGCTGAGAGTGCAAAAGAAGTGCTTGGAGTTAAAACTTGAAGACTGGTTCGATGAAAACAATGACAAAATCAGAGAAGCCCGCCATGCAAAAAACAAGGCCTACATCCAGTGGCAGAATGATCCATCCTCTGTCTCCAAGCATGAAAGATTTAAAACTCTGCAGGCAATAGTCCAGTCTGACCTTTGAATGATGCAGGACAAGTGGTGTCAGGATAAAGCTGCCAAAGTCCAGTGCTATACAGATACCCACAACTCCAACAAATTGTTCAGTGCTCTGAAGACAATTTTTGGCCCGTCCACATCAGGCTGCTCTACATTGTTGTCCTCGGACGGTTCTGCCCTCATCAAAGACCAAGAGGGCTTGAGCAGGCGCTGGAAAGAGCACTTCAGTCATCTGCTTAACCGACCCTCATCAGTTGTCGCAGACGCACTGAACCAGAACCCCCAGCAGCCAATGCAAGACTTGCTCGCAGAACCCCCAACAATGCATGAAATCAAAAAGGTGATCTGTCAGACAAACTTGGGCAGAGCATTGGGAAAAGATGGCATTCCTGGAGAGATCTACAAGGCGGCAGGTCCTAACGCCCTCAAAGACTTTCATGATGTCCTACTAACTATCTGGGAAGAGGAGGTGATACCTGATGACTTCCGTGATGCCCTGATTGTCTCCCTTTACAAGAACATGTCCCTCCTCTCTGTTGCAGGGAAGATCTTTGCCAGACTCATGCTTAACAGACTTATCACAGTATCAGAGCAAAACTTTCCAGAGGCACAGTGCAGCTTTAGACCAGGCAGAAGTACTGTTGATATGGTCTTTGCCATTAGACATCTCCAAGAGAAGTGCATTGAACAAAACATGCCTCTATTCTCTGTCTTCATAGATCTGACCAAGGCATTTGATACAGTCAATAGAAAGGTCCTCTGGACAGTCCTAGAACACATTGGATGTCCACCAATGTTTGTATCGATGATCAGGCTTTTCCATGATGGCATGACTGGCCAGGTCCTCTTCAGCCTGGTAGTTCCAACCTCAGCATCCTACGACCAATATACTCACTATCCCTCCTCTGTACATGTCCAAACCATCTCAATCTAGCCTCTCTGACTTTGTCTCCAAAACATCTAACATGTGCTGTCCCTCTGATGTACTCGTTTCTGATCCTATCCATCCTTGTTACTCCCAAAGAGAACCTCAACATTTTCATCTCTGCTCCCTCCAACTCTGACTCCTGTCTTTTCCCCTGGGCCACTGTCTCTAAACCATACAACATCGCTGGCCTCATCACCGTCTTGTACACTTTTCCCTTCATTCTTGCCGATACTCTCCTATCACACATCACACCAGACACTTTTCTCCATCCATTCCAACCTGCCTGCACGTGCTTCTTCACCTCTTTTCCACACTCTCCATTGCTCTGGATTGTTGAGCCGAAGTACTTAAAATCCTCCACCTTCCTTATCTCTGCCCCCTGTAACCTCACCGTTCCTCTTGGGTCCTTGTTGTTCACACACATGTATTCTGTCTTACTGAGACTAACCTTCATTCCCCTCCTTTCCAGGGCATACCTCCACCTCTCTAGATTTTCCTCCACTTGTTCTCTGCTCTCACTACAGATCACGATGTCATCTGCAAACATCATAGTCCATGGAGATTCTAGTCTCACCTCGTCTGTCAGCCTGTCCATCACCATAGCAAACAAGAAGGGGCTGAGAGCTGACCCTTGATGCAGTCCCACCTCCACCTTGAAGTCTTCTGTCACACCGACAGCACACCTCACCACTGTCTTCCATCTCTCATACATGTCCTGCACCATTCTAACATACTTCTCTGCCACTCCAGACTTCCTCATACAATACCATAGTTCTTCTCTCTGCACCCTGTCATATGCTTTCTCCAGATCCACAAAAGCACAATGCAGCTCCTTCTGACTTTCTCTGTACTTCTATATTAACATCCTCAAAGCAAACACTGCATCTGTGGTGCTCTTTCTTGGCATGAAACAAAACTGTTGTTCACAAATGCTGTCCTCTGCCCTTAGTCTAGCTTCCACTATTCTTTCCCATAACTTCATTGTATGGCTCATCAACTTTATCCCTCTGTAGTTGCCACAACTCTGTACATCTCCCTTGTTCTTAAAAATGGGCACAAGCACACTTCTCCTCCATTCCTCTGGCATCTGCTCACTTTCTAAGACCTTGTTGAATATTCTTTCAGGAAAATCTACTGCTAGACACTTCCATACCTCAACTGGTATGTCATCAGGGCCAACTGCCTTTCCACTCTTCATCCTTTTCAATGCCCTCCTCACTTCTCCCTTACTAATCTTTGCTACTTCCTGGTCCTTAACAGTCACCCCTCCTACTCTTTTTTCTCTCTCATTTTCCACATTCATCAGCTCTTCAAAGTACTCTTTCCATCTTCCCAGCACACTTCTGTCATCAGTCAATACATTTCTCTCTCTGTCCTTTATCACTCGAACTTGCTGCACGTCTTTCCCATCTCTATTTCTCTGCTGTGCTAACCTGTATAAATTATTTTCTCCCTCCTTACTGTCCAACCTATCATACAAGTCATCATACGCCCTCTGCTTGGCCTTTGACACCGCTACCTTCGCCTTACGCTGTGTCTCCCTGTACTCCTGTTTACTCTCTTCAGTCCTCTCTGTGTCCCACTTCTTAGCTAACCTCTTCCTTTGTACACACTCCTGCACTTCCTCATTCCACCACCAAGTTTCCTTATCTACTTTTCTTCCAGAGGACACACCAAGTACTCTCCTACCGGTCTCCCTGATCACATTTGCTGTGGTTGTCCAGTCCTCTGGAAGCACTGCCTGACTACCCAAAGCCTGTTTCAACTCCTCCTTGAAGACAACACGACACTCTTCCTTTTTCAGCTTCCACCACTTTGTCTTCTGCTCTGCCTTTGCCTTTTTCACCTTTTTCACCATCAGCGTCATCCTGCACACCACCATCTTATGCTGTTTGGCAACACTCTCACCCACTACTACTTTGCAGTCACTGACTTCCTTCAAATTACATCGCCTACACAAGATGTAGTCGACCTGTGTGCTCTTACCTCCGCTTTCATAAGTCACCCTATGCTCCTGTTTCTTTTTGAAGAAAGTATTCACCACAGCCATTTCCATCCTTTTTGCAAAATCGATCAACATCTGCCCTTCTGTGTTCGTGTCCTGGATACCAACCCTGCCCATCACTTCCTCATCCCCTCTGTTGCCTGCACCAACATGTCCATTGAAGTCTGCCCCAATGACCACTCTTCCACCTTTGGGGGTACTCTGCATCACTTCATCTAACTCACTCCAGAATCTCTCCTTCTCTTCTAGCTTACATCCTGCCTGTGGGGCATAAGCACTAACAACATTGACCATCACGCCTTCAATTTCTAACTTGAGACTCATCACTCTGTCTGACACTCTTTTCACTTCTAGAACATTCCTGACAAACCCGTCCTTCAAGATGACTCCTACTCAATTTCTCTTCCCATCCACACCATGATAAAACAGCTTAAACCCTGCTCCTAAGCTTCTAGCCTTGCTACCTTTCCACCTGGTCTCCTGAACACACAGTATGTCCACCTTCCTCCTCTGCATCATGTCAGCCAGCTCTCTGCCTTTTCCTTGCATAGTTCCAACATTCAAAGTCCCTACTCTCAGTCCTAAGCTCACGCCTTTCCTCTTCTCTCTCTGCCTACGGACACGCCTCCCGCCTCTCCTTCTTCAACGTCTTCGACCAACAGTAGTCCAATTTCCATCAGCACCCTGTTGGTTGACAGCAGTGATGGCGGTCGTTGTTAACCCGGGCCTCGACCGATCCGGTATGAATTTTGTTTTGACCATTTGCATTTTTAATGTGGCAGAAGTTTTACGCCGGATGCCCTTCCTGTCGCAACCCTCTGCATTTATCCGGGCTTGGGACCGGCATAAAGGGGAGAGACACTGGTTAGTGCCCCCCCGCCCATTAACCACCATATTACTATATTACTCAATTACAGTCGGCCCTCTACTTATGAAATTAATCTGTTCCAGAGCCTTTTTCCTAGCCTGGAGTTTTCGTAAGTAGAGGCGCATTTTACATGTAAAATGCGTGATTCGTTCCAAGGCTCCCAAGACTACCCCATAAACCCATTAAAAATTATAAAAGTACACCAATTTTGTATGAAATATGTCTTAAAAGTAAAAGAAAATTATTTATTGAACCATTTAAACATTTTATTAACATATTAAACCATGTTATTAACATATTTATTCAATAAATCTTTATTAAACATTTTATTATTAACGCACATACAGGGAGTGGACAAAATAATGGAAACACCTAATATTTTGGCATCATAATCTTTGAACATAATTTAAACAATCAAAACTTGGCATTTGTTATTATTTTTTGTATAATCATTTTGTTATTTGATATGTTGGTGTAAAATAAATGTTTTTTTTTCCTTTTTCAGATATTGAAAACTTTTTTCAGATATTGAAAACATTAATCATACCCCATAATGGCAGACCTCTCAGATTTTAAAAGAGGTCAAATTGTTGGTGCTCGTATGGTCGGCGCGAGTGTAACAAAAACTGCCCAAATGTTCAGTGCTTCAAGAGGTAACTCTATGTCTCTCTCTCTCTCTCTCTCTCTCTCTCTCTCTGTGTCTCTCTCTGTGTCTCTCTCTGTGTCTCTCTCTGTCTCTCTCTCTCTGTCTCTCTCTCTCTCTCTCTCACACACACACACACACACACACACACACACACACACACACACACACACACACACACACAAAACTCTCTTTCTCTGGTGTGTTTTGCCGAATGCGGGCGCCACCCACATGCAACGCGGAGCTGATGGAGCAATTGTATTTCAATGTTTAAATGCACGGGATGTTGTATTTAAAAAGTTTGTAATATATCAATTAATAGTAAACTTTGAAAGATCAGAGGTCCTGATTCAATATTAACTTGCTTCCTTGCAAGTTTGGAGGTCTTTATTAACGCACACACACACACACACACACACACACACACACACACACACACACACACACACACACACACACACAACACTGTCTCTCTCTCTCTCTATCTCTCTCTCTATCCCCCCCCACACACACACAAAAACTCTTTCTTTCTCTGTCTCTCTGGTGTGTTTTGCCGAAGGCGGGCTCCGCCCACACGCAGCGCCCAATGATGGAGCAATTGCATTTGAATGTTTAAATGGATGGGTGTTGTATTGAAAGTGGAATTACAGTACATGTTTGAAAGATCAGAGGTCTTGATTCAATATTAACTTGCTTCCTTGCGAGATCAGAGGTCTTGTCCCACGATGCTCTCTGTTTTCATGCTACTTATGCTTCAATATCGTGCCAAAATAATCGCCTCCGTCACTGTATTTTTGCTTTAAGGTCTCCTTCTGCTTCAAAAGTGTCCTGATTATAGAGGGGTTTCGGCGATAACGAAATATAACACTGCAATGATCAATCTCACAACAAGCCAACAGTTCTGTTCAACTCTCTATACGTGTGACAAACAGGAAGTATGGGTACAGGAAGTGTGGGTACAGGAAGTATTCTTGTACATTACAAACATATTATAAATTATAAACATATTCAGTTCATTTTCTGTAATCGCTTAATCCTAACTAGGGTCTCGGGGAGGCTGGTGCCCATCCCAGCCAACTCCCGGCGAGGGCAGAGAGTACACCCTGGACAGCTTGCCAGTACAGTACACTCTCCTTGTGGAGAGTGGGACTTGAACCCCCAACCTTTGGATCAGCGATCCAGCACCCTATACCACTAGACCACCACTGCCCATTATAAACACATTGTAAATTATAAAGATATAGTGCATTATAAACATATTGTAAAATATAAACATATAGTACTTAAATAAACATGTTGTAAATTATAAATGTACAGTACATTATAAGCATATAGTAAATTCTAAACATATAGTGCATTATAAACAAATTGTAACTTACAAACATATTGTAAATTACAAACTTATGTTAAATTTTAAATTTATTGTACATTATGAACATATTATAAATTATAAACAAATAGTATGAATGAGAGAATGAGCCTCCTTCGTCGAATCCGTGTATTTATAGGCAGAATAAGGAGCAAATTCATTGATCTTTGCCGATTTTTCCTTGTTGAAACGTGGTTATGCCGGGTATTCCTCAGTCATTCCTCAATCATTCCTTACTCATTCCGTGTTGAACGTGAATGTTCCGCCTTCATTCCGGCTGTTCCGCAATCATTCCGTAGCTCTTCGTTCTAAAAAGGAGTGGTGTCGTAACCATTCCTCGAGTGTTCCGTGCTTTCCATGAACGTTACGTGAATTCTCCAAAGGTCTTCCTTTGCAATCCGCATTGATTCCGAAGGTAATCTGAGCGCTTTTACGCATGTATTCCAACATTGTACCACGGTCTTTTCAGCACATTCCGTGAGCGTTCCGAAGGTGTTCCGAAGGTACAATTTTCCATAGGTTTTTTGACCAATTTTCCGTGTAAAAATGCCGAAGCTCCGCCGTAGAGTTCATTCCGTGCCTTTCCATCATGATCATTGCATTCCATGCTCCAGTGAAATGGGGATATCAAACACATTCTATAGAGTCTTATTCATTAATACAGTATTAATGTAGTAAAATGTAATAATGATGAAGTCAGAACTTTTTAATTTTGTACTGTGATATTTATTGATAGATACATAATAGTGTCTGTATATATATATATATATATATATATATATATATATATATATACATATAAAGACACTCCCCGACTTTGGGTTTTAATTGGCTCTGGATGGCCGAACGTAAGTTGAAAGTGAACGTAAGTTGTTACAGTGACATGACGTGTGACGCGTGACGCTCATACTGTACTATATATATCCATAAATATCCATTATCACATACAACACCCCTAAATCAATTATTATAGACATAACATTGTAAAATTATATCAAATATATCAAATAATATCAACATTAATTTCAAATAAGTCACTTATTTATACTGAGTTACTTTACATGAAGCTTAAAACAGTCAATCAATGCTTACAATATGTGAAGCATTCAATACCGAAAGTAGTGTACTTGCAAAAGTAGTGTACTTGCTGTGGGTTATACATACTTCTGGTCTTTCAGGTGCACAAGGGTGCCGTTGAACTCGTTTAGAACACAGCCTGCACTGTTCTTGATCTTGATCTTGATAGGTTAGGTGATACGTCGCAAGGACATTAATTCACCGCGCAAGTGTCAAGCTGATTAGCAGGACCCCCTTACTATTTCGGCAAAAGATTTAGCTGGCTCCTTAGCAGTCTCCCAGCAAAGCGGACAGCTCTTTCTTTTGTGTAAGTAAGTAAGCAAACTTTATTCGAGACGCATACAGAGAACAAGTACAAATCCGAATGAATATTAATATAAAAATAAGTATACACTCTTAGGATTCTGCTAAACGATAATAAATATAAAGATTGCATCCTGCCAATCTGAGCAGATAGTTAATTCATCTCTGTGTATGAGGCTTGCACCCATGCTAGTAGGCTTACGCTTCTGACCAACAGATTTGCTACTCAGTCTGTAGTTTGTACAATGAATGCAGCGTCATTGCGTCATTACGTCAGCATACTACGTAACTATGTCTAAACTCAAAATTTGACTTTTTTTGGGGGGAATAAAAACGTAAAATCGAAAAAACTTAAATGGATGAACGTAAGTCGGGGAGTGTCTGTATGTGTGTGTGTATATATATATATATATTAGAGAGAGGGAGCGAGAGAGAGAGAGAGAGAGAGAGGCAGTGGTGGTCTGGTGGTATAAGGCGCTGAATTGCTGATTCTAAAGTTGGGGGTTCGAGTCCCACTCTCCACAAGGTTGTCACTGTCCACCCAATGCAGCTAACTGGGTTATTAAAGGTCGACCATGTCTCTCACTGTCTATGGTGAGAGGCATGTAAAAGAACCAATGCTGACTTTCGACAGGAGGAGGCTGCAAAGCCGTCGTTTCTGTCCCTTGCGGGGTTGTGTCAGGAAGGGCATCCAACGTAAAAACCTATGCCAAATCAAACATGCGAATCATTCGCTGTGGCAACCCCTGATAAAAGGAAAAAGGCCGAAAAGAAATCTCATATATATATATGTATATATATATTTAGGAACATAAAAGTGCAATGTAATCACGTAATGACCTTTCAGCCGGACCCAGAATGCAGGAGAATGTGAGATGGCAGAGAGTGGATTTATTATTCAAAGGGGAAGCACTTTAAGCAGAGCGCACACACTTTAACAACAAAATAAACAAGCACTGGGAAAGCAGGAGCCATAGAGAACACAGGGAAACAGAGACATGATCTGGCACAGAGGTGAGTTTGTGTTTATTGGAAGTAGATGAGAGGCATGAATTCAGGTGTGAGTTCTGCAATCAAACTGAGCAGCTCAGCCACGCCCCTCAGCTGGAGTGGGGAGAAAATAAGAGTTAGAAAGCACAGCCGTCAAAATCAAAGTCCCCCCAAAACACAGACCATAACAAAAAGAACTTGAAGTGTAATGAATTGGATAAACAAAACAAAAGGATAAACATGCTTGAGCACAGTACATAAAAACTCATACACAAACATTCTAAACATTAGCTTGGGTATTGTACTGGAATACTAATTACAAAAGACTTCAATACTACAGTTCTTTCCAGCAATTCAGATGATTCTTCCTCTTCAGGCACTTCAGAGGAAACTGTGGTTTCTTCAGGAGAAAGTCTTATTTCTTCAGGAGAGACATCAAACGCCATTTCCTTTTTCTGGCGCTTTGCCAGAGAAGACGCACGGTGTTTGAGTGATTCCATAGATATTAACTGGTAATTAAAACACTGAAAAAATGCACATTGACAACTTGTGCGCCAATGAGAAAAAAGGGGAGTATACATCATCTCAAACAAATCAGCAGGAGGGAGAACAACAACTGGCTGAATTTGAATCACATGACAGCGAATATTCGGGGGCACCAGTGCAAAAATAATCAAGGGCCTACTACATATTAGTATATCAGTGGTGTACTTATAGTTTAATATATATATATACTATACAGGGAAGCTTCATTCATTCATTCATTCATTCATTCATTCATTCATTTTCTAAGCTGTATAATCATACTAGGGTCACGAGGAGGCTGGCACCCATCTCAGCTGACTACGGTTGAAGGTAGGGTACACCTTGGGCAGCTTGTCAGGCCACTGCAGGGCCAACACACATAAAACCATTTACACTCACTACCCCTGCTGTGCATGTTTTTGGACCTTAGGAGGAAACCCGAGTACCTGAAGGAAGCACACACTTGATCAGAGAGAAGAAGCAAACCCCAGGGAAACGTTTAAAAATTAATTATTGATTGGTCTAAATGTGAAATAAAACTGTGTGGTATTAGGAGGAGAAATATTGATGACAAACACATAGAAGTGTGTACATTCCTGAGGAGCTATGATCACTCTCTTTACAAAGAGACGATAATAGTGAACATATTCGTGTTATTAACAGATGTACAAACATTGAACACATATTTATACACTGAAGGTTTTTATAAACATTACTCATACATTTTTAGTTTATTGTGAAAACCTCTGGTCTCTAGTTCAGAGGTGAAAGTCCCCAGCACGTGTAAATAGGGTGGGAACTTTGCTATCAGGTGTATTTAAAGCTGCGCTGACAAACTGCTGGGACTCAGAGAAGGTCCGGACTCGAAGCTCAGAGACTATTTTTTCCTTTGTTTCTATCTCAAACATTACAGGTAAGACTTTCTCTAATGAATCTGTGCAAGATATAATATTCTTATACATTAAGTGCAATATCTTGGATCATATAGTTCACGTGCGTAATGTCGATCAGTCAATGTGATATTTTTACAGTTAAGCAATGGTAATTTATTTACAATCCCTTTTTACTCTGCAGAATAATGAAGACTCTGCTCCTGACTCTGTTTCTGGCATTGATGCTGATGAGTGGTGAGAATTAAAAGGGCTTTAAATAAAGGTTTAAAGTAATATAAAATAAAATAAAATAAGTTAATCATTAATATCTTGTTATCATTTTTTTTCTTTTCCACTCTGTTACAGGTTCTGCTCTGAAGTGCAACTATTGTATTGCAAGTAACGGTGGCCGTTGTACGACCACTACTCAAACCTGCCGCTCTGATCAAGACGCCTGTATCTCCGCTCGATTCACCTTCAGCCCCTGTATGTCTCCTTTTGTATTTTTAAGGTTCTGTGTGCCTCTGAGATTTGCTTTACTTTGGCCATGCAGACACACACACACACACACACACACACACACACACACACACACACACACACACACACACACACACACACACACACACACACACACACACACACACATACTTTTAAAAAAAAAAAGTTTAACAGGAAATACCAAAACATACATGGGCTAGCAGATGTGCTTCTTTATTATTTCCTTACTAATTTGCCAAAATCACACCCCACCCCCACCTCCCTGGCTTATTTTCAAACCAAACACCCCCACCCCACCCACAGCCCCACCCAGCCCCACCCCTCTGGTAATTCACCATTTGGGAAGCTGGATGCATCCACTGTAAGCCCTGCCCACACCTGCATCAATTTAAAGCATGTTATGAGTTTGTGCAAAAGGAAGTAAACTGACTAGTAAATGTTCTTTATTTCCTTAGATGGTCATTTCAGACGATGCAGCTCTATGTCAGAGTGCAGCATTCTACGGCGAGCTGAATTCATTGCGGTTGACTGCTGTCAGAAAAACAATTGCAATTTATAAATAAACTATATTATCAGCAACATCAGGGCTATATTATCTTCTGTATCTGGATCCAGCCTTAAAAATCTTGTGCTTAAGAAATGTATTTTAAATTATTTTCGGCTGTCCCCTTCAGGGGTCGTCACCGTGAATCATTTGTCTCCAACTTACCCTGCATATGCATCTTCTACTCTTACACCAAGCACCTTCATGTCTTCCATATTACTATATTATTATAATACCGTATTACTATATTACTATATTACTATATTGCTACATTACCGTTTTGCTGTATTACTATATTACCGTATTACTATATGACTATGACATTATATTACAGTATTACTGTATTACTATATTACTGTAGTACTACATTACCATATTACTGTATTACTAAATGACTATATTACTGTATTACTATATTACTATATTATCTCTCAACATCCCGCTCCGCTGGCCTCCCATTGGCTATCTCCCAACATGAAGCCCTGCTGGCCTCCCATTGGCTAGGAGGGATGACGCAGCTCCCTCCCATTGGCTATTGTGGAGCTACATGTTCATAATACCCATGATGCTTTTCATGTAAAGGACAGAATTGCTGTTGTTTCGTGAGTTTTTCGAGGGTGCTCATTGCAGCTTTATTTTTTGGCTCAGGCTTTTAACCTTGCATAAACATTTGTAAGATTATAACTCTGCTAAGAAAATATGGTCAACACACACATGCACACACACATGCGCATGCGCACACACACACACACACACACACACACACACACACACACACACACACACACACACTCAAGCGTGTGTGATTCCTGGTGCGAAAAGAAGAAGCTGGCTCGTGGCATGCGGTTGAGTGATATCACAAAGGAATACCAAACCCGTCTACCACTGGTACGATATTGAAGCAGAAGGAGGCCTTAAAATGTTCAGTTCAGTTCATTTTCTGTAACCACTTCATCCTAATTAGGGTCGCGGGGAGGCTGATGCCCATCCCCAGCCAACTCAGGGCGAGGGCAGAGTACACCCTGGACAGCTCGCCAGGCCATCGCAGGGCGGAAACACGGCTTTGCAGCCTACTCTTGTCGAAAGTCAGCAATGGTTCTTTTACATGCCTCACACCATAGACAGTGAGAGACATGGCCAGCCTTTGATAACCCAGTTAGCTGCACTGGGGGGGTGACAGTGACAGCTTTGTGGAGAGTGGGACTCGAACCCCCAACCTTTGGATCAGCGATCCGGCGCCTTATACCACTAGACCACCACTGCCCCTGCCTTAAAAGGTATACTTATATAATTTTTAAAGGGTTTAGGGGGTAGTATTGGCCACGTTGAACATGTAAAATGCGGTTCAACTTACGAAAAATCCAGGTTACGAAACCAGTTCAGGAACGGATTAATCTCGTACGGTGAGGTACCACAGTATTACTATACAGGAAGTCCTCAGTTTACGACGCTGATCCGTTTATAATGCAGCTGAGGTAGAGGGTACAGGATCTGTTGCAGGCCTCTCTACCTTCTTAAAATACTGTTCCAGGTTAGACTGGACAGAGAGCAACCTCTTCTCATCCAAGATCTCCTTGGAGCATTGCATCAAATCCATGATGCCTCTGGAAACCCTAGTGAACCATTCCAAGTTGGGGTCCTGAGCCTCAAAAGTTCCGAATGCTCATCATCTCGCACGCCCAAAACTAGTTCGCGTTTGTTTACGTAACTGCATAAGATGTAATGACACGTAATATTACAGTACCGAGACTGAGCGAAGGGAAGCGATACCGTCTTCCTCGGCCCACAACCACAACACAGCGTATTCTTCCACCTCGCACGCCCGAAACTAGTTCGCGTTTGTTTACGTAACTGCATAAGATGTAATGACACGTAATATTACAGTACCGAGACTGAGCGAAGGGAAGCGATACCGTCTTCCTCGGCCCACAACCACAACACAGCGTATTCTTCCACCTCGCACGCCCGAAACTAGTTCGCGTTTGTTTACATAACCTCGAAAGACGTAATGACGTGCAATATTATTTTTTATATTTTTACGGGGGCGCGTTTGTAACCACGAAATGGTGTAAGTCGGGACCGGTGTAAACCGAGGACTCCCTGTATTACTATAATACCGTATTACTATATTACCATATTACTATATTACTATATTACTGTATTTCTATATTACTATATTACAATATCATTATATTGATTTGGTCTGATACCTTCTGAGTCGTAGGACGACTCTTGGCGATCTGCCATGAAGGATAACACCTTGATTATCATCTTCATGGATGTTTCCTTGGCAAGTATAGTGCAGTGGTTTGCCATTGCCTTCTGCATGATGCGAACCTCCGGGCAATTTAGTACAGCCAATTAGCCTACTGTGCATGTTTTTGGACCATGGGAGGAAACCGGAGTACCCAAAGGAAACCCACGTGAGCTCGGGGAGAACATGCAAACTCCGCACAGAAACGCCCAGGCCTGGAATCTTACCCTGGCCTTCTTGCTGTGAGGAGAAAGTCCTAACCACTACACCACCTTGCCACCCATAGTACTATATTACAACACAGACACTCACCAACTTTATGCTTTGTGATGTGATCCTTTCTGCTTATAAATGGTTCCAATGGTCGACGGATGGTCACTTTACCAGAAGCTGAGCCGAGTCATTTTACATGAAGCTTAAAACAGCCAATCAATGCTTACAATATGTGGGGCACTCCACCGAAAGTAGTTCACTTGCTTGTGCTTGAGACTAAGTGCGGGTTATCCGGACTTCTGGTCTTTCAAGTGAGCAAGGACGACATTGAATCCTTGTTTAGTACTCAGCCTGCACTGATGTGAACCATCAGCAGAGCGGAGAGTTCTCTTTCTTTTCTGGGTTTGGGTTTTCATTCATTTTACAACCCTCTTTGCTTAACTGAGTATGCATGGTAGATTGCGCCGATCCGAGCAGATAGTTAATTCAGTCTTGGGAAAACCAGAAATTCCGGCATATGTCGGAAAACTTGAACCCATGCTAGTAGCCTTATGCTTCTGACTAACCATATTTGCTTAGGGTTACAAAAGTCCGCAAAACAGTGCAAACACAAAGATCACAGATACGACGTCTTAACACAAGGGTAACATGCACTACTGAACTGGGAAGAAGGAGGGGCAGATCTGTCGTTTGTAAACAATGGATGCAGCGTCATTACGTCATTGCGTCATTACGTCAGCGTACTACGTAGGTACGTCTCGTACTACAGAGAGCACGCTAAACTCAAAATGTGACATAATTTAAAAAAACAAAAACAAAAACGTAAAATCGAAAAAACGTAAAACGAATGAACGTAAGTCAGAGAGCGTTTGTATTACTATATTACCGTGTTACTATATTAATATACTACTTCTTCTTCTTCTTCTTCTTTTACTTTCGGCTGCTCCCTTCAGGGGTCGCCACAGCAAATCATCTGCCTCCATCTCACCCTGTCCTCTGCATCTTCTTTTCTGACTCCAATGACCTTCATGTCTTCCTTCACCACATCCATAAATCTCTTCTTTGGTCTTCCTCGAGGCCTTCTGCCTGGTAGTTCCAACCTCAGCATCCTACTGCCAATATACTCACTATCCCTCCTCTGTACATGTCCAAACCATCTCAATCTAATTAATATACTATTTCATTACTGTCATATGTTATGTGGTTACCATGTCCACCTCACAGCTAGAAGATCCTGGATTTGAGCCCTCGGCTCGGCTTAGGCATTTCTGTTTGAAGGTTACATGTTCTTCTTGTGCTTCCGTGGGTTTCCTCCAAGTGCCCTGGTTTTCTTTCCCAGTCCAGAGTCATGCACATTAGGCATAATTAGCTCTTCAGATTTGCTGTACATTGTTCCCTTCAGGACCCTGGTGACCCCATGACCCAAGTCAGACTGCACATTCTCCGGACATCTATTTCAGGATCTATTTGTCCCATCAACGAATAAAACAAATGAAAAATCTTCCATCGATCAATAGTATCTTCAAATATTTATATATTTAAAGCTCGACTCATGTCGTGACATGTTCAGCTCAGTTGCAGTAGGCACCTGCCCACTTTTTTTTCTGCAAGAATAATCCATCTCTTCTTGCGTGATGATTTACTTTGCATCGCTGCTTGTGCATTCCCGTGTAAATGAGGCTTAAGTGAAGTTGCTAGCGGTTAGCACCAGATATCAATACAAAAGAGCGCTGAGAAGGACGGACCCGTGACTCGACCCTTGGACCCTCCTGCTGTGAGGCAGATCTGATAACCACTACACCACTGTGCCTCCCACTGATCTTCATTCTGTATTATTTATATAGTTTATGCTCTTTTTTTTTTTGACCGGTTCTTAAATCCTGCTCGCTTTTTATTATTTTCTGACACTGATACTGTAAATATGATGCCTGAGATGTGGGTTGTTTTTTTTTTTTTTTTTTTTTTTTTTTAATTAAGTTGGCGTAACTGTTTAATCAGCTCCTGTGATAATATTCTTTGTGTGAATGGGTGTTACAGTAAACTGGCGCCTCTGCCAACATAAAATGAGACGACTGGGAAAAGGCCTCTGTTAGTGAACACTCTTCTACTGTTAAAGTTCAGTGTGATGACAAAAGAATAATAGAAATATGGCTATCAAAGACAATTAATACAAGAACACCTAGAACAGTGTCATATAACACTGTGGGAAACCTTGCACAAGTCAGGTTTAATATATTACCTATTATATATTGTATAATATGTATATTTTTTGTATGGGTATGGGTCTTTATTTCAGCCTGCTGTGCAAAAAATATTAAAATTTACAAAAATATATATAATTTATTTATTTATTTATTTATTTATTTTAGTGACATGATGGTGCAATGGTTAGCACGTCCTCCTTACAGCAATAAGTCCTGGGTCTGATTCCCAGCTCGGGGTTTCCTCCCATTGCCCAAAAACATTCTGAGTAGGCTCATTGGCTGTTCAAAATCACCCTTGGGTGTAAATGGATGTATGTGTGTTGCCTGACGAGCTGTTCTGGTTGTACCTTGCCTTCACCCAGTCGGCAGACATGGGCTCCAGCCTTCCTGCAATCTTAGTAAAGATCCGTTTTCTATTCACGCTTTGTGCCGTTCATAAATTTCCTCTTAAGAATTGCACTGCACTGAAAATGTATCAATTCTGATGATTTTTACTGTCAGGTCAACCCCCAAAATGCCTAAAATGTCTCTTCTTCTTCTTCTTCTTCTTCTTCTTCTTCCATCTTTAGTTCTACAACCTCTGGAAAGGGGTATCTCAATGGTTAATGTCTGTTATCTCTGTGCTCCAGCAGTACTTTGTCATGCTTGACCCTGTACTCTGACCCAATGTTCCTAACAAAACTGAATTAAAAGAGATGTTGATGCTACAGCATTTCCCAAAATGTGTGAAGTAATGTTGATAAATATTTGCAACAAATAATGTCCTAACCTTGAAATGTTGGTTGTGTGAAAACGTAACGTATAGCAGAGTGGATGAATTCTGTAAGTATGCGTCAATCAAGGCCTATTTTTATGGGGTTTTTTTTCCCAACGTGCCTTGTTTGCGCTGTGAGGTAAGGTTTGTCATGGCGGTATTTATTGTTTGATTTTTCATTCTGAAAACCAACGTAACTCTTGCTAAGTTGTACATCTTGGGAAATGCCAGTGTACCAAACTCATCAACAACATATTAACAGAATTTAGGAAAATTTGTCACATCTGAATGAATTAATCTGCATTCAAGGTTCAGAATAAAAAAAAATAAATAAAAAAAAACCATGCTGCAGTTCTCATGTTGTGATAAAAAAAAAATCATAATATGCAACCAGTATATAATCTGTTCTGTGTCCTTCCGGCAGCACAGCGGTGCAGTTGCTAGCACGTCCACCTCACTAGCCGGAAAGCTTCGGGTTCAATTCCCGGGGTCAGGGTGTTTCTTTGTGGCGTTTACATGTTCTCTACATACCTGCGTGCGTTTCCTTTGGATACTCTGGTTTCCTCCAACAGTCTAACGAGATTGCTATCTGGTGCTAATAGCCAGAAAATTCACTTCAGCCTTGTTGACACAGTAATGCACAGTGGGCTAAGTGGTTATTCCAAATTCACCCCTAGGTGTGTGGGTTCTGGCCCTGCAATGGTCTAGCATGCTGTCCAGGGTGTACTTTGCCCTTGCTCAGAGTCGGGTAAGATGGGCGCCAGACTCCCTGAAATGCTAATAATAAACAAGTGGCATCAAAAATAAATAAATTAATTAATCAAGGAAGGGCGCATACAACCATGCACACTATGTACATTACTGTACTTTAGAATGGGAGGAAACCGGAATACCTGGAGAAAACCAACGATAGGGAAGAATATGCAAACGCCACAGAAAAACGCCCTCTCCAAGACCAGGACCTTCTTGCTGTTAGGTGGAGGTGCTAACAACTAGGCCATTGCCTTGCTTCCTAAGGATATAACTAATCTTTTATTCTGATAATTGGGTAACATCCTTCACCATGGAAGATATTTGTTAAATAGGGATTGTTGGGAAAGTTGAATCATTGAAAAAGAAACATGTATGGAGAATTACATAAGACACATTAACCCCTATAGCGCTATCATTTACCTTGCTTACACATTGACAATGTCTTTGCAGAGAGTTTTTGGACACCTGAACCATTGGTACTGTATGTGCTGCTAGTGGTCTTCACTCCACCCCACAGTGATAGTGATAGATCAGGATCAGGATAGCTCTGTATAAGGCGTTTGGCCTGATAGCCGCCCAGTGAGTTCTTGCATAATAAAACTTCAGTCTTTATGTAAAGTGAAAATCCTGCTGGAACTCCATGACCTGCCACCAGGAGGCGTTTTCAGACCAAATGTCATTAGAACACTGCAAGTGTTCAAGGGTGAGAAAAAAAAAAAAAAGAAAAAAAAAAAACTAAGCAGGGCAAATTTGCCAGACCCTGCTAGGTGCAAATCAGGGGAGGGGACACACCACACTAGCTGTCAGTGCGTGAGTGATGACTGGCATGGTTGAACTTTCTGACCTGACATGGTTTCAGCTAAGCGCTGTTATGTTCTTCCTTTCACTGATTATTAAATCCTGTGTAGCTAGAATCGCTAAAATATCTTGGTAGGTACCATATTTATTCTGCATGATGCCGAGAAACTAGTTCGTGTTTTTATTTTGGCCTTTTCGTCTGCAGTAACAGTTGAGTAGTTTGTTCGATTGGTCTTGAACTCAAGCTCTTGTTTTAACTGACCAGTCTTTTGTTGTAAAGCCGCTTAATCCTATGAGCCTCTATTAGCTCACACTGGCTGAATGCATAGTACACTGTAAACACCTTCACAGACCATCACAGGGCAACGCACAAGAAACAACCATTCCCTGTCGGAGGAAACCCAGAGTACCCAGAGCAAACCCACACACGGATAGTGAAAAAACTTGCAAATTCCACACAAAAAAGACCCCGCCCGAGCCTCGAATTCAGGACCTTCCTGTTGTGAGGCGCTATACTCACTAACCACTACACCACTGTGCCATCCAGTGTGAAATCAAGAGAATTCAAATGAGGGCTGAGTGTCATAATTGAGAATAATTAGACACAAATAATACTTTATGAGTGTGTTGAGGCTGCTTGATGAAAGCTTTGCAAAAATTTAATCTGATTCTTTTCGTGCGCTGTGATTTAATTAGGTTAAACAGAAGGTTCTACACTCCTTGATGTATATTTTTAATTTCTGCTTATCTCCTGTCTGTATTTTGATTGCCATCTGCTTCAAGCAACCCTTAGGCCACTTATGACAGTCACAGTAGGGTGGAAAAACGGCTGTGTCTCAGTGTAACGTGACAACGTGAAACGGGAAAACCTGCATCGAGAAAATCGTACTTCTAAAAATGTCACGTCTGGTAGGTTTCAGTGATGCTGAAAATAGATAAAGGGAACTTGTTACTTCGCACTTCAATTTATGCAGCTTCAGTGCATTGTGTGTGTTTTTTTTTTTTTTAAATATGCATCGAATTAAAAAATAAGTAAATTAAGCAAGAATATGGGAAGAAGTTAAGGAAAATGCCACAAAACAAGACCAATTATGCAAAAAAAAAAAAAAAAAAATCCAAACAAATAAAACCAAAAAACAACCCAAAACCCCCCAACAAAACTACTTACATTTTGATGTGAGGCGTGCATCTCTGTGTGTATGCACGCAAATCTGTATGTGTGTATTTATATTTTCTTTCCATCTTATAAGTTATTTTTGATTGTTTAATTGCTATTATAAGCATTTATAGGATTGAATATATATTTATTAATATTATATACAGTAGGCCCTTGACTATTCGTAGTTTTGCACTCACGCTCTCGCATATTCGTGGATTGCAAGCAACTGTCAGGTGATTCAAATTCAGCCAATGTCTGTTCTCCCGCCTGATGATTGTTTGAGATGATGTAACGCCCCTTTTTCCTCATTCGTGCACACATGTGCTTTTTTAGAGTTTTTAATTACAGTTGAGCTCCGTCATGCCACCCAAACAGTACTGTACTTAAGTTAATGTTTAAAATGTTTGTGTGTGAGATTTTATGTTCTGTAGCATGTTTATTCAAGCGAAGTATCCGCATCATGTCATTTCATTGGTATCCACTTCATGTTAATATAATGTTTCGAGGGGTGGTGAAACCATCCTCTTTCTTCAGGTGATTACAGAAGAAGTCTTTGGCCTGTCCTTTTATTTTTACTTATATTTGCTCTACGAAAAAGTATTGAGCACTCTCTTACGGAAGGATCTACTCAGAAAATTCTCTCTCTCTCTCTCTCTCTCTCTCTCTCGCTATATATATATATATATATATGTATATAGAGAATTTTCTGAATAGATCCTTCCGTAAGAGAGTGCTGAATACTTTTTCGTAGAGAAAATAAAAATAAAAGGACAGGACAAAGACTTTCTATTGAAACTTCATTTATCACTACAGATCTGTTTCGAGGGGTGGTGAAACCATCCTCTCTCTTCAGGTGATTATAGAAGAAAATTCTTGGACTTTTGTAACGCTAAGAAATATGGTTGGTCAGAAGTGTAAGCCTACTAGCATGGGTGCAAGTCTCATACACAGAAATGAATTAACTATCTGCTCGGATTCGCACAATCTACCATGCATACTCAGTTAAGCAAAGAGAGTTGTAATATGAAGGAAAACCCGAATGCACACATTACAGAACAATTACAGATATTTATTATCTTTTAGCAGAATCCTAAGAGTGTATACTTATTTTTATATCAATATTCATTAGGATTTGTACTTGTTCTTTGTATGCATCTTGTTTTGGTCTGTGCTGGCTGGTGGAATTAATTCTTTCTTTCGTCATTGTAGGAGCTGGCGAGAGGCGTGGCTGTTGCCGGTAGGCAAGTTCCAGAAGAGCGCACCTGGTCCCACTCCGCAATCAGCAAGCAGCCAGCTATAAATGGGAGCGGGGCGCTTCACTCTGATGTCAGAAGATTGTTTTCCCCGTGATTCCGCTCCTCAGCTTTCTCTTTGACCCCTGGTATCTTGCTTCGTGCTCGACCAGTTCCATTGACTTAGTATTCCCATGATTTACAGTTCCTAGTGTTTAATAAATCGTTGAACCTTCTTATGGTCTCCTGCATCTCTGGGTTCAACACATACACTCCAGGCTTAACACATCTCTTGAATAAAGTTTACTTACTTACACAAAAGAAAGAACTCTCCGCTTTGCTGGGATTCACATCAGTGCAGGCTGTGTTCTAAACGAGTACAACGGCACCCTTGTACACTTGAAAGACCAGAAGTCTGTATAACCCACAGCAAGTACACTACTTTCGCAAGTACACTACTTTCGGTATTGAGCGTCTCACATATTGTAAGCGTTGATTGACTGTTTTAAGCTTCATGTAAAGTAACTCAGTATAAATAAGTGACTTTTTTGAAATTAATGTTGATATTATTTGATATTATTTTACAATGTTATATTTATATTTATGATTTAGTGGTGTTTTATGAGATATGGTAATGGTATTTATGGATGTATAGTACAGTATGAGCGTCATACGTCACATGTCATATGTCATTCGTCACTGTAACAACTTACGCTCACTTTCAACTTACGTTCAGCCATCCGGAACCAATTAAAAACATAAGTCGGGGAGCGTCTGTACACTACTTTCGGTATTGAGCGCCTCACATATTGTAAGTGTTGATTGGCTGTTTTAAGCTTCATGTAAAGTAACTCGGTATAAATAAGTGACTTATTTGATATTAATGTTGATATTATTTGATATATTTGATATTATTTTACAATGTTATGTTGATAATAATTGATTTAGGGGTGTTTTATGAGATACGGTAATTTATGGATGTATAGTACAGTATGAGCGTCACACGTCACACGTCATACATCACTGTAACAACTTGCGTTCACTTTCAACTTACGTTCGACCATCCGGAACCAATTAAAAGTCGGGGAGCATCTGTACGTATACGTCAGTCGGGGAGGGGGGTCCTACTTTGCAGAATTCGGCGATCACGGAGATTCTCGGTCCCAATTAACCACGGAAAGTGAAGGATCCCTGTACTGTATTAATCCTGAGAGGGAAATTATCGCCTTCGCATTTAATTCATCCAAAGTGGGCATGCGCGCGCACACACACACACACACACACACACACACACACACACACACACACACACACACACACACACACATACACACACACACACACACACACACACACATACACACACACACACACACACACACACACACACACACACACTTTGGGGGCGCCCCAGGAGCAGCTGTACGCTTAGGTGTCTTGCTCATAGGCACTTCAGTCATGAAAGTAAAGGAAGGGAAGATTGAGCTCAACCCCTCATCACCACCACACATTTTTCCTGCTGGTTCAGGAATCAAAGCAGTGACCTTTCAGTCCTAAAGCTACTTCTCTTACCATTAGGCAATGGCTGCCCCAATAAGCATGTCATTGGATTGTGGGAGGAAGCTGGAGTACCCAGCGGAAACCCATGCAAACACTGAGAGAACATGTAAACTTCATACACAAATGTTCCTTATCAAAGTCCAAGAATCTACCCCGGGACCCATGCACCACCGTGTTGCTCAGTAAAGAAACTTTGACTGGTGTTATATTGTAGAGAGCAACATGGAGCCAAGATATGAATCTTTTGACTGGTCAACATCCATTTTTGCAATTCTTACTTGTAAAACATTTGAAGAAATAATATCAGATCAGAAAATTTTAATCTACTAATCAGGTGATTACTGTCTGCCAAGGTTGGGGGTTCAAGCCCACTATCAGCAGGTTGTCCCCACAGTGCAGCTAACTGGGTTATAAAAGGCTGGTCGTGTCTCTGACTGTCTGTGGTCAGAGGCTGTCAAAAGAACCATTGCTGACTTTTGCCAAGAGTAGCTGCATAGCCATCAGCATGTCGAGCTTTCCGGGATGTACTCTGCCATCACCCAGAGTCGGCTGAGATGGGTACCAACTGAAATACCCACATGGATCATAGCCTCACCGTAATTCTTCGGTAAACCTTTGTCAAGCATTGCAATACAGAATTACATCCACAAATTCTTCGTGAAGCTTTATTTATCAGCTTCTCCGTGCTTCGTGTCATTAGCAAGTGGCAACCATGGTCTAAAGTTTAGAGAAGTGCCTTTGGGACTGAAAGATTGCTGGTTCATGTCCTGAACCAGCAGGTAAAATGTGTACCTGCGGGGGAATGAGGTTCCTGCACCTCCACATTCATGGCTGAAGTGCCCTTGAGCAAGGCAACTAACTGCCAACTGTCCTCTAGGCACACTTCTGTGTGTGTGTGTGTGTGTGTGTGTGTGTGTGTGTGTGTGTGTGCTCACTTTGGATGGGTTAAATACAGAACTCAAAGTTTCCTTGCAGAATTAATACGGTATAAAATAATAATGATACACAGATATGGCTGTAGAAGAAGAGGATGCAGTGCTAAACTGCTTGCAAGTCTGTCCTGTCTTCAGTACACAATGCATATCAAATTTTAAAAGATAAAACTTAAGATTTAGATAATACGAACAGTTGTTTCTCTGGAAGGCCTTAGTTTCTAAACAGTGCAGGAGCCACATAACCGTCTAACACACACACACACACACACAAACACACACACACACACACACACAAATGCACACACACACACACACACACACACACACACACACACACACACACAAATGCACACACACACACACACACACACACACACACACACACACACACACACACACACACACACACAAATGCACACACACACACACACACACACACACACACACACACACACACACACACACACACACACACACACACACACACACACACACACACAAATGCACACACACACACACACACACACACACACACACAAATGCACACACACACACACACACACACACACACACACATGCACACACACACACACACACACACACACAAATGCACACACACACACACACACACACACACACACACACACACACACACACACACACACACACACACAAATGCACACACACACACACACACACACACACAAATGCACACACACACACACACACACACACACACACAAATGCACACACACACACACACACACACACACACACACACACACATGCACACACACACACACACACACACACACACACACACACACACACACACACACACACACACACACACACACACACACACACACACACACTGGATCTAAACCAAAATACAGCATTAATTCATCTTTATAAGCAGTGAACTCTGACTGCTATCTGGATATTCTCAGCTGGATTACATCTCTGGCATTCCATTCTCTTAGCCACGACCCTGTGTTCCGCTTTTTCCGGACGATTGTGTTTATACAGAGAACACGAGGAGCTCTCCCTCAGAGCAGTAGTAGTTCTACAGAACCCTTCAGCCACTTTAAACATGCTCTAACATTTAATTGAAACATTTAATTGAAAGATTGTAAAATTTTGAAGACTTAAGTATTTATCCTGCACAATATTTAACCTTTGCATGTTTTTTTTCCATAGACATGTGTGTGGCGCCCTCTACAGAGCGACTGCTTCTCTACATCAAAGGGAGTCTGCTGAGGTGGTTCGGGTATCTGAATACGGTGCTTCCTGTTTGCCTCGCTTTAGAGGTTTTTTGGGTATGTCTAACTAACACTAGGCCCCGAGACAGACATAGAACTCGCAGAAGGGATTATATATCCTGTCTGGCATGGGAATGCCTTGGGATTCTCTAGGGGGATCTGGAGAGAGTCACTAGGAGGATGGATTTGTCTTCCAGACCTGTTGACCTGTTATTTACAACCAAACCTCGGACAAGTGGTGGAAAATGGACACATAGTCAGATTCATTCAGATCACGGTACTTTAACCACTGAGCCGCCACTGCCCATAGATGATTTTATTTTATTATTATTACAGGGATCCCTCGCTACTTCGTGCTTCAATTCATGCGGCATCAGTGCATCATGTTTTTTTTTTTTTTTTTTAATATTCATCGAATTAAAAAATAAGAAAATTAAGGAAGAAGAGGGTGGAAAGTTAAGGAAAATGCCACATAAACAAGGCCAATTATCCCAAAAACCCCCACCAAACCAACACAAAACAAAAAACAATACAAAACCTCCCATCAAAACTAGTTACATTGTCGAGAGGTGTGCATCAGAGTGCATCCACGTGCATCTGCATGCGTGTGCGCACATCTGTATGTGTGTGTATTTATATTTTATTTACATTTTATGCATTATTTTTGAATGTTTAATTGTTATTGTAAGCATTTATAGCATTGAATATGTATTGATTGATATTATATACACATATACATGTACATATACGTCAGTCAGGGGATGTGGGGGGGTGGGGGGGTGATCCTACTTCGCGGATTTTGGTGGTCGCGTGGGAATCTCAATCCCAATTAATCTCGGAAAGTGAGGGATCCCTGTATTATTACTCGCTGTACATAAACTAAAATGAAAGCGATCCACTCAACAAAGCCCATAATAATCCTGTAATGTTTTGGAGAAATGTCCCTGGGATAATTATTTAAATAATAGTTATGAGTTCAAGGGGCAGTGGTGGCCCGGTAGTAAGGTGCTGGATTACCTAAGGTAGGGGGTTCAAGCCCCACTCCCAACAGGTTGTGACTGCTGTCTCCCCAGTGCAGCTAACTGGGTTATCAAAGGCCAGCCATGTCTCTCACTGTCTGTGAGGCTGTGAAAGACCCATTGCTGGCTTCCATTAAGCATCACTTAAGCAGCATGCAATTAAGCAGCATGACTGCATCACCGTCAGCATGTTTCTGCCCTGAGATGGCCTGGCGAGCTGTCCAGGGCATACTCTGCTATCACCCGGAGTCGGCTGAGACGGGCGTCAGCCTCCCCGTGACCCTAATTAGGATTAAGTGGTTCAAAAAATGAATGATGTACAGTATTGTGAGTTCATTTGTATTCAACATGTACACATTTATACATATCGCATAATCCAGTGCTCAGGATACAAAAATCAAATTATTGTTTCTAGAACTAATGAGAAAAAAATCATTTCTGGGTTAGATTATTATCAACCTGGCAATCTGATCTGCCCAGGGTGTTCTCTTCCCTCGTCCAATGTCAACTAGGATGGGTGCTAGCCGCCCCTAGAGCCTAATTTGTATTTAACAGTTTCGAAAATGAATGAATGGATGAATTATTCATTCATGATTGGTCATTGGTTTTCTGACCAGTGACGTAATGTTGGAGCCTTTGAACATCACACTGCTATTTTTTCCGTACTATTCTATGAAGACATCATGGAAAATTGGCATTCAAGGAGAATGGGGTGGTGGTAGTTAAGTGGATACGCCTCTTGTTTACTGATCTGAAGGTCAGGGGTTTAAGACCCAGTGCCACAAAGCTGCTACTTTTGGACCCTTGAGCAAGTCCCCTAGCCCCGAGCTACACCGTTGTATAAATGAGACGCCATAAATGTAAATGACTTTTAATGTCAGCTGATAAACTTGTCGTCCTCGTATTCTTTTTTTTTTTTTTTTTTTTTTTTTTTCCCAGAGTCCCCAGGTTCCTCAAAATCCTAAACCTGCAATATTAAAGTCTGTGTGTGTCTGCACGGTGTATGAGAGACAGCATGAATGCACCCCAGACTAACTCCTCATAACAGTCAATTTGATTTTCAAAGACTGCAATGATGGCTTGGCCTCGGCTTGCTACGCCTGCTTCGGTCCTCTTTGCATACGATCGGCCTGTTGCCATGGTGACGACGGGGAATCAGAGCAAGAGAATGGTGGTAAACCTTACCAAAGAGGAGTGGGATTGCATGTCTGCACCTGTTACCATGGCAAGGATGTGGTAGGGGGAGGTGATTTAGAATCAACGGGATCTAATTGTGCAGCGCATCGTTTGTGGTTTTATTTCCAAAAAGGAGTTCACACACTGTCAGTTCTTAATAATTCATTGCTGAGAATATACAGGGAATGATAGAGTGCATGAAAAATGCAGTTTATGTTGAGAACATTTAGATTGTATGCATTATTTATACGGTATGAAGCACATCAGAGATGCTGCGCTTTAAAATATGGCATGGCTGTCATCAAATGTATGTTTGCAAAATTATCACTGAATGCACTTGTAACACCAGCTTGATATAGCTGTGCTAGGTTTTATACTAGGTTCTAGAGGAGTAAAATGAATTGTGGAGATTTGAATTTGAACAGCCGGCAGATTTATTACAATTAACAATACTACAAGAAACAGTGCAAACAATATTGTAGAACTTTCTTTACAAATTAAAAATAAAATAAAATAAGCTTAATCTCTAAGGTTTGATTCGTGTGAACCCGGGAGTCTTTTCCAGGATTGTGATCCGTTTGGGATAAAGGTGTTTTTATCTATTCTTATCTGGGATCCTGTGATTTGAAGTGGTTGGGTCTGTAGATCTACTCTCGCATCCAGAGAACAGTTGGCCACACTGCGTCTGGATCTACCAAGAGTTCTCACTGGATTTGGCTCGCCATCCGTGTCCGAAACCAGCTTCCAGATCAAATCCAGATCCACTAAAAACCAGTCGGAGCTTCCAAGAAAACAAACTCTCTCCACCCGGTTCGATTGAGAGAGAACAAAACACATACAAGGCTTCGTGTCGCTTTTCGAGGGCTCTGTATGCGTCCTGCTCTTCACGCTCTCTGCTGCACTCTCTGCTGGTCGCATGCAGCACGTGCCTATGACGCGCTCAAGGGGACTAGGAAACTAGTGCTTTCAGGGAGTGTTGGAAACTAGGGTTTTTTCCAATAAAATTAGTAACCATGTGTTTACCTGTGTTACACCCTCCCCCCTTGAATAAGCATGAGTCCCGTCATGTACTTAAATGTTTGTTTAAACATCATAGATCTGATGGTTTTCATAGCTACTAAATGACTCTAGGGCTTGGTTAAAGTTATCCAAGAACCGTTGTGCAAAAGATATCAGCGGTTGACCCAATTGAGGGTAATGAAACCGTCCTGGGGCTCGCTTTAATCTTTCAGATTTTCTCACATTGGGAGTTTCATTTGTTGTTTCAATTGTCTGTTCTGTTTGTTGGTCAATCACATCACCATTTTGCTCTGTGTCCACAATATTAACGTCTGGTCCTCCTTGTATTTGGTTTTCATCATCTCCTCCTTCCATGACATCTGAATGTGATTCCTCTTTGAGTAATTCGGCCTCATTCTGATTTTCCTGTTCATTGTCCATCTC
Organism: Plotosus lineatus; assembly: GCA_024760905.1. NCBI lineage: Eukaryota > Metazoa > Chordata > Actinopteri > Siluriformes > Plotosidae > Plotosus > Plotosus lineatus. The sequence goes on from CM045743.1 coordinate 8,872,828, forward strand.
GTCTGTGTCTGTCTCAAATGAAACTGTTGGGTGCAAGGAGGTATCCTTATTGAGTGAGAGTGGTTCATTTGAAATATCCGAGTTTGTTGTCTGGTTTCGTACATTTGATTGGTCTTGATTATTGTCATAAATCTTAATGAATGTCTCTGTTTCGATTGAAGGTTGTCCTGGCATGGGTTCATACTCCTCCTCTGATTCTGACAGATCTGTGTCCTGTGGTTCGGAAGGACTTTGTCGAGTTTTGCGTCTACGTGGAGGTTTTGGTCTTGTCTCAACTTCATCCTCAATGTCTGAGAGGTCACCACACGGAAGTAAAGGTCTCGGTGAAGAGTTCTACTTGGACCATCACCTCTCTCTGGTCGAACCACATACACAGGAACATTTTCCATTTTCTTGACAACACGGTACACCATGCGTTCCCATTTGTCGGCAAGTTTATGTTTATTGCGCAAACGGACATTTTTGACTAAAACTCTATCTCCTGCTTCAAGAGTGGATTCTCTGACTTTCTTATCAAATCTGCTCTTATTGCGCTCTGCAACTTTTTGGAGTTTTCAAGGGCAATTTGGTAACTTTCTTCGAGTTTAGCCTTTAGACTGCGCACAGACTGAGAATGGGATGCAGGTGAGTTCCTGTAACGGGCAACCCAAAGGCAAGGTCAACTGGTAGCTTAGGCTTACGGCCAAACATCAACTCATAAGGACTAAACCCAGTAACCTCACTCTTTGAACAGTTGTAGGCGTGTGTGAGAGGCTTGACAAAATCACGCCAATGAACTTTTGGTCATCCTTCAGAGTACCTAACATACTAAGGAGGGTGCGATTGAATCGCTCTACGGGTTACCCCTCGGGTGATAAGGACTGGTTCTCACTTTTTGATGCCTGTAATAGCACACAGTTCCTTAATCACATGTGACTCAAAATCCCTCCTGGTCACTATGGAGGCGTTCGGGAACCCGTAGTGAACCAAAAAGTTTTCCCAGAGATTTTTAGCCACAGTGGTTGCCTTTTGATCACGAGTGGGCAAGGCCACCGCATATTTTGTAAAATGATCTGTGATGACTAAAACGTCCTTGGTACTCTTACTATCGGGCTCAATCGAAAGAAAGTCCATGCAGACCAATTCCATTGGTCGCGTGGTTTTAATATTAACTAAAGCGCGGCCTTTTCAGGCAAGGACTTTCTTGAACACAACGACCACAGTTCTTTATTTTGGTCTCAATGTCATGACCCATCTTCGGCCAATAAAATCTTGCTCTCACTAGTTCATGAGTCCTCTCCCACCCCATATGACCCATGTCATCGTGGAGTAACTTTAGAACAGTGGGTCTAAGTGAGACAGGGAGTACAAGCTGGTAAGTTGTATCTGGGTCACATTGTCGTCTCCTGAACAAAAGGTCATCCCTCATTTCAAGACGTTTCCATTCTCGGAGCATCAGTTTTATTTCAAATGTTTCTCTGTTGTTATGTGGAACATCTGCTCCAGCTTCAAGTAACTGAATGACACGATTGATGCTTGGGTCAGATCTTTGTTGTTCTTTAAGCTCATGAGCAGAAAACAAGGGAACAGTTACTTGACCAGATGTTTCAGCATCACTGTATACATCAGGAATTGCGTCAGCATTCATAGCCAAGGACTCAACAAGAATGACATGAGGTGAATCTTTGGTTTTCTCATTGAGAAAATGCTTGTGACATACTGCTGCAATAGTATCAGGACATAAATCACTACATCGAGGAGGGATCCGAGAAGGCGTGAGGTGAGTTGTTGTATTCGGTTCTCCTCTTCTAATGTCACATAATCCGCAGCTAGTGTTTGGTGGGGCCTTCGTGATAGGCCATCTGCGTCCTGGTTAGCCTTTCCAGCTCTGTATTTGATTTGGAAATTGAAGGTGGATAGCGCTGCTAACCAGCGATAGCTAGCTGCATCAAGCTTTGCAGTGGTCAGAATGTATGTAAGCGGATTATTATCCGTTACAACTGTGAATTCATTACCATAAAGGTAATCATGAAACTTTTCTACAATGGACCATTTCAGAGCTAGAAATTCTAGCTTATGAGCTGGATATCTGGTTTCGCTTGGTGTCAGCCCCCTACTGGCATAGGCTATGACGCGCATTTTACCACCTTGCTCTTGATAAAGAGTGGCACCTAGGCCTGTAGAGCTGGCGTCAGTATGCAGAACATATTGGAGCTTTGGATCTGCAAAGCCCAATACAGGAGAGGATGTTAATTTCTCCTTAATGCATTCAAAGGCTGACTGACAGACAGATGTCCACCTCTCGGCAAAAGGTTCTCGAGGGTTGAAATACTTAGAAGTGTCGGTTCGTTTCTGGACTTTTCTGGTGGGTAGCCACATGTAAGGTCGTTTAAGGGCCGAACTATCTTTGAATAATCTTTAACAAATCGGCGATAGTAGCCGGTGAACCCTAAAAACGACTTGAGTTGCTTCAAGTTTTGTGGCACTGGCCAGGTCTTAATGGCTGCTACTTTTTCAGGATCTGTTTCTACGCCATTTCTTGAAACAATATGGCCTAAATATTTAACCGATGTCTGAAAAAAGCGACATTTCTGGGGGGACAACTTTAAGCCATATTCACGAAGACGGTCCAAAACATGCTTTAGCCTCTGTTCGTGTTGCTCTAGGGAGTCTGAGAAAACAATCAAATCGTCTAGGAAGACGAGCACCTCCTTAAGATTAATGTCTCCCATGCACCTCTCCATTAACCTCTGAAAGGTGCTGGGAGCATTTGTGATTCCCTGAGGCATTCGATTGAACTCATAAAACCCTAGGGGGCATACAAACGCTGTTTTGGCCTTATCTTCCTCATCCATCTCTATCTGGTAGTAGCCCGACTTTAAGTCCATGACAGAGAACCAGTTTGACCCAGATAGAGCGGAGAAGGTCTCTTCAAGATTTGGTAACAGCGTAGCGTCTTTAACCGCTTGTACGTTAACCTTACGGTAGTCCACACAGAGACGTACCTCACCCGTCTTTTTCTTAACTACAACGATGGGGGACGAGAAGGGATTCTGATGGTCTTATTACCCGGCATCGAGAAGCATTTTGAGGTGTTTCCTAACAGCTTCGTAGTCCTTTGGGTGAATAGGCCTCGATCTCTGTTTTATGGGTGTTTCGTCTTTAAGCTTGATTTTATGCTTAACTCTAGTGGCATGGCCAAAGTCAAGATCGTGGCATGCGAAGACATCACTGTAAGCACTCAGACTCTGTGTGATGCGACTTTTCCACTCCTCAGGCAGAGGTGAATTTTCAAAATCAAGAGTCAACTGGTCCTTCGGTGATGAGGAGTCTGCAGACAAGCGACAACAACCTGCTGAGTTGGTATTGGACAGGTTTTGAGTTTCCAAAACTTGGTCTGCAACATGCAGTTCAGCAAGGACACAGTTGCCAGGAAGCATAATGTCATGATCGGTTTCATTTCTTATCCAAACAGGGTGCTTGTAAGGACTTTGACTTGGCACTGTGATAAGACAGCAGTCAACAAAGATTCCACCTGGAAGGGCTGAGGACATTGGCTGCTCTACTACTGCCCATTTGTCTGTGAATGGCGAACTTAAGTGGGCACAGCTTTCAAGACAGACCTTCTCGTGAGCTGGAATAACATAAGGTGTGTTGCCCCTCAGTGTCATTAGCCCAAGCTTCCTGTGCTCTTTGTTTCGTATCTGTGCTCGAGGATTTTTAAAATCTGACTATAGCCATAGACAGCTGGTAGAATGGGAGTGTCTCGACAATGTTCCTCATATAAAACATCGAGGGCATTTGTACCAATTAACACTGGCAAGTCTGTGCTGGAGCGCAAATCAGGTACTATTAGAGCTAATGTAGAAATTTGAGGCTCAGACTCAACAAACTCTTTTGGAAAACCAACTGGAACTTCTACATAGCCTAGATAAGGTACCGCCTGACCGTTTGCACCCTCACCATCTAGGTCACTGATCGGCTGGATTGGAAAATCAACCAGGTGTCTCTGGTAAAAGGAGTGTGAAATAGTCGTAACTTGCGACCCTGAATCTAATAGAGAATTGCAGCTAACGCCAGCTATGTTTATATTAGCAGTGCACTTCTTACCTATTAAGCCCTTGGGAAAGCTAGAATGGTGTTTACTCGTTAGCGTACAACTCTGTTTTGGCTGGGGTTTCTGAGTGGGACTTGTGTCGCTACTAGTTCCAGTTTGTCCCTCAACTGAAACAGGAACTAGTTTTAAATCAGTGTTACATTGGTTCTCCCAAGCCTTTTGTTTTGACCTAAGCTCTTTGTGCTTAGCTTCAACAGCTTTGGGGTTTGGGTCACTGTTACAAGAGGGGACTATATGGCCATCCTCGCCACAGTTAAAGCAGAACCATGGGCGAGGCTTTTTGTTACCTTTGCCAAAGCTTTCACTTTTCGGCGGTGAGTTCTGTGTTTGTGTCCCTTTCCGCTGTTGTTTCTTTGCAACTTTGGGGGACTTTGTCTGAGGTTTCTTTTCAACTGTCTCTTCCATGGACGCTTTTAAGTAAGTTAACTGTTCTTGCAGTTGAGCAATTTGGTTCTGCAGTTTCTTGGTAGACGTTTTACTAGAATTGTCTGCAGCAGCAGCTTGAAACTCAGTGTCTGCATAAACATTTAAAGGGTTGGACTGTACCTTTACTTTTGAAAGTCCTAAGTGCTGCTTCATGCGAATGGACTTAGCTGCTTGTTTATCCTCCTCTGTTCGCAGCAACAAAAGAAGTTCAGAAAAGGTAGGTGGGCTGGATTTCTTTTGTTCTAGATGGAGGCTGGCAATTAGGTTATCATCCCAGCACCCCCTACAGAACTGTTTTAAAAGCTGTCGATCAAAATCACTGACTGTAACGCCTTCCCCTTTAGCAACTTTGCTTAATGTAGTCTGGAGCCGGTGCAAGTATGTTGAAGGTTTTTCTCCGGCATTTTGGTTTGTGCTCAAAAATTTCACAAACAGCTCATCAGTATCATCTACATTCCCGTATGCAGAATCGAGCAAGCTCAAAAAGTCTTTTGGGCTGGACAAGGGGCCCAAATGTTTGACAATATTGGCGGCTGGTGGTAAGAGACTTTCAATAATTTTTCTTACTACCTGTCTTTCAGAAACAGAAGAGTCGGCAAGATAAAACTCAACATGACTGCGCCAAGTGTCATAATCTACTTCCGTATTAGGGCACGGAAATTTTCCAGAGAACGACCTGAACTTGGAAGAGTTCAGATAAGTTTGGGACGTGTCAGCACTTCTGACAATGTGCTCGACAATCACCCTCTGGACTTCAGGGGTGCTCAAGTGTTCGGGATTTAAAATAGGAGTTGGTCTGCTGTTGATTGGAGAACTGGGAATATCAGAGTTTGAGGTAGTTGTGAGAGTTTCCCTATTTGTTTGTGTCACAACAGAATCACCTGTTAAACTTTCAGTTACTGGAGTAGCGTCAGTGGAAGCTATACCTTCACTTTCAGCAGCAGAGGCCTGAAGTTTGTTAAGTTCACCAAGCAACAATTTCTCATAATCTATTCCGCTTGCTTTGGCAATTCCCTTTAAATCAAAGAGAAAAGACTTGGTCAGATCAGCTGTTAACTTATCACTATAAAGTGGGGATAAGAGCTGAATTTTGTGAACAACCTTTGGGTCAGATGTTGCTCTTTGACATGGTAGTTCAGCCTGAATTGACTCAATAGCAGTGCCATACTCAAACTCAACTACGGCTGTATCTTTAAAGTCAGGGTCAGAAGTAGTAAGTTTCACTGTTCGTGTAATAGAACCATACTTTTCTAAAAACTTAATAACTTCATCAGTCTCAGTACCAGAAAAACCACTAATTAATACAGCATTTGGTACTTTGATACCTTCACGTTCAATGATATCCATATTTCTTTTGTGGGAAAAGTTCTACAAAAACTGTCATAAAACTGCCAAACTGTATGCCAAATTATTAATTTAGAGGCAAAATGTAGCCAAAACTCCTCCTGGCTGGCTCGCCACTTTGATGTAACACCAGCTTGATATAGCTGTGCTAGGTTTTATACTAGGTTCTAGAGGAGTAAAATGAATTGTGGAGATTTGAATTTGAACAGCCGGCAGATTTATTACAATTAACAATATTACAAGAAACAGTGCAAACAATATTGTAGAACTTTCTTTACAAATTAAAAATAAAATAAAATAAGCTTAATCTCTAAGGTTTGATTCGTGTGAACCCGGGAGTCTTTTCCAGGATTGTGATCCGTTTGGGATAAAGGTGTTTTTATCTATTCTTATCTGGGATCCTGTGATTTGAAGTGGTTGGTTCTGTAGATCTACTCTCGCATCCAGAGAACAGTTGGCCACACTGCGTCTGGATCTACCAAGAGTTCTCACTGGATTTGGCTCGCCATCCGTGTCCGAAACCAGCTTCCAGATCAAATCCAGATCCACTAAAAACCAGTCGGAGCTTCCAAGAAAACAAACTCTCTCCACCCGGTTCGATTGAGAGAGAACAAAACACATACAAGGCTTCGTGTCGCTTTTCGAGGGCTCTGTATGCGTCCTGCTCTTCACGCTCTCTGCTGCACTCTCTGCTGGTCGCATGCAGCACGTGCCTATGACGCGCTCAAGGGGACTAGGAAACTAGTGCTTTCAGGGAGTGTTGGAAACTAGGGTTTTTTCCAATAAAATTAGTAACCATGTGTTTACCTGTGTTACACACTCAATCACCAATCAGGTTCAATTGCGATGTACATGTTGCATGAGATTTGAAAGAATAATTCTTTAACCGTTTGTTCGTTCGTTTTCTGTAACTGCTTAATCCTAAGTAGGGTCTCGGGGAGGCTGGCGCCCATCCTAGCCGACTAAGGGCAAGGGGAGAGGACACCCTGCATAGCTCATCAGGCCATCAACACGCTGACGACTATGCAGCTCCTCTTGTCGAAAGTCAGCAATGGTTCTTTTACATGAAGCTCTCACCATAGACAGTGAGAGACACGGCCGGCCTTTGATAACCCAGTTAGTGCACTCGGGAGACAGTGACAACCCATGGAGAGTGGGACTTGAACCCCCAACCTTAGGATCAATGGTCCAGCACCTTTACCACCAGGCCACCACTGCCCTAGTTCTTTAAGCCAAATCCTAAAAACTATTTGTGTTTATTTAATGTATGAGAACAAAAAAACAAACAAACAAACAAAAAAAGCATGTTTAGGTTTTTTATGAATGTTTATTTTTATTTATTTTTATTTATTTTGAGATGAGTGAACAAGAGGACTATTCACAGCAAAACCAGACAAATCTAATGCCAACAAAGAGGCACTTAGGAGGTGTGTCCCAGGTTCGAGTCCCAGTCTCGAGGGTTTCTGTGTGGACTTTACATGTTCTTCCCGTGTTTGCGTGGGTTTCCTCTGGGTACTCTGGTTTCCACCCACAGTCCAAAAACATACACAGTAGGCTAGTTAGCTGCTCCAAATTGCCCTGAAGTGTAAGTGTGAATGTAAATGATTGTGTGTGTCTTGGCCCTGCAACAGTCTGGTGAGCTGTCCAGGGTATACCCCGCCCCTTGCCCAGAGTTAGCTGAGATGGGCACCAGCCTCCCTAATTAGAATTAAGCGCCTGAAAAAAATGAATGAATGAATGAACTCTATAAAGTCTCCTTCAGCACATCCCATAGACTTTAAACAGGGGTAAAGTCATGACTCCAGGGCTCCAGTTCAATGTATTAAAATTATTCCTCATGCTCCCTGAACCACTCTTTTTCTACTTCAGCCTTAATTTTATATCCGTGCCATCAGGGAATAAAATATATATTGTCCTAACCTGATCATTAAGCACATTCAAGTTGTCAGCTGACTTGATTTTACTGTCATATTAATGTTGCTGAGCCTCAACCTGACCAACAAATGCAATGATCCTGCGCTAATAACAGATTCTAACCAGGGCGAAACCGGCTCCAACAAAATATTACAGTTAATTTCTTTTGGCAAACAGTGTACAGGGATCCCTCAGTACTTTGCATTTCCATTCATGCCGCTCAGTGCATCGGGGTTTTTTTTTTTTTAAGATTCATAGAATTAAAAAATAAGGAAATTAAAGAAGAATAAGGGGAAAAGTTAAGCAAAATGCCACAAAACAAGGCCAATTATGCAAAAATAAATAAATAAATAAATAAATAAAAAACCTAAACAAACAGAAAACAAAAAACAACACAAAGCCTCCCATTAAAACTACTTACATTTTTGTGAGGTGCACATCTGATCTGCATGCGTGCACGCGTGCATCTGTATGTGTATGTGTATTTATATTTTATTTATATCTTATGCATTATTTTTGAATGTTTAATTGTTATGATAAGCATTTATAGCATTGAATATGTATTTGTTGATGTTATATGTACATATACATGAACCTATACGTCAGTCAGGTTGGGGTGATCCGACTTTGCGGAATTCAGGGTCGCGGGGGGGATCGCGGTCCCAATTAATCGCAGAAAGTGAGGGCTCCCTGGATTTCATAAGGTTGGATAAAAAGCATGGGGACATGGGGGTGAATGGTTAGGACATCCGCCACATGACGAGAAGGTCCTGGGTTTTAACTCCCAGGCTCGGTGATAGAGTCCAAGTTCTCCTGTGCTGGGTTTCGTCCAGGTACTCTGGTTTCCTCCCACAGTCCAAAAACAGGCACAGTAGGCAAATTGCCTGTAGGTGTGAGTGTGAGTTTGGGTGGGATTGGTTGTGTGTATACTGGCCCTGCAATGGGTGGTTGGGGCGTACCATGACTTTGCTCAGTGTGAGTGAAGAAACTCACACTGAATTTGTGAATTCAGAATTATACAGAATTATACAGCTCAGCAAATGAATGAGGGGCTGAGTTTAAGTGGGGGACTCATGGTACAGGATCTTCTTCTTCTTCTTCTCCTTTCGGCTTTTCCCTTCAGGGGTCGCCACAGCGAATCATCTGCCTCCATCTCACCCTATCCTTTGCATCTTCTTCTCTTACACCAACTACCTTCATGTCCTCCTTCACCACATCCATAAATCTCCTCTTTGGTCTTCCTCTAGGCCTTCTGACTGGTAGTTCCAACCTCAGCATCCTACTACCAATATACTCACTATATCCCTCCTCTGTACATGTCCAAACCATCTCAATCGAGCCTCTCTGACTTTGTGTTCAAAACGTCTTACATGTGCTGTCCCTCTGATGTGCTCATTCCTGATCCTATCCATCCTCGTTACTCCCAAAGAAAACCTCAACATTTTCATGTCTGCTACCTCCAACTCTGCCTCCTGTCTTTTCCCCAGGCCCACTGTTTCTAACCCATACAACATCGCTGGCCTCATCACCGTCATGTACACTTTTCCTTTCATTCTTGCCGATACGCTCCTATCACACATCACACCGGACACTTTTCTCCATCCATTCCAACCTGCCCGCACATGCATCTTCACCTCTTTTCCACACTCTCCACTGCTCTGGATTGTTGAGCCCAAGTACTTAAAATCCTCCACCTTCCTTATCTCTGCTCCCTGCAACCTCACCGTTCCTCTTGGGTCCTTGTCATTCATACACATGTATTCTGTCTTACTGAGTCTAACCTATATTCCTCTCCTTTCCTGGGCATACTTTCACTTCTCTAGATTTTCCTGCACTTGTTCTCTGCTCTCACTACAGATCACAATGTCATCTGCAAACATCATAGTCCATGGGGAATCTTGTCTAACCTCGTCTGTCAGCCTGTCCATCACCATAGCAAACAAGAAGGGGCTCAGAGCAGTCCTACCTCCACCTTGAACTCTTTTGTCCCACCGACAGCACACCTCATCACTATCTTATATCTCTCAAACATGTCCTGCACCACTCGAACATACTTCTCTGCCACTCCAGACTTCCTCATGCAATACTACAGTTCCTCGCTCGGCACCCTGTCATATGCTTTTTCCAGATCCACAAAGGGACAATGCAGCTCCGTCTGACCTTCTCTGTACTTCTATATTAACATCCTCAAGGCAAAAATTGCATCTGTTGTGCTCTTTCTTGGCATGAAACCAAACTGTTGTTCACTAATGCTGACCTCTGCCCTTAGTCTAGCTTCCACTATTCTTTCCCATAACTTCATCGTATGGCTCATCGACTTTATTCCTTTGCAGTTGCCACAACTCTGCACATCATCCTTGTTCTTAAAAATGGGCACCAGCACACTTCTCCTCCATATCTCTGGCATCCTCTCACTCTCTAAGACCTTGTTGAATGTTCTTGTCAGGAAATCTATTGCCACCTCTCCTAGTCACTTCCATACCTCCACCGGTATGTCACCAGGACCAAATGCCTTTCCATTCTCCATCCTTTTCAATGCCCTCCTCACTTCACCCTTACTAATCTTTGCTACTTCCTGGTCCTCAACGGTCACCTCTTCTCTTTTTCTCTCTCTCATTTTCCTCATTCATCAGCTCTTCAAAGTACTCTTTCCATCTTCCCTGCACACTTCTGTCATCAGTCAATACATTTCCCTGTCTGTCCTTAAATACTTTAACTCGCTGCATGTCCTTCCCATCTCTATTTCTCTGCTGTGCCAACCTGTATAAATCATTTTCTCCCTCGTTACTTTCTAACTGAGCATACAAGTGATCATACGCTCTTTGTTTGGCCTTTGATACCGCTACCTTCGCCTTACGCTGTGTCTCCCTGTACTCCTGTTCACTCTCTTCGGTCCTCTCAATGTCCCACTTCTTCTTAGCTAACCTCTTCCTTTGTACACACTCCTGCACTTCCTCATTCCACCACCAGGTCTCCTTATCTACTCTCCTTCCAGATGGCACACCAAGTACTCTCCTACCTGTCTCCCTCATCACATTAGCTGTAGTTGTCCAGTCATCTGGAAGCACTTCCTGACCACCTAAAGCCTTTTTCAACTCCTCCTTGAAGACAACCCGACACTTCTTTTTTCAGCTTCCACCACTTTGTCTTCTGCTCTGCCTTTGCCTTCTTCACCTTCCTCACCATCAGTGTCATCTTGCACACCACCATCCTATGCTGTTTGGCAACACTCTCACCCACTACTACTTTGCAGTCACTGACCTCCTTCAATTTACATCGCCTGCACAAAGATGTAGTCTACTTGTGTGCTCCTATCTCTGCTTTTATAAGTCACCCTATGCTCCTGTCTCTTCTGGAAGAAAGTATTTACCACAGCCATTTCCATCCTTTTGGCAAAATCTACCAACATATGTCCTTCTGTGTTCCTGTCCTGGATACCAAACCTGCCCATCACTTCCTTGTCCTCTCTGTTTCCTACACCAACATGTCCATTGAAGTCTGCCCCAATGACCACTCTTTCACCTCTGGGGTTACTCTGCATCACTTCATCTAACTCACTCCAGAATCTCTCCTTCTCTTCTAGTTCACATCCTGCCTGTGGGGCATAAGCACTAACAACATTGAACATCACACCTTCAATTTCTAACTTGAGACTCATCACTCTGTCTGACACTCTTTTAATTTCTAGAACATTCCTGGCAAACTCCTCATTCAAGATGACTCCTACTCCATTTCTCTTCCCATCCACACCATGATAAAACAGCTTAAACCTTAAACCCTGCTCCGAAGCTTCTCGCCTTGATACCTTTCCACCTGGTCTCCTGGACACACAGTATGTCCACCTTCCTCCTCTGCATCATGTCAGCTAGCTGTCTACCTTTTGCTGCCATAGTTCCAACATACGCCTCCCGCCTCTCCTTCTTCGACGTCTTCGACCAACAGTAGTCCAATTTCCACCAGCACCCTGTTGGTTAACAGCACTGATGGAGGTCGTTGTTAACCCGGGCCACAACCGATCCGGTATGAGATTCTTTCTTGTGATTCGCATATTTTTTTTGGCATTTGTTTTACGCCGGATGCCCTTCCTGATGCAACCCTCTGCATTTATCTGGGCTTGAGACCGGCGTGAGGGAGAGACACTGGTTTGTGCCCCTCCCCTCATGGCTGCATTCTCATGGTACAGGATGTTATCATTTAATTACATGTCAGGGTGAATTCAAGGCTGATCGCGGAATTTTGGGACATTTTTGAAGGGCACAAATTATGGGATTTATCTATTTAATTATTTGCAAGGCAGGACCTTATTATATTGTGATCAAATCATTGGTAGATCACTTCTATCAGAATTAAAAATAAATACCTTAATGAACTTCTTATTCCTGTCTATACATGACGTGCACTTAAAGAATGAATACATGTGTACACGTGTCTTCTGAAATCATGTTCGTAAACTTAATCAAGAACAAAACAGCTTGCAGAATTGAGTCTGTCCTCAAATGAGTTGAGGATTATTTGTTTCGTACAAGTCGAGCTGACATGGCGAATGGGGTTTTGGAAAGTGCTGACCTCGTTCATTTTAAGACGCTGATGAAGATATTTGCATGTGAATACTTTAATCATTTCTGAGGGCATTTCAGATTTGACCTGTCTGTACAGCGATGAGATTAATAATGAAGTGTGTGTCTGAATTGAAATGTCAAAGGAGATATGTACAAAAAAAAAACATAAAACACGAAAACACGAGCCCATTAATCACCAGGAACTGTAGCGTATGTAATTACTGTATAATAAGCGCAGTGTAATTACTGAATATTACCTTTAAAGCCTTTCTCACTCACTCACATTTCATTCATTCCTTTTATGAACTGCTTGATCCTAATTGGGGTCACAGGGAGGCTACTGCCCATCTCAGCTGACTCTAGATTAGGGCAGCGTACACCCTGGATAGCTAACCAAGCCATCACAGGACAAAAACACACTGACAGCTATATAGCACCTCTTGTTTAGCATGAACCTCACACCATAGACAGTGAGAGACATGGCCGGAATTTGATAACCCAGTTAGTGCACTGGGGGGACAGCAGTGACAACCTGTTGAGTGTGGGGCTTGAACCCCCAAACTTGGGATCAGAACCAAGAGTACCATCAGGACACCACTGCCTCCACTCACTCACTTATTTTCCAAAATGTTTTAATTCTATTAGGGTCATGGGAAAGCCTATCTCAGCCAATTCTGGGTGAACACAAACAACCATTCATCCTCACACCCTCACTTAGGATCAGTTTGAAACTTTGGACTATGAGAGGAAACCTGAGTACCCAGATAAAACCCATGCAACTGAGATATGCAAACTATACACAATAACACCCTCATCAAGCCTGGGACTCGATCCCAGAACCTTGTTGCTGTGACGTGAACCCATGGATGTTTCCTGGTTAATTTTTTTTTAAGTATTGAGTTGTAGCTTAATTTACTTACATTTTAAAATTGTTTGTTTATGTTTGTGTTTAATGCAGCCGTGGGAGGGGGTACAAGCCAGTGTTCACGCTCACGCCAGTCCCAAGCACAGATAAATGCAAAGGGTTGCAACAGGAAGGGCATCCGGGGTAAAAATTTCTGCCAAAATTGTTATGCAAATGATCAAAACGAAATTCATACCGGATCGGTCGAGGACTGGGTTAACAACGACCTCCACCAGTGCTGTTAACCAACAGGGTGCTGGTGGAAATTGGACTACTGTTGGTCGAAGAAGGAGAGGTGGGAGGTGTGTCCGTAGGCAGAGAGAGAAGAGGAAAGGCATGAGTCTAGGACTAAGAGTAGGGACTTTGAATGTTAGAACTATGAAAGGAAAAGATAGAGAGCTGGCTGACATGATGTAGAGGAGGAAGGTGGATATACTGTGTGTTCAGGAGACCAGGTGGAAAGGTAGCAAGGCGAGAAGCTTAGGAGCTTAGGAAGGAGAGGAGATAAGGAGACTTGCTGGTGGAGTGAGGAAGTGCAGGAGTGTGTACAAAGGAAGACGTTAGCAGAAGTGGGACAGGAAGAAGTGGGACATAGACAAGACAGAAGAGAGTAAACAGGAGTACAGGGAGACACAGTGTAAGGCGAAGGTAACGGTGTCAAAGGCCAAACACAGGGTGTATGATGACTTGTATGCTCGGTTGGACAGTAAAGAGGGAGAAAATGATTTCTACAGGTTGGCACAGCAGAGAAATAGAGATGGGAAGGACGTGCAGGAAGTTAGAGTGATAAAGGACAGAGAGGGAAATGTATTGACTGATGACAGAAGTGTGCTGGGAAGATGGAAAGAATACTTTGAAGAGCTGATGAATGAGGAAAATGAGAGAGAAAAAAGAGTAGAAGAGGTGACTGTTGAGGACCAGGAAGTAGCAAAGATTAGTAAGGGTGAAGTGAGGAGGGCATTGAAGAGGATGAAGAGTGGGAAGGCAGTTGGTCCTGATGACATACCGGTGGAGGTATGGAAGTGTCTCGGGGAGGTAGCAGTAGATTTCCTGACAAGAACATTCAACAAGGTCTTAGAGAGTGAGCAGATGCCGGATGAAGGAGAAGTGTGCTGGTGCCCATTTTTAAGAACAAGGGCAACGTGCAGAGTTGTTGAAACTACAGAAGGATAAAGTTGATGAGCCATACGATGAAGTTATGGGAAAGAATAGTGGAAGCTAGACTAAGGGCAGAGGTCAGCATTTGTGAACAACAGTTTGGTTTCATGCCAAGAAAGAGCACCACAGATGCAGTGTTTGCTTTGAGGATGTTAATAGAGAAGTACAGAGAAGGTCAGTAGGAGCTGCATTGTGCCCTTGTGGATCTGGAGAAAGCATATGACAGGGTGGCGAGAGAGGAACTGTGGTATTGCATGAGGAAGTCTGGAGTGGTAGAGAAGTATGTTACAGTGGTGCAGGACATGTATAAGAGATGTAAGACAGTGGTGAGGTGTCGTTGTGACAGAAGAGTTCAAGGTGGAGATGGACACTCGTCAAGTGTCAGCTCTGAGCCCCTTCTTGTTTGCTATGGTGATGGACAGGCTGACAGATGAGGTTAGACAAGATTTCTCATGGACTATGATCTTTGCAGATGACATCGTGATCTGTAGTGAGAGCAGAGAACAAGTGCTTGAACATTTAGAGAGGTGGAGGTATGTCCTGGAAAGGAGGGGAATGAAGGTTATCTTAATTAAGACAGAATACATGTGTGAATGAGAAGGACACAAGAGGAACTGTGTGGTTACAGGGAGCAGAGATAAGGAAGGTGGAGGATTTTAATTACTTAGGCTCAACAATCCAGAGCAGTGGAGACTGTGGGAATGAGGTGAAGAAGTGTGTGTAGGCAGGATGGAATGGTTGGAGAAAAGTGTCCTGTTCAATATGTTATAGGAAGGTATTGGCAAGAATGAAATGAAAAGTGTACAAGACGGTTTTGAGGCCAGCGATGTTGTATGGTTTAGAAACAGTGGCACTGAGGAAAAGACATGAGGCAGAGCTGGAGGAAGCAGAGATGAAAATGTGAGATTCTCTTTGGATGGATTGGATCAGGAATGAGTACATCAGAGGGACAGCACATGTAATAGGTTTTGGAGACAAAGTCAGAGAGGCTAGATTGAGATGGTTTGGACATGTACTGAAGAGGAATTGTGAGTATATTGGTAGTAGGAATCTGAGGTTGGAACTACCAGGCAGAAGGCCTATAGGATTACCAAAGAGATTTATGGATGTGGTGAAGGAGGACATGAAGGTAGTTGGAGTAAGAGTAGAAGATGCAGCGGATAGGGTGAGATGGAGGCAGACCATTTGCTGTGGCGAACCCTGAAGGGAACAGCAGAAAGGAAAAGAAAAAGTTTATGTTTGTATCATGTTTTGTGTGTTGTGATTGTAGCATGGTGGCGTAGTCATTAACATGTCCACCTCAGAGCAAGAAGGTCCTTGGTTTGAATCCTTGGATTTGACAAGAGCGTTCCTTTGTGGAATATGCATGTCTCCCTGAACTTCTGTGGGATTTCTTTGAGTCCCAGTTTCTTCCCACAGATCAAAGATATGCATATTAGGCTAAGTGGTGCTTCAAATTTCCCTGAGGTGAAAGAGTGAATGGTTGTGAGTGTGCGTTGGTCCTGCAGTGGTCTGGTGAGCCGATCAGTCTTCACCCAATTGGCTGTGATGAGCTCCCCTTTCTGCTTGGATCAGTAATTCAGTGAATGTGTGAGAGAGTGGTCACTTTTTTTGGGGCCACGAGTGCTGCAATGCTCCTAAGTGAAAGAGATAAAATGCCCCATGACTGTTCTAGTTGTGTCTTGTGGTGCAGCAGATAAATTTGTAGGTACATACTGACCTCATCGAACAAACTTTACACACAAACACACTCACTGAAATACCACAGGTGCTTCTTACTTGCATATTGTGGGTGTCTAGACAGCTAGACAGCATTAGACAAACTAGTCTGTTCCACTGCACAGAATCTGTGTGTGTGTGTGTGTGTGTGTGTGTGTGTGTGTGTGTGTGTGTGTGTGTGTGTTTGTGAGAGACACAATAACAAGCAAAGATTGACTGGCAGACAAAAGAACAACCAGAGCCGAAAATACTGCACTATAGGTTTATGGCGGTGCTGAAAAAACCACACAGACACACACAGAGTTCTTATTTTTATTTTTATTTTTTTGGGGGTTGTCACGTCTAGAAAATGTTTATTGGTGCACTGTAACTGTTATGGTGTTTTACTGTGTTTTATCGTTTTACAATGTGATCCAAAGTTTACAAGAGTGTGATGAGCATAAACTGGCAAAACAATCTTAAACACAAGAATGACTTTATAAACCTTATCACATATATTACATAACGGGTGTACAACAGGTCACGTGACAATTCCTATGATACGTGTAGGTGTGTTGTACTAAAGCAGGGGTGGCGAACACGCGGCTCTCGAGCCACATGCGGCTCTTGATCAATAAGAATGTGACTCTTTGCCTCCTATCATATTTCTATATACTGTGACTCTTTGCCTCCTATCATGTTTTGTTTTGTTTTTTTTATCTTAAAACACACTTAAATCTTTCAGAGGTTATTAAAAACAAACAATAAATAATATTTTAAAATAATTTTGACAGGTTGGGTGTTTTTTTATGCCGCGTCTGACACATAAGTGACCGCCAATCATCTGAGTGGATGACGTCTAATGCTGGGAAATTAAGTAAACATTTTCTTTGCATGCAGGATTACCCTCTTTGTAAAAATGGCAAAATGCAAAGCTAAACGAAAAAATGAAGATGAACACAGGACATTTCTGGGAGAACGGGAAGATGCTGACTTTTTTATTGAACGCAATGGCAAATCGCTCTGTTTATTATGCAGTACCACGATATCACATTTCAAGGATTCAAATCTTCAGCGACATTTTAGCAACTCCATGCTAATATTGACACGGAATTCCACAAAGGTAAAAAACACCTGACTCAACATGATTGTGTGTATATTTCAATATTCATCAATTTATATTATACAGGCCATATCTATGTATCTGAAGTGTGTTCAGTAGTTGCGTGCATCAGAGCAGGGGAGAAAGAGAGAGAGGTGCCTCTGTGTGTGTGTGTGTGTGTGTGTGTGTGTGTGTGTGTGTGTGTGTGTGTGTGTGTGTGTGTGTGTGTGTCTTAGCAGGTCGTGGTGTGACTCTTTAACTTTCACAGTTAAAAAGTTTGGCACTTTGTGTCTAACTTGTTCGCCACCCCTGTACTAAAGTCATATATTGCGAGACGGAAAATGCCATCATTGACCCGAGTCATGGACATTTGAACATGTTTGGTGTTAAGGTCCATGTTCTACTCCATGTTTTCTATTAAGTTGTTGTTAGGACACCTCAGGATAACATTGCATCTGTATTAACATTAAAAACAAAAAAGAAAGAAATATAGTTCAACTCACAATCAAGAAAAACTTCATTAACGTTGTTTTCTAATCTGTAATAGAAAAGATTTAACGTTCACCAATGTGCCTGAAATAAAAAAAATACATCTTTATTTAAACTCATCCACCTTTCTCTTCAGTCCCATTAGAAATTTTTCCACGTTGTTTCTTGAGCGGTTGTTTGCTGCACTTCATACTGTTTACTTGTGCGAAAAACCGCTACATCATAGCATGACAATGAAAGCATCACTGCCAACTACTGGAGTGGAGGTGCAATCACAGTTTATTCTCGTACATTATTCCAGAAAAGCATGTTCCTCAGTGTCATGCATGCTCCCCAGGTATCACACAACCCAAACACCCCCACCCCCAACATCATACCTTTGAGAAGCACTGGTGTACCCACATTGTGTAACATACAGCTGAGTATCACAGAAATATCACAGGAGGAGTTTTTGTCTTGTCACTTTGGTTATCAAAGGAGGGCAATGTCTCTCACTGTCTATGGTGAGAGGCATGTAAAAGAACCATTGCTGACTTTCGTAAAGAGTAGCTGCAAAGTCGTCAGCGTGTTTCTGTCCCTTGCTAAAAGGGTTGTGACAGGAAGGGCATCCGACGTAAAAACCTCTGCCAAATCAAACGTGCGAATCAGATGATTCGCTGTGGCGACTCCCGAGTAAAAGAGAAAAAGCCAAAAGGAAGACAGAGTTTCATATGAACATCATATATTGTACTTACAGACGTGACCTATTTTTTCATATGACAGATGCACAACACATATTTCACACGTAAACGCTATTACGTGGCTTTCGAATTCGCCTCAGACAAACCTACATCAGTCAGTTCTGTCATAAAGCCACTTAATTCGTACAATGAAACAAAAAGGCCTTTATGCACTTATGCCAGCCTGACACTAGTACGCATTCATGGTACTCCATGGTACGCCAAAGTGAGTACCTTCGCGGGAATTGTGAGCGCCATCATGGGAACAATGTGGAAACTGAGCGAGATGAGTGCTATTGAGGGACATTGCTCACCCAAAAAATGAAACATGTTCATTCATTTTGTCACGCACTCTTTTGCGTACCTTTCTGTGAACTATAAGGAAACTGTGAGGAAACAGTGAGGGCACGTGTAAATGCCCACCACGTCACGGGTAATCAATGCCGCGCGACGTTAACACCTGTATCCTCAATGGTGCTCTTGTGTCCTCCATGGTGTTCAATGACTGCTCAATGTTTCCTCTGATACACTACGCATTGTCCAACATTCACTGTTGGCGGACCAGGGAGTGAGTTGTGGACAGAACTGTGTTTCTCACTGTTTCCTCAAGGCTGATCATAGTCTACTCTAAGCTGCTCACCTTTAAGTTTGGGTGAACATTCTGGCCAAACTGCTGCCTCCTGGTCAACCATTCCCTCACCTACACTGTTCTGGCTTTGCTCTTCTTTGATCGAGTTGATCTGCTGGTAGTATCAGGTGTGGATTCGAGCTGCTTACATATGTCATTGTCGTAGTCTTCGATTAGTAGTAATGCGGCAGCACCTGCAAGAAAACACTTTGTTGATTCAATGCCATTTTCTCAGCATCTCTAGAGTTCATCATCTTGACGACTACAAGAATGAATGGTGGATGAATCCAGCTACCCAATATATATATATATATATATATATACTTGTGAGGCGTGACAAGGCGTGTCATAAATGGAAGCGCGGTCACCTTTTTAGTGTGATGTGGAGCAAACTTGTCTGGCCATTGAGTGACGTTGAGGAACTTGGAGCAACCCAGCACAAACCAGTCGCAAAAATACCGCAGTGGTGAGGAATCGAGTGGAACGTCGCGGAACATCCTCAAAGGTACGAATGAGCAAGCGATGAGCAAAGCTTATTCCTCTCTGACACAAACTGTTTGATTTAAAATGCATACTCGTGTCAGGCTGGCTTTAGTATAGCATCATCTCATTCTCACTCATTTGCCAAACCACTTAACCCTGGTAAAGTCACCGGGAGGCTGGAGTCTATCTCAGATGACCTGGGGCGAAGGTGGGGTGCACCCTGAACAGCTTGCAAGACCATGACAGAGCCAACACATACACATACACATACACACACACACACACACACAAAACCATTTACACTCACATTCACACCTGGGGCAAATTTGGAACAGCCAATGAGCCTGATGTTCATGTCTCTGGATTGTAGGAGGACACCAGAGTGCACTGAGTGCAGTCACAGCGAGGACTCCATACAGAAATGCCCATGACTTGGGATTTGAACCCAGAACATTCTTGCTGTGAGGTGCATGTAATTTTGCAATTGTTCCATCTTGGAGTTTGATGGAACTTCCTTTGAAACCAGAAAACTTGTTTTTGTTCTTTCATGAGTAAATCTCCAGTGGGGTTCAGTGCTGGAAAAGATGAACTAGCATCCAGGCTGATGCTGGCACACAAATAGGTTTTACAGCTCCGAGCATCGCATGCTCTTCTGCTTTTATTTTTGCTCGACCCAACAATCTCATTAGCACTTGGCCTCCACCTATACAGCTAATATCACATCAGGCTTGTTAATATAGTAAAGGTCAGAGAGTCAAACTCATTTGCACAGAACTATTTTAGAACTCATAACACATTTTCTCAACAAATCACACTTGCCTGCAGTGGGAGTCGCAGGGATGGACCAAGACTCTGTAGGTTTATATATCTTTCTTGCCGCCACATTGTCCTGAATTCCTCCTCTCTGAGAGAGACTTGCTTCTCAGGGCAGCAAAGCAGCTTTAATCTGTCCCCAGTTCTCCATCTTATTTAATACAGTAATCCCACATTATTCGCAAGGGTTGCGTTCCGGCCCTTCCCGCGGATCCTGAAAATCCGTGACGCGGTTTTAAAACCCTATCTATGATATTACATGCGCTAAAATATGCTTGTTAAACACATTCTACGCACAGTCTTACTCATTAATACAGTAATAATGCAGTAAAATGTAGTAATGATTAAGTAAAAACTTTTAAATTTTGTACTGTGATAATATTTATGAATAAATAAATCGCTTAGGCTCCAGAAGCTAGAGAAGATGCAGGGCGTTTGAGTGACATCATAGGGCTTAAATAATCAGTAAACACACACTAAAGACGTGAATTCGCAATTCAAGCAATCACGTTGATGACATGTGTGCGAAGGTGAAAGAAAGAGGTGTTACACATCGTCTGCAGCCAATCAGCAGGAGGGAGAAACAAACGCTCTCAGCCATTGGCTAAATTTGAATCACGTGCCAAGAACATCCATGTTTGCCGCTGATCCGCGAGTATGCAGGGCTGTGAGCACTGAACGGCGAATGGGTGAGGGCCTACTGGACAGACTGTTTCTCTATTTGTGTTCTTGTCTCTGTTTTTATTCCTACGGACCTGTGACGCATCATCGGTCATCGTCCAAGTACTAGCCAAGTACAATGTAAATACCTGTGTTCTTGCTCCTCCCATTTTACCAAAGATGCATTGAGGTGATGACTTGTATGAACTTATGACCAAACGTAACTGTGTGCTTCATGTCAAATTTTGTTTTTTTTATTCATTTTTTTCCCCCGTTCATTTCATGTTTCATGTCAATCAGAACTGCTGTCGTCCTTAACAACAACAATCTCCGACAAACTGGCTTTTTACACGCATGCCACAGATCTTGGATAGTACTTGTTAATATTTATCCATTGATTCATCCATCTATTTGCGGAACTGCTTAATTCTACGGGGGTCATGAGGAGGGTGGAGCCTATCTCAGCTGACACTGGGTAGAGGCAGGGTACACCCTGAACAGCTCACCAGACCATCGCAGAGCCAACACACACATTCATTCACACAATCATTCACACTCACAACTCAGGGCAATATGGAATAGACAATAAATATAATATGCATGTCTTTGGACTGCAGGATGAAACCAGAGTACCTGGAGGAAACCTATGCAATCACGAGGAGAACACGTGAGCTCTACACCGAAACTCTCTCGCTGAGTTAATATTTATTGCTATTTTACAATTAAATTACAAGATATGGTCTGGTCCTATATCTCTGTCTCGTAAATCTACTTGCTTTCTCTTGCACTTTGATCTTTATGTTGTTGCACTTGGGTTTTCTTTTTTTTGTTGTTGTTGTTATTTGTTTGTTTTTTTACTTGCTTGTAGTTTGTATTGTGGTCCTGGAGAAAACTGATGTGTGCCTACTGAAATCAATTGACAAGCAACGCTGTTCTCAAGCTTAGTTTTATCTCCACAGGTCATGCTGTAGCCACATACCTACCACCCATCTCCTTCCACAAAGGAAGTCGAGCACCAGAGATTATTACACAGTTGTCCAGCAGCTCCGCTGATGAGACCTGTCAGGTGGGGATGAGATTCCGGATTGCCCTTTTGGTTGCTCTGAGAGAATCTCAAAGCCGGGACATTATAATTGAGTTCCCGTGAACTGTCACCTACTACAAAACCCTGAGAAATTAATAGAGTTTTCAGTAACTCAGTAAGAAAAGCCTGAAATTCCCTTTTTTTTTTTTTTTTGGTGATATATTCCATCTTGCAAGTGTCTATTCTGCTCCGTGATGAGTTTTTACACTCCACTAACTTCCTGCTGGTTCCGGTCCTCAATGCATCATCAAAAAGTGGACTATTTTGCATTCTAAAGAGGGTGCTTTCTGCACCTTTTAAATAATTTGGCTCCAATCTTTCAGAGTTTTTTTCTTTCCATGTGTACTGTTACATATTGAAATTTAGAATAGAAAAAGTGCCCCGTGAAACCAGCCAAAAAGACAAACAACGACATACAATAAATACAATTTAATATTATTAACAGAATAAGGCAAAATAATAGCTTACAGTTTAGATCTAAATAAGAAAATAAGAATAGTCACAAAGCAGCTGCAGTATGGGAAACTAAGAGACTGGTGGTCAAAAGTTAGGAATCCCGCATATCAAAAGAAACGAGTGATGATAATCCTCGCGTTGGCTGTGGATGAACGCGGATGATGGACTTGGGTGATGAAGTCTTGAATGATGAAACTTGGATGATCCGCCTTAGATGATCCATCTTAGATGATCCCCCCCCCAGTTGGTTGACAACGGGTCCTTATATAGATTCTCTCAAGTTTGGGAATGTTTCTTTTCCTCAAATGTTCTAATCACATGACCCATCACAGGGCACATGCGCAATTAAGCCAATCTCAAAGTTTCGCTAATATGCTGGAAAGTTCCAGACCCAAATAGACTATGCATGCAAAATAACTGTGACCCCAAAACAGCTGAGTAATACCACGTGTTACCATATACAGCACACTAGCTGAATATAATTACATACTCACAACGTTTATACATTCATTATATTTATATTTATTTTTGCATTTACAGTAGTACCTCACATTACGAAATTAATCCTTTGCAAAGCCTTTTTCGTAGTCTGGATTTTTCATAAGTAGAACTGCACTTTAAATGTAAAATGTGTGATTCATTCCAAGGCCCCCAATACTACCCTTTAAAAATGATAAAAGCAAACCTTTTAAGGTACTTACTTCATGTTGACCATGTCTTCTTAACAGAGTTATAATCTTACAAATGTTTATGCAAGGTTAAAAGCCTGAGCCAAAAATAAAGTTGCAATGAGCACACTCGAAAAACTCATGAACAAGCTGCTGCTTAAGGGAACTGTGTCATCCATCCTAGCCAATGGGAGGCCAGCGGGGCAGGATGTTGGGAGATAGCCAATGGGAGGGAGCTGCGCCATCCCTCCTAGCCAATGGGAGGCCAGTGGGGCGGGATGTTGAAAGATTGTCAATGGGAGAGTAGCCCGTGCATTGTTTGAGTGTTTGAATGGCGCATTTGAATGTTTGAGTGGCACGTTTGGTGCATTTCATAAGGAGAACTTGTTTCATGTATGGAGACAAACAATTTTGGAAAATGTTTTTCGTAACCTGGATTTTTCGTTTGCTGGGACTATCGTAACGTGAGGTACCACTGTATACATTTATTATTTACAGACCCATAACAGTACAGGTTCATCTTCAGCCCTTAGACTGCAACCAGACAACTGACATTGTGGTTTGCTCTGGACCTTCTATCGGACCTCGGCTGAGCAATGTTACGAAAAGATAAACCCACGTTTGCAATCTCTCTGGCCATCCTGACTTTGTTTGTCATAGCCAAGCCTAGGCTCCTCATTTACATCATGATGTTTGTACAAGTCATGTCTGCATAAACTAGACTCAGGCTTTCAGTCTCTAATGCTTTAAAGCGCGAAGTAGCGAGAGATCCCTGAACTTACTTTTTTAGACCAAAGTCATCACTTTATTGGTCATGCATTTAAGGGATAGGGTGTTATTCCTGTTTTGTAGAATTGCATACAGCCATACTACCATAATGGTGCCATAGTTAGCAAGTCCACCTCAAAGCAAGAAGGGCCCTGATTTGATTCTTGGGCTCGGGTGTTTTGGGTGTTTCTCTGTTGCGTGGTCGCCCCGTGTTCGCAGGAGTTTCCTCCAGGCACCCGGATTTCCTCCCACAGTCCAAAAACATGCACAGTAAGCTAATTCACTGTTGTAAGTATAAATGTTTCTATCTGTGTTGGTCTTGGAGTGCACTGGTGAGCTGCCTAAGGTGTAACCCGCCTTGACCCAGAGTCAGCTGTAAGGAGTGCCAGCGTTCCCTAATTAGGATTAAGCAATATAGAAAATAATTAAGTGGATGATGATTACCAAATCTAGACTCTGCCTCACCCCCAACTCATAGATATTACTTCTAGAAATGTCCTACGTTTTGATATTGGTCGTATCAATAACTACAGAAGCTCCCCGACTTACGTTTTTAATTGGTTCCTGGACGGCCGAACGTAAGTTGAAAATGAACGCAAGTTGTTACAGTGACGTATGACGTGTGATGTTTGACGCTCATACTGTACTATACATCCATAAATACCATTACTGTATCTCATAAAACACCCCTAAATCAATTATTATAAACATAACATTGTAAAATAATATCAAATATCAAATAATATCAACATTAATTTCAAATAAGTCACTTATTTATACCGAGTTACTTTACATGAAGCTGAAAACCGTCAATCAACGCTTACAATATGTGAAGCGCTCAATACCGAAAGTAGTGAACTTGCTGTGGGTTATACAGACTTTCAATCTTTCAAGTGCACAAGGGTGCTGTTGAACTCGTTTAGAACACAGCCTGCACTGATTCAAAGTGGAGCAAAGTCAGCAAAGCTTTTGTGTAAGTAAGGAAACTTGATTCAAGTGATGCAGACAAAGAACAAGTACAAATTCTAATGAATATTAATATAAAAATAAGTATACACTCCTAGGATTCTGCTAAAAGATAATAAATATCTGTAATTGTTTGGGTTTTCATTTTACAACTGTCTTTGCTTATCTGAGTATGCATGATAGATTGTGCAGATCTGAGCAGATAGTTAATTCATCTCTGTGTGTGAGACTTGCACCCATGCTAGTAGGCTTACACTTCTGACCAATCATATTTCTTCGGGTTACAAAAGTCCACAAAACAGTGTAAACACAAAGATCACAGAGACGACGTCTTAACACAAGGGCAACAGACTATATAATATATATATATATATATATATATATATATATATATATATATATATATATATATATATATATATATATATATATATAAACACACATACACACACTCAGTCTGTAGTAAACTGTGTAAACAATGTACAAACAATGTAGTAAACATTGTGTAAACAATGAATGCAGCATCATTGCGTGATTACGTCAGCATACTACATAGGTACGTCTAAACTCAAAACTTGACTTTTTTTTGGAAAAAAAAAAACGTAAAATCGAAAAAAACGTAAAATGGATGAATGTAAGTCGGGAGCATCTGTATTGTAAAAAAAAAAATAATAATGTTTAAAAATGAAGTATTGATTGGTCTAAACGCTCTAAAACTGTGTGGCGTTAAGAGGAGAAATATAGGAGAAATATATTCCTATTATTAACAGATTTACAGATATTGAACATGTATTTATACACTAGAGGATTTTTATGAGCATTACGCATACATTTTTAGTTTATTGTGAAAACCTCTGGTCTCTAGTTCAGAAGGGAAAGTCCCCAGCACGTGTAAATAGGGTGGGAACTTTGCTATCAGGTGTATTTAAAGGTGCGCTGACAAACTGGTGGAACTCAGAGAAGGTCTGGACTTGGTCTGAATAGCTCAGAGACTATTTTTTCCTTTGTTTCTATCTCGAACATTACAGGTAAGACTTTCTCTAATGAATCTGTGTAAGATATAATATTCTTATACATTAAGTGCAGTATCTTGGATCATATAGTTCACGTGCGTAATGTCGATCAGTCAATGTGATATTTTTACAGTTAAGCAATGGTAATTTATTTACAATCCCTTTTTACTCTGCAGAATAATGAAGACTCTGCTCCTGACTCTGTTTCTGGCTTTGATGCTGATGAGTGGTGAGAATTAAAAGAGCTTAAAATAAAGGTTTAAAGTGAAATAAAATAAAATTAGATTTTAAAATTAGATGTCCGCCTCACAGCAAAAAGTTCCTGGGTTTGATTCCCAGCCTGGGTATCAGGGCAGAAGTGTATGTGTGTGTGTGTGTGTGTGTGTGTGTGTGTGCGTGCGTGCGTGTGTGCGTGTGTGTGTGTGGAGAGATTAAGAGCGGTTTTAAAAGTACTTTATTTTTGCAGAAAGTTTATTATGGAATTTATTTTAAGTTTATTATTAATATCCTGTTATCATCTTTTTTCTTTTCCATTCTGTTACAGGTTCTGCTCTGAAGTGCAACTATTGTATTGCATCTAATGGTGGCCGTTGTACAACCACTACTCAAACCTGCAGCAGAAGGACAGACATCTGTATCTCCGCTCGATTCACCGTCAACCCCTGTATGTCTCCTTTTGTATTTTTAAGGTTCTGTGTGCTTCTGTGCTTTGCTTTACTTTGGTTGCACACACACACACACACACACACACACACACACACACACACACACACACACACACACACACACACACACACACACACACACAGTTTAGAAAATAATTTTAACATGAAATACCAAAACATACATGAGCAAGCAGATGTGCTTCTTTATTAATTCATGACTAATTTGCCAAAACCCCACCCCCACCTCCTTGGCTTATTTTCAAACCAACACCCCCCTCCCACCTCCGCCCCACTCAGCCCCACCCCTCTTTTAATTCACCATTGGTTGAGCTGCTATGCTGCTATGCATCCCCTGGAAGCCCTGCCCACACCTGCAACAATTTGCAGCATGTTAACTGTATGACGTTGTGCAAAAGGATTTACACTGACCATTAAATGTTCTTTATTTCTTTAGATGGACATTTCAGACGATGCGGCACTATGTCAGAGTGCCGCGGTCTACAGCAATCTCGACAGGTTGTGGCCCGCTGCTGTCGGAGAAACCTTTGCAATAGTTAAAATAAACAATATATTCAGCAACATAGGGGGTATATTATCTTCTGTATCTGTGTCTGTTTTACGTAAATAAAGTCCAAAAATCCTGTACTGATGAAATGTATTTTAAATAAAGTCTTATTTTAATTCATTTTTGAGCTACTATATGACTATATTATTATATTACGATATTACTTCTTCTTCTACTTCTTCTTTTCCTTTCGGCTTTTCCCTTCAGGGGTCGCCAGGGCAAACCATCCACCTCCATCTCACCCTATCCTCTGCATCTTCTTCTCTTACTCCAACGACCTTCATATCTTCCTCCACCACATCCATGAATTGTCTCTTTGGTCTTCCTCTAGGCCTTCTGCCTGGTAGTTCCAACCTCAGCATCCTACTGCCAATATACTCACTATCCCGCCTCTGTACATGTCCAAACCATCTCAATCTAGCCTCTCTGACTTTGTCTCCAAAACCTCTAACATGTGCTGTCCCTCTGATGGACTCATTCCTCATCCTATCCATCCTCATTACTCCCAAAGAGAACCTCAACATTTTCATCTCTGCTACCTCCAGCTCTGCCTCCTGTCTTTTCCTCAGTGTTTCTAAACCATACAACATCGCTGGCCTCAACACCGTCTTGTCCACTTTCCCTTTCATTTTATATTACTATATTACTTTATTGACATGTTACTGTAATATGCACAATGGCTACCACGTCCACCTCACAGCAAGAGGATCCTGGATTCGAGTCCTGGGCTCAGCTTCGGTATTTCTGTTTGAAGTTTACATATCCCCTTTGTGACTTTTGACTTTTCGACAAGAGTAGCTGCAAAGCCGTCAGCGTGTTTCTGCCCTGCGATGGCCGAGCAAGCTGTCCAGGGTGTACTCTGCCTGCTCCTAGAGTCGACTGGGATTTGCACCAGCCTCCCCGCAATCCTACACGAACCTCGGTTGATAGTCATTAACCCTGAGCCTATCTCGGGAACCTTGTGGATGTGCCATGCTGAGCATTCCAAGTGGTGTTTTTTTACTTTTCTGTGGCGGGTCCTTGAATAAAAGCATTTCAGGTGTGAGTTTTGGGCGTGTCCTTCACATTATTGATTGAATTAACCTTGTTTAAAGCAGCCCAATAAGCTGCAGCAAGACTAACATATGAGTTTATTGGTATATTAGTGGTATACTTATAGTTTAATTATATATAGTGTACAGGGAAACGTCACTCATTAATTTTCTCAGTTTTATAATCGTAAGGGTCACGAGTAGGCTGGGACCCATCTCAGCTGACTATGGGTGAAGGTAGAGTACACCCTGGACAGCTCACCAGGCCAATGCAGGGCCAGCACACAAGAAACCATTTACTGCTGGGCATGTTTTTGGACCGTGGGAGGAAACCCAGAATCCTGGAGGAAACTCACACATGAACACGGAGAAAAAGCAAACTCCAGGGAAACGTTTAAAAATG
>CM045743.1:8906439-9026439 GCA_024760905.1 Plotosus lineatus
AAAACCATATAACAAAACTCTCTGATCTCTTTATACAAGTAAGCTTCATCAACTCTGCCCTCATCATCATCATCTTCATCTATATCCTGCTCAGCAGATAAGATCACATCTTCTTCACACGCACTAGTCATTACACTTTTATTAACAGATGCCTCTTCTTCATCAACATCAAAATCAAAATATTCATCAACACAGCTGGTATAGTCATCATCCGTTTGTATATATGTAAAAGGAATGAAACATTTAAGTATTTTTCAGGTCGTGACCAATTTACGTACAAAACTAAACAACCCATGATCCAGCATGTCCAGTCCAGACAAGACACAAATCACACAAATCAAATCATCAAAAAAATTCCATAATCAAATTTTTCATGCAGAGAAAAATACCAATACTTACACAATACTCATGTTACGTTTCTCAAGTACATAATACTGAGCATATGGGATTTTCTTTGACTGGTTTGCAATGGAATCACGTCTTTCTTAATATTCCAGCAGTTTTAGCAGACCTGAGGTATCACACACACTCACTCACACACACACACACACACACACACACACACACACACACACACGCACGCACGCACGCACATACACACACACACACACACACACACACACACACACACACACACACACACACACACACAGACAAAGACTGTGAAAAGTGGGTGACTGCTCATTTGTGCAGCTATCGCACCATTTGCACTCATTTGCCCCACTCACTTCAGGCACTACTTTTTTCACATTTTACAGAACCAGCCATACATATATTTTCTTCCATTCACATTTCACTAGTTCATCTCGATGTTGCTCATTTTATCGTTTGCACACTGTGTGTGTGTGTGTGTGTGTGTGTGTGTGTGTGTGTGTGTGTGTGTGTGTGTGTGTGTGTGTGTGTGTGTGTGTGTGTGTGTGTGTGTGAAAAAGAGAGAGAGAGAGAGAGAGAGAGAGAGAGAGAGAGAGATAAATAATCTTCAAAGCCAAATTCTAGCATCGAATTTAACATCTATACTAATGCTGCTAGACATCACAGATGACATTTCACTCTCCTTTTCCAGAAATTATGTGTATTCACAATCTTATAAATAAACTTACTTACAGTTATTGAAGAGAAAGTCGGAGATAAGTTTCTCATACGGAATACTAGAGTCAGGAAGTAAACTGGAAGTTAACTTGTGAAGGGCACTGAGCATGTGCAAGTCCGAGCTGACCAATCAGTGTGCTCTTTTCAGATCTTCCTTAGCAACTAGCCTGCATTGTTTACGTGCCTATTGTCTTTGTAGCCTTTATTTTATTCACTGAAATGGCATTTTAATATCAAAACAGTATCCAAAATGGAAAGACTACTTCATGACCTTTCTTCTGGTGTATGAATTATCGTGTCTCTTGTACCGAAATCGGTGAATAATTGCAACAAAATCCAGTAAGTTTGCTCATGTTTTTATCTCGTTTTATGAGGGTAATCGTCAGAAAAATGGCAATAAAAGACATTTTTAGCGAGTTTTAGTCGATTTCATGTGAGCAAGTGATAGTTGAAGACTTGTTTTAATAGTTTATGCAAAAATCCGAATTTCGATAAAAATGGACCATTTTTACTTTGCTGGCCTTTATCTCAAAAGTGGTCTGTTCGACAAGCGTCTACTTTCTGTGGAGCACCTCACATAGTACTATATTACTAAATTAATAAATTACCGTATTTCTATATTACTGCATTACTATATTACTATGTTTCTATATTACAATATTACCGTATTACTATATTACTAAATTACCGTATTCCTACATTACTATATTACTATACAGTGATACCTCTGCTCACGAACATAATTGGTTCCCAGAAAGTGTGTGTGAGGCGAAAAGTTCGTCTTCCGAACATTTATTTCCCATAAGAAACCATTAAAAGGAGAATAATCCGTTCCCAGGTTCCCATAAAACATAATTTTCTACTAAATAAGCCTTAAAACTACACAAAAATATACCTTATTTTATGTATAATAAATGTGCTATTGTATTGTAATTAAAGAAATAAACTGTACTGTATAATAAAGTGGTTTTATTACCTTTGTGATGGTAGTTGATGGCTTGATGGAATGGAGTGGGAGGAGGAGGGAGGGAGGGACTTACTGTTTGGAAGGAGTGTTTGGAAACGCCTACTGTTTGGAAACACCCTTAGCCACACACGCACCCTTAATAGCTTCCTTGTTCTTAAGGATGGGAGCAATGGTAGACTTAGCGTACTGGTACTGGGACGCTGAGTCACACAAACGCACACCTCGTTCGTGTTTTTCAATGATCTCTGCCTGTGGTGGGGTCTTTTTCGGTCCCATAATAGCAAAAGTACACTCAATATGGTCCAAAATGTCTAGCAAACACAAACCACTTCCGCATTCAAAGAAAGGGGGTGACGAACTGTGACGCCGTGAGCGTGCGTCAGCTTCTCGTGGCCGCCACCGTGGCGCTGTTCGACCGCGTAGTTTGATTCGTCCACCGAAAACTAGTTCGTCAGCAGAGACTATATGCTCGCAAATTTAATGTTCTTGAGGCGAAAAGTTCGTGAGCTTAAGCGTTCGTCAGCGGAGGTTTTACTGTATTACTATATTACCCTAGTACAATATTACTATATTACCGTATTATTACTATATTACTGCATTACTATATTACTATATTGCTACATTACCGTATTACTATATTACTGCATTGCTATATTACTATGTTACTATATTCCTATATTACTACATTACTATATTGTAAATTACGGTATTACTATGTTACCATATGACTATATTACTATATTAATAAATTACCATATTACAATATTACTATAATTACTGTATTATCGTATTAGTATCTTACTGTATTATGAAATTACTATACTATTTTATTACTGTATTACTGTAATACTAAATTACCATATTACTATATTATTATATTACCGTATTACTATCTTACTGTATTACTATATTATTATATTACTATATTACTATGTTACTATATTACCGTATTACTGTATTACTATATTATTATATTACTATATTATGAAATTACTGTATCACTATCTGACTGTATTACAGTAAAACCATTTTCTTGAGTTTCCGTCCCTGAGATACGAAACAACCCCATCTTACGAAAAGAAATTCAAAATTCAAACGCGCCAATCAAAATTTCACATGACGCGCGAATTGCTCTCTCATTGACTGTCTCTCAACATCCCGCCCCGCTGGCCTCCCAGATAGAGACAGAAGGAAGCTTCACTATTTAGTTTTTAGTTTAGTTTTTTTTTTAAGTTGTTTTAATTCAGTAAATGGTCAAGCAGAGAATGCGCTTTAAATTCCACATCTTGTGCACATGGCCCGCAGCGCGCGCACTGTTCAAAGTAAAAGAAAATTATTTAATTAAAAATGTTTAATAATGGTTTAATTAATAAATATGTTCATAAAATGGTTTAATATGTTAATAAAATGTTTAAATGGTTTATTAAATAGTTTTCTTTTACTTTGAACACATATTTCATACAAAATTGGTGTACTTTTATCATTTTTAAATGGTTTATGGGGTTTATAAAGTCCAAAGACTGGAGCCTTGGCACGAATTAGGCGTTTAACATGTAAGATGCGACCCCTACTTACGAAATCCCTGCGTTACGAAGAGGGCTCTGGAACGGATTAATTTCGTAAGTTGGGAGCCGACTGTACTATATTTCTAAATTAGTATATTACTACATTACTTTATTACCGTATTACTGTAGTCTGCACAATGGTTACCACGTCCACCTCACACTAAGAAGATCCTGGATTCAATTCATGGGCTCGGTTTAGGTATTTCTGTTTGAAGTTTACATGTTCTCTTTGTGCTTTTCTTGGTGCCCCACTCTCAACGGGTTGTCACTATTCCCCCAGTGCAGCTAACTGTGTTATAAAAGACCGGCCATGTCTCTCACTGCCTATGGTGGAAGGTTCATTGAAACGAACCATTGCTGACTTTCGACAAGAGTAGCCGCATAGCCGTCAGCGTGTTTCCGCCCTGCGATGGCCTGGCGAGCTGTCCAGGGTGTACTCTGCCCTCGCCGGGAGTCGGTTAGGATGGGTGCCAGCCTCCCTGCAATCCTAATTAGGATTAAGCGGTTAAAGAAAATGAATGATTTAATGATTGTTTTAATAACTCAAAGGAAGCCACACAAGTATGGATCTAGGAGCAAAGTGCATTGTGGGCAGAGACAGAAAGAAAAACATTTTTCATTAGCTGGTTTCAGAATCTTTACACGAACAGCAGAGAGAAATGTCTTATAAAGATCTGCTTCTCGTTTTGACATTTTTGGAGGGATTTTCCCCTGATTTTTCATCCCTAGTTCTCACTTGTCAGGTTTTACTTCCTGTTACCAGACCATCACTAACCAGGGCGGGGTGTAAGCAATCATGTGCCGTATTTGTGATATGTGATGCTACCACTTCTATCTTTATAAAAAAGTGCAGTATGTGTGCATTCACAATGTTGAGGTTCTCTTTGGGAGTAACGAAGATGGATAGGATTAGGAATGAGCACGTCAGAGGGACAGCACATGTAAGACGTTTTGGAGACAAAGTCAGAGAGGCTAGATTGAGATGGTTTGGACATGTACAGAGGAGGGATAGTAAGTATATTGGTAATAGGATGCTGAGGCTGGAACTACCAGGCAGAAGGCCTAGAGGAAGACCAAAGAGACGATTCATGGATGTGGTGAAGGAGGACATGAAGGTCGTTGGTGTAAGAGAAGAAGATGCAAAGGATAGGGTGAGATGGAGGCAGATGATTCGCTGTGGCGACCCCTGAAGGGAAAAGCCGAAAGGAAAAGAAGAAGAAGACGTGTGCATTCACACGAGGCCCATTGATTGGCTGGTGATTGCTGAAAGTGAGCGGAAGGTGAGAACTTGTGAGAACACAACCAGTTAGCGCTTATGGCGGTGGATGACTACATGCATCACCCTGGATACAAACCTTGGTTGATAGTCGTTAACCCTGAGCCTAACTCGAACCTTGTGGATGTGCCATGCTGAGCATTCCAAGTGGTGTTTTTTTACTTTTATGTGGTGGGTCCTTGAATAAAAGCATTTCAGATGTGAGTTTTGGGCGTGTCCTTCATATTATTGATTGAATTAACCTCGTGTAAAGCAGCCCAATGAGCTGCAGCAAGACTAATAAACGAGTATATTAGTGTATTAGTGGTGTACTTATAGTTTAATATGTATCGTGTACAGGGAAACTTCATTCATTCATTCATTCATTCACTCATTCATTTTTTCATCGTACTAGGGTCATGAGCAGGCTGCCACACTTCTCAGCTGACTATGGGTAAAGGTAGGGTACACCCTGGACAGCTTGCCAGGCCACTGCAGGGCCAACACACACAAAACCATTTACACTCACGAGCCTTCTGTGCATGTTTTTAGACCGTGGGAAGAAACCCACACATGAACACGGAGAACTAGCAAACCTCAGGGAAACGTTTATAAATGAAGTATTGATTGGTCTAAATGTGCTAAAACTGTGTGGTGTTATGAGGAGAAATATTGATGAGAAACCTATAGAAGTGTGATCTGATCACGCTCTTTCAAAAGAGACGATAATAGTCAATATATTCCTGATATTAACAGATTTACAGACATTGAACATATATTTATACACTGGAGGATTTTTATGAATATTACTCGTACATTTAATAGAAAACCTCTCGTCTCTAGTTCAGAAGGGAAAGTCCCCAGCACGTGTAAATAGGGTGGGAACTTTGCTATCAGGCGTATTTAAAGCTGCGCTGACAAACTGGTGGAACTCAGAGAAGGTCTGGACTCGAAGCTCAGAGACTAGTTTTTCCTTTGTTTCTATCTCAAACATTACAGGTAAGACTTTCTCTAATGAATCTGTGTAAGATATAATATTCTTATACATTAAGTGCAGTATCTTGGATCATATAGTTCACGTGCGTAATGTCGATCAGTCCATGTGATATTTTTACAGTTAAGCAATGGTAATTTATTTACAATCCCTTTTTACTCTGCAGAATAATGAAGACTCTGCTCCTGACTCTGTTTCTGGCATTGATGCTGATGAGTGGTGAGAATTAAAAGAGCTTAAAATAAAGGTTTAAAGTGAAATAAATAAAATAAAAAATGTGTGTGTGTGTGTGTGTGTGTGTGTGTGTGTGTGTGGAGAAACTAAGAGTGGGTTTAGAAGTACAGTCACCGCCGTACTTACGAAACCCCCTGGATATGAAAACTCCAGGTTACGAAGAGCATTTTCCTAAGTTTTCGTCCTCTGTATACAAAAACAGCCCCCTCTTACGAACAGTGCTGAACACGCCGTTCAAAATTCAAACACACCAATCAAAATTTCACACAATGCCCGAGTTGCTCTCTCATTGGCTGTCTCCCAACATCCCACCCTGCTGGCCTCCCATTGGCCATGAGGCAGCTGAATGGTACTCATACTTCCTGTTTGTCACAAGCATGAAGGAGAGTTCACTGTTGGTTTGTTTTGAGATCATTGCAGCGTTATATTTCGTTATCGCCGAAACCCCTCTACAATCAGGACGATATTGAAGCAGAAGGAGTATGGAAACAGAGAGCTCCATGGAATAAGACCTCCGATCTCACAAGGAAGCAAGTTCATATTGAATCAGGACCTGTGATCTTTCAAACAGGTACTGTAATTATGCTTTAAATACAACATCCCGTCCATTTAAACATTTAAATAGAATTGTTCCGTCAGCTGCGCGTTGCGTGTAGGCGGAGCCCGCATTCGGCAAAACACACCATAGAGACGGAGTTTTGTGTGTGTGTGTGTGTGTGTGTGTGTGTGTGTGTGTGTGTGTGTGTGTGTGTGTGTGTGTGTGTGTGTGTGTGTGTGTGTGTGTGTGTGTGTGTGTGTGTCTGTGTGAGATAAAGAGAGAGCGAGAGAGAGAGAGAGAGAGAGAGAGAGAGAGAGAGAGAGTCTGTGTGTGTGTGTGTGTGCGTGTGTGTGTGTATGTATGTGTGTGTGTGTATGTGTGTGAGATAGAGAGAGAGAGAGAGAGAGAGAGAGAGAGAGAGAGAGAGAGAGATACCCTTAGAATGTCCGATCCTTCAAGGAATCAAGTTAAAGTTGAGTTCGGACCTCTGATCTGTCAAGCATGGAGTGCACTTTGAATTCCCCGTATTAAAATGCTTCGGCGTCCTGCGTGTGGGCGAAGCCCGCATTCTGTACCTGTATTCTGTATGTGTATTCTGTGTGTGTGTGTGTGTGTGTGTGTGTGTGTGTGTGTGTGTGTGTGTGTGTGTGTGTGTGTGTGTGAGAGAGAGAGAGAGAGAGAGAGAGAGAGAGAGAGAGAGAGAGAGAGAGAGAGAGAGAGATCGAGAGATAGAGCGAGACAGTGTTGTGTGTGTGTGTGTGTGTGTGTGTGTGTATGTGCGTTAATAAATATGTTAATAAAATGGTTTAATATGTCAATAAAATGTTTAAATGGTTTAATAAATAATTTTCTTTTACTTTTAACACATATTTCATACAAAATTGGTGTACTTTTATCATTTTTAAAGGGTTTATGGGGTAGTCTTGGGAGCCTTGGAACGAATCAGGCGTTTTATATGTAAAATGAGCCTCTACTTACGAATCTCCCACGTTATGAAAACGGCGCTGGAACGGATTAATTTCCTCAGGAGGGGCCGACGGTATTTTATTTTTGAAGAAATTTTATTATGGAATTTATTTAAAGTTTATCATTAATATCTCGTTGTCATCTTTTTTATTTTCCACTCTGTTCCAGGTTCTGCTCTGAAGTGTGAGCATTGCATTGCACCGAATGGTGGCCGTTGTACTACCACGACTGAAACCTGCCGCTATAATCAAGACACCTGTATCGCCGCTAAATCCATTAGAAGACCCTGTATGTCTCCTTTTGTACGTTTAAGGTTCTGTGTGCCTCTGAGATTTGCTTCACTTTGTCCATGCAGACACACACACACACACACACACACACACACACACACACACACACACACACACACACACACACACACACACACACACACTTTTTAGAAAATAATTTTAACAGGAAATACCAAAACATACATGGGCCAGCAGATGTGCTTCTTTATTATTTCATTACTAATCTGCCAAAACCCCACCCCACCCCCACCTCCTTGGCTTATTTTCAAACCAAAAAACCCCTCCCCCTCTGCCCCACCCAGCTCCACCCCTCTCTTAATTCACCTTTGTGATGCTGCTATGCATCCTCTGTAAGCCCTGCCCACACCTGCAACAATTTAAAGCATGTTAACTATATGAGGTAATGCAGAAGGATTTACACTGACTACTAAATGTTCTTTATTTCTTTAGATGGTCATTTCAAACGATGCAGCTCTATGTCAGAGTGCCGCAGTCTACAGCAATCTTCAATCATCATGGTGTACATCTGCTGTCAGAGCGACCTTTGCAATTTTTAAAATAAACTATATTCAGCAGCATCAGTGGTATATTATCTTCTGTATCTGTGTCTGTTACTTAAATAAAGCACAATAAATCCTGTGCTTAAGAAATATATTTTAAATAAAGTCTTCACAGAAGCAATTTTTGCATTTTAATTCATTTTTGAGCTTTATTAATATATTACTATATTACTGCAGCTAACTGGGTTATCAAAGGCCAGCACACACACTGGTTCATGTAAAAGAAACATTGCTGACTTAGTAGCTGCAAAGCCGTCAGCGTGTTTCTGTCCCTTGCTAAAGGGTTGTGTCAGGAAGGGCATCTGACGTAAAAACCTATGCCAACTCAAATGTGCAAATTAGATGATTTGCTGTGGCGACCCCTGATAAAGGGAAAAGGCCGAACGGAAACTACTACTATTACTATATTACTATATAAGTATATAAGTATATAACTATATTACTATATTACTATATTACTATATTACATTATAGTGGGGCCGGTGGTGTCGTGGTTAGGGTGCTGCACTCATGGATGAGGGTCTCAGCCACCATTCGGTGCAATGCAATGCTCGCACTTCAGAGCAGAACCTGTAACAGAGTGGAAAAGAAAAAAGATGATAACAAGATATTAATAATAAACTTTAAATAAATTCCATAATAAACTTTCTTCAAAAATAAAATACTTTTAAAACCGCTCTTAGTCTCTCTCTCTCTCTCTCTCTCTACACACACACACACACACACACACACACACACACACACACACACACACACACACACACACCACACGCACACTCTCAGGGTGCTGCTCTCAATTGTGGCAGAGAAGGGACCCCTGGACAAGGTCTTAATCACAAGTGTGCCTCTGTTCACCCAGCAGTATGAATGGCTACCAGTAAAATATACTGGGAAGATAACCTGTGATGGACTAGCGTCCCATCCAGGAGGAGTTGAACTTGCTTCACGCTACAGAAACCGGAGATAAGCACCGGCCTGATGAGCCGCTATGGCTCGGGTGTAAAAAGCCCACGGACTTTACCTTGACCTACCATGTTACATTATTACTATCTTCTTCTGTCCTTTTGGCTTTTTCGCGTTCTCAGCGGTCGCCACAGCGAATCATCTGATTCGCACGTTTGATTTGGCATTGGTTTTTACGTCAGATGCCCTTCCTGACACAACCCTTTTTAACAAGGGACAGAAACACGCTGACGGCTTTGCAGCTACTCTTGTCAAAAGTCCGCAATGGTTCTTTTACATGAACCTCTCACCATAGACAGTGAGAGACATGGCCGGCCATTGATAACCCAGTCAGCTGCACTAGTGGAACAGTGGCAACCTTGTGCAGACTTGAACCCCAAACCTTAGGATCAGCGATCCTGCGCCCTAACCACTAGACCACCACTGCCCTCATGTTACATTATTACTATATTACTGTATTATTATATTATTATATTACATTAATATTACTATATTACCTTATTACTTTATTACCATATTACTGTAGTATGCGCGGCAGTGGTGGCCTAGTAGTATAGGGCGCTGGATCGTTGATCCAAAGGTTGGGGGTTCGAGTCCCACTCTCTACAAGGTTGTCACTGTCCCCCAAGTGCAGCTAACTGGGTTATCAAAGGCCGGCCATGTCTCTCACTGTCTATGGTGGGCGGTTCATGGAAAAGAACCATTTCTAACTTTCAACAAGAGTAGCCGCATAGCCGTCAGCATGTTTCCACCCAGCAATGGCCTGGTGAGCTGTCCAGGGTGTGCTCTGCCCTCGCCCGGAGTCGACTGGGATGGGCGCCAGCCTCCCCGCAATCCTAATTAGGATTATGCAGCTAAAGAAAATGAAATTATTTAATAATTGTTTTGATAAACTCAAAGGAAGCCACACTAGTATTGCATTGCGGTGCAGAGTCAGAAAGAAAGATATTTTTCATTAGCTGGTTTCAGAATCTTTACACAAACAGCAGAGAGAAATGTCTTACAAAGATCTGCTTCTCGTTATGACATTTTTGGAGGGATTTTCCTGACTTTTCATCCCTAATGTGTTCATGCCCAGTTCTCAGTGGTCGGGCTTTACTTCCTGTTACCAGACCATCACTAACCAGGGAGAGGTGTAAGAAATCATGTGCCATCCTTGTGATATGTGACGCTGCCACTTCTATCTTTATGAAAAAGTGCAGTACGTGCACATTCACACGAGGCCCATTGATTGGTTGGTGATCGCTGAAAGCGAGAGGAAGGTGAGAACTTGTGAGAGCACAACCAGTTAGCTCCCATGGCGGTGGGTGACTACATGCATCACCCTGGATTCGAACCTTGGTTGATAGTCGTTAACCCTAAGTCTAACTCGAACTTTGTGGATGTGCCTTGCTGAGCATTCCAAGTGGTGTTTTTTATTTTTACTTTTATCCCCCAAGTACCTTTTAGGGTTTGCACTGTTTACTTTGACTTGAGTAAAGAAGATAAAACATGACGTCTATATTTAGCAAAGTGCTATCTGCACTTCTACTTGAGTAAACAATGTACTTTGAACACCTCGGGTTCCAGCCATCTGTGGAAAGTCTACAGGCAATATTTTGTGCTCTACCGTGATGGAGACAATGGTGTAGTGATTAAGGTGCTGGGGTCATGATCAAGACGTTGTAGGCTCGAGTCCCTGTTCGACCCTTGGGCCTCCTTCCATCCGTGAGTATAAATGGGTAGCAGTAAAAATACTGGGAAGGTAATGGACTGGTGTTCCAAATAGGAAGAGCTGAACTACTCGTCACTGCTTGGTGTAGAGCTCCAGCTGTAATAAGTCAGAAGGATCTGGTTTAAAAACTCAGCAACCAAGAACAATGGAGAAAATGGTGTAGTGCTGCCGGTATGATATTTGAGAAGTTTGACTCCTCAGCCTTTCTCCACCCAGTAGTATAAATGGGCAATGGGCTAGCGTCTAGCAATGGACTAGCATCCCAACCAGCACAAGTTAAACTACTAGTCACTACAGGATCTAGAGCTACATCTGTGATGAGCCACTGGGCTCGGGTTTAAAATGCCCAGCAAGCAGGCGCGATGGAGATGACGGTGTAGTGATTAGGGTTGTTATGGGTTTCTTCTTCTTTTCCTTTCGGCTGTTCCCTTCAGGGGTCGCCACAGAAAATGATCTGCCTCCATCTCACCCTATCCTCTGCATCTTCTACTCTTACTCCAACAACCTTCATGTCCGCCTTCACCACATCCATACATCTTCTCTTTGGTCTTCTTCTGGGCCTTCTGCTTGGTAGTTCCAACCTCAGCATCCTACGACCAATATACTCACTATTCCTCCTCTGTACATGTCCAAACCATCTCAATCTAGCCTCTCTGACTTTGTCTCCAAAACATCTAACATGTGCTGTCCCTCTGATGTACTCATTCCTGATCCTATCAATCCTCGTTACTCCCAAAGAGAACCTCAACATTTTCATCTCTGCTACCTCCACCTCTGACTCCTGTCTTTTCCCCAGGGCCACTGTCTCTAAACCATACGACATCGCTGGCCTCATCACCGTCTTGTACACTCTTCCCTTCATTCTTGCTGATACTCTCCTATCACACATCACACCGGACACTTTTCTCCATCCATTCCAACCTGCCTGCACGCGCTTCTTCACCTCTTTTCCACACTCTCCATTGCTCTGGATTGTTGAGCCTAAGTACTTAAAATCCTCCACCTTCTTTATCTCTGCCCCCTGTAACCTCACCGTTCCTCTTGGGTCCTTGTCGTTCACACACACATGTATTGTCTTACTGGGACTAACCTTCATTCCCCTCCTTTCCAGAGCATACCTCCACCTCTCTAGATTTTCCTCCACTTGTTCTCTGCTCTCACTACAGATCACGATGTCATCTGCAAACATCATAGTCCATGGAGATTCTTGTCTAACCTCTTCTGTCAGCCTGTCCATCACCATAGCAAACAAGAAGGGACTGAGAGCTGACCCTTGATGCAGTCCCACCTCCACCTTGAACTCTTCTGTCACATCGACAGCACACCTCACCACTGTCTTACATCTCTCATACGTGTCCTGCACCACTCTTACATACTTCTCTGCCACTCCAGAC
Organism: Plotosus lineatus; assembly: GCA_024760905.1. Lineage (NCBI taxonomy): Eukaryota > Metazoa > Chordata > Actinopteri > Siluriformes > Plotosidae > Plotosus > Plotosus lineatus. Next base: position 8,918,969 of record CM045743.1, read on the forward strand.
TTCCTCATACAATACCACAGTTCTTCTCTCGGCACCCTGTCATATGCTCTCTCCAGATCCACTAAAGCACAATGCAGCTCCTTCTGACCTTCTCTGTACTTCTCTATTAACATCCTCAAAGCAAACACTGCATCTGTGGTGCTCTCTCTTGTCATGAAACCAAACTGTTGATCACAAATGCTGACCTCTGCCTTTAGTCTAGCTTCCACTATTCTTTCCCATAACTTCATTGTATGGCTCATCAACTTTATCCCTCTGTAGTTGCCACACCTCTGTACATCTCCCTTGTTCTTAAAAATGGGCACAAGCACACTTCTCTTCCATTCCTCCGGCATCTGCTCACTTTCTAAGACCTTGTTGAATATTCTTGTCAGAAAATCTACTGCTACCTCCCCTAGACACTTCCATACCTCAACTGGTATGTTATCAGAACCAACTGCCTTTCCACTCTTCATCCTCTTTAATGCCCTCCTCACTTCTCCCTTACTAATCTTTGCTACTTCCTGGTCCTCAACGGTCACCCCTTCTACTCTTTTCTCTCTCTCTCATTTTCCTCATTCGTCAGCTCTTCAAAGTACTCTTTCCATCTTCCCAGCACACTTCTGTCATCAGTCAATACATTTCCCTCTCTGTCCTTTATCACTCTAACTTGCTGCACGTCTTTCCGATCTCTATTTCACTGCTGTGCCAACCTGTATAAACCATTTTCTCCCTCCTTACTGTCCAACCTATCATACAAGTCATCATACAAGTCAAAGGCCACCCTCTGTTTGGCCTTTGACACTGCTACCTTCGCCTTACGCTGTGTCTCCCTGTACTCCTGTTTACTCTCTTCGGTCCTCTCTGTCCCACTTCTTCATAGCTAACCTATTCTTTTGTACACACTCCTGCGCTTCCTCATTCCACCACCAAGTTTCCTTATCTACTTTCCTTCCAGAGGACACACCATGTACTCTCCTACCAGTCTCCCTGATCACATTGGCTGTGGTTGTCCAGTCATCTGGAAGCACTTCCTGACCACCCAAAGCCTGTTTCAACTACTCCTTGAAGACAACACGACACTCTTCCTTTTTCAGCTTCCACCACTATGTCTTCTGCTCTGCCTTTGCCTTTTTCACCTTCCTCACCATCAGCGTCATCCTGCACACCACCATGTTATGCTGTTTGGCAACACTCTCACCCACTACTACTTTGCAGTCACTGACTTCCTTCAAATTACACCACCTACACAAGATGTAGTCTACCTGTGTGCTCTTACCTCTGCTTTCATAAGTCACCCTATGCTCCTGTTTCTTCTTGAAGAAAGTATTCACCACAGCCATTTCCATCCTTTTTGCAAAATCTATCAACATCTGTCCTTCTGTGTTCCTGTCCTGGATACCAAACCTGCCCATCACTTCCTCGTCCCCTCTGTTGCCTGCACCAACATGTCCATTGAAGTCTGCACCAATGACCACTCTTTCACCTCTGGGGGTACTCTGCATCACTTCATCTAACTCACTCCAGAATCTCCCCTTCTCTTCTAGCTCACATCCTGCCTGTGGGGCATAAGCACTAACAACATTGACCATCACGCCTTCAATTTCTAACTTGAGACTCATCACTCTGTCTGACACTCTTTTCACTTCTAGAACATTCCTGACAAACCCCTCCTTCAAGATGACTCCTACTCCATTTCTCTTCCCATCCACACCGTGATAAAACAGGTTAAACCCTGCTCCTAAGCTTCTAGCCTTGCTACCTTTCCACCTGGTCTCCTGAACACACAGTGTGTCTACCTTCCTCCTCTGCATCATGTTAGCCAGCTCTCTATCTTTTCCTTGCATAGTTCCAACATTCAAAGTCCCTACTCTCAGTCCTAGGCTCACGCATTTCCTCTTCTCTCTCTGCCTACGGACATGCCAGATTACACTAGTCCAATTTCCATCAGCACCCTGTTGGTCGACAGCACTGATGGCGGTCGCTGTTAACCCGGGCCTCGACCGATCCAGTATGAATTTTTTTTCAATCATTTGCATGAGAAATGTGGCAGAAGTTTTATGCCGACTGCCCTTCCTGTCGCAACCCTCTGCATTTATCCGGGCTTGGGACCAGCATAAGGGGGAGAGACATTGGTTAGTGCCCACCCCCCGCCTCATGGCTGCATTATGTATGGTTATGTAAATAATAAATGTATAAATGTAAATATAAATATAATGGCTGTATAAATGTTGCGAGTATGTAATTACATTTAGTTAGTGTGCTGTAAATGGTAACATGTGGTATTACTCAGCTGTTTTTGGGTCACAGTTGTTTTGCCTACATGGTCTAATTTGGTCTGGAACTTCCCAGCATATTAGGAAAACTTCGAGATTGACCTAGTTGCACACGTGCCCTGTGACTGGTCATGTGATTAGAACATTTGAGAAAAGGAACATTCCCGAACTTTAGAAAATCTATATCAGGACCAGTTGTCGACTGGCTCGGTGCAGATCATCCAAGGGCACGGCTCATCCAAGGCGAATCATCCAACGCGCATCACCAAGTTTCATCTTTCATCACCCAAGTCCATCATCCGCGTTCATCCACAGCCAACGCAAGGATTACCATCATCCGTTTCTTTTGATATGTGTGATTCCAAACTTTTAACCGCCAGCAATCTCTAAATTTACCATACTGCAGCTGCTTGGTCACTATCCTTATTTTCTGACGCTTGTTCTATTTGTATTTTGTTTAGCTCTAAGCTGTAAGCTATTATTTTGCCTTATTTTGTTAATACAGTGGTAGCTCACGTTACAAAATTAATCCGTTCCAGCACCTTTTTCGTAACCTGCATTTTTCGTAAGTTACATGTAAAACCCTCCAGTGCGGCTAAGTGGGTTATCAAAGGCGGGCCATGTCTCTTACTGTCTATGGTAAGAGGCATGTAAAAGAACCATTGCTGACTTTCGTAAAGAGTAGCTGCAAAGTTGTTAGTGTGTTTCTGTCCCTTGCTAAAAGGGTTGTGACAGGAAGGGCATCCGACGTTAAAAACCTCTGCCAAATCAAACGTGCGAATCAGATGATTCCCTGTGGCGACTCCCGAGTAAAAGGGAAAAAGCCAAAAGGAAGACAGACAGACATGTAAAACGCGTGATTCGTTCCAAGGCTCCAAGTACTACCCCATAAACCCTTTAAAAATTATAAAAGTACAACAATTCTGTATGAAATTTCTGTTAAAAGTAAAAGAAAATTATTTACCTTTTTTAAATCTCTTGAACCACCCATGCAGAGCTTTAAAGTCCGGAGGTTGCTGGTTTGAAGAACCCTCACCACCATCTCCACCCTCCTTCACGAGGTCCTTAAATATGGCAGTTGCTTTTTCCGAAATAATCCCCTCTGTCACTCTATCTCCGCTTTTATTGCCTCATTCTGCTTCAATATCATCCCGATTGTAGAGGGGTTTCGGCCATACTCCTTTGCGATTTCACTCAACCAAATCCCAATTTCATATTTTTTTATCGTCTCCTGTTTTACTTTTATTGATAACGGAGCCCACTTTTTCGTTTCAGTCTCACCGGGAATCACTTTCTTGGGGTTCATGATTAATAACGAAAAATAACGCTGCAATAAGCACACTCAAAAAACTCACAAAACTCACGAAACAACAGTACAACTCTCCTTCACGCGTGTGTCGAACAATGGGTCGGAGGCACACGAAACGCATTATGGGTACAGTACTGTATTATGGAGATTCAGCTCTTCCAAGCCAATGGGAGGCCAGCAGGGCGGGGTGTTGGAAGACAACCAATGGGAAAGCAACTCGTGCATTGTTTGAATGTTTGAATGGCGCGTTTTAATTTTTAAGATGGCGCGTTCGTAACGTGAACTTGTTTTGTATCCAGAGAGAAAATTTTTAGGAAAATGCATTTCGTAACCTGAATTTTTCGTTTGGTGAGACTTTCGTAAAGTGAGGTACTACTGTATTATTAAATTGTATTTATTGTAGGTCATTGTTTGTCTTGTTTTGCTGGTTTCACGGGGACTTTTCCTATCCTAAATTTCCATACATAACAGAGTGCTGGACACATGTTTAAGAGTTTGTGGGTTCGAATTGGCATTTGACATCTGGTCAAGGTCTTAATCACAAATGTGCATCTGTCCACCCAACACTGTAAATTGGAACTATGGGAACGGGAATGCTAGGCTTGGTTTAAAAATTACAGTATGATGAAGATAATGCCGGTTGAAGAATTTAGTGGGTGGAGGTGTTATGATCAATGGGAATCAGTTCACTCCAGACTCTTACAGGCACTGATCCAATCTTATAAGCTCTTTTGTATTTTTTTATCCTTTTTGATGTCCTTCCTACTGAATTAATATGCTGTCGATTTCACTAGAGCAGTACTGGCAGTGTGCATTTCTTCCATATTTCTGGAGACAATGAGCAATGAAGGCTGTTAAAAATGGTTTCGTTGCAAAATATTACAGGTGGAAAAGATGCGCTCTGCATATTTGAGCCAACCGTCGTTCCTGTATAAAACACTACCATGCCTTGACTTTGATATACAGTATATGATAATCCTATAGAACTGAAGCCTTGTATTATTAAAAATATGGATTTTGTCCTGCAGTGGTGGAGAGCTGTTCTCTGCAAATCAGTGAACGTCAATTTCATTTCAGTCTATCTCTCTCTCTCTCTCTCTCTCTCTCTCTCTCTCTCTCTCTCTCTCTCTCTCTCTCTCTCTCTCTCTCTCTCTCTCAATAAAGGGGGAAAAAAAAACAAAGCGCCGCACAGCACACGCAGTAAACCTGTGTGAAGGTGTTTCACGATGCATTATGAAACGGTTGCTATGGCTACAACCTCAGCTGAGCGAACGGCGTACATCCTCAACCAAATCCAAAATGACAAGCTTGATCTCATGCGCTCGGAGCTGCTTGTGTGCCCCTGACCTGACACATGTAAATCTTCTCACTATCTCGCCCATCCTCAGGAAAACATTTAGCTTCCCTTCCTATTATTTTTTATTGTGATAAGGATGGTGAGAGACAATGCAGTGACACTTCTCTCAATGAGTCTTTGTCTATCAGTGACTGAGTCATGTGGTTTGTTTGCACTTCTTGACTGGCGTGACCTAAATTATGAGGATGGTGTGATGAAACTGACAAGCTTTCAAACCTTTATCTCATAATAATAGGAATGACACAGTAAGGGGATTGGGGTGGAGTGTGTGTGTGAGGGTGTGTGTGTGTGGGTGTGTGTGGGTGGGGGTGTGGGTGTGTGTGTGTGTGTGTGTGTGTGTGTAGTGGGGTTCTGCTCAGGCAAAGATTTACAAATGCCTCAGCAGTGGAGAAAACTGGGAAGAAAAAAGAAAGGAAAAAAACAGGACAGTTTACCCATCTGGAACCTACTGAGGTTGCGTAGATGTTGGAGGTAAAATAACAGCCCGATGTGTCCAACTAAAATCCCTGCCATGTTTCATCTCTTGACTGAATACACAAACTACTGCGAGATGAAATATCATCACAATTATTTATACATGGACCATATGCGGTCTGCTGTCTTGACTTCAAAGCTGAAAGCTGGCCACGGCAGGATAGACGGCATGTCCAAAGCAGACTACAATCACAAGGAGGCTTTCATGCTTTATTTAGCCTTGCAGAGTTCAAAAGGAGAAGCACCGCGAATGCTCATGGCTTGTAATCCTGAATCTATGAAGAAAGAAACCAAAAACAGCACAGCTGTACTAATGCTTATAATCATGAGTTTAATTTGCATAATGCCTTTCAAACACCAGTCTCACTCTAACGCTCTCTCATACATTCATTTCCTGAACTGTTTAATCCTATTAGCATCGCAGGGAGGCTGGAGCCTATCTCAACCGACACTGAGCGAAGAAGGCATGGTAAACCTGAAGAGTTCACCATACCATCGCAGGCCAACACACACACACACACACACACACACACACACACACACACACACACACACACACACACACATACACACACACTTCCACTCACATCTAGGACCAATTTAGCACAGTCAGTTAGTTTAATGTGTAGGATTGCAGGGAGCCTGGAGCCTATCTCAACCGACACTGAGCGAAGAAGGCATGGTAAACCTTAACAGCTCACCATACCATCGCAGGCCAACACACACACACACACACACACACACACACACACACACACACACACACACTTCCACTCACATCTAGGACCAATTTAGCACAGTCAGTTAGTTTAATGTGTAGGATTGCAGGGAGCCTGGAGCCTATCTCAACCGACACTGAGCGAAGAAGGTATGGTAAACCTGAACAGCTCACCATACCATCGCAGGCCAACAGACACACACACCCATTCACACTCCCACTCACATCAAGGGCCAATTTAGCACAGTCAGTTAGTTTCATGTGTAGGGTTGCAGGGAGACTGGAGCTTATCTCAACCGACACTGGGTGAAGAAGGCATGTTAAACAGCTCACCATACCATCGCAGGCCAACAGACACACACACACACACACACACACACACACACAGCCATTCACACTCCCACTCACATCTAGGGCCAATTTGGCACTGTCAGTTAGTTTCATGTGTAGGATTGCAGAGAGGCTGGAGCCTATTTCAACCGAGACTGGGCGAAGAAGGCATGTTAAAAGGCTCACCATACCATCGCAGGCCAACAGACACACACACCAATTCACACTCCCACTCACATCTAGGGCCAATTTGGCACAATCAGTTAGTTTCATGTGTAGGATTGCAGGGAAGCTGGAGCCTATCTCAACCGACACTGAGCGAAGAAGGCATGGTAAACCTGAACAGCTCACCATACCATCGCAGGCCAACACACACACACACCCATTCACACTCCCACTCACATCTAGGGCCAATTTGGCACTGTCAGTTAGTTTAATGTGTAGGATTGCAGGGAGGCTGGAGCCTATCTCAACCGACACTGGGCGAAGAAGGCATGTTAAACAGCTCACCATACCATCGCAGGCCAACAGACACACACAAATCCATTCACACTCCGACTCACATTTTGGCACAGTCAGTTAGTTTAATGTGTACATCTTTGGACTGTATGAGGAAGCCAAAGTACCCAGAGGAAACCCACGCAGGCATGGAGAACATACAAACTCGACCCAGACATGCCCAAATATCGGACTCGAACCTGGGACCTTCTTGCTGTGAGACCAAAGTGCTAATCACTGCACCACCATCAAGGAACGTCCTGGAAGAAGTTCCTGGATTCAAGTCCAGAGGTAGGGGAAGTCACCATATTCATTTGCCAAAACATGTAATCGTTCTCGGGTTGCTAGAAGGCTGGAGCCTACCTTAGCCGACTCGAGATAAAGAGTGATCACATCTTGAACAGTTTATTTAATAACCGGTCTGTCACAAGTCCAATACCACACTCACACCAAAAGCCATTTTGGAACAGCCAATTAGCCTAACGTGCATGCTTTGGACTTTGGGAGGAACCAGTATACCCAAAGAAAACCCATTCAGCTACGGCTAGAACATACAAACTCCACACAGAAACACACATGCTGAGCCCAGCCATAACATACAATGGTTCCCTCAATGATTCCCTCGCTTTACTAAAATAATTGTAGTTTCTGTAATTCGAATGTTAGTGAAGTTAATGAGACAAGCATGAGCAACCTAGAGATACAGATCTTTGTGATCTGAGCAGATATTTTAATTACCTAGCGCCTGCTTTATGGGAGCGCTGAGCTATTTAGCGGTTCATGTTAAATAAAGTTGGATCGTCTATAGTAGGCCAAGGTGGCGCACTGGTCAAAACATTCACCTCACAGGAAGAAGGTCCTGGATTCAATTCCAGGCCACGGGGAATTTCTGAGGGGAGTTTACATGTTCTCCCTGTGCTTGTGTGGGTTTCCTCCTGGTACGCCGGTTTCCTCCTACAGTCCAAAAACATGCACAGTAGGTTAATTGGCTGTTCCAAATCACCCTCGGGTGTGAGCACAAGTATGAATGGTTGTGTGAGTGTTGGTCCTACAATGGCCTGGCGAGCTGTCCAGGGTGTACCCTACCCTCGCCCGGAGTTGACTGGGATGGGCACCAGCCTCCCTGTGACCCGAATTAGGATTAGCAGTTCAGAAAATAAATGAATGAGAGAGGACAATGAAATAAAATTGGATTTTATATGGTAGGGTTAGGTAGCACACTGGTCAGTATGTTCGCCTCAAAGCAAGAAGGTCCCGGGTTCGAGTCCCAGATTTGGACATTTTTGAGTGGAGTTTGTATGTTCTCCCTGTGCTTGTGTTGGCTTCCTGCAGGTATTGCGGATTACTAACACAGTCCAAAACAGGCCTATTTGTCGGTTCCAAATCACCCCTAGATGTGAGAGTATGCGTGTTGTCCATGCGATTCCAGGGTGTACCCCTGCCTTTGCTACGAGTCGGCTGAAATGGGCACCAGCCTCCCTGCGACCCTAATGAGGATTAAACGACTTCGAAAATGAATGAATGAATGGATGGTGCTGCATGATGGCTGTCATGACTATCAACTCATCGAAGTGAGACTGTTTCGACAAAACACACACACACAGAATGAAGGTGCATGTGAACAAGTTTTCCAGATGATGGCCTTGCTGCAGGTGTTCTTGGTCATAACTAAAGGATTTATCATTTCTTTCTTTCTGTCTCTTTCTTACTCAATGCATTCTTCCATCTCACCCCCCCTTCCCTGATCCACTTCTGCTTCTTCTTTCCACGCTGTTGAAATGTACTGTCGCCAATTTAGAGCCTCAAAACCAGACATCTGGTTCTTTATACATTTGCACTCCTCCGCTGCAATTAGCATTTTATTAATGATCCACTCCCAAGTCATTTTCCTCTGAAGTTTAGTTAGGATTTGGCTCAGGGCTTATATTTATTACATCAAAACCACAGTTTGTTTTTGGCATATGACAAAACTGTGGTTTGAGACGGACTGTCATGCCTGGACTCGTCTGTGCCAAGGATTTCATCTTTAATTTCATTCTGTATGAACCTATAAAGTGCGGATGGGAAGCTGTTTCTGATTAAAAAGATACCACAGGGGGTTTGAAATTTCTGTCTTGAAATTCGTGTGTGGACATCCAAGTGAGTTTTTGGTTAACCCTTTAAAGCTCAAATTATATTTTTTGCATTTAAAAAAAATTATCACTCATTTTTTCCGAATCAAAAAGGCCTAAGGAAACACCCTGAACACTTTTCTTTCAACAAAATTATAATAACACTAATAATAATAATAACATAATAATAACAAATAATAACACTCTCACAAATTCATGAACCACACAATCCTGCGCACTCAAGGCCGTCTCACAGCTGACTGAGGAATGTGGAACCAAGCTGTGTTCCATCAGATGACGCCACAAGTATAAAAAACTTGAGCAGCACTGAGTACAATGAGTCTAGTAATTATTAAGATTTTTTGAAAGAGGACCATATGGTCCTGTTTGCCGTTAAAGAGGCAGGGTCATGGATGTTTGAACAAAAATGTATAAATGCACTGAATGGTGTTTTAGTTGTAAACTGGATAATTATTCATATAGATGGAAGTTTGGTTTATGAAGGAGACTTGACAGGAATGGCGTAGCAGTTAGCAGCCTCGTAGCAAGATGGTCCTGGGTTCGGGTCCTGAGAGTGCATCTGTGTGGAGTTTCAATGTTCTCCATATGCTTGTGTGGGTTTCCTCTGCGTACTCCTGTTTCCTCCCACAGTCCAAACCCATGCACATTAGGCTAATTGCTGGTAAAAAAAAAATGCCTTTTGGTGTGAATGCCTGCCAATGTGTGTATAGTTTGGAGTGCGCCACCTGGAGAAGTATGGAGGACTAGCAGCCTATTTGGGAATACCATCCCAAATTCAAACAGAAACATTTTTAAATAAATGGGGGGAAAAAAAATCAGTTTTGGAGCAAGTGTGGAGATATATGAATCACCACCACCACCATCGTCAGTTAATGTTACGCCTGAGCGGTGTTTATCTAGTATCTAATAATTTAAAGTATTCTCCAGTCTGTTCGAAAACACTTGGCATTACTCGATTATAAGAATCAGGTCACACTCAGGGGTGGTAATGGTTTGCTCATCCATCTCACAGCAAGAAGGTCTTGGGTTTGGGTACCAGGCTTGGTGACAGCGTTTATGTTAAGTTGGTTGTTCTTCCCATCCTTGCATAAGGTTTCCTCAGGGAACTCCATTTTCCTCCTATAGACCAAAGACATGCACATTAGGGTAATGGGCTCGTGTTCACCCTGGACTTGTGGATAATCTGGTTTCCTCCGGCATTACAAAACATACACATGAGGCTAACTGGCTGTTCCAAATTTTCTTCTTAGCGGTGAGTTTGGGGTCGAATGGTTTTGTGTGTGAATGTTAACCTAGTGATGGACTGTTGAGCTGTTCAGTTGGTACCCCGCCTTCAGTTCAGCTGGAATGGTTTCCAATAATCAAAGGCCTGCCATGTCTCTCACTGTCTATCGTGAGAGGTTCATGTAAAAGAACCATTGCTGACTTTCATCAAGAGGAGCTGCATAGCCGGCAGCGTGTTTCCGCCCTGCAAATGCCTGGCAAGCTATCTAGGGTGTACTCTGCCCTCACCCAGAGTTGGCTGGGATGGGCGCTAGCCTCCCCGTGACTCTAATTAGGGTTAAGCAGTTACAGAAAATAAATGTATGAATGAATGGTTTCCAGTATCGCTGCAATTCAAATAAAGGATGTATGATCGTATAATCGTATATATTGGGCAGGGGTGGCCCTCACACCATAGACAGTGAGAGACATGGTCTGCCTTTGATAACCCGACCATGTCTCTCACTGTCTATGGTGTGAGGTTCATGTAAAAGAACCATTGCTGACTTTCAACAAGAGTAGCTGCAAAGCCGTCAGCGTGTTTCCGCCCTACGATGGCTTGGCGAGCTGTCCAGGGTGTACTCTGCCCTCGCCCGGAGTAGACTGGGATGGGCGCAAGCCTCCCCACGACTCTAATTAGGATTATGCGGTTATAGTATAATAAAATATAATAGCGGTTATATAATATACGATCATAAACGTCAACCTCATTGACTCGAGCACATTCTCACCAGACATGGTTAGTGCTTTGACTTGGGATATTTTGATGTTTTCCATATACATGTGGATATTTCCCACCCACCCCAACCCCTGACACAGCACTGAGTGTGAATTACTTTGAAAGGGCCGTCAGGGTGACTCACAGCAGAGCAGGCATATCATCTTATCGACTATTTTTGATCCGTGACTCAATAATCATATTTTGATTTTATTTTTACCGTACACTGTACACTGTAGCTTAAAATATTCAGCTGTCATTGATTCCTCCTCTCTTTTCTTGGCCCGATGTGCTTTTAACTTTGTTTTGTTTTAGTTTGGGAGATTTTTTTTTTTTTTTGGCAAATCTGCCTGAGGAGCCTGAATCATATTCCTGTAAAGGTTCCAGAGTTCTCCTGAAAACGGATATTTATCCCATCCACCCACGGCAGAGGCTGCAGGTGAGCTGTCAGATGAAGATGAATCCTGCAGGCAAAATGATGCGCCTGAGCAACCTGGATACTGTTGTGGAATGAAGAGTGCTTGGATGGGAGGACTGGAGGAACATTCTTACTGTACGAACAGGATGAGATGGTTCATGTCGCATTGCAGAAATATTCATTATTTTTCTGAACACCTTAATCCTACTCGGCTCGCAGGAAGCCTGGAGCATATCTCAGTTGAATTTGGGTGATGGTAGGGTGCACCCTGAACAGCTCGTCAGCCTATCATGGAGACGACACACACACACCCATTCATACTCACATCCACACCTACAAAAAATCGAGGATGGAGGAAGCAAACTGAAGAACCCAGAAGAAAACTACACAGTCATGCTCTACACAGAAATGCCCTCGCTGAGACCAGGTCTCGAACCCAGGATGCAGAGTCAAGTTGGAGAAAATAAAATATTATTGCGCTGAATTGAGATTTGGTGCTCTTATTATTATGATTCCATTTATTTTCTGACCCATTTACCATCATAGCTGACTCTGGGCGTAGAGCAGAAACACGCTGACAGTATCCCAATGGTCTACTGTTGATGAACAACAGCAATGGTTTTCTTACATGAATCTCACCACAGACAGTGAGAGACGTGGACGGCCTTTGATAACCCAGTTGGCTGCACTGGGGACGCTGTAATTATAATCTATTTCATATATACAGTATTATAAACAACTATAATGTCTCCAGTGCAGCTAACTGAGTTATCAAAGGCCGGCCATGTCTCTCACTGTCTGCGGTGTGAGACAGTGAGAGACATGGCCAGCCTTTGATAAACCTTTACACCTGGCTACAGCAACGTGGGTGCAGGTCAGAAAATTAATGAATGAATGAATTTTAATGTGACCTCATTATTTTAATGAAAAGAAAATGAGTCACATTTTTAAAGCTTTTATCCCAGCTGTGGGATCGGTTATGATAAATAATGCACTTAAAACTACACGCCATTAGATGCAGACTGGATTTGCTCAGTTACAATAAGATTTTATTATCGTTCATAATTAAATGAATTATGATTTCTCATTAGTTTTTATTTTTCGTAATTAAATGACTCTTAAGCATAATACAAGGTGTGGATATGTGCCAAGCCCTAAACAGGATAACTAGCATTCCCTCTCTACATTTTCAAGTTATATATAAGATATATAAGTAGTGTTTCAGAAGCACTGTATGTTCCATTATCATTAATATGACAAATATTCAATACAGGGATCCCTCATTTTCCGTGATTAATTGAGACCGAATTCCACAAAGTAGGATCACACCCACCCCGATTGATGTATACGTACATGTATATGTGTATATACTTTCAATAAATACATATTAAATGCTATAAATGCTTATAATAACAATTGAAACAGTTAAAATAATGCATAAGATGTAAATAAAATATAAATACACACAGAGACACACGCGCGCACTCAGATGTGCACCTCACATAAAAAATGTAAGGAGTGTTGTTGGGGGGTTTTGGGTTGTTTTTTGTTTTTGTTTGTTTGGATTTTTTTTTTTTTTTTTTTTTTCTGCACAATTGGCCTTGTTTTGTTGCATTTTCCTTAACTTTTCTACTATTCTTGCTTAATTTCCTTATTTTTTAATTCGATGAATATTTAAAAAAAAAAAAAAAAAACGAGATGCACTGAAGCCGCATGAATTGAAGCGCGAAGTAGTGAGGGATTCCTGTAACTGTAAACTGCACATGCAGAGAACCTGCTCTCGGAGCTCTGGGATTGGTGGATTTGGTGGTCCTACTTGCTCCTGGATTGACATTGTGCAAATGTGATCACATTCTACATCAGAAATGTCAAATAATAAAAAATTATACTAAACAACACATTTATTTGTAACATACACACACACACACACACACAGGGGGCAGTGGTGGTCTAGTGGATAGGGCACAGGATCGCTGATCCTAAGGTTGGAGGTTCGAGTCCCCACAAGGTTGTCACTGTCCCCCCTGGTGCGGCTAACTGGGTTATCCAAGGTTGGCCATGTCTCTCACTGTCTATGGTGTGAGGCATGTAAAAGAACCATTGCTGACTTTTGTAAAGAGTAGCTGCAAAGCCATCAGCGTGTTTCTGTCCCTTGCTAAAAGGGTTGTGACAGGAAGGGCATCCGACGTAAAAAAAAACCTATTCCGAATCAAATCATTCGCTGTGTCGACTCCCAAGAAAAAGGGAAAAAGCCAAAATAAAGTTGTGTTTGTTTATTTATTTATATGTGTTATTATAAGAATTTTATAGCGTTGAATATGTATTTATTGATGTTATATACACATATACATGTACATATACGTCAGTGGGGGGGGGGTCGATCCTAATTTGCGTAATTCGACGGTCGTGGGGGGATCTCGGTCCTAATTAACTGCAAAAAAAGGAGGGATCCCTGTAATACATATTTCTGTGTATTTACACTGAATTATTCGTTTATTCAAATAAAAGTTAAGTAATAATAAATGTTTTATTTTAGATGTTCACACACAAATACAAAATTAGCAACATCAACAACAAAAATAAAAATAAATAAATATATAATAATAATAATAATAATAAGAAGAAGAATATTAACAATAATAATTATATAAGTTGATTTTTGGAGACAAAGTCAGAGAGGCTAGATTGAGATGGTTTGGACATGTACAGAGGAGGGATAGTGAGTATATTGGCAGTAGGATGCTGAGGTTGGAACTACCAGGCAGAAGGCCTCGAGGAAGACCAAAGAAGAGATTTATGGATGTGGTGAAGGAAGACATGGTCAACAGGTCGTTGGAGTCAGAAAAGAAGATGCGGAGGACAGGGTGAGGTGGAGGCGGATGATTTGCTGTGGCGACCCCTGAAGGGAGCAGCCGAAAGTAAAAGAAGAAGAAGAAGAAGAAGAATTATATAAGTTGATGGTGGCATGGTGGAGTAGTGGTTAGCATGTTAGCAATAATAGTAGTCGTGGCCGAAAAACATACAAATTATTAGTTCTGATCTCTTTTTTAAATCTTAGTTCTGGATTCAGTTCGACAGGCTACTTTTCTTGCGCATACAAACGTGATGAATTGATTCAGATCACCGATCCCGGTGTCTGAACTCCAACTATATCACACAAAAGAACAACTCTTTCTAATGGGAGACAAGATTAGGCCATTTCCACATAGCGAAGACTAATGGATTCTCAGTCTTTTCCCTGCTCGTATATGTCCGCCTAACAAGGACGAACAGGTGTGCTGTGATCTCAACCACCAGATCCCATTTAGAAAATGTCAGCCCAGGGACTAGGGAAAACCACAAACCAGCTCCAGACCTCATTTGCAGAGGCAGAAGGCAGAGAGAGAGAGAGAGAGAGAGAGAGAGAGAGAGACAGAGTCTAGACGGTTTTAGTTAAGGAATATGTTGAGGAATGTAGGTTAGTCCCAGTTGTGTGATCAGTATACAAGAAAAATATAAAGTCATCAGTGGTGGGCAACATACAGGGAGAGTACAGTTAGGTAAAATAACTGCAGGAAAGAAAGAAAAATTCAAATAATTAGGAACAAAAAGCAAAATATTTTAACTGCTAACTTTTTAGCACATGTTAGAGGTTTTGTAGACAAAGTCAGAGAGGGAGATTGAGATGGTTTGGACATGTACAGAGGAGGGATAGTGAGTATATTGGTAGTAGGATGCTGAGGTTGGAACTACCAGGCAGAAGGCCTAGAGGAAGACCAAAGAAGAGATTTATGGATGTGGTGAAGGAGGACATGAAGGTAGTTGGTGTAAGAGAAGAGGAGGCAGAAGATAGGGTGAGATGGAGGCAGATGATTCACTGTGGTGACCCCTGAAGGGAACAGCCGAAAGGAAAAGAATATTTTAAATGATAATTTTTCTTTCTTTCTTTTAATTTGTATGCTGACCAGATTGCTCAAGGGCCCAACAGTGGCAGATTTGTGGGACTGGGGCTTGAACCTCTAGCCTTTGCCTCAGTAATCCCAAACCATCCTCACAGAGTCACCAGAGGTTCATCTCGACCTGCATTTATTTCTTGTTTTGTTAACATTTTATAATGGTGGCACGATGGTGTACATCCGCCTCTGGGCAATAAAATCCTGAGTTCTGTGTGGAGTTTGCATGCTCTCACCTTGCTTATGAAGGTTCCTCTGGGTACTCTGATTTCCTTCCAAGGTCTAAAAACATAAAGAGATAAGGTAAAGATAAGGAGAATTGTTTGTCAGCTGTTGTATGAACAATGAAAATCAATTTAGCAGCTTTTTGTTTCGCAGCAATTATGAAAAGAACGTGCACTAAAGACAACTAAGTAACTATACTAAGCTATACGTGTGCATATAGCTACATAGACATATATACAGGGATCCCTCACTTTCCGCGGTTAATTGGGACCATCGATCCCCACGTGACCATCGAAATCAGTGAAGTAGGATCACCCCCTCAACCCACCCCCTGAATAACGTATACGTACATGTATATGTGTATATAATATCAATAAATACATATTCAATGCTATAAATACTCATAATAACAATTAAACATTCAAAAATAATACATAAAATGTAAATAAAATATACATACACACCCATACAGACACGCACATGCACACACAGGTGCGTTTACATGCTCTCAGATACACACCTCACAACAATGTAAGTAGTTTTGATGGGAGGTTTTGGGTTGTTTTTTGTTTTGTGTTTGTTTATGGGTTTTTTTTTTTTTTTTTTTGTTTTTTTGCATAATTGGCCTTGTTTTGTGGCATTTTCCTTAACTTTTCCCCCCTATTCTTCCTTAATTTCCTTATTTTTTGATTCGATTAATATCTAAAAAAAAACCATGATGCACGGAAGCCTCATGAATTGAAGCTTAAAGTAGCGAGGGATCCCTGTACATATCTATAAATATACATATAGAAACATATACACACACACATCCTATATACACCTATATATCATTCATTTTCTTCCACCACTTAATCCCAATTAGGGTTACAGGGAGGCTAGCGCCCATCCCAGCCGATTCTGGGCAAGGGCAAAGTAGACCCTGGACAGCTCGTCAGGCCATCAACACACTGGCGGCTATGCAACTCCTCTTGTCGAAAGTCAGCAATGTTTTTTTTTTACATGAAACTCTCACCATAGACAGTGAGAGACATGGTCGGCCTTTGATGGACCAGTTAGCTGTACTTGGGGGGACAGTGACAACCCGTTGAGAGTGGGGCTTGAACCCCCAACCTTGGGATCAGTGATCCAGCACCTTTACCACCAGGCCACCACTGCCCACCTATATATCTATTCACATGTTCACCGATCCAATGAAGGGTGAATGATATACGGTGGGTGAGAGGTAGAGCTTTAATTATAAGGTGCATGGTGATCAAGTGTTATGATGATCGAAACCTGCTCTAAACATGAATAATGCACATAAACATGAGTATTGTCCTGAAACAGGAGTATAGCTCATAGGAGTATTCACTCAGTGTGTGTGTGACGGTGCTGGTGGGTGATGGTGGGGGTAACACATTTAACAGCTTGTGGGTAAAAGCTGTTCTTGAGTGAATGTTAGGTTTTTGTTTTCAGTGTCCTGTACCTTTTTCTGGAGAGTAGTGAGAAGAAAAGGGCGTGTCCAAGGTGTGTGGGATCCCTGAGAATTCCACTGGCTCTCCTGCAGGCACCATGTTGGTGACCCCTGCTTTAAAACGTCATGTTAAGCGACTGTTCCAAATCACGCCTAGGTGTGAGAATGAGTGTGAATGGTTGTGTGCGTTGGCCCTGCGATGGGTCCAGCCTCTCCGCAACCCCAATATGATTAAGCGGTTTGGCAACTGAATGATTAAAATTTTATAATCGTTTTGGCATGAACACTAGTGCATGAAATAAAAAACAAAAAATTGATTGAAGTAGTTTATCTGAGAAGTCAGCCATTATCTGTAGCAGCTGTCCGTCAAGGTGGATGACTCATGGTAGTCAATCTGAGCTGACTTCAGCCCACAGGTGAGTTACACCCTGAATAGCTTCTCAATTTGTTGCGAACGATCCATCACTCCCACATTCACATATATGGGAAATTTAAAGTGGCCAGTCAAACAACTGTTATTCATGGTGCATTCCACCTTTATCCTGCTAAGATAGGCTTCAGCCTGCCTGTGATCCTAATAGGATTAAGCGGTTTGGCAAATGAGTGAGTGAGTGAGTGAGTGAGTGAGTGAGCGAGTGAGTGAGTGAGTGAGTGAGTAAGTGAGTGAGTGAGCGAGCGAGTGAGTCAACCACCACATGCTTTTGGACTGTGAGTGGAAACCATAGTCCCTGAGGGACACTCATGCAAGCTCCATGTAGAAACGTCGTTGTATGAGATCCATTTATTTTCTAAGCCTCTTAATCCTGAATAGGGTCACGGGGAGACTGGTGCCCATCTCAGTTGACTCTGGGCAAGGTACACTCTGGAAAGCTCGCCAGGAAACTGGAGAATCCAGAGTCATACAACCCATACAAGCACCGGGAGAACATGCAAACTCCAGACAGAAACATCCAAACTGGGAATCAAACAAACAACCTTCTTGCTGTGAAGTGGACATGCTAACCTGTAGACCACCATACTGACCTTGCTGCGTTCAGATAGACCAATATGAAGAAGTTTTAGTTGTGTATGAAACAAAACACTGTATTTTTAAAACTTAATTTTGGGGCAGCTGTAGCCTAATGGTTAGAGGACCAGGTTTAGGAGCTAAAGGACACTGGTTTGATTCCTGAACCAGCAGGAATAATGCATGGCGGCAGGGCAGTTGTTCCACCTTCTTCCACCTTCTTCCACCTTCTTCCACCATCATGACTGAAGTGCTCTTGAGCAAGGCACCTAACTCCAAACTGCTCTCTGGGTGCCCCGATGCGTGGCAGCCTACTGCTCTGAGTGTGTATCTTTACGTGTTGGTGCTTAATTTGAATGGGTTAAAAGCAGAGGCATTGATTTCCCTTGTGGGATTAATACAGTAGAGCAAAAAAAAAAAAAAAAAAAAAAAAAAAAAAACACATGAAAAAGTTCCTCTCTTGTTCCATTCTCTTGATCTCTTCCTTTTCCCAGTGACTGGATTATCTAAATAAATGTTTTCTTTTGTATTTTACTGCCAAGTATAGACTCTGTACTGTTCTTCCACGTGATAGGGGGAGCAGTGCAGCAGGTGTTCTGTGCTGAACCTCACGCCATGAGCTGTCACATTATGCCCACCCACCTGTAAAGATGTGTTCTTGGGAGCAGGTCACTGTCCTGTTACTCTGTCAGAATCACCTTGAGCGGTCATGTCAGGATGCTGAGAGCAAGCCCTGCTGCCAGATGCTCTTTTCCCTGCTAAAATAACGAGCATTGTGGTTAGTTACAAACTTGAACAGCAGAAAACATGCTGGTTGCGAGCTCATTTGCATCATCAGTAGAGCCAGTGATATTGCATGCTATCAATGTTCTTGCATCATAGTACAATTTTGTTATTAGCCGTTTGTCAACCACCTAATTTTACTAGGATTACAGGGAGAATGGAGCCTATGTTAGCCAAAGCTAATCAAAGACAGGGCTTGCCAGACCATCACAGCGCAATACTATTCATTCATTTTCTGAACCACTTAATCCTAATTAGGGTCGCAGGGAGGCTGACGCCCATCTCGGCTGACTCTGGTTGAGGTCAGAGTACACCCCGGACAGCTCGCTAGGTCATAAACAGGCTGATGAGTATGCAGCTCCTCTAGTCGAAAGTCAACAATGGTTCTTTTACATGAACCTCCCACCAAAACAGATACATGGCCAGCCTTTAATAACCCAGTCAACTGTACTGTGGGGACAGCAGTGACAACCATTGACAGTGGGGTTTGAACCCCCAACCTTGGGATCAGTAATCCAGCACCTTACCACCAGGCAACCACCACTGCCAGGCAACTCTGTTGTTATCTTTTAAATTTTAAGTGAGAATACTTGATAAATTATTACGGTCAAAGAGTTTATTGTCATATATAGAGTCAGGGGTGATGTTTCCCAGTACAATGAAAATCTGAATATCAGAAGTTAAAAAAAAAAATAGATTCAACAAATCAAAAACATGTGATTCCGTTTCCTAATAACTTGGAGTAGGACTTCTCACTTTTCAACTGTCCACAAAACATTAACAACAATGAAATCAACAACACCAGTAACAATAACACCAACAAAAACACCAGCAAAAACAACCATTAGCTAGACCAACACCACCAGCAACAACAACCCAAGCAACAACAGCACCATTAGCAATAACAACACCACCAGCAATAACACCAACACCACCCCAACAAAAACACCAACAATGAAAAACAACACCAGTAACAACAGCACAAACAAACATATTAGCATAAACAACAAAAACAACAACAACAAGAACACAAACACCACTAACAACAACCATTAGCTAGACCGACACCACCAGCAACAACAACCCAAGCAACAACAGTGCCATTAGCAATAACAACACCACCAGCAATAACAAAAACACCAACAATGAAAGCAACAACACCAGTAACAACAGCACCAACAAAAACACTCACAACATCAACAAGAACACAAACACCACTAACAACAACCATTAGCTAGAGCAAGACCACCAGCAACAACAACACAAGCAACAACAAAACCATTAGCAGTAACAACAACACCAGAAACAACACCAACAGCACCCCAACAACACCAGCAACAATGAAAGCAATAACACCACTAACAACAACCATTATCTAGAGCAACATCAGCAATAACAACCCAAGCAACAACAGCACCATTAGCAATAACAACACCACCAGCAACAACACCAACACCACCACAACAAAAAACACAACAACACTAGCAACAACACTACCAAGAAAAAGACCAGCAAAAACAATAACAAAATCAAAAACACTACTAACAACAACCATTAGAATTAACAACACAACTCAGCAACAACACTAGTAAGAACACCACCAACAAAAACACCAGCAAAAACAACAACAAGAACAAAAAAACCACTAACAACAACCATTAGCTAGAGCGACACCACCAGCAACAATAAAAACAACAAAAACAACACAAGCAACAACAAAAAAACATTAGCAATAACAACACCGCCAGCAACAACACCAACACCACCTCAACAACAATATCAACAACACCACCAGCAACAACAAGGTCACAACGAATTTAAAACTGGATAGTTCTGGAATTAAAGCCCGTTGCACTAAGACGTAAATGAAACCAAACATTTTACAGTGGAGTAAAGAATCTGGATGAAAGTGATATTCCGAGACAGATCACAAATCTGGTTTGAGCAAAAATAAATAAATAAATAAATAAACAATGCTCGAACTTTCATCTGTTGTTTTCTCTAATGAGCCATTAGAACCATCGTACTGCCTGAAGAACCATTCACACTCATAGGGGGGGGGGGGGTGTTTGGAAGAGGCCAATTAGCCTTATGTTCATGCCTTTGGGCTGTGAGAGGGAACCAGTGTACCCAGAGGAAGCCCACACAAGAACATTCAAATTCCACCCAGAAACTACCAAGCACATGACTTAAGCCAGGACCTTCTCGCCGTGAGCCTTCAACACTGACAGGTTACTCTCTATATCACCATCCTAGCTCATCTAGTTCTTCACAAAACATCCCCGCTAGTCACCAGATTGAACTTCCAGCTAACAACATTGTAGTTTTCTTGTGTCGTTGTGCAGATCAATAAATACTGCTGGTGGCTCAATTCATATATTTCACTTCAAGGAATCACTGTCTGTCAGTCACAACCTTTCGTTGGCAATATTCTCAGCCGTCCAGCTAAAAAGACCAGCAGATCCATGCACTATATCTGAACCTGTCTGTGCTGTCTCATACTGTCTTCATTTCTACAACTCTCAGACTCAGGATGTTTCATGTTGTTACATTCTGGTAAAACCACCATCCCTGTTATATACATATCCGTCGTTCTCGTCATTTTCACAATGCGATGGCTCATAAAACCAGAAAAACATTTCATCTCTAGAAGCTAACACTCATCGCCCAAAAATGTTAAACACACCTTTGTTTGGTAGCTTGTTCCTGCTCAGAGCACTAGCTGTTCAAAATCCAAATATTATGAGACGCTCAAGAAGGTCTGGACTTTATCAGACTTTGAGTGTAAGTGAAAATATTCTCACAGCTAGTGGTGGTGCCCTGATGGTGCACTTTTTTCCAGCACTATTGTATAAAGCATTACATTTGACATCTTAATAACCGGAAAGCTATAGCAATTTCAAAAAGCACACTTTACAACCACGGGGGACAGAAAAGCTTCTCCGATGCAACAGTCTGGTCAAATCTCATGGCTTCAGATCAGTACTTCAGGTTCGGATCCTGAAAACCAACAACAGGAATCTGATGCGCCAGGCTCAGTCCACCTGGCAGATGAAGATGAGGGGACTGTTTCTGATCAACTGAGGTCATATACTGCCCAGGGAAAAGAAAAAAGAAAAAGAAAGAAAGAGATTGCACAATAATATCTGCATGAAGTTCATTTATCCTTAATCACAGTATGGCATCTCTATAGCAGTGTTGCTCCAATTGGTCCGGTCGAGGCTCAGCAACATTAATGTTGCAATGAAATGAAGCAGCTGATGATATAATGCACTGAATGAGTATGCCATGACTGTGCTGGTGACTCATGCATTCAGTCAGGCATCCATAAGGCACCAGCACAGTCATGGATCCAGGTTGAGTGCTTCACCTGAACCTGGATCCATGTCTCTGCTGGTGCCTTATTGGATGCCTGACTGAATGCATAACTGTCAGAAGGTCCAGGTATTCATAATAATAATAATAATAATGTGTCTGTCTGTGTGTGTGTGTGTGTGTGTGTGTGTGTGTTTGTTTGTGTGTGTGTGTGTGTGTGTGTTTGTGTGTGTGTGTGTGTGTGTGTGTGTGTGTGTGTGTGTGTTTGTTTGTGTGTGTGAGTGTGTGTTTATTTGTGTGTGTGTGTGTGTGTGTGTGTGTGTGTGTGTGTGTGTGTGTGTGTGTGTGTGTGTGTATGTGTGTGTGTGTGTGTTTGTGTGTGTGTGTGTGTGTGTGTGTGTGTGTTTGTTTGTGTGTGTGTGTGTTTGTTTGTGTGTTTGTGTGTGTGTGTTTGTTTGTGTGTGTGTGTGTGTGTGTGTGTGTGTGTGTGTGTGTGTGTTTGTTTGTGTGTGTTTGTTTGTGTGTGTGTGTGTGTCTGTTTGTGTGTGTGTGTGTGTGTTTGTTTGTGTGTGTGTGTGTGTGTGTGTGTGTGTGTGTGTGTTTGTGTGTGTGTGTGTGTGTGTGTGTGTGTGTGTGTGTGTGTGTGTGTGTGTGTGTGTGTTTGTTTGTGTGTGTGTGTGTGTGTGTGTGTGTGTGTGTGTGTGTGTGGACTAAATCCAAACTGACTTTCAAGTTGTTTTGTTTTTTTCATGATTTAAAAATTCATTCTAACCACCAAATGCGTACGTCATGAAATGATGGGGAGGAGGTGGCTCAGGTTTGAGTCCACCCCCCCCCCACCCCCCCGAACCCGCACTCGTGCAGACAGGGGTGTCTATAACGGCATGGAGAAGCTGCACGAGCTGGCAACACGTCATTTATTATTTTTTAATCAGCGGGAGCGCGTGTGTGAGTTCATTCCGCCCCTTAGGCAACTGGATCTCGTTTTATTTCTAAGGCCGGTGAGGCGCACGAGCGCGTGCGGTCCTCCAGCACCATGTCTCGTCGGTGAAGTGGAGGCGCGTGAGCAGCTCTGAGGCGCGAGCGATGGAGAAGCGTCATTCCGGTAAGGCGCGCGCGGACAGGGCTTGCTTGGTCTTTTGCTGGGAACTTTAGATCTTTAGATGGAGTCGGTGCAGAGTCTTGCGCTTTAAGATGGCGGGATTTGTATATTATTATTATTATTATTGTGCAGGGACGGGAGTGCGCGCGCATCCGTCAAGACCGAGTGTTAATGTTGTCTTTTTAATAGTATCAGTGAGCGCGCGGAGATCATCCCGATCAAAGCACAGCACGGACAAGCACGAGCCTGTCTCTTCCCTATAATAATAATAATAATAATAATAATAATAATAATAATAATAACCTGATTTTATTATAGGAATAATGTTGATCAGTTCCTGGGGTCCAAGAAAAGCTTCACATCACTCAGGGATCATCTGCGTTGTCGTGCGCACCTCCAAACTTGGAGAAACTGAACATTCCTGAATACTCATTTTCTTTTTTTCCCCCCCCCTTTCTTTTCTCTTACTGCAAATATGCAGTCTAGTATCAAAGGTCACTTTACTCTGGTGCTGAAAGCGCATGAATCTGACGCAGCTCCATCCCCTTTAAATCAGATCCTGTTATTTCATATTTTATTTATTTTTTTATTTTTTTTATCCTGGTAAATTTTTTAATATGTTCCGACGTGTTGTTATAATGTAAATGCACCCATCCTGAACATTTTTTTTTTTTTTTTGGGGGGGGGGGGGTTGATTTGTAGGGATGGATACTCACTGTAACCCATCTGTTGCTAGGCACAATTTATCATCCTCCTTTTACCCCTGCATGGGCAGAAAGGGACATCCAGATGACCGGTAGTGATTGAATCGTAATCGTATGATCAACAACAACAAAAAATATTTTGCTTTTGTGTGTGTGTGTGTGTGTGTGTGTGTGTGTGTGTGTGTGTGTGTGTGTGCTTAACTAGCTTGAACCACCTGCTTCAATTATAACTACTGTATATACCATCAATTATTGGTAAACATAAAATAAGTGAATTAAAAGAAATTATTTACCAAATGAAAGATCCATTCTAACCATATGAGCAGTTTCCCTTTCACGAACCCAGAAGGAAAAGATACAGTACTTCCATGTCCAGTATTGATGTGGTGGTATCTTCTGTGACGATCTTCTATGAGTGTGTCTGGGGTATTAATTCTTTCTTGCTGATGCCAGAGTCACACTGACCATCTCAACGATGATATCTGACTGCAGGTGTCACAGGGGTGTGCAAGCTTTTTGTGCAATAATGAGAAAAGGTGTAGATGGCAGAGCAGCTGGGTTTAAGTTTGGAAATCTTTCCAGCTGTTTCAGCTCCACAGTAGATTTCTCGTCACTTGGTTTGAAAGTGAGAAGGACCTGGATTCGAGTTCCAAGCTCGGCTAGGGTGCGTCGCTGTGGAGTTTGTATGTGCGCCCTCTGATTGTGTGGCATTCCTTTGAGAAACTGGTTTTTCGTTCACAAAGCATGATGCTAACTGGCTCTTCAGATTGCCCCGAGGTGTAAATGTGAATGGTTGTGTATGTGTTGGCTCTACATTCACTTTTATTTGTACTGCACTTTTTATAAATAATATTGTCAAAAGTAAGAATGTAAATATTTTTCGACAACATATTAGTGAGCTGTTCAGTCAGCTGAGCTGGTCTCCAGCCTCCTGGCGACCCTAGTAGGATTAAATGGTTTGGGAAATAAGTGGCTGATTAAATGAGCTAGCATGTTAGCATGTTAGTGGTGTTATTGTATTGTTATTTGTTGTTGTTGTTGTTGTTGTTTCCAAATTTGTGTTAATTATCGATACTACTGTCGGGCAGTGGTGGTCTAGTGGTATAGGGCGCTGGATCGCTGATCCAAAGGTTGGGGCTTCGAGTCCCACTCTCCACGAGGTTTGTCATTGTCTTCCCAGTGCAGCTAACTGGGTTAGCAAAGGCCAGCTATGTATCTCACTGTCTATGGTGTGAGGCATGTAAAAGAACCATTGCTGACTTTCGACAAGAGTATGCTGTAAAGCCGTCAGCGTGTTTCTTCCCTATGATGGCCTGGCAGGCTGTTCAGGGCGTACTCTGCCCTCGCCCGAAGTTGGCTGGGATGGGCGCCAGCCTTACCACAACCCTAATTAGGATTAAGTGGTTACAGAAAATTAACTGAATCTATACTACCTGTTTATTACAGCCCATTTCTGAGCACAGAGATGTTTAAAATCCAAGTAATACTGCTTCTGATCCACACAGCCCTCCAACACCATGTCAGGGTCACTGTTATCCTGAAATGTGTCACAATAAGGTCTGATTAGAGATGGTCCAGTGTTCATGTTCCATTAATGCTTGGGGTAGAAGGAACAGGCACATGGGAGCTGTTGATGAATAAATAAAAGCTTGGAATGAAAGTCAAATCTTCTGTTTCGTCATTCAAGGATGTCACTAGTGGTTCGGTGTGTGTGTGTGTGTATGTGTGTGTGTGTGTGTGTGTGTGTGTGTGTGTGTGTGTGTGTGTGTGTGATGCATTATGCTGTGTCTAATAAATTGTAACAACCAGAGATTTTCAGTCCTGCAAGTCCACACAATTCCATCTTCTAACACACCTGAGTCTCAACATCCTTCTTGCGTTTAATTAACCCTCCAGCTGCAGGTGTCAGTGCAGAAGATCCTGAGGACCCCTGAGGCTGTGGGTGGGGTTCAGGGTGCATTTATGTTGTTTTCATTTGTGCTGTGAACACATTCTATTACGGCTTGAAGTTTTCCTAATTATTCATCTTAAGAAATGCCTCTATAAATATTAATGAAATATAAAACATCATAATAATGCTCGTGTGGGTAGTACGGTGGTACGGTGGTTAGCACATCCATCTCACAAAGCAATAAGGTCCTGGGTTCGTGGACGTTTCTGTGTGGAGTTGTATATTGTTCCTGTATTTGCTTGGATTTTGTTATGGTACTCTGGTTTCCTCCAACAATCCAAAAAAATATATGTTTGTAAACTGGCTGTTCCAAAATAACCCTAAGTATGAGTTGTATAGTTGTGTACTAGCGAGTTGTTCAGGGTGTACCTCACCTTTGCTCAGAGTTGGCAGAGATAGGCACCAACATCCCTGTGATCATACTAAATTATTAAGCAGTTCAGAAAATTGGTTGATGGCTGGATGGATGGATTTAAGAATGGGTAGATGGATGGATGGATGGATGGATGGATGGGTGGATGGATGGATGGATAAATATGTGAATGGATGGATGGATGGATGGATGGATTGGTAGATGGAGGGATACAAAGATGGATGGACGGATGGATGAGTGGATGGATGATGGATGGATGGATGATGATTGATTGATGAATGGGTGAATGGACAGATGAATGGATGGACGGATGAATGGCTGGGTAGATGGATGATGGAAGGATATATGGATGGATGAATGGGTGAATGAATGGAGGGATGATGGCTGAATGAATGACTGGATGGATGAAGGCTGTATAGATGAATGTGTATATTGATAGATGAATTAAAATAATAATAACAACAAAATACCAAAACACAAATTGACATCAGGGAAAACAATACCAGCGATTCAATTCAATTTAATTCAGTTTTATTTGCGTAGCGCTTTTAACAATTGACATTGTCGCAAAGCAGATTTACATAATAATCGTAATTTTAAAAGGAATTTCAACATTTTCTCCATCCCTACTAATCCCTAATGAGTGTTACCCACGGCGATAGTTGCAAGGGAAAACTTCCTTGGTTAACAAGAGTAAGACACCTTGAGAGGAACCAGGCTCAAAACGGAAACCCATCCACATTTGGGTGAAATCATAAAGATACAAACCATATAAGAGAAATTTCATTATAGTCCAACTTGTAGTCCAGTTGGTCATACAACAACTGTAAGTCCTATATAATTCCGGCTAAAGAGTTTATATCAATTGCAGTGAAAAGTCATCTTCACAGTCTTTGAGTGCACATCAAAGTCCCTATGGATCTTCATCAGAAGGAGGGAGGTGCTTCCAAGATGAGAACTCTAGTCAGTATCAGCACATATGGACAGACCACAGAACAGAACGCAGAAAGCAGAAGGATTGGGAGGATCAGGATCACTGAATCACAGAAGAAGCATGCGTAGCTCAGAAAAAACAGAGTGGAAGGGTGTTGTTAGGTACGCCCATAACAACGTAATTGTAAACAAATAGTTTATTAGTGCTGAGTTCAAGCAGGGACTCCGGCATGACTGGCTATGGCAGCATAACTAAAAGTAGAGAAACCAGAAGGCAGACATGAGGGCACCGTATGACATTGGGGCAATCAGCCAGTTCGCTATCAATGGACCAGGGTGAGCATGTAGATTGAGGGAAGGACAGCATCCCAACATCATCATAGTTGCTATAACTCTCAATGTCTGAGCCCCCAGATCCCCTTTACCTAACAAAACAGCCTATTAACAAAATGCTTGACTACACAAGTTTTCAGCCTCGTATTAAAAACAGAGACTGTGACCGAGTCCCAAACAATAACTGGAAAGTTCTTCTATAACTGTGGGACTTTGTAAGAGAAGCTCCGCCCACTGCAGTAGTCTTCAATATTCGAGGTATCACTAAGCATCCTGCACCTTTTGATCTCAGGGGGCATGCTGGATCATAAACGACAAGAAGTTCACGAAGATAATGTGGTGTAAGACCATTACGTGCTTTAAAGGTTAAAAGTAGTGATGTAACTGGGAGCCAGTCCAGTGTAAATAAGGTCGGGGTGATATGCTCGTGTCTCTTGGTTCTGTTAAGGACTCTCACTGCTGCATTCTGGACGAACTGGAGCTTGTCCATGCTCCTATTAGAACATCCAGACAGAAACGCGTTATAATAATATCATCTGGAATGAACAAAAGCATCAATGAGTTTTTCCGCATCATGCAGTGACATCACATTTCTTATTTTAGCAATATTCCTGAGATGAAAGAAGGCCACTCGAGGAACATTATCTTCATGAACTTCAAATGAAAGACCAGCGTCAATAATCACTCCAAACTCCATTACTGCTACACATGATGAGACTGAAACGCCATCCAAACTCGTGTCTCTCATTTGGGTTTATCGAAATATATAACTGTGTATCAACATAACAATGAAAACTAATACCATGATCATGAATGATTTTACCCAAAGGGAGCATTTATAGAAAAAAAAAAAAAAAAAGCATCGAGTCTTCGACCAGCTACACCATTGTGGCTTTGGAGGAAATCTTTGTATTCAAACAAATTAAACTGATAATAATAGATAAAACATGAAGTTTCTTCAGGGCGTACGGTGGTGTACTGGTTAGCACGTTGTCCTCACAGCAAGAAGGCTTGGGTTCGGTTCCAAGCTCAGGCGTTTCTGTGTGGAGATTGCATGTTCTCCCTGTGCTTGCATGGGTTTCCTCCGGGTACTCGGATTTCCTCACGCAGTCCAAAAACATGCACAGTGTGCTAATTGGCTGTTCCAAATCACCCCCTAGGTGTGAGAGTGAGTGTGAATGGTTGCATGAGTGTTGGCCCTACGATGGTCTGGCGAGCCTTCCAGGGTGTGTGACAAACAACCCCCCCCCCCCGAGAGTCTTCTGAGATGGGCGACACCTTCTCCATAACCCTGATTAGGATTAAGCATTTTAGAAAATGGATGGGGGGCAGTGGTGGTCTAGTGGTATAGGGCGCTGGATCACTGATTCAAAGGTTGGGGGTTTGAGTCCCACTCTCCACAAGGTTGTCACTGCCCCCCGCCTCTCTCCCCCAGTGCAGCTAACTGGGTTATCATAGGCCGGCTATGTCTCCCACTGTCTATGGTGAGAGGCACGTTAAAGAACCATTGCTGACTTTCGTAAAGAGTAGGATGGGTGAAAAGCCGTCGGCGTGTTTCCGCCCTGGGATGGCCTGGCGAGCTGTCCAGGGTGTACTCTTCCCTCGCCCTAAGCTGGCTGGGGTGGGCACCAGCCTCCCCGCGACCCTAATTAGGATTAAGCGGTTACATGAACTGAACTGAAAATGGATGGATGAAGACTACTTGCTAGTTAATGTACACTTTTAATGACAGCAATTGACATGAAGCCCATTAATCTTCCTGTGTGTAACATACAGTATCAGCACCAGGGACAGAGCAAAGATGGGTCGACTCTTCTGAATGATTTAATGATTAAAGCCTGGTGGCACGATGGCATAACGGTTACTAGCACATCCACTCCACAGCAAGAAGGTACTGGATTCAATCCAGGATTTGGTGAGGGCATTTCTTTGCGGGGTTTGCATGGTCTCCCCATGCTTGTACAAGTTTCCTCTGGGTACTCTGGTTTCCTCCCACCGTCCAAAGATATGCACATTAGGGTAACTGGCTGTTCCAAATTGCCCCTAGGTGTGGGCGTGTATGGTTATCTATATGATGAACCTCTGATGCTCTGAGCTTGGTTTCTTCAAATGATTTGGTCCTGTGGGGTTTCCCCCCCCATCATTTTATAAAGTCAAAAACTTTGGTGTATTTTGGTCGGGAATAATTTAACAAGTCCTTTTCACTAGTGTAAACTTACTGGGGGGGTCAGATCACTGTTCTGGGTGAACCCCACCTTCATCCAGAGTTGGATGGGATGGAATCCAGACTCCCTTTGACACCAATAAAGAATATTCCGTATATGACACCAATAAAGTGATTCAAAAAATGTAATGAAAATGAATTGCTTTTGTTTCAGAGAAAGAAAGACCTTCGGGATGTGCTGTTCTAGGATGCAATCCACTCTGGTGTATTTTATTGAATACATAGTAGGACCTTTGGCAATGCAGCCATGAGGCGGGGGGGGCACTAACCAGTGTCTCTCCCCCTTATGCCGGTCCCAAGCCCGGATAAATGCAGAGGGTTGCGACAGGAAGGGCATCCGGCGTAAAACTTCTGCCACATTTAAAAATGCAAATGATCAAAACAAAATTCATACCGGATCGGTCGAGGCCCGGGTTAACAACGACCGCCATCAGTGCTGTCAACCAACAGGGTGCTGATGGAAATTGGACTACTGTTGGTCGAAGACGTCGAAGAAGGAGAGGCGGGAGGCGTGTCCGTAGGCAGAGAGAGAAGAGGAAATGCGGGAGCCTCGGACTGAGAGTAGGGACTTTGAATGTTGGAACTATGCAAGGAAAAGATAGGGAGCTGGCTGACATGATGCAGAGGAGGAAGGTGGACATACTGTGTGTTCAGGAGACAAGGTGGAAAGGTAGAAAGGCTAAAAGCTTAGGAGCAGGGTTTAAACTGTTTTATAATGGTGTGGATGGGAAGAGAAATGGAGTAGGAGTCATCTTGAAGGAGGGGTTTGTCAGGAATGTTCTAGAAGTGAAAAGAGTGTCAGACAGAGTGATGAGTCTCAAGTTAGAAATTGAAGGCGTGATAGTCAATGTTGTTAGTGCTTATGCCCCACAGGCAGGATGTAAGCTAGAAGAGAAGGAGAGATTCTGGAGTGAGTTAGATGAAGTGATGCAGAGTACCCCCAGAGGTGAAAGAGTGGTCATTGGAGCAGACTTCAATGGACATGTTGGTGCAGGCAACAGAGGGGACGAGGAAGTGATGGGCAGGTTTGGTATCCAGGACAGGAACACAGAAGGACAGATGTTGATCGATTTTGCAAAAAGGATGGAAATGGCTGTGGTGAATACTTTCTTCCAGAAGAAACAGAAGCATAGGGTGACTTATGAAAGCGGAGGTAAGAGCACACAGGTAGACTACATCTTGTGTAGGCGAGGTAATTTGAAGGAAGTCAGTGACTGCAAAGTAGTAGTGGGTGAGAGTGTTGCCAAACAGCATAGGATGGTGGTGTGCAGGATGACACTGATGGTGAGAAAGGTGAAAAAGGCAAAGGTAGAGCAGAAGACAAAGTGGTGGAAGCTGAAAAAGGAAGAGTGTCGTGTTGTCTTCAAGGAGGAGTTGAAACAGGCTTTGGGTAGTCAGGAAGTGCTTCCAGAGGACTGGACAACCACAGCCAATGTGATCAGGGAGACCGGTAGGAGAGTATTTGGTGTGTCCTCTGAAAGGAAAGTAGATAAGGAAACTTGGTGGTGGAATGAGGAAGTGCAGGAGTGTGTACAAAAGAAGAGGTTAGCCAAGAAGAAGTGGGACATTGAGAGGACCGAAGAGAGTAAACAGGAGTACAGGGAGACACAGCGTAAGGCGAAGGTAGCAGTGTCAAAGGCCAAACAGAGGGCGTATGATGACTTGTATGATAGGTTGAACAGTAAGGAGGAGAAAATGATCTATACAGGTTAGCACAGCAGAGAAATAGAGATGGGAAAGACGTGCAGCAAGTTAGAGTGATAAAGGACAGAGAGGGAAATGTATTGACTGATGACAGAAGTGTGCTGGGAAGATGGAAA
Source organism: Plotosus lineatus (assembly GCA_024760905.1). Lineage (NCBI taxonomy): Eukaryota > Metazoa > Chordata > Actinopteri > Siluriformes > Plotosidae > Plotosus > Plotosus lineatus. Next base: position 8,950,598 of record CM045743.1, read on the forward strand.
GAGTACTTTGAAGAGCTGATGAATGAGGAAAATGAGAGAGAAAAAGAGTAGAAGGGGTGACCGTTGAGGAGCAGGAAGTAGCAAAGATTAGTAAGGGAGAAGTGAGGAGGGCATTGAAGAGGATGAAGAGTGGAAAGGCAGTTGGCCCTGATGACATACCAGTTGAGGTATGGAAGTGTCTAGGGGAGGTAGCAGTAGATTTTCTGACAAGAATATTCAACAAGGTCTTAGAAAGTGAGCAGATGCCAGAGGAATGGAGGAGAAGTGTGCTTGTGCCCATTTTTAAGAACAAGGGCGATGTACAGAGTTGTGGCAACTACAGAGGGATAAAGTTGATGAGCCATACAATGAAGCTATGGGAAAGAATAGTGGAAGCAAGACTAAGGGCAGAGGTCAGCATTTGTGAACAACAGTTTGGTTTCATGCCAAGAAAGAGCACCACAGATGCAGTGTTTGCTTTGAGGATGTTAATAGAGAAGTACAGAGAAGGTCAGAAGGAGCTGCATTGTGCCTTTGTGGATCTGGAGAAAGCATATGACAGGGTGCCGAGAGAAGAACTGTGGTATTGTATGAGGAAGTCTGGAGTGACAGAGAAGTATGTTAGAGTGGTGCAGGACATGTATGATAGATGTAAGACAGTGGTGAGGTGTGCTGTCGGTGTGACAGAAGAGTTCAAGGTGGAGGTGGGACTACATCAAGGGTCAGCTCTCAGCCCCTTCTTGTTTGCTATGGTGATGGACAGGCTAACAGATGAGGTTAGACAAGAATCTCCATGGACTATGATGTTTGCAGATGACATTGTGATCTGTAGTGAGAGCAGAGACCAAGTGGAGGAAAATCTAGAGAGGTGGAGGTATGCCCTGGAAAGGAGGGGATTGAAGGTTAGTCTTAGTAAGACAGAATACATGTGTGTGAACGACAAGGACCCAAGAGGAACTTTGAGGTTACAGGGGCAGAGATAAAGAAGGTGGAGGATTTTAAGTACTTAGGCTCAACAATCCAGAGCAATGGAGAGTGTGGAAAAGAGGTGAAGAAGCGCGTGCAGGCAGGTTGGAATGGATGGAGAAAAGTGTCCGGTGTGATGTGTGATAGGAGAGTATCGGCAAGAATGAAGGGAAAAGTGTACAAGACGGTGATGAGGCCAGCAATGTTGTATGGTTTAGAGACAGTGGCCCTGGGGAAAAGACAGGAGTCAGAGTTGGAGGTAGCAGAGATGAAAATGTTGAGGTTCTCCTTGGGAGTAACGAGGATGGATAGGATCAGAAATGAGTACATCAGAGGGACAGCACATGTTAGATGTTTTGGAGACAAAGTCAGAGAGGCTAGATTGAGATGGTTTGGACATGTACAGAGGAGGGATAGTGAGTATATTGGTCGTAGGATGCTGAGGTTGGAACCACCAGGCAAAAGGCCCAGAGGAAGACCAAAGAGAAGATTTATGGATGCGGTGAAGGCGGACATGAAGGTCGTTGGAGTAAGAGTAGAAGATGCAGAGGATAGGGAGAGATGGAGGCAGATCATTTGCTGTGGCGACCCCTGAAGGGAACAGCCGAAAGGAAAAGAAGAAGATAGTAGGACCTTTGGCCAGATGAACAAAACCCCCAGTTTAAGTCAATTCTCTGTCTGATGGATACGCCTGAACTGCAGAAAATATGTGACTCTTTAGCGTTTGGTTTGAATAGCCTTACTAATACATTTGTAATACATTTGTATGGCACCTTGGAGCGTCTTGGCGTCTTGGCTGTGTGTGTGTGTGTGTGTGTGTGTGTGTGTGTGTGTGTGTGTGTGTGTGTGTGTGTGTGTGTGTATTCTTTGACCTTTGCTTTCACATGCATTCGGCCTAAGGAGAGACATGTCCTTTCCAAATAGGCTCCTCATCTTTTCTTCACACATGGAGGTGAATATTGTGTTTTGCCCAAACACCACATTGTATCGCATCCAACTTATAAATGGCCCAAACTACAAACACTAACCCTATAGTGACCCTCCGAGGGAGGCATATGGAGTCTTCAGGCAGTGGGAGTATGCATGCGAGGATGGTTTGCAGCATTTTTCTGCTCCGTTCGGTTTGGACAGAACGATGGAGAAAGAGATTTTTATTATATCATGAACATATCACTATTATGTATATGAACGAGCATCAGGCAGCATTTAGTTGTATTTATATGCCTGTTTTTAATACACAGTGGTTGATGCTAATACAGTAGGCCCTCGTTATTCTCGGGGGTTTGGTTCCGGCCCCTCCCACGAATGAAGGTAATCCGCGAGTTCTGTACCCATGATCGACCAGAAGTAAAATATTATGTATCTATTAAATGCGCTAAAATAAATATGATTCTTAAACACATTCTATAGACAGTCTTACTCATTAATACAGTATTAATGTAGAAAAATATAGTAATGATTAAGAAAAACTTAATTTTTTACTGTGATATTTATTAATAATAAAATATAAATATTATACAGCATATATATGTTTGTATATATATATATATATACACACACACACACACACACACACACACACACACACACACACACACACACATATATATATATATATACACACACACACACACACACACACACACACACACACACACACACACACACACACATATATATATATATATATATATATATATATATATATATATATATATATATATATATATATGTATATATATATATATATATACATATATATATATATATATATATAAACACCTTTAAATGCATTTTCCTTGAAGCATACAGCACTGTAGTTCTCAAAAATGACCGCTGGAGAAAGATATTGCGTTATTTGTGAGGCATGACTTGACTGAATTCGGGTATGAACTTTATTCAGTCTGAGCAGTTCAGCCACGCCCCTCAGCCAGAGCGGGTAGAAAACAGAGTTTTAGAAGTGGTGACGGATATGAGTGGTGAAGATATGAGTTAATCCTGTGGTGCAGAGGTGAGCATGCTTTTGTTTATTGGGAGTAGATGAGAATAGTGAATTCAGGTGTGAGCCACCGAGCAGCTCAGCCTCAGGTGAAATGGAAAGAAAACAGTTAGTTAGAGGCACAGCCCCCAATAATCAAAGTCCCCCCAAAACACAGACCATAACAAAAAGGACATAAAAGAACAAAGAATGTAACAAATTGGATCTTCTTCTTTTCCTTTCGGCTTTTCCCTTCAGGGGTCGCCACAGCGAATCATCTGCCTCCATCTCACCCTATCCTTTGCATCTTCTTCTCTTACACCAACGACCTTCATGTCCTCCTTTACCACATCCATGAATCGTCTCTTTGGTCTTCCTCTAGGCCTTTTGCCTGGTAGTTCCAGCCTCAGCATCCTATTACCAATATACTCACTATCCCTCCTCTGTACATGTCCAAACCATCTCAATCTAGCCTCTCTGACTTTGTCTCCAAAACGTCTTACATGTGCTGTCCCTCTGACGTACTCATTCCTAATCCTATCCATCCTCGTTACTCCCAAAGAGAACCTCAACATTTTCATCTCTGCTACCTCCAACTCTGCCTCCTGTCTTTTCCCCAGGGCCACTGTTTCTAACCCATACAGCATCGTTGGGCTCAACACCGCTTTTGTACACTTTTCCTTTCATTTTTGCCGATACCCTCCTATCACACATCACACCAGACACTTTTCTCCAACCATTCCAACCTGCCTGCACACGCTTCTTGACCTCTTTTCCACACTCGCCATTGCTCTGGATTGTTGAGCCTAAGTACTTAAAATCCTCCACCTTTCTTATCTCTGCTCCCTGTAATCTCACCGTTCCTCTTTGGTCCTTGGCATTCATGCACATGTACTCTGTCTTACTGAGGCTAATCTTCATTCCCCTCCTCTCCAGCGCATACCTCCACCTCTCTAGTTTTTCCTGGACTTGCTCTCTGCTCTCACTACAGAGTACAATGTCATCTGCAAACATCATAGTCCATGGGGAATCTTGTCTAACCTCGCCTGTCAGCCTGTCCATCACCATAGCGAACAAGAAGGGGCTGAGAGCTGACCCTTGATGCAGTCCCACCTCCACCTTGAACTCTTCTGTCACACCGACAGCACACCTCACCACTGTCTTACATCTCTCATACATGTCCTGCACCACTCTAACATACTTCTCTGCCACTCCAGACTTCCTCATGCAATACCACAGTTCTTCTCTCGGCACCCTGTCATATGCTTTCTCCAGATCCACAAAGGCACAATGCAGCTCCGTCTGACCTTCTCTGTACTTCTCCATTAACATCCTCAAGGCAAACACTGCATCTGTGGTGCTCTTTCTGGGCATGAAACCAAACTGTTGTTCACAAATGCTGACTTCTGCCCTTAGTCTAGCTTCCACTATTCTTTCCCATAACTTGATCGTATGGCTCATCAACTTTATCCCTCTGTAGTTGCCACAACTCTGCACGTCTCCCTTGTTCTTAAAAATGGGCACCAGCACACTTCTCCTCCATTCCTCTGGCATCCTCTCACTCTCTAAGACCTTGTTAAATGTTCTTGTCAGAAAATCTACTGCTACCTCTCCTAGACACTTCCATACCTCCACCGGTATGTCATCAGGACCAACTGCCTTTCCATTCTTCATCCTCTTCAATGCCCTCCTCACTTCACCCTTACTAATCTTTGCTACTTCCTGGTCCTCAACAGTCACCTCTTCTACTCTTTTTCTCTCTCATTTTCCTCATTCATCAGCTCTTCAAAGTACTCTTTCCATCTTCCCAGCACACTTCTGTCATCAGTCAATACATTTCCCTCTCTGTCCTTTATCAATCTAACTTGCTGCACGTCCTTCCCATCTCTATTTCTCTGCTGTGCCAACCTGTATAAATCATTTTCTCCTCCTTACTTTCCAGCCGAGCATACAAGTCATCAAACGCACTCTGTTTGGCCTTTGACACTGCTACCTTTGCCTTACGCTGTGTCTCCCTGTACTCCTGTTTACTCTCTTCGGTTTTCTCAATGTCCCACTTCTTCTTAGCTAATCTCTTCCTTTGTACACACTCCTGCACTTCCTCATTCCACCACCAAGTCTCCTTATCTACTTTTCTTCCAGATGACACACCAAATATTCTCCTACCTGTCTCCCTGATCACATTCGCTGTAGTTGTCCAGTCATCTGGAAGCACTTCCTGACCACCCAAAGCCTGTTTCAACTCCTCCTTGAAGACAACCCGACACTCTTCCTTTTTCAACTTCCACCACTTTGTCTTCTGCTCTGCCTTTGCCTTCTTCACCTTCCTCACCATCAGCATCATCCTGCACACCACCATCCTATGCTGTTTGGCAACACTCTCACCCGCTACTACTTTGCAGTCACTGACTTCCTTTAAATTACATCGCCTGCACAAGATGTAGTCTACCTGTGTGCTCCTACCTCCGCTTTTATAAGTCACCCTATGCTCCTCTCTCTTCTGGAAGAAAGTATTCACCACAGCCATTTCCATCCTTTGCAAAATCTACCAACATCTGTCCTTCTGCGTTCCTGTCCTGGATACCAAACCTACCCATCACTTCCTCGTCCCCTCTGTTTCCTGCACAAACATGTCCATTGAAGTCTGCCCCAATGACCACTCTTTCAACTCTGGGGTACTCTGCATCACTTCATCTAACTCCCTCCAGAATCTCTCCTTCTCTTCTCGCTCACATCCTGTCTGTGGGGCATAAGCACTAACAACATTGACCATCACACCTTTAATTTCTAACTTGAGACTCATCACTCTGTCTGACACTCTTTTCACTTCTAGAACATTCCTGGCAAACTCCTCCTTCAAGATGACTCCGACTCCATTTCTCTTCCCATCCACACCGTGATAAAACAGCTTAAACCCTGCTCCTATGCTTCTAGCCTTGCGACCTTTCCACCTGGTCTCCTGAACACACAGTATGTCCACCTTCCTCCTCTGCATCATGTCAGCCAGCTCTCTACCTTTTCCTGTCATAGTTCCAATATTCAAAGTCCCTACTTTCAGTCCTAGACTCATGCCTTTCCTCTTCTCTCTCTGGCAACGGACACGCCTCCCGCCTCTCCTTCTTCGACGTCTTCGACCAACAGTAGTCCAATTTCCATCAGCACCCTGTTGGTTGACGGCACTGATGGCGGTCGTTGTTAACCCGGGCCTCGACCGATCCGGTATGTCATTCTTTCTTGTGATTCGCATAGTTTATTTGGCATTTGTTTTACGCCGGATGCCCTTCCTGACGCAACCCTCTGCATTTATCCGGGCTTGGGACCGGCGTGAGGGAGAGACACTGGTTTGTGCCCCCCCCTCACGGCTGCATTAATGTAACAAATTGGATAAACAATGCAAAATGAGAAACATGCTACACCACAGTAAATAAACTCACACACACAAACATTTTAAACATTAACTTAGGTACTGTACTGGAATAATAATTGAAAAAGACTTTAATAGTGGAGTGTTTTACAACTTTTCAGATGATTATTTCCCTTCAGGCACTTCAGAGGAAACTGTCGTTTCTTCCAGAGAAAGTCTTATTTCTTCAGAAGAGACATCCAACATCATTACCTTTTTCTGGCATTTAGCCAACGTTTGAGTGGCATCACAGAGCTTACCTGTTAAAAACTAAAAGGCTCATTGAAAAAAAACTAAAATGGAATTTTGAAAAATGAAATGAAATGAAATCATTGATTGAATAAAAACTAAAAGCTCATTGTCCCAGGCTTGGCAAGGGTGTTTCTATGTGGAGTGTATATGTTCTCCCCATGCTTGTGTGGGTTTCATCTGGGTACTCTGGTTTCCTCCAACAGTCCAAAGGCCAACTAGACATTCTGCATTTCCCATAGGTGTGAATATGAGTGTGAATGTAAAATGGTTGTGTGTGCTCACTCTGCGATGGTCTGCTGCGTTGTTCAGGGTATCCTCTGCCTTTGCCCAAAGTCAGCTGAGATAGGCTCCATCCTCCTCAGGACCCAAGTAACTAGGATTAATGGGTTCGAAAAATGAATGAGTGATACAGTATAGTGTAGCTGGCCATGGAAGTACGGTATGATTAAGCTGTTGAGTCTTTCTGCATTCTGATACACTGGGTAGAATCTCACTGAAGGTCCTTGACCCTTGAACCTTGGGCTTGTTATGGAGCTGAGCAGGAGCCTCAGGCAGCACAGTAAAGCTCACATTCCTGACAGCCTGCTATTCTATAACCCTGACGTATTTCCAAAAAGAGGTGGGGAAAAACCCCTGTGTGCCAGGATAGACATTTATGAGATGAATTATTCATAAATACAACCTAAGCCACGCATAATTATGAATGATTTCGCAAATGGATCAGTCAGGGGTGAATTGTGCATTATTCAGTGCAATTAGGCCTCGGCATCTTCTCTCGGCAGTTGGTTTATGTGATGAGGCAGTTTAGTCGGTTGTCATAGGTAAGGTGTTAGCTGTCACAGAACCTGAAAACAATTATTAAAACACCGTCAGTTCAGGTTAAATTGTGTCTTCTCTGATTTGGATGAGCCACTGAATTCCAGGCAACATGGTATCCTAGTGGTTAAATTTTTTGCCTCACAGTAAGAAAGTTATGGGTTCGAGTCCAGGTCTCAGTGCAGAGTTTGCATGTTCTTACTGTACTTGTGTGAGTTTTCTCTCACGGTCCAAAGATGTCCACATTAGGCTAACTGGCCATTCCATATTGCTCCTTGGTGTGACTATGAGAGTGCATTGTTGTTTTGTTTGTGTGTGTGTGTGTGTGTGTGTGTGTGTGTGTGTGTGTGTGTGTGTGTGTGTGTGTGTGTGTGTGTGTGTGTGTGTTGGCTCTGTGATGGTCTAGTGAGCTTTCAGGGTATACTCTGCCCTTGTTCAGGATTGGCTGTCATTGGCTCTGTCCTCTCCGTGCCCCCGAATGAATTTTGTGTTATAAATATACTCATTTCTTCAGATTACAAACATAGAATGAATTTAAAAACATATACAGCACATACATGAACAGTCCACTTTATTAAGAATGTCTGTAGACCTCCTCATTTATGCACTGATCTAAAACACCAATCAGACGGGGGTTTTTTTAATAATGGAGTTCGAGCCCTGTGATTGGCAGGGGTATTTTGGAGTGGTGGCATTTGCACGTTCTTCCTGTGCTTCTGTGCTTGTGTTTCTTCTGGGTGATGCAGTTTCCTCCCACAGTCCACACACTGTACTGTGCACGTTGTATGTCTGTGCTGGCCCTGCGATGGATTAGCGAGATGTTAGTGGGGTAACCTTCTCTCAGAGTTGATGGGATTATCCGTGACTCTAATCAGGATAAGCAGCACAAACAATGAATGGATGGAATGATAGAATTATGGTGCAACCACATGATTGGATGATTTGATCACGTACAGGTATACAGGTGTTTCGAATAAAACAGGACTGTAGAATATCTCGGAGGTGTTTAATTGAGTTGAGAGCTGGAGTCTCATCCTGATAAAACCATTCTGAGAGCGTCTATGTCCTGTAGACAAAAGCACTGCTATCAGGAGAGAAAACGTTTTTTTGGAGGATAAAAGTCAGTCAGAACAACTTTATATCGACTTGGGATGACCCATCTGTCTTTCTCATCATAACAGAGCTCCTTTAACTTGTCTCCTTAAAGATTCTCCTCTAAATTGTCACTTGTCTGTATGAACTCTAACAGGAGTGTAGAAAAAATAAAAGAAGTGCTCAAAGACTCTGATATAAACCCTAATAGGAGTGTAAACCCTAATAGGAGTGTAAACCCTTATAAGAGTGTAAACCATAATAGGAGTGTAAACCCTAATAGGAGTGCAAACCCTAATAGGAGTGTAGACAAAAGTAAAAGTAGTGCTCAAAGACTCTGATATAAACCCTAATAGGAGTGTAAACCATAATAGGAGTGTAAACCCTAATAGGAGTGTAAACCATAATAGGAGTGTAAACCATAATAGGAGTGTAAACCCTAATAGGAGTGTAAACCATAATAGGAGTGTAAACCCTAATAGGAGTGTAAACCATAATAGGAGTGTAAACCCTAATAGGAGTGTAAACCATAATAGGAGTGTAGACAAAAGTAAAAGTAGTGCTCAAAGGCTCTGATATAAACCCTAATAGGAGTGTAAACCCTAATAGGAGTGTAAACCATAATAGGAGTGTAAACCCTAATAGGAGTGTAAACCATAATAGGAGTGTAGACAAAAGTAAAAGTAGTGCTCAAAGACTGATATAAACCCTAATAGGAGTGTAAACCCTAATAGGAGTGTAAACCATAATAGGAGTGTAAACCATAATAGGAGTGTAAACCCTAATAGGAGTGTAAACCATAATAGGAGTGTAAACCCTAATAGGAGTGTAAACCATAATAGGAGTGTAGACAAAAGTAAAAGTAGTGCTCAAAGGCTCTGATATAAACCCTTATAGGAGTGTAAACCATAATAGGAGTGTAAACCATAATAGGAGTGTAAACCCTAATAGGAGTGTAAACCCTAATAGGAGTGTAAACCATAATAGGAGTGTAAACCCTAATAGGAGTGTAAACCATAATAGGAGTGTAGAAAAAAGTAAAAGTAGTGCTCAAAGGCTCTGATATAAACATGAGCAGGTATACTGTAAGTTAGCTATAAAGATGATAAACATTTATGAATATGAATCCGATATATGTAAGTATGTATATATACACAGCCAGAGAACAGTTGGAGGTTAGGTACCTTGCTCAAGGGCACTTTAGACCCCAGTACCAAACCTGCTTCTCTAACCATTAGACTACGGATGAATATGGCAAAAATCACACACATTCACTCAGTCATTTTTTTACCGAGCTACTTAATCTTACTAGAGTCGGAGGTGATGTCTATCTCAGCCCACCCTGAATAGCTCACCGGTCCATTGCAGGGCCAACATACACACAACCATTCACACCTAGAGGCCTTTAGAATTAGGATAATGCCTATATCTTTGGACTGTGGGAGGAAACCCATGTTAGCATGCAGGAACACCTTCGCCGAGCATGAGACTTGAACCCTGGACCTCCTTGCTGTGAGGCAGACATGCCTACCACCACGCCACCGTGCCCTCTGGAAACGTTTAAATCTGACTGTAATGCTTACAGTTTAGGTGCTTGTGGTTGGTCGGGAAGCGATTCGGGGAAGTACACGGACCAAAATTCAATTACTTAATGACTCTGGTCATCATCACATCATAGTAAACCACTGACAGGACTAGGGCGTGAATTTTTTAAATAATTCCCTTTAATCTTTATTGAAGGGCAGTGTTGCATCGGACCACGTCTTCGTGTTCTCTCCTTGGACCTAATGTGAATACACCTGCTTGCCAATCTTTCTTTTTTTTGTGTGATGTAAAATATCTCTCCATTCTTGTGTCTTGTAGGATGACTGACAGATCCATTGGCTAGCAGTCACCATGATAGCGACAGGCGGGCTCCTGAGGATCTCCCGCCGGCAGGATTCCCTGCGCACCAAGAACCGAGCTGAGAACAAGCGGAGAAGGAAAGCCAGGAAGAAGATGAAGAACAATGTGGTGGTGGTGAAGGGTAAACTGAAGCTGGTTTCTGTATCTGGTTTGGTTGCAGCTCTTGGAGTATTCATCTTAATGGTAGGAATATCAATGGCTGTACTAGGGTACTGGCCCAGAGAGAACTCGGCATATCCAAAAGTCTTACCAAGAGTGAGCCGGCCCATGAAACAGGCAAGCGATTTAAAAAAACACATTCGACCGGCTTCCAACTTCACAAGCAATACCAACTTCTGGATGAAGCGACAATGGAACATCAGTGATGGGATGATTAATGCTACCAAACCTAATTTCCGGCCGGCTGGGCTTTTCGAAGGCTTGTTCTCTACCTATCTGTACTCTGACAACCTCAAAGTGTTCGGACCACTAGTCATGGGCATTGGTATCTTCCTTTTTATTTGTGCTAATGCCGTTCTGCACGAGAACCGTGACAAGAAGACCAAAATCATTGACCTGAGGGACATTTACTCTACAGTTATTGATATCCACAGCTTGCGCTCCAAAGGCCATGCTCCTCCGAACGGGCTGTTAGGCTGCACCCAGTCCAAGGAAGGAGATCTTACATCAGCCGCCTATAAGACAGCCATGCCTTCAAGAGGTTCCTGGCCTTCTACCGTCTCATGTAAAGAGAAGGATTACACAGGATCGTCATTGGCCAGAAAGTTTAGCTGGTCTAGAGAAAGACAGTCACTTACTGAGACAATCTACACCATTTACAGAGATCAGAACAAGCTTAAAGAGCCCACACCTGCTCCCAAAGAGTGGGAGACACGCTCTATAGTCACATCATCAGTTAATGCTTTCACGTTACCAGTAATTAAACTCAACAACCGTGAAATGGAGGCGAGAGAAGAACGGGAGGAAGAGTGCACTCTACCGTGCGATCTGCAGCCAGAGAGCCAGGGCTCCAGATGCTCTGCAGAAGTTCTCAGCACAGCCATAGAAACTAAAGCTGAGGTATTGCGGGCGGGTCTGTCGCTATCTCAGGATTCCAAGCTCTCAAGTGATATATCCAGTGTATGCCAGCAACAGCTGCAACTGCCCAGCTCTGGGCTCAGGATCCTGGGCTCCCACCTGTCCTTGAATGCCCTTTCGGACCTGGGCACTGGACGACATGAAGAAAGGTCACGCAGATTCAGCTGCCCGAGGCTGGACCGCTTGGGTAGTAAGGGCTATATAAAACTGGCAGCGCTAGGAGGAGACTCATTTGAAGCTCCAGATGGGGCACCAGAAACAGGTGTGGAGGGACCGGCGCCGACAGGAACGCAGAGTTATGCGATAAATGCACATGTATTCCCCAGTAACTCACTCACCCAGCTGCACACAGAACCTACCACGTCAAACTCCCATATTGCTGATTTAGACGTGGACCCAAAGGCAAATCTCCAACAGGGAGAGCAGGCTGGCGCAAGTCAGAGTGCTCAGGCATATCAGTAGGATCGTAGTCTTTAAGTGCTTCGGGTTCTTTGGCGGACAATTTACTTAGTCTGTAGCATCACTAAGATAAGGTTTTGTGCTGAACCAACACTCATAAAAGCACATATATACGTATTTTAAAAAAAAGACTGGAGGTACAATCCAGCTTGAGGAGACCATCACTCACTTTTGTGCAGTACCTAGATAAAAAGTCCGAGAGTAGAAATGAGTTGTTCTTGTGCCTTCCACTAATCTGTTAGGCTTAAATGCTGTTCTTGTCCTCCATTATGTCATCTATTCATTCACCTTCCTTGTAATAACTATCAAACGATTGTGTTATTAATGTATTTCCCTCAAATTTCTTCACCACGTACAAACACACACACACAAATGATTCTTTCAGTTCAAATCAAAAACACCTCTTTTCAGTCGTACGTCGAGCTCCTGTATCCGTCTTGCTTTGTATATATCGTACAACACAGAATATTATTATGCAACCTCATGAACTTTGTTTCTGGATATTGTTGTGCAGTCAAACAGCAATAACAGCGAGAGATGAATTCTCAGGTTTTACCCTGGCTGGAAAATGATGAAGGCCATAAAAGAAGTGTGATTTTTATTTTATTTTCCTCCTATAGACTATTTTGTGGGTGAATGTACATGTATGTCAAGATCATGCACAATTATTAAGGATCAAGAGTCAGTAGATTAAATAAAAATATTAAAACAACAGAATTGTTGGGGTTTTTTTGCAGGTTTTTTCGCACTTCTATTAAAATTAATTAGTATGTGTAAATTATTTTTGAAATTACTGTACTGTACTATGTTTTGGTTTATACCGCCCTCTGTTGGTGAGTGATTGTAGTGAATTTTTACCATTTGTGGATTCATAGATGTTTCCTTTGATTGGTTCTGTTCAGGTTTGTTTGCTTTGGAAGTTTTTTATATACTATAGAAACCAATACTTTGTTTTATGCAGGGCATTCATCAAGTCTTGAACATTTCTGGTCTAAAAATCCGGTCTGGACGTATCAGCTTCCAACTCTCCAAAACATTGTCAATACTGGTACGGAAACAATCCTAAATTAAATATCCAGCCATCCATTATCTGTAGGTTCTGGGTTCGACTCTTAAGCTCGATGAAAACATTTCTATGTGGAGTTTGCATGTTCTCCATGTGCATACATGGGTTTCCTCTCACAGTCCAAAAACATGTATAGTAGGCGAATTGGCTATTCTAAATAACCCCTAGGTGTGAGTGTGAATTGTTGCATGTGTGTTGCGACCCTAATTAGGATTAAGCAGCAAAGAAAATGAAAGAATATCGTACACGAACATTTCGAATAATCCAGAAGAGTAACTTGATTGATTAGCTCTGAATCGGTTAAAGAAGCTGGATGCCATGATGGTGCTCCACAAATATCCGTCAGCTGTCCATTTCTGCTGCTGTTCTGGTGATATGGCACATAATGCTACATAATATGGTGGTTTGTTCCAGGTTGAAATGTTATCCATCCATGATAACTGCGGTGTTAACCCCGCCTCTCTTGCCATTGATTATCATCAATTATAGCAAATATATGTGTGTGTGTGTGTGTGTGTGTGTGTGTGTGTGTGTGTGTGTGTGTGTGTGTGTGTGTGTGTGTGTGTGTGTTTACATGTACAGAGGAGGGATAGTAAGTATATTGGTAATAGGATGCTGAGGCTGGAACTACCAGGCAGAAGGCCTAGAGGAAGACCAAAGAGACGATTCATGGATGTGTGTGTGTGTTTTTGTGTGTGTGTGTGTGTGTGTAAATATAAATACCAACAATCGAGTGGACCAGAACCGTTCTCAATTTTTTTTTTTTTTTTTTTGAGAAAATGAGTTTTAAAGTTTGTGATTTCTGTAAATTCAGAGTTTCCATGACTGCAGATGAGTTTTATCGTGACGCCTTGGAGACCCAGCACTGAATTATTTAAGATCAAAGATCATGAGTCAGATTTTAAAGTTTTATTACTATTCCTTAAGAATGATCATGAATAGTAACTGAACTGTCATGAAAAAATTTCACAAACCTACAAGAAGTATGAAATCTTTATTTCATTTCATGTGAGTTACGTTTTGTGACATGTCTATTTATGTTCCGCAGGAAATTGTGTGTTTGTGTGTTTGTTTGTCCGCAGACCACGAGTGCAAGTTTTGTCCTGGTACGTTATTAGCTTTTGTGTGAACTATACACACTGCCCTCCATAATTATTGGCACCCCTGGTTAATATGTGTTAAAAGGCTTCGAATTAATCCAATTTTTATTGTAGAAACATCTCACACTGAAAATTGTAAAAAAAAAAAAAAAAAAAAAAAAAAAATCATTCACTGAGTAAGAATTTTTTTTTAAAAATTACTTGTTCCACAATTATTGGCACCTCAAACAATTCCTAAAAATGAAACAAATAAATGTAATTGAAGTATTTGTCATTTGTACAGTAGTTTTCAAAGTTGCTCAGAGTATCTCGGAACATTCAATTAGTATTTCATCACTTCCTGTTTCCCTGGGGAATAAATATGACGCGACACAGAGGTTAATTCTCTTATTCGCTCTTCAACATAGGAAAGACAAGGAACTCGCTATTCAAGTAAAGCAGATATGTGTGTGGACCTTCACCACTCAGGCAACGGCTACAAGAAAATCGCCCCTCGCCTGCACCGGTGCATATCTACTGCCAGAGGAATCATTTAGAAGCTTAAAACAACCGGAACAGTGGTAAACAAGCCTGGACGAGGACGCGAGGTTATTTTGCCACCACACACACTGAGGAGGATGATAAGAGAAACAAAAAGTTCTCCAAGGCTCACTTTTAAATAATTGAGACAAAGGGGAGCATCTCGGGCTCAGAAAATCTCCAAAACGACAATCAGGTGCCATCTACATTCCAACAAACTGTTTGGGAGGCATGAACAGAAAAAGCTTTTTCTCACTCACAGTCATAAAGGCAAACGTCTGGAGTTCGCTAAGTGGTGCTGGGACTTCAACCGGGCTCCGTGTGCATTGGTCAGATGAGGCCAAGATAGAGCTTTCTGGTAACAAACACTCTAATTGGGTCTGGCAGAACACAAAAGATTAGAATGCAGAAAAGCTCCTCATGCCCACTGTGAAGTCTGGGGAAGAATCAGTGATGTTGTGGCCTGTTTCTCTTCCAGAAGCCCTGGGAACCTTGTTAGGGTGCAGGGAATCATGAACGCGTCAAAATACCAGGACATTTTAAATCAAAATCTGGTGGCTTCGGCCTAAAAGCTGAAGATGGGTCTTCACTGGGTCTTTCAGCAAGACAGTGATCCTAAACATGTGGCCAATTCTACACAGAAATGGTTCACCAGACACAGAATAAAGATGATCCTCCAATGAGAACCTGTGCCGTGAGCTGAAGAGGAGAGCGCAGAGGAGAGGACCAGGTTGCTGGATGATTTAAAGAGATTGTCCAGAGAGGAACCGTCCAAAAACCATCTTTATGTATTCTTCCATCTTGTGGAGCATTATGGGAGAAGATTAGGTGCTGTTTTGTTGGTAAAAGGTGGTTGTACAAAGTATTAACAGCAGGGGGCGCTCATAATTGGGGCATTGATGTAAAATAATTGTTTCTTAATGTGGGATTTTTTTTACCGAATAAATGCACTTGAATTAATGGTTGGGTTTTCCTCTTTATTTAAGTGTGGTCTGACATTATTTAGAATGAAACTGAATTTATTAGAAGCTAAAGACCACATCTTAACCAGGGGTGCCAATAATTATGTAGGTCAGTGTATTCTTCACGAGACATTTAGAAGCTTCAAGAAATTGTTCAGTTCAGTTCATTTTCTGTAACCGCTTCATCCTAATTAGGGTCGCGGGGAGGCTGGTGCCCATCCCAGCCAACTCAGGGCGAGGGCAGAGTACACCCTGGACAGCTCGCCAGGCCATCGCAGGACGGAAACACGCTGACGGCTTTGCAGCTACTCTTGTCGAAAGTCAGCAATGGTTCTTTTACATGCCTCTCACCATAGACAGTGAGAGACATGGCCGGCCTTTGATAACCCAGTTAGCTGCACTGGGGGGGGACGACAGTGACAACCTTGTGGAGAGTGGGACTCGAACCCCCAACCTTTGGATCAGCGATCCGGCACCTTATACCACTAGACCACAACTGCCCCTTTTCGAGAAATTGTAATAAAGGAAAGTAATATTACGATCGTCATTACATTTAGTTCGACAGGAACTTACTAATAGGTCTTACGCCCGGATCTAATTACACTTACTCGTTACACGTTTAAATTCATGTTTGGGTTCGACAGAGCAGGCACGTGTCCAAAAATTCTGAAGGGGTACGTTTTTAAACTCGTATTTCTCCACTAATGAAATGGTAACTAATGTCATGACAGTGACGAATGTCATCAGTAGTATTAGCATAAACATATCGTTCAGGTCACATAATGTTAGGCCCCATTATAGACCAACAAGGACCTGACATTATTATGTATGTTGGTGCCACGTGAAAGGTCAGCGAACGTGTGCGTTCACCGCACCAGTCATCTAGATCAGGTTTCTTTACAACCACAGCATTAGTAATATAACATTCATTCAGTAATTCATTTTCTAAACCACTTAATCCTAATTAAGGTCACTGGGAGGCTGGTGCCTATGTCAGCCGACCCGGGTCAAGTACGGCGTGCACCCTGGAGAGTTCACCAGACCATTGTACAGCCAACACGTGTGTAGTCTTTCACAGTCACACTCAAACATAATGACAATTTCGAACTGCCAAGCAGTCTACTGTGCATGCATTAGGACTGTGGGAGGAAACAGCAGTACCTGGAGGAAACCTGTGCAAGCATGGGCATGGGAAGAACATGCAAACTCCACACAGAACCAGCCGAGCCCAGGAATCAAACCCAGGGCCTTCTTGCTGTGAGGCGACCAAGCTAGCCACGACTCCACCGGGTCGCCCTGAGTGATGTTTCTGAATGTTTATGATTTTATATCGACACATGGAGTAGTGCGTAATTTATAATAACTGGGCTTGAATCAGTGAAATATCACCTGACAAGTTGGATATTGCCCCAGGTCCTGATTTCACAAATTCTAGGTCGGACAGTGAGCTCTCATCACAGCTTTGAGGGCGGAAATTTTTCTCTGAGAGTAGTGGTGCCCCCGGTGGTAAGGTGCTGGATCACTGATCCCAAGGTTGGGGGTTCAAGCCTCACTATCAATGTGTTGTCAGTGCTGTCCCCCCAGTGCAGCTAACTGGGTTACCAAAGGTCGGCCATGTCTCTCACTGTCTGTGGTGGGACGTTCATAAAAGAACCATTGCTGACTTTCATCAAGAGTAGGCTGCATATCCGTCAGTGTATTTCCACCCTGCGGTGGCCTGGCGAGCTGTCCGGGGTGTACTCTGCCCTCACCCAGAGTCGGCTGGGATGGGCACCAGCCTCCCTGCTACCCTAATTAGGATTAAGTGGTTACAGAAAATGAATGACTGACTCACAACCAGGGGAGATTTGGAGCAACCAATAAACCAACTATGCATGATTTTAGCATGTTGGAGGAAACCGAAGTACCCGAATGAAACCCACGCATGCACGGGGAGAACATACAAACTCCACACAGAGATGCCCGGGCTAGGAATAGAACCCAGGACTTTCTTGCTGACCACTACACCCCCATGCCGCTCTGAACAAAATCCATTCATACATTTTCTGAACAACAGCTTGATCATAATTAGGGTCGCGAGGAAGCAGGCACCCATCTCAGCCGACTCTGGGTGAGAGCAGAGTACACCCTGGAGAGCATGCCCAAGCAATATAATCATAAAAAAAAAATGAAACTAGTATGTAAAGTTATTGCTCAGATGACATTGTGATCTGTAGTGAGAGCAGAGGATTTTAAGTACTTAGGCTCAACAATCCAGAGCAATGGAGAGAGTGGAAAAGAGGTAAAGAAGCGTGTGCAGGCAGGTTGGAATGGTTGGAGAAAAGTGTCTGGTGTGATGTATGATAGGAGGGTATCGGCAAGAATGAAAGGAAAAGTGTACAAGACGGTGTTGAGGCCAGCGATGTTGTATGGGTTAGAAACAGTGGCGCTGAGGAAAAGACAGGAGGCAGAGCTGGAGGTAGCAGAGATGAAAATGTTGAGGTTCTCTTTGGGAGTAACGAGGATGGATAGGATTAGGAATGAGCACATCAGAGGGACAGCACATGTTAGATGTTTTGGAGACAAAGTCAGAGAGGCTAGATTGAGATGGTTTGGACATGTACAGAGGAGGGATAGTGAGTATATCAGTAATAGGATGCTGAGGCTGGAACTACCAGGCAGAAGGCCTCGAGGAAGACCAAAGAGGCGATTCATGGATGTGGTGAAGGAGGACATGACGGTCGTTGGTGTAAGAGAAGAAGATGCAAAGGATAGGGTGAGATGGAGGCAGATGATTCGCTGTGGCGACCCCTGAAGGGAACAGCCGAAAGGAAAAGAAGAAGATGTAAAGTTATTGCTCATTTAGAAATTAGCTTACATTTTCTGCTCACTTTTACTTTCGGAGGAATTTTCAGGGATTTCGGAATTCTTTCCCAATACAGCTGTTAATAATATAAGATAATATAAATATAAAATAAGATAATAATATCCTCTTGAGAGCCCACTGTGCTCAGATGGACATCATAGTTCCTCCCAGTTGCATTGTGGGTATATCCTTCTCAGAACCTCATATGATGGCCCTTCATCTTACTCTATTACCAACGTGTTTCTGTTTAAGGATGACCATCACCATATTGTTGATTATTATAAGCTGGGACGCTATTCATATGCCTGATATACTGATATTCCATTTTCTGCATTTGTGATGGCTGATGTGATGCTTTCATGTATTTTTCTGAATAGAAAGTAGACAATTTATAATCATATATATGCTGAACATTCTGGTTTTTGGTTCAAAGCTATTACAACGTCAAAAATATGTAGTTACTTCAGTAATAACGTCTGCAACCTGTAACATTAGCGTCATGCTTTGTGTGACGAGCAGTGGGCGGCTTCCAAGAATGACACACAGAACCCGCAGCCAATCGCACGGACGGGGGCGTGGCTTGGTGATCTCGTCAGCAGATCCGAGCTGAAGAAAGCAGGTTGCTCTCAGGTGAATGTTGTTCTTTTGCGGCTTTCGACGCCAACGCGCAGGGGTTTGGCTCCTGTTCAGCGCTGCTGGTCATGTAAGTGTGTCACAGAATTTAATAAGGGACATTATTTATTCTCTTGCTGGTCTGTTTATGTTTGTTTGTAACTTTTTTTAAACGTCCAAGGTGTGTGAATAGTTGTGGACATGCTGTTTTGTTGTACATTTCTACCAGTTCTGTCTAATTCGGTTTGAAGAAGGTCCTGGGTTCGAGTCCCCCGGGGTTTCTGTGTGGGGTTGGCATGTTCTCCCTGTGTTTACGTGGGTTTCCGCCTTCTAGAGTCCAAAGACATGCACATTAGTCTAATTGGCTGCCCCAGATTTGCCCCAAGGTGTGTATGTATGTGTGTGTGTGTGTGTGTGTGTGTGTGTGTGTGTGTGTGTGTGTGTGTGTGTGTTGCCCTGTGATGGGCTGATGAAATGTTTTGGGAGTATTGGTTGAGATAGGCTCCAGCCTCTCCATTTGTTTGGCAAATTAGTGAGTGAGTGGGTGCATACACCTCATAGCAAGAAGGTCATGGGTTCCAGTCCCAGGCTTTGGCATTTGTGTGTGAAGGTTGCATGTTCTTCTTATGCTTTTGTGGGTTTCCTCCGGGTACTTCAGTTTCCTCCTACAGTTCAAATTCATACACATTAGGGGCTTTTCCAAATTGCCTCCAAGTGTGAATGGTTGTGTGTTTGCTGGCCCTATGATGGTCTGGTGAATGGTTCAGGGTGTACTCAATTTAATTGAGTTTTATTTGTATGGCACTTGGTAACAGTTGACATTGCTGCAAAGCAGTGTTGGTTTTGATAGGCTTCAGCCTCTCTGCGACTCCACTACCACCACGATAGTTGTCTTTTAATATTGTTTTAAAATTACGAGTTAAAAACTTATTCTGAAAGGTCCATTCCAGCTGGTTCTGTATAAAGATTCTAAGGATTCTGGGTCTGACTCTAGTCTAACCTTTAATCTCTCGCCATCTCTGTGTTTGGTTATTTTTTCCCATCTTTCCCGTCATATCCACAGGGAATCAGGCCATTAAATATCGACTAAGCATATTGAATAAGGACTTTTTTTTTTTTTTTTTTCCAGTCGTCATCCAACATTTTTATTTGTGTGTATGTGTAGATCTTTGTTTTCTGGAGAAAGACTGCCTTTCAGTGCTGATTATGGAACAGGAAACCCCTTGGCACGTGTATAATTCCCTTTTCTGACCTTCCGCTACCATGAAACTCTCTGATCGTGTTTACTCTGGAAACCGGGATCCGTTCAGCCGCTCTGTACCTGTGCATGTGTTTTTTTTATAACAATTTGCGATTTTTGGATTCAGGTGATCACCAGATGATGTGTCAGAAGTGCTGTCTGCCCTGCCTTCTGGAAAGAGGAACTGGTTCCCCCTTTTTTTTTTTTTTTTTTTTTTTTTCCTCTTTCACTTCCTGTTTGATATTGAACTCTAAAATTCCTATAAATTTCACTCCCACGTGAACATTTCGTAAAAGGTCGGCATGAATGCAACACTGCTAATTCCTGAGCCACCAGAGTCATAACTTATTGATCGAAAATACGGTAATGAATCCAGGGGTTTCCTCCAGGTACTCCGGTTTCTTTCCACAGTCCAAAGACATGCCATTTGATGAATTGGCTGCTCCATGTATGCCCCGGGCGTGAATGGTTGTGTGGGTGTTGGCGCCTAGTCGAGGACGTACCCTACCTTTGCCTGATGTAATCTGTGATCATCTCCAGCCCCACCGCAACTCTAATAGGATTAAGAGGTTCATCATATTAATGTGTGATGAGTGTGTGAAAATATTTCACAGATGGTGGAGGCCGGGAGACTGAAAATGAATAAAATGTTTATTTTTGTCTGTAATTAGATCAGACGTAAGAGCACTTCTGTTCCTTTAAAAGGAACAATGACTCTGACTTTGTCCTCATATCACATGGAAGGTGTAAGATAACAAGTGTGTTGAGTCGATTAGGATGAAAGGTCAGTGGAATGAGGTGTCGTCCCTGATTATCAAGCCCGAAAATGATAAGAAAGTGTTCAAAGGTTGAAGTTCACCATGTTTTCTCGATTTAAAGATGATGTCGTGGTGTAGTGTTCTAACCCGAGCTGATTTTTACCATACTCTAGACCTCTAGACTTTGGTTTGACTTGATGCACATACTGCACTTTTTTGACTTCCTCCTGAAGGTTCATTGAGGAGAAGCACGTGAGTGGTGTGTCAGCAAAACTGTAGTGCACCGCAGTGATAAGGAAGCTCTGATTGGTCCAGCTGGTGTTAGACGATGAGCCGTATTTGATGGCTTGATACTGATTTTGCCCGTAAATAGACATAACAGTCGGGATCGGGTGGGGTGGGGGGAGGTAGATGGCGCTGTGGGTATTAATAGTGGAGAGGCAGGCTGCCCTGACTTGAAAAGACTTGTGAGTGGGTGTGAGATTTTATTTATTTATTTACTTGTTCCAAGAACGTGTATCGATCTTTCTAGGAATTATTTATGTACAGTCAGCCCTCGACTTACGAAAACTTCTGAATATGAAAAATCCAGGTAACAAAAATATTTTCCTAAATTTTCGCCCTCTGTAGACAAAACAACCTCTTGTTACAAAAAGCACCAAACGCGCCATTCAAAAATCGTCATTCAAAAATTCAAACAATGCGCAAGTTTCTCTCTCATTGGCTGGCTCCCAACATCCTGCCCCGCTGGCCTCCCATTGGCCTTCCATTGACTAGGAGGGAGCTGAATCTCCATAGTACTGTACCCATAAGCTTGTTTGTCACACGAGTAAAGGAGAGCTGTACTGTTGGTTCATGAGTTTCGAGAGTTTTGAGAGTACTGTACTCATTGCAGCTTATGTGAGGAGGTCCCATCTCAAAGGCACCGCAGTCAGCGATGAAGCATTTTTGTGCACGTAAGTGGGCGGTGCCACAAGACCTCCGATCTCGTAAGGAAGCAACTTAATATTGAATACGGACCTCAGATCTTTCAAACAGGTACATAATTTCGCTTTAAACACAACACCCTGTCTCAAAAGTTCTGTCGGCTGCACGCCACGTGTGGGCGGAGCCCACATTCAGAAGAGCGCGCACTTGAGAGAGAGAGAGAGAGAGAGAGAGAGCTAGAGAGAGTTTTGTGTATATTTGTGTGTGAGAGAGAGAGAGAGAGACAGTGTTGTGTGTGTGTGTGTGTGTGTGTGTGTGTGTGTGTGCGTTAATAAAAAATGTTTAATAATGGTTTAATTAGGGGTAATTCAACATTTTCCTAAGCGTACAAAACATACGCTAGGGGGGAGGGGGAAGATGTCTGTGTACGCTTTTTAATATTATAAAAATGTCGATCAACAATACTACATGCGCTCGTGAATATATATATATATATATATATATATATATATATATATATATATATATATATATATATATATATATATATATATATATATATATTTTATTGTGCGTGTATGTTTGAAACTCTCAATGCGCGATTCACCAACCACCTAAGAGCGGTACACGCACAACAACAACAACAACAACAACATCGTTTGATTCACTCTGCTTGACATAACACCGGTGTTAACGCTTAAAGCTTTTAAAGTTTAAGGCTACGATGGAGCGTTTCAAGGACTTTGAACCTTTTGAACCTATTATTTGACTGGTGTATAAGAGAGGTATTGATCAAGGAAATACATTGATTTATTTTATAAAAGAGGTTTGACCATTGTTTTGTTTAATATCTTATTAAAAAATCCTGCCGAGAGATCAGCAACAATTATTTGTACACTTTTGGGGGGGGGACTCTCTGTACACTTGGGAAAATGTTGAACCACCCCTGAATATACTAGTATGTATTAATAAAATGTTTAAATGGTTTAATAAATAATTTTCTTTTACTTTTAACACATATTTCATACAAAATTGGTGTACTTTTATCATTTTTAAAGGGTTTATGGGGTAGTCTTGGGAGCCTTAAAACGAATCACTCGTTTTACATGTAAAATGCGCCACTACCTACGAAAACTCCAGGTTACGAAAAAGGCTCAGGAACGGATTAATTTCGTAAGTAGAGGGCCGACTTTTATTTATTTATTTTTTTTTTCTTTTATTTATTTTTGAGGTTTTTTGAGCAAAAAGTTGGTGATAAGGTAATTCTCGTCTGTGGTTTTTCATTCGCAAATTTGTCGCACGACATTCTCGGCATCGTATCTTGGTGGCTTGGTTCGTCCTAAAATTCATCGCAGAAAATTTCAATGATGTTTGAAATTTCTGTGCATGTCACAAAACGAGGCTCTGATGCTGAGTAGACTTGAACTGTTCTCAGACAGTCCACACGTCACAAGGTGAAATACTTCTAACTCAGAAATAGGTGCTGTTTCTCCATACTGTTACTATGCAACGCTGATTGACACTGAACATGGACCGTATTAATGACTTTTTCAACCAAATTATTGGGCAGCACAGTGGTGGGTGTAGTGCTTACTACCCATGACCCTAATTAGGATGAAGTAGTTCAGAGAATAAATGAACCAGATTATTAGTTTAATTAATAGTTTGTTAATGAATGCACATGGGATATTTTGCCTGACCGCAGGTATTGTGCTGCATTTCACTTCCTCGGGTCAGTCGACATCGCATTGATTAATATTATTAAGTGTCTTACGGTTTGTAATATAAAGTGCTGATGTGGCAGTCCCCATGACATGCTGCGTGCGTGTCTTCTGATGTAATGAAAGTGCTGATCATGTCTTTTAGATAAGCATTGACCAGCCTGAGTGAGCAATCAGCACGTACTGTTAATGTGACTCACTGAATATCTGAGAACAACCTTTAGACTTCCAAGTGGCCTTCATGAGGCTTCAGACACGTCTCAGATACAAATCTCATCAAGCGTTTCAAATCTCTTTTAGATCCGAGACGTGATCATTACTGCAGGTAATTATTTACACTTGTGTAATAATGGCCGCGGCGAAGGTCTGATCTGGGTAAAGTGTTTCAGGGAAGCCTCCAGTAAGCCTGCAAGTATAAACCACAGATATTTTAAATTGGAAGAAAATTAAAATAGTGTGCAGAAGTGAGATCAGCTGACATCTGCTCCGAGTCATGATGCTGATGAGTTTTTCCCCTTTTTTGTGTTGTAAAATGATGAATCAGTGGCTGAAGTTGCTCGGCGTAAGATGCTTTTGCTGAGTCGCTGAGTTCTTAATAGCAGCACACTTCCTAGTGACTGGTCTTCTGTGTACGCTGGGCACAGATGGTGGTGGGATGGAGGGGAAAGTGCAGGAGTTGAGACTTTTACAACTTGTTTAAAAAAACAGCTGAGTTTTGTGTTGAGGAACTGCCGCAGTAACACTCAGGGTTTCACTTCATCAACAAAGTTTCCACATTTTGTGAAACGCTTCATTTTTAGGTTATTTATTTTTTAAAGCAGAATCGAAGGCCCGTGTCAGAGGAGCACCGTGATCGTGGACTATGGATTCAAAGATGGTGTCAATCTGGCAGTGGTGGCCGGGTGGTAAAGGTGCTGGATCACTGATCCTGAGGTTGGAGGCTGGAGCCCCATTCTCAACGGGTTGTCACTGTCCCGCCCCCAGCGCAGCTAACTGGGCCTTATCAAAGGCCGGCCATGTCTCTCACTGTCTGTGGTGAGAGCTTCATGTAAAAGAACCATTGCTGACGAGAGTCGGCTGCAAGGTCGTCAGCGTGTTTCTGCCCTGGCGAGCTGTCCAGGGTGTACTCTGCCCACGCCTGGAGTCGGCTGGGATGGGCGCCAGCCTCCCCCTAACCCTAATTAGGATTAAGCAGTTACAGAAAATGAATGACTGGATGAATGGATGCTGAAATCCCATCTCATTTGCTGAACCTCTTAATCCTACCACTAGGGTTGTGGGGAGGAGAAGAAGGCAAGGCCCACTCTGAACAACTTACTAGACCATCGTAGGGCAACACGTATAACAATTACCACTCACATCTACACCTAGGAGCAATTAGGAACAGCCAATAAGGTTAATATTTAGTAAGCAAACAAGAAAAAAAAAGACCTCCAGGCCACCTCATTGGCTTTGCTTCAGACAATCTTGCAATGGAATTTAGTGATCTGAAATGTTCTTCTATTTCTGATGTGTAGTTTTAGAATTGTCACGATTAAATAACATTTGATTAACTATGTGATTTGGGTGAAGGCAGGGAGTCTGGAGCTTATCTCACCCGAGACTGGGTGAAGGCAGAGTACACCCAGAGCAGCTTGCCAGATCATTGCAGGACCAACACACTGACATGCACACACATCTAGGGGCATTTGGAACAGCAGGTTAGCCCAAGATGCATAAGCATCTTTTTCCATTAAGATAGCACAGTGTATAATATTGAGCAAGGTCTGTCATGACCCAAGGCTTTTAAAACACTATCTGGAGGATTGGGGTGGATTTTGCATTAATTGCTGTTGGCAGCAAATCTGGAAATCCTGACGTGCAATTATCAAAGTCATGCACCAGCCCTGTTCCTGAAGTTCACTTTCTCCTGCATATTCAAGTGCTTCCTAGCATTCAACACACATACTCCAACTTCAGGAAGGATCATGTATATACAGTATTAACTTGGTGTGAATTGGGTACGATGGGAATAGAAACCACCTAAATGATTCAGGAACAGGGTGGACAGCTGACGTGATGTGTTCTTAATAAGAGTTTATGACGTCAGGGCTTTCCTTTAACTCATATCTTTTATGTTGTTGCATTTATCCTTCATTATATAATCGAAGGCTCTTTCTGGATGAGAAACAAGCATGTTTGGGGATTTCACTTCCGCATTCTTTTCCACGACACGACTGACGTTGTATTATGGCGCTGTGATTGGCTGGAGGTTCTGCGTCACTACGCTGGCTGCGTCACGCACTCGAATCCAACTGCTCGTGCATGTACGTCGAGGGGAGCTCGGTCAGTTTAAACCGCACCGCTGGCAGTGGCTGTGTGAGCGGAGGACGGTGGAAAGGACACCGAATTTCCCGGTAATGTCAATATGTCCGTTCAACTCGGTGAGTTGGACTCGCGTGGATGTGTGAGAAGTGCTATGCTAGTCTGTGGTAGCTTTTGTAACGGCTTTTTTTTTTTTTTCTCCAAACGGAGAGTTACGCCAGCTTTAATCGTTCCGGTTGGTCGTGTGAGGATATTTTATTTCACATTTCTCATTACAAATGTCTTAATTTCGGAAATATTCTGTCAGATTATGTTGTGGTTGTTGTTAGACAGCCTTGTGGATAAACACGGCTCTGGGTTTGGACCTGATAATGTTGTGGTGTTGTGTGTAAACTGGGCTTCAGGGTCTAACTGTAAATATAGTGTTTTGTTAACGCGCGAGGGCGGGCGGCACTGTGGTGTAGCTTCCAGTGGTCCGTACCACAGCAAGAAGGTCCTGGGTTCGAGTCCCAGCTCGAGCATTTCTGTGTGCTTGTGTGTGTGTGTTTTTTCCTCCAAAAACGTGTACAGTGGGTTCCAGATCACCTCGAGTTGTGAGTTGTGTGTGTGTGAGTGTTGGCCCTGAGATGGCCTGGCAAGCTGTTCAGGGTGTATCAGAGTTGGCTGAGATGGGCGCCATCCTCCTCACAACCCTAGTTAGGATCAAGCATCTTGGGAAATAAATAAATGAATGAATATAGGTATAATAACATCGATATAATAAACAGGACAGGGGTTCTGCGCATGCGCGTATACTAGTGCCTTAATTCGTGCTTATAACTTAATGGTGGGTGCATTTTCATCATTAATTCATTTTCTGAACCGAGTACACCCTGGAGAGCTCACCAGCCCATCGCAGGGCAGAAACACTGACTGTCAGGCAGCTATTCAGAACCAAAGTCAGCAATGGTTCTTTTACATTTTACATGTCTCACCACAGACAGTGAGAGACATGGCTGGCCTTTGATAGCCCAGTTAGCTGCACTGGGGGATTTACATCATATCTCTCATTTATGTAGTTTTTCTTTTTGAGTGAAGTCACCCTAATTATTCCCTGCAATTATATTGAGGCAAACAAAATAAATGAAGCAATTTTAGTACTGCAAAATGTGACATTTATTTATTCATATTATATAAATAATATTTAAAACGATCAAACTTTCAGATTGTCCCTGAAGTTCAGGGTGTACTTTGCCTGAGCTGTGTGTTGCCCTGTGTTGGACTGGCGAGCCCCAGAGTCAGCCAGCCTGCCTGTGACCTTAGTAGCATTAAGCAATTCAGTCAGTGAATGAATAAATTGCTGGACAGTTTCTGAATTAAAATTATATTCAAATTAATAACCTACATTTTTTTTAAAGATTGGATTAGGATAGTCACCAATTAAAATAATAAACTTCACATGGTGGCATGGTGGCATATCACATACAGTATGCCTCACAGTTTAAGGGTTCTGGGTTTGAGTCCCAGGTTCAGGTGTTTCTGTATGGAGTCTGCATGCTCTCGCTGTGTTTGCATGGGTTTCCTCCGGGTACTCCTGTTTCCTCCCACACTCCAAAGACATGCAAGTTAGGCTGACTGGATGTTTCAAAATTGAACCTAGGGAATAGGGGCAGTGGTAGCCTAGTGGTATAGGGTTTTTTTTTCATTGCTGACTTTCAACAAGAGTAGGCTGCAAAGTCGTCAGTGTGTTTCCGCCCTGCAATGGCCTGGTGAGCTGTACAGGATGTACTCTGCCCTCGCTCGGAGTCGGCTGGGATGGGTGCCAGCCTCCCCGCGACCCTGATTAGAATGAAGCAGTTATAGAAAATTAACTAAACCTAGGGATGTGTGAGTGAATGCTTGATTCTTTTGCCCTGGTGGGCTGGCAAGCTGCTCATGTTGTACCATGCCGTCAACCAGAGTCGGCTGAAGTGGGCTCCAGCGTCCTTTTGACCCTAGTAGAATTAAGTTCGCGAGTGAGTGAGTTGACGTCATTGAAAATAAAAAGGGTTTCCCGTTGACATTTATCAACATTTTGTGAAGGCTGTAGTGAAAAATGGTGAAAAAATATATAAATTACTTAGATTTGTTTCTTTGTTCTTTATTTTCAACGCCTTTAGTTTGTTATGTTAACTCTGTATGTCAGTTAACACAGGGTCAGTAGATTAGATTGGAAATGGTCAATTTGAATATGGAAGTAAGTCAGGGATTCATGCTCGTGTCCTCACTCTTACTGATCACATGGCTTCAGTTATGTGTTCACAGTCGGCTTAACCCTCACTCTGTGGTCGCAACAGCTGATCAGAGATGCTTTTTTTTGTATTCGTGTGCAAGGTCTGTGTTTACAGGCAAGATCCCTAATTATGAAAATTATCAGAGGTAGAAGTATTTATATATTTGTTTGTTTATTATGGATGGTAGTGAATGAGTAGTGAGAGTGAAGGGGCACCAACCCATATAAAATACGGTGTGACATCAGTAATAAACACTGTTCTGATATCAGTATATTCTCCGTCTCCTCTCAAGGATGTGGTTTTGAGTTCCTGCATCATTATCTTAAACATCAAGCATTGCTTTCTCGTTTGTGGTTGTGGATCAGATGGCTCGTGGTAAGCCACTTTACACAGCTCAGTATCAGAGGTCACACATGTCGAGCTGGCAATAGGGAAGGAGTGATCGCAGTGAAGAGTGTAGTGCAGAAGAAACCTCGTTCCAAGGAAGTACAAACCAACTTATAAACCGTTACTCGCTATCTTCGTCATATTGGCTATTCTGCAAGACGCAAGCCTCTTCTTCAACCAGCACATATTCATTCTTAAATTTTGGGTGTCTGTCTACTTATGTCTGGTCTGTGTAGTCATTCCGGCTGTGTGAGACCGAGGCTTCACCTTGACTTATTTCTACCTTGGACGAACCCATTGGTTGTTCATGTTGTTCGGCTGGTCAACCACTTTTCTACAGGATACTAAAGCATTAGATTCTACATGCATATACACACATACATGAGTGTAGTTCTATTCCAAGTTCACCCATCTGCCGAACCGCTTAATCCCTGTCATAGGGAGGTCTTTGGACTGTAGGAGGAAACTGGAGTACCCAGAGGAAACCCATGCAAACATGAACATACAGCCTTCATACAGTAGTGCCGTCACTGAGCCCGGAACTCAAACCCAGGACCTGCTTGCCATGAGACTGGCATGCTGACCTCTATGTTGCTGTGCCATGCCGCCCTATACGCTGAGTTGCCAGTTTAGATTGGTATAGTTGTATGTTATTGGTGCCGAGCGTAATATGTAAACACGCATGTAACAGCACACCCATTGTTAACATGTCCTACCATGGGAAACATAAACACTTGGCATTTTTGTGTAGCTGGATGACATTTCTCTACAGCAGCCACATGACCTCTTGACGCCCGTGTACATGGCTGCTATTCAGATGAATAAATGTGCGTGTTGAATGAGATGCTGGGAATAAACAAGCAGCTTTGTCTTTCTTCTGTTCCATGCTCGGAAAGAAAGAATCCATTACAAAGATTGACCCTCGCCGTTCACGACATCCGGGACTCCGATTCCAACAATGTCCACAATTCTGATGAAGTGGCAAGTTGTTTTAAAATGGGATTTAAACTTCTTGTTCATTTAAAATTGTTTTACGAATATGTCTAAAGCAAGGGGATGAATTATACAACGAACACATGGTTATTTTTACTCCATGTTTCTACCCCAATTTAGTCGCAGCCAGTTCCCACCCATAAGTATGCATCGTTATGACGTTAGTACCGCTCACAGTGAGTGAAGACGACAAATATGTGCTTCCTTTGAGAGACCTTGTACCTGCCGCTCGCAGCTTTTCGGAATGCATGTTTACAGCGCAGGCTAACACATTGAGAGAAAGCACTATCTGCTATCTGCCCTGTTTTATGTGTGAGCTTACACGGAGGAGTGGGCTGGAGGAGGGCGTGTGCCATCCCTCCCTCACTTGACTCAGCTGGCCCCATCAGCACCACTTGGCCCCCAGCTACGGATGGCTGCGGACATCAACCTGGATTCGAACGCGTGATTTTCCCAGACGGTAGCTGTGCACCTTTCACTTATTACAGAAACCCAAACCTATTTTCAAACCATTATAGTTTAATTGGAATGTGTGTTTTTTTTTTTTTTTTTTTTTTTAATAAATATTTTTCTATTCTCAAAAGAAATATTCTGGGGTAAGTTTAAAAGCTGTTGAATTTCTTATGTTTGTAAATCTCAGGTGTTTTTGGATTGGTGGGGCTGCAGAGTCATAAATAGATTACCATGAGCCCCCAAACCTCTCTAATTCACTTGTGACACCTCACTAATTTTAGAGGATACACACCCACTCATACAAGAGTTTCCAGATGTGCCTGGAAAAACGCATGCATGCATGCATAATATTTTCTATCATCCTTTCCACTTTGTACACTCCAGTCCATGGTGGAGTTATTTTAGCAGCATGGCTTCCACGACAACCTGCCGTAAAATTGCCACAGCAGATCTGAAAGATATTCGGAAGCAATGCCAACCAGCACCGATTCAGAAGCCATTAGCGAGCGTCATTCTTCCCCGAGCAGATGGGCAAAAGGATTTCAGGTATCGTTTAGAAGAGGATTTCTTGAATCCTGTATGTACCAGCCATTATATTATTTGTGTGAAATTAGTACATTTTCCATAGTGTTAGTGACTACAGGCTACTGTTTTTTATTTATTTATTTATTTATTTATTTTTTATTTAATTTTGTGACACCTTGTAGATGGATGGGATATGATGCAGTGCAAAGCCGTGGGTTACCATAACGACTAGTAACTGGCGTGGGAGGTTTGCAGTTGTAACTGAATGCTGGAGAAAATGGTCAAGCTAGTGAGGGAGAATGAGGGGGGTGTTGGGGGCGGGGTATCTCGTACCATTGAGTAATGTGTATGCACATGAGGAAATAAAACTAATCAGCCTCTGAGGAATGACCTTATGATCCTATCATCCCCCCCCCCCCCCCCTCTCGTGTTCTTACTCAATCACTCCTCTGATGCCTGTATTAAACCGAGCGCTCCGTGCCCTTTTTTATGTCATGTGGTTCACCGTGACCTATTTAGGATGTACTCGGCCCCTCCAGCTCTTTTCCACTTGCATGATTGCATTACTGATGGTTTATTACACGAAAGCCAGATGAGCAGGGAGGGGACCACAGTGTCATTTTAGACCTCACTTGATGAGGAGTGCTTAAAACGGTCCTGACTGAGATCTCGTATGAAAAGTGTTCATGTTATCACTCAGAAGTCAGGGCTAAATCCTGGTGAGACCACAGTCAACAATGGTCAGGTGTCCAACAAAACAACTGGTTGTGCTGTGTGAATGATGTGTTCTCTCTCTCTCTCTCTCTCTCTCTCTCTCTCTCTTTCTCTCATGCGCTCTCTCTCTCCCTGTGATATCATGTATGTGGAATAGGGTATATACAGTAAGCCCCTGTTATTCGCGGGGTTACTTTCCTCCCCCACCCGCGGATCCCAGAAAATTCTCTAGTTATTGAGGCTGTTTTAAACCCTATGTATGATGTTAAATGCACTAAAATATGCTTCTTACACCCATTCTATAGACAGCCTTACTCATTAATACAGTAATAAATGCAGAAAAATATAGTAATTATTAAGTTAAAAAATCTTCTTCTTTTACTTTCGGCTGCTCCCTTCAGGGGTCGCCACAGCAAATCATCCGCCTCCACCTCACCCTGTCCTCCGCATCTTCTTTTCTGACTCCAACGACCTTCATGTCTTCCAAATAATCATTAAAAACACTAAAAAACTTGAATTCACAATTCACACAATCACGTTGATAACATGTGTGAACAGGACACCTGTATACATCTCATTCATGTAATTAAAGTTTTTTTTTTTAATGCTTTATTTATAACTACCGTATATGACGTGATAAGCACCCAGGGCGCTTAAAAATTGGAGTGGGTGGGCACTTATTAAAATGGTAAATTGAGATTGTCTACTGGTTTAAATTTGTTGATTTTTTTTTTTTTTTTTCAGTGATGGCTTGGATTGGAGGAAGATCTAAAAGGGGAAAAATCTGAAGCAATAGAGGCTTAATTAATCATATAAAACAGGGATCTCAGATCTCCACTATTTAGTGGAATTCCGCTATTTTTTTCAGCTTCAGGGGCCCTGTGGCCTTTTTGACCTCCCCAGCTGAAATATTTAATTTCCTCTATTTCTGAACCAGTTTCCTCTATTTTTTTCTAAATTTCGGTGATCCCTGATAAAAGTCTATATATAATAAAACCTTGCTTTTCTTTAGTTTCTCAACTTTATTTTAATATGGCACTATTCTTGAAGGACATGTGAAGTTCAGTTCATCAGTTCATTTTCTTTAACTGCTTAATCCTAATTAGGGTTGCGGGGAGGCTGGCGCCCATCCCAGCCGACTCCGGGCGAGGGGAGAGTGCACCATGGATAGCTCACCAGGCCATCGCAGGGCAGAAACACACTGACGGTTTTGCAGCTACTCTTGTTGAAAGTCAGCAATGTCTTTTTTTTTACATGAACCTCTCACCATAGACAGTGAGAGACATGGCCGGCCTTTGATAACCCAGTTAGGTGCACTGGGGGACAGTGACAACCCTGTGGACAGTGCGACTCGAACCCCTAACATTAGGATCAGCAATCAAAAAAAAAAAAAATTTATAATATTGATGGGCTCGTGTCCATCGCACTCATTTTTTTGTGCTGTTGGTGCTTATTTTCCCATGTAGCCCAGCTCAGTCTTGACAGAGCTCAGTGCACTCAATGGAAAAATGCCCTCAGCCACAACTTTTTTTTTTTAAAGCAGTGCTCACAGAACAGGTGTATCCTTCTCAAAAGAACCAAGCAAGCACGCAAGCATCCATGAAACAGACATTGAAAAGTGTTGAGTAAAGTGTGAATAAACACAGTGAAAGTCCTGTCAGTTCATATGTCACTTGGTAACTTGGCAACAGAAAACTCTAGAGATAAGTGCTTCGTGTTGGTGCTCAGAATGACTTGGTGGGGCTGAAACCGAGTATTGGCGGCATCTGTCAATCAGTGGTATGTTTAAGCTGTGATTGGTTATCGCTCGATTCTGTTTATTACATTGGCAGTCATCGACACTGCATATCACTTCCTTTTGCATCCGACTTCAGACGGACGTGCTATCCACAACGCCGCCATGCTGCCCCTGCTAGTTTTAGTATTTTTAAAGTACATGAGCTGATGTCCTAGTCGTGTAATGACTGATTAGAATGCACGGTTGCTTATATCCAGTTGATGTGGCTGTTGTCTCTCTAGAAGGCCCGGGTTCGATTCCCGGCCTGGGCGTTTCTGTGTGGAGTTTGCATGTTCTCCCCGTGCTTGTGCGGGTTTCCTCCGGGTGCTCCGGTTTCCCCCGCAATCCAAAGACGTGCACTGTAGGTTAATTGACCGTAGTTTCTCTCCTGCAGCGGCACTGGAACCCAGTCGTATCGGCACTTGCCTTTCCATTGGATCCTTCCGGTGGCGCCGAGACAGGGGGGAACTTGCTGCTTGGGTAACAGCCTGTCCCTCATTACTCCCTACCCAGGCTCTGTGCACTGGGGAGTATCACCAGTCGGGATACTGGCCAGAGCGCAGCCATAGTCCTTCGGGACTGACGGAGGCCTACGCTGTCTCTCTATCTATCTATCTATTTGTGTGTATCTTCATTCATTCATTTTCTGAACTGCTTCATCCTAATTAGGGCTGTAGGGAGGCTGGCACCCATCTCAGTCAACTTTGGGTGAGGACAGGGTACGCTCTGGACAGCTCGCCAGGCTATCGCGGGACACTCACACAACTATTTGTACTCACACTCACACCTA
Source organism: Plotosus lineatus (assembly GCA_024760905.1). Lineage (NCBI taxonomy): Eukaryota > Metazoa > Chordata > Actinopteri > Siluriformes > Plotosidae > Plotosus > Plotosus lineatus. Next base: position 8,984,470 of record CM045743.1, read on the forward strand.
GTGGTGATTTGGAACAGCCAATTATCCTACTGTGCATGTATTTGGACTGTGGGAGGAAACCGGAGTACCCGGAGGAAACCCACACAAACACGTTGAGAATATGCAAGCTCCACACAGAAATGCCCAAGGTGGGAATCGAACCCAGGATCTTCTTGCTCTGATGAGGACGTGCTAACCACTACACCATCGTGCCGCCTACTGTATATCTATCTATCTCTATCTCAGTCTTTCTTTCCCGTTATATTTATCTCTCGTTCTCGATATATTTCTGTGCATCTCCATCTCTTTATCCATCTCTGTCTATCTCATTCTTTGAATATCTTTCTTCCTGTGTCTATCTCTCTCTCTCTTTATCTTTATGTATCTATCCCTTTATCTCTGTTTATCAATCTCTCTGACTATGTGTCTATCTCTCTCTGTTGTTTTATCTATCTCGCCATCCATTTAGCTGTGTATCTTTACCTCTACCTCTTTCTATCTTTCTCCATCTATTTCTCTTTCTCTCTCCATCTTTATCTTCAACAATTTCTCTATCTCTGTCTATCTATCTCTCTGTCTCCCTCTTTCTGTTTGTCTAAATCTATCTGTCTCTGTATTTATCTAGCTAACTCTATCTTTTTATATCTGTCTGTTTCTCTATCTTTCTGTGTATCTGACTCACTATCTCTGTCTCTATCTATCTATCTTTCATTCTATCTCTTTCCATATGTGATGGGGTGGCGCATGTGTATGCACCCTCACTGGTGGAAAGAACAGAGGATAAGTGGATGAAAACAGGTCTAGAACAAAACCAGATCATAAACCTGATGATCACCAGATCACTTGTCAGCACCAATCAGGGTGAATCCAGCCAGCTTTGATCACCTTGCCGATCATTGGATACAGTCAGCCCCCTTCTTACGAAAACCCCTGAATACAAAAAATCCAGTACTGTATACGAAAAACATTTTCTTAAATGTTTGTCCTCTGTATACAGTCGGCCGCCAACTTATGAAATTAATCCGTTCCAGAGCCCTTTTCGTAACGCAGGGATTTTGTAGTAGGGGTCACATCTTACATGTTATAAAAGCCTAATTCGTTCCAAGGCGCCAGTCTTTGGACTGGATAAACCCCATAAACCCTTTAAAAATGATAAAAGTACACCAATTTTGTATGAAATATGTGTTAAATGTAAAAGAAAATTATTTATTAAACCATTTAAACATTTATTTAACATATTAAACCATTTTATTAACATATTTATTAATTAAACCATTATTAAACATTTTTTATTAACACACACACACACACACACACACACACACACACACAGATGTATTACAATGCACATGCTTATACTAGCGTTACGGGCCATGCCCACAAGACGTGGAATTCAAAGCACATTCCCTGCTTGATCATTTACTGAATTAAAACAACTTAAAAAACTAAAGCGTTATTCTCTCTCTCTCTCTCTCTCTCTCTCTCTCTCTGTCTCCCTCGCTCTCTCTCTCTCTCTCGCTCTCTCTCGCTCTCTGTCTCTCTCGCTTTCGCGCGCGCGTGTGCTGTGGGCCACGCCCACAAGACGTGAATTCAAAGCGCATTCCCTGCTTGACTATTTACTGAATTAAAACAACTTAAAAAACTAAAGCGTTATTCTCTCTCTCTCTCTCTCTCTCTCTCTCTGTCTCCCTCTTTCTCTCTCGCTCTCTGTCTCTCTCGCTTTCGCGCGCGCGTGTGCTGCAGGCCACGCCCACAAGACGTGAATTCAAAGTGCATTCCCTGCTTGACCATTTACTGAATTAAAACAACTTAAAAAACTAAACTAAAAACTAAAGCGTTATTCCTTCTCTCTCTCTCTCTCTCTCTCTCTCTCTCTCTCTCTCTGTCTCTGTCGCGCGCGCGCGCGCACGAGAATTCAAAGCGCATTCCCTGCTTGACAAACTCAACTTTAATTTGATTCCTTGAGTGATCGGAATTCCAGATGTGCTCCAATGCGCAGGCCAGCGGGGCGGGATGTTGAGAGACAGCCAATGAGAGAGCAACTCGCTCGTCGTGTGAAATTTTGATCGGCGTATTTGAATTTTGAATTTCTTTTGTAAGAGGGGGTTGTTTCGTATCTCGGGGACGGAGACTCAAGAAAGTGTTTTTCGTAATCCGGGGATTTCGTACACAGGGGTCTTTGTAAATTGGGGGCCGACTGTACGAAACAAGTTCTTCTTACGAAAAGCGCCAAACACGCCATTCAAACATTCAAACACGCCATTCAAAAATTAAAACGCGCCCTTTCAAACAATGCATGGGTTGCTCTCTCATCGTCTGTCTCCCAACATCCCGCCCCACTGGCCTCCCGTTGGCCAGGAGGGAGCTGAATCTCCATAGTACTGTACCTATAATGCTTGTTTGTCACACGCGTAAAGGAGAGCTGTACTGTTGGTTCGTGAGTTTCATGAGTTTTTTGAGTGTTTATTGCAGCTTATTTTTTCTTTTTTAAGTTGTTTAATTCAGTAAATGTTTGATAAATGTGGTGGGCTCCGCCGAATGTGGGCAAAACGCGGCTCATGCAGACCTTCGTTTCCTCAAGCTAACAGGTGAATGTTGAGTACTAAACAAGTATTCAAAGCGCACTTACCTGCTTGACAGATCGGATAAGCCGCGCCCCGTCTTAAAAGCTTCGGCGTCGGCTGCGACGCTGCCCGCATTCGACGGAGCGCGCCACAAATGTTTAATAATGATGTAAAAATGAATTAAAAAAATGTTTAATAATGGTTTAATTAATAAATATGTTTATAAAATGGTTTAATAAATAATTTTCTTTGACTTTTAACACATATTTCATACATATTTCATACAAAATTGTTGTACTTTTATAAGTTTTAAAGGGTCTTGAGAGCCTTGGAACGAATTATGTGTTTTACATGTATAATGCACCTCTACTTACGAAAACTCCAGGTTCTGAAAAAGGCGCGGGAACGGATTAATTTCGTAAGAAGGGGGCCGACTGTATATTTTTTAATTTTTGTACTTCTGGGATGACCTACAACCCAGATGTGACTCTTCTGTGTGACCTACATTGGCCTGATGTTTACATTCCTGTTGCATTCGTGAAATCCGTGCGCTCGGACATTTTTTTGGGAGCTCTGAGATCCTGTCCTTACGACACATGTGCCAGTGAGCTGCCCTGAACACACAGACTGGTGTGTAAACACGGTTAAAAATAGAGCTCAGTGTGTATGAGAAACAGAAGTGCGTTCGAGAGAGCGAAATGGGAATTTTATTCATTCAGAGTCTCTATTGTGTGAGTAGCTGCTGTCAGTGTTCCTAAATGTAAATGAATGTGTTTGTTAAAGTGTCTGGTTAGCGAAATGTCTGTTCCAATGTGGATAGTTTCAGTGTAATTGAACCGCAGCCTGTATAAACACTTGCCAGTGTTTAGAGTGTGGTTTTCATTCTCTCTGAGATTTGAAGCATAAAAAATGCTTTGTTAAGCCAGACTTTGTTTTCACGTCGGACACGGATGTGTTCCTGTAGAGCAGGAAGATCTTCATAGTGCTTTATGTGCTGCTCTGTCTCAGACTTTAACTCAAGATTGGGTGTTTCAAGAAAGAAAGCTGTTCTGATGACACTTTTAAGTGGCTAGTCTTTAATCTGTATGTATTTTGAGGTTTGATGAAAAGAGGAACCTTCAGATTTTTAAAGTTTTGTATTTTGTACTACGATCAGCGTTGTAATATAGTTCTAGCTGAAATGTTCCCCCTCTGCATTGCATTTAAAATTGGATCTGTGAAGGATAATGTAGTGAGGCGTTTATTAATGATACAGGACCACAATTTGATGTGATTCTCTAATTTGCCGTAAAGTTTTGATTTAGAAATTATTGTGAATGAATTATTAAGTTTTTTTTTTTTGTTTTTTTTTGCTTTTGCTAATGGGTTCAAAGCAGCGGTCTGTTATTCATAGCGGTGATTGCAGGGGTCTTGTTTGTCGCAGTGATCTGTTATTTATAGCATTTGTCACGGGAGTCTGTTGTTTGTCGCACTGGTCTGTTATTTATAGTAGTGGTTGCAGCAGTGCGTTTATTGCAGTGGTCTGTTATTTATAGCAGTAGTTGAATGAGTGTTGTTTGTCGCAGTGGTCTGTTATTTATAGCAGTGGTTGTAGGAGTCTTCACTGCAGTGGTCTGTTATTCATAACACTGGTCACAGGAGTCTGTTGTTTGTCGGAGTGGTCTGTTATTCATAGGAGCACTTGCTGTCTGTTATTGCATATATCACAGTTGTCTGTTATTTTGGCAGAAGTTTCTTATTCATTGCACAGGTCTGTTATTCATAGCAGTGGTCTGTTATAGTAGCAGGCACAGTGGTCTGTTGTTCATAGCAGCGGCCTCGGCTGTGTGTCATTCAATGGTCTGTAGTGCTATACAGACTAAATAACAAGCCCAACAATTTATCTACAAATGAGCCATGTAATAAAGCATATTAAAGTTTTGGTGGTGAAAGCTCAAAGTGTTTGGGTTGAATAATTCTGATTGCTGGTTGGTTTTTCTTTTTTTTTTTTTTCCCCTGGTTTTTGATTGTGGTTGTTGTTTTTAATAGATCTAACCAATAGATTAACTTGGATGCTAAATTAACTGGGATCTGTCCCTTGCTAAAGGGTTGTGTCAGGAAGGGCATCCGACGTAAAAACCTCTGCCAAATCAAAACGTGCAAGTCAGATGATTTGCTGTGGCGACTCCCGAGTAAAAGGGAAAAAGCCGAAAGGAAGACAGACAGACTAAAAGATTGACTTTTAGACTTTTGTATTTGCTGTATGCATGGATGGGGACGTAATGGGCATGGTAATAGAAATAATAAATCGTTTGTTGAAGTTCTTTTTAAAAACAGTTGTACCTCACCTCACAAAATTAATCTGTTCCAGAGGCGGTTTCCTAACCTGGATTTTTCATAAGTAGAATCGCATTTTACATGTAAAATGCGTGATTCATTCCAAGGCCCCCAATACTACCCCATAAACCCTTTAAAAATTATAAAAGCATACCTTCTAAGGTACTTACTTCGTGTTGATCATGTCTTCTTAGCAGCGTTATAATCTTACAAATGTTTATGCAAGGTTAAAAGCCTGAGCCAAAAAATAAAGTTGCAATGAGCACACTCGAAAAACTCATGAAACAACAGTAACTCTGTTCTTTACACGAAAAGCATTATGGAGATACAGCTCCATAATAGCCAATGGGAGGGAGCTGCGTCATCCCTCCTAGCCAGTGAGAGGCCAGTGGGGCGGGATGTTGGGAGATAGCCAATGGGAGGGAGCTGCGTCATCCCTCCTAGCCAATGGGAGGCCAGTGGGGCAGAATGTTGGGAGATACCCAATGGGAGGCCAGCAGGGCGGGATGTTTGGAGATAGCTAATGGAAGGCCAACAAGGCGGGATGTTGGGAGATTGCCAATGGGAGGCCAGTGGGCCGAGATGTTGGGAGACAGTCAATGGAAGAGCCACTCGTGCATTGTTTGAATTTTTAAGATGGTGCTTTCGTAACGTGAACTTGTTTCGTATCCAGAGACAAACATTTTAGGAAAATGTTTTTTGTAACCTGGATTTTTCATTTGCTGGGACCATCATAAGGTGAGGTATCACTGTACAGGGATTCCTCACTTTCCGCGGGTAATTGAGACCAAGATCCCCCCACGACCGTTGAATTCCGTGAAGTAGGATCAAACCCCTCCCCCCACCACCACCAACTGATGTACATGTATATGTGTATACAATATCAATAAATACATATTCAACACTGTAAATGCTTATAATAACAATTAAACATTCAAAAATAATTCATAAGATGTAAATAAAATATAAATACACACACATACACATATATTTTGATGTGAGGTGCGCATGCACACACTCAGATGCATACCTCACATAAAAATGTAAGTAGTTTTGTTGGGGGGTTTTGGGTTGTTTTTTATTTTTGTTTTTTTTTTTGTTTGTTTGTTTGTTTGTTTGTTTTTTGCATAATTGGCCTTGTTTTGCGGCATTTTCCTTAACCTTTTCCCCTATTCTTCCTTAATTTCCTTATTTTTTAATTCGATGAATGAGAGTTCCTTTCATCATTTTCTCTTTTTCAGGGGTTGCCACAACAAATCATCTATTTAAAAAAAAAAATGCGATGCACTGAAGCCGCATGAATTGAAGCGCGAAGTAGTGAGGGATCCCTGTAATAGAAATTTGTGTCTCTCTGAATTGTAGCATGAATTGCCATGACTGCTGATGCAGACTGGGATTCAGCAGCCTGGAAGAATCACGTTTACAACCAGCAGCTCCAGCTCTTCATCTCGAAATCTTCCTCCTCCTTTTCCTCCTTTTCCTCCTCCATCGGATAGTCCATGAGCAATAGGCGGAGAAAAGTCAGGCCACACGGACACCAGCACTAAGTAAACTTGCTACACACATTCACATACCTGTTATTCAAAGCTTCTTTCCCATAAGGAACAGCAGCAATAAACCTTTGTTATCAGCTGCAGCAGCCTTGATTTTAGATATGATATAAGGAGAGATTGATTAAAAGGTCTTATCTGAAATCAGCAAGTTTTAATGATTACTGTAGTGGTGGAGGCTTATCAGGTAGGACTGTGGACTGTTGATCTTGAGGTTGTTTGAATCTTAGTACTACAGGGTTGGTGAGCAAGGCCCTTAATCCTCATCTGGATTAAAGCTGCAGCCGAGTGATTAAATACTTCAAACAGAAGGGGAGAGAATAAGCTTTCTTCACAGATACCACTCTGTGTATTTAGTAACAGCTGGCTTTGTATAAGGAAGTGCAACCTCACCAACCACAGTAGTTCTGAGTGTTTAAGAATCATTTCAGACAACGGTCGTCATTAAATCCATGTCTTTACCACCACGAAAGGATTTGGCAACTATTTCAGGAGATCCAGCTTTTCAGATGTTCTGTATCTGAAAATATTGGGGATAAGCAGGATTAGCGGTGCCTGCTGGCATAGCAATACAAAAGGCTTTTCATGGAAGATGCACTACAGTGGTGACTTTTTGTTGAAGTCAGCAATAAATCTGTATGCAAGATTAACTGTCAAGCTTTTCAAGTTTCTTTTATTTCCACAAAGGATTTTTTTTTGAATCCTTGAATCACAACTAGTACAAAGTCTATTTCTCCCAAAAGCTACACAGTGACTGTATAGTGTATGAATAAAGCGTGTTACTGTATACACGCCTTCCTTTAGGTTTCCCGTACCATAAAGTAACTTATTATGATTAATGATACGTTCCTCTAAACTGTCTGTTCCTGTTGGCTTTGCCTCAGTAATAGAGTAAATTTAATTCAGCATGTCAGTGTTCTGTCATTAGAATTGAGTTTAACTCGGGTTTACACTGGGAGCTCAATGTCCATGATTAAAAAAAAGTGTGGATTCCTATGATTTATGATCACACCTGGAGCACACTTTGGGTATAAAAAGGAGGCAGAGTGTATCCAAGAGATGAAACTTGAAAGAATTTATGTTTCTAAGATCACCAGGATTCCCTACGATGGTTCATCAAGGTCTGTTGCACTCTCCTATGATTTCTAAGTTCTACCAAGATTGGTATCAAATCACAATAAATCATAAGTCATCATGAATCCACAAAAGTTTCCTTGCGGGCTTAATGGGCCGATGGTAAGGTGCTGGATTACCGATCCAAAGGTTGGGGGTTCAAGGACCACTATCAACAGTTATCACTGCTGCCCCCCAGCGCAGCCAACTGGGTTATCAAAGGCTGGCCATGTCTCTCACTGTCTGTGGTGGGAGGTTCATGTAAAAGAACCATTGCTGACTTTTGTCAAGAGTAGCTGCATATTCGTCGGCGTGTTTCCGCCCTGCAATGGCCTGGCGAGTTGTCCAAGGTGTACTCAGCCATTGCCCAGAGTCAGCTGACATGGACGCCAGCCTCCCCACGACCCTAATTAGAATTAACCATTCAGAAAATGAATGAATGAATGAATAATTACAATTTGATCCTATGACCCCCCCCCTCCCCCCCCCCTCCCCCCCCACACACACACACACACACACGCCACGATTCTCGTCATAATTTTCTCAGATCGTCGACATTGTGGCCTCAGTGTAAACCCGGATTTGGGATGTCTGTACCTGTTCAGGGTGGCACAGTGGTAAGCTCATCTACAGTACCTCACAGCAAGAAGCTCCTGGGGTCGAATCCCAGTCTCAGCAAAGGCTTTTCCGTGTAGAGTTTGCATGTTGTCCCTGTGCTTATGTGGGGTGGGTTTTCCCTGGATGCTCCAGTTTCCTCCCATAGTCCCAATCGACTGAGTGTGAGGTCGTGTGTGTTGTCCCTGTGATGGTGTGGCGAACGGTTTAGGCCATACAAGGCCTCCACACAGTGTTGGCTGAGATAGGCTCCAGCCTCTCTTTGACAGACTTGTATTTTGCTGCCGTTTAACGTGCTAAACTCTGTAAAAATAGATTCTGTAAAATTGCAGTGTGTGGTTTTTGACCCTCTAACTCACGTTGATAGGCTCCTTTTGAAAGCTCTCAGAATTTCAAGGGAAATTAATTCACTGGAGCAAAGATTTCTGGTTCAATTACAGGCTCTGGAAATCGAATACTGGCATACTTTTAAAATGCTTTTACATCTAATTATCCTAAATGTCTCATCATGTAATGGAATGCCATGTACTGAAATGGATTTTACTCGAAGGACTTTTTATTAGTGCAGCCACTGAAATCACACAGTTAACTGTTTATTAAATCACTTTTTTGAGACTGATTGCATAATACTCGAGCTTTCTTGTTTCTTGTTTTGTTTTAACAGACAGGTGAAGAGGACTGTATATCCCAGAAATCTTTGAGCAGCTTTAACCTGTACTGGCCCACACAGATTAACCATCATGCAGTGCAGGATCACTCTGTTGGACGGATCTGACTACACCTGCACGGTGGAGGTGGGTGGATCTAGGATATCCAGTGATGGGTGTGGCTTAAGGGGTTTTGTGATTTAATTAAGAAAAACGTATAAATGATCATGATGGCATTACATTATTAGATAACAGTGCTTGCTTTGAAACATGACATCTGATTTACATAACAGTGCCATAGAATTCTTGTTTCTGATTGGTTGAGAGGTGTTGATTTAGTTTCTGTCCCAGCAGCTATGCCAAGTCGTGCTGGATATGGGAATTATTAACTCCCGTCCACAAAGTGCCATAGGGATGGGTTCCGCGTATTTGTTTGCCAATCACACTTTAGCTTATGCTGAAGCTGGGCTTTTAAAACTTGCTATGCTTGTTTTGTATAGGCGTATTATTATTATTATTATTATTATTATTATTATTATTATTATTAAATGGTACTTTTGGCAGGAGTGTCTTGACCCCTGTGGTCTTTCTTTAAGTTTGAGTGATGTGTAGGATTGGTTCCTTGGTAAAGAGTGTGTGTCAGAGTAGGAGCCTGAACACCACCACAAACCTAGAGTCCATTTGTCTTCTACTCAAACGTTCAAGATGTCTGGCTCTGTCTGTTCTTTCAAAAACATTTTAATGCACCAGGGCTTTGAAAGTTTTCAAGCCAAACATATTTAATTCCCTGTCAGCATGTGGCCAGATGAGAAGCGGATTCCTGTGTATGTGTAGGACTTTCAGAATCGTTGCTGTGTTCACTTTGCCATTGAGATAATGAGTGATGTTTCACATGTAACAGTAGCAGGGGACACGACTGATGGATGATGACAAGGTAAAAGTAGTTGTTGCGAGTTTCTAGCCGATGTAGCGTTACATTCTCCAAAGTGTTCAGATGCTTGGGGATGGGGGTGGAGTGGAGCAATTTATACATTGGTGTAATTTAAGATCAGAGTAGAGGCATTGGAGGATTGTGTGTGTGTGTGTGATGTTTGAGGTCTGGCAGTGTGAGCATATACAGGCAGCAATCTGCCAGCCCAAGCCAAGGTTTGGGTTTTCCTTTGCTGGACCACAAAGCCTTTCACCCACGTCTGTCCAAAATTACAGCTTGCAAAATGACATGCTGTGTAATCTAAAGCATGTGTAAACCATCACAGCACTGCTTATTACTCTCGCTTTACGACTGACTTAAAGGAGTAGAGTCTTGGATGGGTTGCTTGCTCTGTTGTGGGTGTTGTATGCTTCCAGCGTACGACAGTTCCTTTTTTATTTTAATTTGCCGGGGGGGGCTTGGCAGCAGAACTGATTGTTTAAACAGGATGTTTTATGGCCATTAGATAGGGCTGTCAGATTAAGTGTCCTGCTTTATAAGTGTTAATTTTCCTACTGGCACACTTTATACCTGCAGAAAAATAATTTCTGAGACGTTCCTGAGAATCAAACTACTCGTCATTTGTCCTTGAAACCTCAGAGGATTTGTTAACCCAGTAAACCACCGCAGTGACAAGTGACTTCATCGTATTTCAGTGTAATAAACTGACTTTTAAAACGAATCATCACACCACAGTAACAGTCCGTCCTTAGTTTATTATCAGATGGCGGACTGATCAAATCACTTTACGTCTGCGATCGCTATTGTTGTCCATCAGTTAGCAGTTCCTGTTGCAGCTAATTTAAGAAAACTACTAAATGGAACCTCTTGATATTTTGTATACAGGTCATTTTACATGTACAGTCATCCCCCGACTGTTTGACAATTTGAATTACGAAGACCCCTGTGTACGAAATCCCCGGGTTACTAAGATAATTTTCCTAAGTTTCCGTCCCCGGGATACGAAAAGAAATTCAAAATTCAAACACGCCATTCAAAATTTCACACGATGCGCGAGTTGCTCTCTCTCATTGGCTGTCTCTCAACATCCCGCTCCGCTGGCCTCCCTGATAAAGACAGAAGGAAGCTTAACTCTTTAGTTTTTAGTTTAGTTTTTAAGTAAATTTAATTAAGTAAATGTTTAATAAATGTGGGCGCATTTGAGCTCATCTGGAATTCTGATCCCTCAAGGAATTAAATTAAACATCTTGTGGGTGTGGCCCACAAGAGAGAGGGGGAAAAAGAGAGAGGCCCAGGAGAGAGAGGGGGGGAGAGAGAGAGAGAGAGAGAGAGAGGGGGAAAAAGCTTTAGTTTTTAGTTTAGTTTTTTATGTTGTTTTAATTCAGTAAATGTTTAATAAATGTGGGCATATTTTAGCTTAACTGGAATTCCGATCCCTCAAGGAATTAAATTAAAGTTCAGTTTGTCAAGCAGGGAATGCGCTTTGAATTCCACATCTTGTGGGCGTGGCCTGCAGCGTGCGCGCGTGCAAGAGAGAGAGAGAGAGAGAGAGACAGGTGTGTGTGTGTGTGTGTGTGTGTGTGTGTGTGTGTGTGTGTGTGTGTGTGTGTAAATAAAAAATGTGGAATAATGGTTTAATTAATAAATATGCTAATAAATGGTTTAATATGTTAACGAATTAGGCGTTTAACATGTAAGATGCGACCCCTACTGACGAAATCCCCACGTTACGAAAAAGGCTCTGGATCGGATTAATTTCGTAGGTAAGGGGGCTGACTGTATTTATTTACAGGTGAAATACAAGTATTTTATCTCATTTGCATATTTAATATGGCAGCCAGGAGGCCTTGCTGATTCTTCCTGTGGCAGCTATTCCAAGAAAAGTACGGAATGGAACTTCAATGATATTTCGCATACCTGTACAGTTTCCCCATGTGGTCTAGCAATTTTTAAAAAATCTCATTAGCATCCTCAGCATAGCTGCTATGTGGCCTTTGTTACTTTTTCTGTTAGCAGTTAGTATTCCAAAAAACTACTGATTCAAATTTTTTGATTATCTGCATTCAGATTCCCCATGTAGTTTAGTAATACAACAAAGATATTTATTTATTCATTCATTTATTTATTTAAATATCCGAAAAATTTGGCGGTTTTACTGAAAAAAGTATAGGTCAATACCTGGCTGTTGTATATTAAGCCCCAAGATCCATATGGATTTCTTGTAGTAATGAAGTTCTCTGTTCTGTATTGACCTTCAACAGAAAAAAGCCAATGGTCAGGTCCTGTTCGATAAAGTATGTGACCACCTCAACCTTGTGGAGACCGACTACTTTGGCCTCACGTACAGGGACTCCGAACATCAGAAGGTACCAGATACTTTCTAGCTTGCCTTGACCATGTGATTTATTTTTTTCTTCGAAAACCTGATTTCCTGTTTGTGGGGATTTTTTTTATTTTTTTTATTTTTTTTGCAGTGCTGGATGGACCCTGCAAAAGAACTGAGGAAACAAATTCGAAGTATGTCACCTGTCTTGTGTTGTGCTTGTTTTGGACAGAATTCCGGATTGTTGTTGATGGGAATGTTTGTCTGTCCATGTGTATTAGGTGGTCCCTGGAACTTTGGGTTCAACGTGAAGTTTTATCCTCCTGACCCGTCTCAGCTGTGTGAAGACATCACACGGTAAGATTTAGCCAGATTATTGTTTTATTTTTCCTCTTACACTTTTAGTTATTATTTATAACATGGTATGATTATTATTATTATTATTTTAAAACACCTCTTTATTCTCTCTTGGCATTCGAAGTGTCGATGAATAATAAGTGCACCATGATTGCATTTGTTTACACAATGGCTTGTTTTCTTTCGGTGGAAAAATACTTTCCGGTGAAGCATCTCACTGGACTTTTGAGATTCCTCAGAAAAACATGCATTAATCACATTTTTTTTTTTCCAGTTTGGGATTTTTTTTTAGGGTTTTTTTTTCCCCCAGTTGCAAAGTCAATAGCTTGCAGAAAAATGAGCCAGAAGAGGCAGAATTTTCCCAAGCAACACAAAATTGGATTTGCATGACCTTCATCTGAGCTGAACTTTCGCATGACTCAAGTCGAGCAATAGCCAATCAGAGCTTGAACACAGAGTCCCCAAAAACTTTTCCAAAGGAGAAACGATGTTTAATCTTCTCATACTAACATGGCAGAGGAGCGTATTAATGTTCGTTATAAATACCCTATGCTTTATGATTACACGCAGGAACTTTAAAAGGATAGTAACTGGAGATGTTATATTTGGATTTCCATCCACTTTATATATTTGTACACGAGTCTCCATCCTCTACTTGCCATACGATAATAGTAATAACAATAATAGTCTATCGACTATGATAATCTAATACAATAAGTGGTACCTCACCGTACGTTAGTCCCAGCAAACGAAAAATCCAGGTTATGGAAAACATTTTACAAATTTGTCTCTGTATACGAAACAAGTTCTCCTTACGAAATGCGCCATTCAAAAATTCAAGTGCGCCATTCAAACATTAAAACGTGTCATTCAAACATTCAAACAATGCACTCGCTGCTCTCCCATCAATGACGTTCAAACATTCCGCCCCGCTGGCCTCCCATTGGCTAGGAGGCATGATGCAGCTACCTCCCATTGCCTGTCTCCCAACATCCCGCCCTGTTGACCTTCCATTGGCTAGGAGGGATGACGCAGGTCCATCCCATTGGCTATTATGGAGCTGTATCTCCCATCATGCTTTTTGTGTAAAGGACAGAGTTACTGTTGTTTCATGCTTTATTTCTTGACTCAGACTTTTAACCTTCCACAAACATTTGTAAGATTATAACTCTGCTAAGAAGACATGGTCCACACATGCGCGCGCGCGCACATACACACACACACACACACACACACACACACATATACACACACACACACATACATATGCGCATGTGATTTCCGGTGCGAGGGAGAAGAAGAAACGGGCTCGTGGAATGCTGGTTGAGTGATATCACAAAGGAATATGGCCAAACCCGTCTACCCTCGGGACGATATTGAAGCAGAAGGTCTTAAAAGGTATACTTTTATCATTTTTAAAGGGTTTAGGGGGTAGTATTGGGGGCCTTGGAATGAATCATGCGTTTTACATGTAAAATGCGGTTCAATTTACAAAAAATCCAGGTTAAGAAAAAGGCTCTGGAACGGATTAATTTCGTAAGGTGAGGTACCACTGTATAGTAATAATAAATCACAGCGGCAGCACGGGTTTCCAGCTCGGGTGTCTCTGTGTGGAATTTGCATGTTCTCCCCGTGCTTGTGTGGGTTACCTCCCACGGTCCAAAAACATGCATAGTAGGTTAACTGGCTGTTGAAAATCACGCCTGGGGTGAGTAGGAGTATGAATGGTTGTGTGAGTGTTGGCCCTGCGATGACCTAGTAAGCTGTCCAGGGTGTACCATGCTCTCCCTCAGAGTCGGCTGAGATGGTGTCATCCTCCCGGTGATCCTAATGAGGATTAAGCGGTTCAGAAAGTGAATGAATGGATGAACTCTCACGGCCCTGCTGTAGGGAATAAGTATTTTTAATCGGTGAAACGTTCGAAAGAGTTAGGGATGAATGAAGAAAATGAGAGAGAAAAAAGAGTAGAAGGGGTGACCGTTGAGGAGCAGGAAGTAGCAAAGATTAGTAAGGGAGAAGTGAGGAGGGCATTGAAGAGGATGAAGAGTGGAAAGGCAGTTGGCCCTGATGACATACCAGTTGAGGTATGGAAGTGTCTAGGGGAGGTAGCAGTAGATTTTCTGACAAGAATATTCAACAAGGTCTTAGAAAGTGAGCAGATGCCAGAGGAATGGAGGAGAAGTGTGCTTGTGCCCATTTTTAAGAACAAGGGAGATGTACAGAGTTGGGGCAACTACAGAGGGATAAAGTTGATGAGCCATACAATGAAGCTATGGGAAAGAATAGTGGAAGCAAGACTAAGGGCAGAGGTCAGCATTTGTGAACAACAGTTTGGTTTCATGCCAAGAAAGAGCACCACAGATGCAGTGTTTGCTTTGAGGATGTTAATAGAGAAGTACAGAGAAGGTCAGAGGGAGCTGCATTGTGCCTTTGTGGATCTGGAGAAAGCATATGACAGGGTGCCGAGAGAAGAACTGTGGTATTGTATGAGGAAGTCTGGAGTGACAGAGAAGTATGTTAGAGTGGTGCAGGACATGTATGAGAGATGTAAGACAGTGGTGAGGTGTGCTGTTGGTGTGACAGAAGAGTTCAAGGTGGAGGTGGGACTGCATCAAGGGTCAGCTCTCAGCCCCTTCTTGTTTGCTATGGTGATAGACAGGCTAACAGACGAGGTTAGACAAGAATCTCCATGGACTATGATGTTTGCAGATGACATCGTGATCTGTAGTGAGAGCAGAGACCAAGTGGAGGAAAATCTAGAGAGGTGGAGGTATGCCCTGGAAAGGAGGGGATTGAAGGTTAGTCTTAGTAAGACAGAATACATGTGTGTGAACGACAAGGATCCAAGAGGAACTTTGAGGTTACAGGGGGCAGAGATAAAGAAGGTGGAGGATTTTAAGTACTTAGGCTTAACAATCCAGAGCAATGGAGAGTGTGGAAAAGAGGTGAAGAAGCGCGTGCAGGCAGGTTGGAATGGATGGAGAAAAGTGTCCGGTGTGATGTGTGATAGGAGAGTATCGGCAAGAATGAAGGGAAAAGTGTACAAGACGGTGATGAGGCCAGAAATGTTGTATGGTTTAGAGACAGTGGCCCTGGGGAAAAGACAGGAGTCAGAGTTGGAGGTAACAGAGATGAAAATGTTGAGGTTCTCTTTGGGAGTAACGAGGATGGATAGGATCAGAAATGAGTACATCAGAGGGACAGCACATGTTAGATGTTTTGGAGACAAAGTCAGAGAGGCTAGATTGAGATGGTTTGGACATGTACAGAGGAGGGATAGTGAGTATATTGGTCGTAGGATGCTGAGGTTGGAACTACCAGGCAAAAGGCCCAGAGGAAGACCAAAGAGAAGATTTATGGATGCGGTGAAGGCGGACATGAAGGTCGTTGGAGTAAGAGTAGAAGATGCAGAGGATAGGGAGAGATGGAGGCAGATCATTTGCTGTGGCGACCCCTGAAGGGAACAGCCGAAAGGAAAAGAAGAAGAAACGTTCGAAAGAGTTACCGAAGCAACACGTGCTGATGACACTTTGGTGAGGAAACGGTTCTCTTACCTCGTGAGGTGATTTTTCATGTGTAGTTTGGCGGAATTGTGTTTGTGGTGCTTGTTGCTACCTGTCTGAGGCTTTAAACACATCATTTTTTTAGTGAACCGAGGGAACATCCAACACCACAATAATTTTGATATCCCGTCTTTAAATCCACCAAATGTATGGATTCTGGGTCTTTCCTTTTTCTGTTGTTTTTTTACTGCCATCCAGAAATGTCCTAGAAACAGAAATATCACTTCCTGTACTTCCTTTGAAATGCTGTAGACAGTCATTGCCTCGGCAACCCAGCCACCCCCTCTCATTCTTTCTCTGTCTTTCTCTTTTTGACACTTTAAGAATGAAGCATTTAACAAGCACTGTGGTAAAAACAATCACATTTATGCTAGCACTTTGTTGGCAATCCCCAAACTGCGGTGATGTGTACAGTGAAAATGTCTTTGAATACTGTGGTACAATGTACTGTTTGCATAACGGCAACCCAGAAATGACCATGACCATATAGTTGCAGTGTGTCCCACCATCACAACTTTTTTTCCTTTTGGTCAGGTACTACCTGTGTCTTCAGGTGAGAGATGATGTCGTTTCAGGACGTTTGCCATGCTCTTTCGCTACCTACACGCTCCTGGGTTCATATATCGCCCAGTCGGAATCAGGAGATTACGACCCTGAAGAGCTGGGCAACGATTACATCAGCGACCTCCGCTTTGCACCCAACCAGACCAGAGAACTGGAGGAAAAGGTCATGGACCTTCATCGCAGCTACAAGTAGGAACACGCACAAGAGCACAGTATAGCCATCTTGTCTTTCTGCTGCAAAGTACACAAAACATTAAATGTGTTGAGAAAGATATGGCTGTAGGATATAAAAGAAACAGTTTGTGTTTTGTGTGAATTCCGCTATGCATGACTATATAACAGTTACATTTATTCTCTGTACGATGTTTGCAGATGACATTGTGATCTGTAGTGAGAGCAGAGAACAAGTGCAGGGAAATCTAGAGAGGTGGAGGTATGCTCTGTAAAGGAGAAGAATGAAGGTTAGCCTCAGTAAGACAGAATACATGTGTGTGAATGAGAAGGACCTAAGAGGAACGGTGAGGTTACCGGGAGCAGAGATAAGGACGGTGGAGGATTTTAATTACTTAGGCTCAACAATCCAGAGCAATGGAGCGTGTGGAAAAGAGGTGAAGAAGCGTGTGCAGGCAGGTTGGAATGGTTGGAGAAAAGTATCCGGTGTGATGTGTGATAGGAAGGTATCGGCAAGAATGAAAGGAAAAGTGAACAAGACAAGACAGGAGGCAGAGCTGGAGGTAGCAGAGATGAAAATATTGAGGTTCTCTTTGGGA
Organism: Plotosus lineatus; assembly: GCA_024760905.1. NCBI lineage: Eukaryota > Metazoa > Chordata > Actinopteri > Siluriformes > Plotosidae > Plotosus > Plotosus lineatus. The sequence continues at coordinate 9,001,762 of CM045743.1, forward strand.
GTAACGAGGATGGATAGAATCAGGAATGAGCACATCAGAGGGACAGCACATGTTAGAGGTTTTGGAGACAAAGTCAGAGAGGCTAGATTGAGATGGTTTGGACATGTACAGAGGAGGGATTGCAAGTATATTGGTAGTAGGATGCTGAGGTTGGAACTACCAGGCAGAAGGCCGAGAGGAAGACCGAAGAGACGATTCATGGATGTGGTGAAGGAGGACATGAAGGTAGCTGGAGTAAGAGTAGAAGATGCAGAGGATAGGGTGAGATGGAGGCAGATGGTTTGCTGTGGTGACACCTGAAGCGAAAAGCCGAAAGTAAAAGAAGAAGAATTTATTCTCTTTACATTCCTCACATTAAATACCCAGGACAAAACTTCAGAGCAAAATAAGTTCAGCTTTACAGTAATAGCACTACAGGCTCACCTTTAAAATTCACACTCAAGTCATATTTGGTATGTTTCTGTTATGCACGTGATGTGTAGTTATGTGAATGTCATGACATGCACTGACCTCACTCAACAGCAGCTTCATGACCGAAGGTATGATATACGGGGATCCCTCACTTTCTGTGGTTAATTGGGACTGAGATTCCCCCATGACCACCAAATTCCGCGAAGTAGGATCACCCCCCCCCCCCCCCGAATGACGTATACTTACATGCATATATGTATATAATATCAATAAATACATATTGAACGCTATAAGTGCTTATAATAACAATTACACATTCAAAAATAATGCAAAAGATGTAAATACAATATAAGTACACGTGCGCACGCAGATGTGTGTGCACCTCACAAAAATGTAACTAACTTTGATGCGGGGTTTTGGGTTGTTTTTTGTTTCTTTGGGGTTTTTTTGTGTTTGCAGCATTATCGTTCACTTTCCCCCCCATTCTTACTTAATTTCCTTATTTTTTAATTCAATGAATATTTAAAAAACCCCGCGATGTACTGAAGCCGCATGAATTGAAGCGTGAAGTAGCGAGGGATCCTTGTATTTAAAATAGAAGATTCAAGAGTCACATCCTCGTGTAATCTGACTGTCTGGAAAACATGGAAATTTTATAATTTCCAGAAATCCATTTGAACCATAAACCAGACTCTGATTTTGAAATTAGAGGGCGAGCTGTGCGGCCAACGTGGATATGATGTCAGTTGCAGCTCCTAGTTCCAACATAACCCAAGATGTGTGATTTGAAACATGTGTTCAACATGAAATGTTGAGTTGCAAGAAATGTTATTGTAGTTTAAGACAAACGGCACACAAATCTGGGCATTTTTAAACCTTCTGTACATGTGTGATGTTAACAGTAGGTCACCTGCTGAATTAAGATGCAGTGTGGTGTTTATCCATGTAGTGACACTTGATTTACTGCAGCCAAAAAAAGACTTAAGTCAAGGGCAGAATCCACATAGATTGAATTTGTATAGTAAATTCCCCGGAGTGGTTTCATTCTGCTTAAAGTGCGTAACTGCGTCCGTGGGGTTCAATCTCGAACAGAATTTCGCTCCCTGCTTATGTTCATGGGAGAATCGAATCCAGTGTGCACCGGATTCATTGCAGTCCTTTTTGATAGTTTAAACTGCGGATCTTTTCACAGCAGTATGTAAGCTTTGTGTCTCTTCAACACTGGAAAAATAAGCCCTTTTCTCTTTTTTTTTTTTTTCAATTCATGAATGCAGAAATCGAGATGAATATCTTTTTTTAACAAAGTCACACTGAAACTTTTATTGTATTCTCCGTCTACACATCACTGCTTTATACGGAGTCTGTAAAATCTCCAACACAAGCGGGTACTGTGTGCTCAGTAGAAACGTTCACTGTTGGCTGTTTCATCGATTTAATGAGCAGTTTTAGTACTTTGTCTTCTTAACCCCGCAGCCTCGAGACAAGGGCAACGTGCCGTCCTCAATTTTAGAACCATTTACTCTCATCCTCTCCTGATCCCCCCCCCCCCCAAATAATGGTATTGCCAAAAATACTGTTCTGTAATTTAGTGTCACATTTTTGTTCTCATTGTCTTTTGTTGCAGAGGGATGAGTCCTGCTGAAGCAGAGATGCTGTTTCTGGAGAACGCCAAGAAACTGTCCATGTATGGAGTAGACCTGCATCATGCTAAGGTAAAAAAAAAAAATTAATGGGAGATGGTAGAAAAGTCTCAACTTCTTCCAGTGACTAGCAGTTGTACACACCCAAAATTTAATACATTTTACTATTCTGAGTCACTGGAGCTTTGCAACTCCATTGATGTACACGTACTGCTGGTTTCAGGCTGTTGAGGAGTTGAAGACTGTAAGCCTGACGTAGATGGTGTTGGTTCGCTTGGTGAGGGTGGGCTGGTTGGTATCCCTGGTGCATCAGCTGAGCTGGCAGTTTGTTTTGGTCTGAAGAAAGTGTCTAACTTCAGCTACTTGCCACTTGAGAATTGCTCTCTTATTATTGTTTCTAGCAAATTTCTGAGATTTGCATAATGAGCAGACACTTCTCTGTTCTTGGAATAATCGACTTAGTGTAGCACTAAGTCAAGATCACTGCGCACTTCAGAAAGTTTGGGCAACGTAACCAGCATCTCGTCTTTGTCCTTGCTGCTGCCACTGTAAACAATGCGACCTCTGGTCATCTGGCAGTCACTTTCGGAAACAACGGCCCGCGTCTGGACGGTCCGCACTAGTCGGAAGCTACAGATTTTGTCCGTTGCATCCGAAATCCATTAAAGCGACGTCCGTAAAACCGAGGCATGAGTGTATTTCTGCCACCTGTCTTGTTAGATCAATTATCCGTTTAATATGTTCATGTTTCGTCTTCCTGTTTGGTGGTGTTTTGCTAGGTGAAATTTTGTCTGTCGGCTTGAGGTTGATAGTGTAATTTTTATTTTGTGCCATTTACAGGAGGTCATGCTTCATGCCTAAGTAGCTCTGCTCAAAAGTTCCACCACTGATACTACCTATAATAATGATAATAGTTTTATTTATTATTTGTTTATTTAATTAGACTTTAGCATGTTTTTCCACTAAGTATAGACCTTTCTATACCTTGTTAATTTTTTGACAGATATTTTTCTAGAATTGGAATCGGAATGAAATTGAAATTATTACAGAAACTCTGGCTGCTGTTGGTATAGTACAGTAGTGCCATCTAATGGCTGTCCAATTAACCAACATGGCTGTCTATTGTTTTATTACATTAATTAGATTTACCTATGTCTTGTGTAGTTTTTTTTTTAATTTACTTTTATGTAAATGGGATCCTTTTTTTAAATTATTAATAGATAGTAGGACCTTTTTTTGGTGGGGGGGTATTATGTAACCCTCGTGTGTACGCATGGCAGGTTGCTGTCAAAATCAGATGCGTAAAATAATGTCAAAATAATGTGTAACTGAAATATAATTGTGTTGATTATAAGTGTAATACAGATGAACTCACTCAATCTCGCTGTGAACGCTGTGTATCTCAAGGCCATTGTGCCGGCATTGTCCCTGCTCACCGCTGGCCTGCTGCTGCTTCAACACTGCACGTCCAGTTTCACCATCTTTCCGTATGAGATCTTATTAAAAAAGAATAAAGTGCCATTGGCCTAGTGGGGAATGAAAGGTACAGTTGAACCTCAATATTCGTGGGGTATAATATGCTTCTTAAACACATTCTACAGACAGTCTTACTCATTAATACAGTATTAATGTAGTAAAATATCATAATGATTAAGAAAAACATTTTAATTTTGTACTGTGATATTTATTAATAAAATATATAAACATTATACAGCATACTTTATATCTATCTATCTATATCTATATCTATATATATATATATATATACAGTGATACCTCTGCTCACGAACATAATTGGTTCCCAGAAAGTGTGTGTAAGGCGAAAAGTTCGTCTTCCGAACATTTATTTCCCATAAGAAACCATTAAAATGAGAATAATCCGTTCCCAGGTCCCCATAAAACATAATTTTCTACTAAATAAGCCTTAAAACTACACAAAAATATACCTTATTTTATGTATAATAAACGTGCTATTGTATTGTAACTCAATATGGTCCAAAATGTCTATCAAACACAAACCACTTTCGCACTCAAAGAAAGGGGGTGACGAACTGTGACGCCATGAGCGTGCGTCAGCTTCTCGTGGCCGCCACCGTGGCGCTGTTCGACCGCGTGGTTTGATTAGATCCGCTAAAACTAGTTAGTCAGCAGAGACTATATGCTCGCAAATTTAATGTTCTTGAGGTGAAAAGTTCGTGAGCTTAAGCGTTCGTCAGCGGAGGTTTTACTGTGTATATATATATATATATATATATATATATACACAGTATATACATAGAGTATGTATATGTTTTCGTTTTGTAGGTATATTATCCAGTTAAGCTCTATGATGCCACTCAACCCGTCTCTTCTGAAGAAATAACTTTCTCCTGAAGAAATGAGTTTCCTCTGAAGTACCTGAAGATAATCATCTGAACTGTTGTAAAGCCGTAGTATTAAAGTCTTTTTCAATTATTATTCCAGTTCAGTGCCTAAGTTAATGTTTAGAATATTTAGAAGCCACGGAGCAGCTCAGCCACGCCCCTCAGACAGAGCGGACAGTTAGAGAACACAGCCGCACAAAACAGACCATAACTGAAAGAACATGAAATGTAATTAATTGGATAAACAAAACAAAACGATAAACATGCTACATCACAGTACATAAAATCACACACACACACAAATATTCTAAAAATTAACTTAGGTCCTGTGCTGGAATAATTATTGATAAAGACTTTAGTACTAGAGTGCTTTCAGATGATTATTTCTCTTCAGGCACTTCAGAGGAGACTGTCGTTTCTTCAAGAGAAAATCTTATTTCTTCAGAAGAGACGTCCAACTTCATTACCTTTTCTAGCGCTTAGCCAGAGATGACGCATAGCGTTTGAGTGGCATAATACAGCTTAACTGGTAATTAAAACACACTGCAAAAAAGAGGCTAATTGAAAACTTGTGTGCTAATGAGGAAAAAGGGGCGTTACATCTTCTCAACCAATCAGCAGGAAGGAGGACAATTGCTTGGCAGTCCGCAAATACTCAAACCGCGAGTGCAAAACTGCGAATAGTCAAGGGCCTATTGTATAAGGACCTGTAGGGATAAAGCTCTCAGTTTGACACATATAAAACTGGAATTTTTTTTTTTTTTTTTTTTTTTGGGGGGGGGGGCATGTTGTAATTATTCAGATCATGACTATACACACTCTGTAATGATTTGTGTGAATGCAGTGAGTCCAGAGCGAATTCTTCATCTCTTTATAGTGCTCCCTCCTGAATGTAAATGCACCTCCCTTTTCTCTGCTGCTATTGGCTCAGCTTGCTTTGTGCATATCTCTCTCTCTCTCTCTCTCTCTCCCCCTCCCTCCCTCCCCCCTCCTATGCTCATCAATGACGTAGTTGGTAGGGAGGCTCCTTGGGTTCTTAGCTCTGACTAAGGAAGAGGTAAGCTGTGGTGAGATGCTATGCCGTGTGTATGTGTATATGTACATACATGTATCTATGCTTGTGATGTGTAGTTGTTGCGTTATCCTAGTCTAATGCTTTATTATCCATCCTGTGTCGTGATCCACATTATGAATGACTTCTGCGTGCATGTCTGCTGCTCCAGTGCGTAGATGTGAGTAAATGTGTGCACTATTGTCCATCTGTTTATTTTTTTTATATAGAAAAAGACAATTTGTTCAGTACATGCTGCATTGCAGTGCTTTCTGTCCTCTGCACCATCATGTCCGGTCATTACCCCCATCATTGCTGAAATGTCTCTGCTGCAGTAACTCGTCAGACATGTTCTAGTTCTGTATCTCTCTCTCTCTCTCTCTCTCTCTCTCCTGTGTGGGATGGTGTGGGTCGTTCAGTGTTTTGTTTTGGGTTTTTTTTGTTTTTTTTCAATACTCATTCATCCTTACGCCCCCCACTTCCCCAACCGCCACTACCTTTGTTTCAGTACTTTTTTGCATTCTCCTCAACCTTTGTGTTTTTTGTTTGACACCATTCAGGATTCAGAGGGAGTGGAGATTATGTTAGGTGTGTGCGCCAGTGGCCTTCTCATCTACAGAGACCGACTGCGCATTAATCGATTTGCCTGGCCAAAAATTCTGAAGATCTCCTACAAGCGGAACAGCTTCTATATCAAGATACGCCCTGGAGAGGTGACACACCTGATATTGATATGAAATAACTAAGATTTATGATTTGATGGTGAAACATTTTGCTGGTCCGCCTCGCAGCAAGAAGGCCTGGGTTCGATTCCCAGCTTGCCGTTTTTCTGTGTGGAATTTACATTTTCTCTCTCTGCTCGTTTCCTATGGGTACTCGGGTTTACTCACACAGTCCAAATACATGCACAGTAGGTTAATTGGCCTCGCGAGCTGTCCCGGGTGTACCCAGCCCTCAAGAGTCGGCTGAGATGGGCACCAGCCTCCCTGTTGCCCTAATTAGGATTAAGCAGTTAGGAAAATGAGTGAATGGAATGAATTACTGCTTTAATAGAAATATTAAAAAAATTTAAAATATAGATTTCTAACAATAAGTTGACTCCTCAGTATGAAGGTCTGGGTTTGATTCCCAGACTTGGGGGCATCTCTGGAGTTTTCATGTTCTCTTTGTGCTTGCATGGGTTTCCTTGGGATTCTCCGTTTCCTCCCACAGTCCAAAAACATGCACAGTAGGCTAATTGGTTGTTCCAAATTGTCCCTGTGCGCGTGTGTGTGTGTGTGTGTGTGTGTGTGTGTGTGTGTGTGTGTGTGTGTGTGTGTGTGTTAGGCCTTTCAAACTGTTCAGGATGTACCCCGCCCTCACCCAGACTCGGTTGAGATGGGCACCAGCCTCCGCTTGATTGTAATTAGCATTAACCGGCTTACAAAATGAAAGAATTAATATATTTGTCTAACTATATATATTAAGGAATTTCCTGTAATAGAGTTTCTTTATTTTTGTTTATTTTTGTTTTGTTTTGTTTTTTTCTTCTCAAGTTTGAGCAGTTTGAAAGCACTATTGGTTTCAAGCTTCCAAATCACAAAGCAGCGAAAAGACTGTGGAAAGTGTGCGTGGAACATCACACATTTTTCAGGTAAAATCAGCCAGCCGAACTGTTACTAATACATTTATGGGTATTTAGTATAAACTAAATGGAAATGTGATGTGATCTGATTGATTCGTTATGTTTGGGACAAAAAGGATGTACAGTGATACCTCTGCTCACGAACATAATTGGTTCCCAGAAAGTGTGTGTAAGGCGAAAAGTTCGTCTTCCGAACATTTATTTCCCATAAGAAACCATTAAAATGAGACTAATCCGTTCCCAGGTCCCCATAAAACATAATTTTCTACTAAATAAGCCTTAAAACTACACAAAAATATACCTTATTTTATGTATAATAAATGTGCTATTGTATTGTAATTAAAGAAATAAACTGTACTGTATAATAAAGTCGTTTTATTTACCTTTGTGATGGTAGTTGATGGCTTGATGGAATGGAGTGGGAGGAGGAGAGAGGGAGGGACTTACTGTTTGGAAGGAGTGTTTGGAAACGCCTACTGTTTGGAAACACCCTTAGCCACACACGCACCCTTAATAGCTTCCTTGTTCTTAAGGATGGTGGTAGACTTAGCGTACTGGTACTGGGACGCTGAGTCACACAACCACACACCTCGTTCGTGTTTTTCAATGATCTCCGCCTGTGGTGGGGTCTTTTTCGGTCCCATAATAGCAAAAGTACACTCAATATGGTCCAAAATGTCTATCAAACACAAACCACTTCCACACTCAAAGAAAGGGGGTGACGAACTGTGACGCCGTGAGCGTGCGTCAGCTTCTCGTGGCCGCCACCGTGGCGCTGTTCGACCGCGTGGTTTGATTCGTCCGCCGAAAACTAGTTCGTCAGCAGAGACTATATGCTCGCAAATTTAATGTTCTTGAGGCGAAAAGTTCGTGAGCTTAAGCGTTCGTCAGCGGAGGTTTTACTGTATATCGCCAACTCAGGAGAATGCTTGAATTAATTAAAAATGTAAAAACAAAATGTTTTAACTTGCTTTCTTATATCCCTGTGTATTGTATATATTGGAACAATTATTAGGCTCTGTAGATATCAGTGAAATAGTTCTAATAAGACTATTCAGCGGTGTTCACCTCGTTCTCTATGAATAATGAACTAATATGCATAATTAACACTCTGTGGACAAAACCCCTGTGGCACTGTAGCGCTCCTGTAATCATAATGATTTATTAATGAATATTGATCACTATTTCCTCTACAGATTAGTAACTCCAGAAGCTCCGGCCAAAAAGTTCCTGACACTTGGCTCAAAGTTCCGCTACAGTGGAAGAACCCAGACGCAGACCCGCCGTGCCAGCTCTCAAATCTCTCGGCCTGCTCCACAGTTCCAGCGCTCATCCAGCAAAAGGCTCACAACCACCCGCAGTCTCGACATAGGTAATTTTAGTATTTGTATGTTGAGGGCAGCAGGGTGGCGTCGTGGTTAGCACTTCCGCTTTACAGCAAGAATGTCCTGGGTGTTTTTCTGTCGAGGTTTCTGTGTGGCGTTTCGCATGTTCTCTCTTTGCTTACGTGAGTACTCTGGTTTCCTTCCGGCAGTCCAAAGACATCCACATTAGGCTAACTGGCAGCTCCAAAGTGCCCTCAGGTGTGAGTGGCTGTGTGTTTGTGTTGGCCCTGTGATGGTCTGAGGAGCTCTACTGTCGATTCACCCACCAGTGTATAAAGTCTTGATGAGATTGATCTCCTTTTAACAATGGACCAATATCATTGTTTTCATTCTCCTTTTGTCCAGCACCAGCCATGGCCAACAATGACCACTTGATGAATGACTCTGAACCAGTCTTTGCCATCGAGAACCTCATCACCACAGTAACACCAGAGAAAAGGGTGGAGGAGGCGAACACGATTGAAGATGAAATCACTCCTGCGAAAGAGGCATCTGAGCCTGCCCCGCCTTCTCCTTGTTCCAAGGTAACCAACCACACCTTTAGGCAACGTGACTGGGTAGTTTAGTGTTAAACAGCCATGGTTCGGAGCATCACCCACGGAAAGGCGTAGTGGGCAAGTTAATGGGTTTCCAAAAACAAATTACTGATGTTGCTTTTCAATTATTTATTTTTTTTTTTAATTCGCCACATTCTGTACAGAACATGTTATGATTATTCTGCTTCGAAAATGTGTTTGTTGTGTGTTATAAACCATAAATTACAAACATGGATCTGTCTGATGTTTCCAATATTTCTACTATGTCATCATATTTAATCTTTTGACTAATGAGGCTTTTTCTCTTTTTACACTTTCTTTCATCCTATGCTCATGTTCATACGCCACTCATACTGTCCATCCGTGGACCCTTTGGTCTCATGCACCCTTCGCTCCCCAATCTCCTTCTCACTGCCCCATCATCAGTGCTCTCCTCTTGCCTCCGAGCACACACTCCTTTCTTCCCCACACTCCTCTACTAAAGTACGGAGAAGGAAACGCAGAAGAAGCAGCTCTGAGCATGCAGCTTCATCAAGCCCAGCAAAGGGCAAGCAGATTTCAGACCAGGCCCGTCCCAAAGGGGGAACACTATTCTCCTTTTCGCTACACCTCCCAGACCTGTCGTCTCTCCTGGACGAAGACGGCTACCTAAGTTTCCCGGACTTGTCTGAGCTCAACTTCCTGCCCGAGAGCTTCCAAAATTTCCTCCCCTTCAAATCCCCATCTCTCGTGCCCTGTTTCCTCTTCATCTTCTTTTTTCTACTGTCCACCTCTTTTTCCGTACCCTACGCACTGACACTCTCTTTCCCGCTGGCACTGTGCCTCTGCTACCTGGAGCCCAAGACGGCATCACTCACCACCTCATTTAGCAGCAGCTTTCAGGACAGTTCAGATGACGAGGTGTGTGTGTGTGTGCGTATGAACGTGGCCTATTCAGGCTGCCCTCATGTGGCATCGTATCGCTTGATTTTGATCGTTGTGTCACCTGTCTTATCCTCATCTTCATATTTTAATTTAACTCTCCATGTACAAGGCATGAATGAAAGTACACAGTTGCATGCTGGGCCTTGAAATATAAACATCTCCATGATAACTGGCTGAAAACGGGCATTTGATTCATTCAGATTACAGATAAAGGCTGCCATACAGGCTTCAGACAATTGTACTTTGAATTCTAACCACTAGAGGCTACTAGATACCACTAAGTGTTATATACGGTACCTTTAAAAAACTACTTTCTGTTTTAAAAAAATTATAAGGCACACATTACAATGATCCTGTAGTCACAACTGTCTCTATTCTGCCAGCTTCAGGAAAACAGAATCTGCTGACAGTCCCTTTCAGGATTATACACTGGCTGCCTTTATTTATTTATTTATTTATTTTAAAGTAGATGGGTATCGGTAGACTCATGAGACTTTCATCCATATGAAATCTGAATCCGGAGTAGAATACTGCTTCACACCATCCTGTTACCATCATTCCATCTGTATCCTGTGACATGATTCATATTGAGAATCAGGACTAATGTGATGGACTTTTCCCCTTACTGCTGCGTTGCCATGGAAACTATCCGGTCTTGTTGTCATATCTGAGACAGACAGACAGCGATGCAACTGATGAGACTACAGCGACCGAGGTGTGTGTGTGTGTGTGTGTGTGTGTGTGTGTGTGTGTGTGTGGGCCAGTCTCTCAGGAATATTGGTTGTGTTTATGATGACTATTTTAACGAGTAACAAGACAATTCGGATTTATGGCTACTGATGTCCAAGTTTTAGACTAAACCTAATGAAATAATGATGACAAATGTGTCAGTGACAAAAAAAACTGTTAAATAAAAACTAATGGAGCCTTCTGGGGTTTTCAATCAGCTAATCATTATTCTTTTGTTTTGTTTTTTCTTTCTGATGTTGTTGACCTTTTTTTGTTTTTAGTCTGAGCCAGAGGATGAATCTGAGCAGGTATTTCCACTGCAGTGTCCTCGAATTTTTGTATTCTTTTTTTAATTCTACTCTGATGCAACATGAGTGTAAACTGATTGTCTACATCAGAAACATCACACACTGTCATCTTGTTTACAAAGTAATTTTCCCATCAAATCATCAGTGATTATAGTCTGGTGAGTTAAGTTTGCAGGTAAAGTCATGCAGTGTGTTTTTCGCACGAGTGTCGCTAGTTTTGGCTTGGAAAAAGATCTGTGTCAAAATCCTCCATTGTGTTAAATATATTTCAGTATACACTGGCCAGCCAAAAAAAGGCCACACATTCTGATATTTTCATGGAAAGTGTTTTAGCTTTGATTACAGCATGTGCTAGCCATGGCATTGTTTGGTCTGTTAGTCCATGGCCAGTTGTTTCGGTTGAGGCTCAGCAACATTAATGTTGTAATAAAATGAAGCAGCTGATAATCTGAATGTACCGAATGAGCAGATTATCACATCAATGCACCTTTTCTTCCCTGATGGCACGGATATAAAATCGAATAACGAAAGAGTAGTGGTCCAGGGAGCCAGAGAATCATTTTGGTATATGTATTGGTGCCTCAGAATCACCGTTGAAAGGTTTTAGGATGTTCTTGAAAAGACTTCGTGGAGGGGTTCAGTTTTTCCCTCATTGATTCAAGACGTTAGTGAGAAATGAACCCGATTGGATGGAAATAAATGTTACGTTGCTTAAGTTAAAGCTGGGCTGTTAGCAAGGCTAAAGACAGAATAACGACTTATTCATGTTGGAGACTTTATTACTTTATTTATTTATTTATGTATCTTGCTTGGGGGTGTATATATATAATTATATTATTATATATTAATTATAAAATTATAAAAAATTATAAAATTATAAAATTATAATAATATATAATTATCATAGTTCATTGAAGTTTACTTGACAAGTTTTTTTGTTGATGAATTTGTGACCATGATGACACCCCATATTTTATTTCTATGTATTTATTATTTTTTTTAACCCAGAATATATATTTTTTCATAAATTGATGTTTTTTTTCCTCTCTTAGAATATCATAACGCAGATAAAGAGGGACAATGTATTTATCAGGCATGGTCATCTCATGTTGGAGGTTTGTAATGCAGTATTTGTGGAGTGTTGTAGTTTACCAAGGCATGGAATAGAAGCTCATGAGAAAAGACCCGCCTGTGTTAGACTCTTGGAGTGATTCTTTATCTGAATTCCTCATATGTAGGAAAATAACCTTTTATCTTATGTTGGTGTGAAAACTAACCTTGTGTATATGGTGTTAGGATCGGGAGTTCTTCAGCATTAGTTTGCATGGCGTCTGATTATTTTAACTGTTTCTTATTGAAATGTTTTTAACAAATGGAACTCGGGAATGTGGGTGGAACTCATCGCTTGATTAATCACATGATTGTAATTGATTGAAATAAGAATTGATCATGCCGTGATTGATTCTATCAGGAAACCGATTCTATGGACGTACTACTCAAGAGGCAGGTGAACCTCAGCGAGCTGAAGAGGTCGTTTTTAGAGATGCGCCCTGAGTCGTCAGGAGGCAGTGAATGGGACGAGAGGCTGACTTCTTCCTCTGCTCGCTGTCCGCAAGAGACTGATAGGACTATGATCAAGCCTCTGTTAGGCTTGCAAGATGTAAGACGGATAGTCGCTTAGAAAGCTCTGCACATGCATGTCTGAGTGAGGCGGTTGGCCAATCCGGCCTGTTGAAGTGTGGTTTGTTTATCCATGATTTGAGATGAAGGAGGAGAGATTTGGTTGGCTGTGATACGGCAAGATGCAGCTGTGTCTAATTTTCTGTTAATGCAAGTGAACACACAGAAGTCAGAAATAATTAATAGCTGTTTCTGAGTGTTTATCAATTCTTTTCAGACATTATGTTTGATTAGGTTAACAGTAGACAAGTTTTTTTTTTGTTTTGTTTTGTTTGTGGATGCCATTGTTGTGGGTTTCTTATTCTTTTTTGGTTTTTCTATTTGCTTAAGTAATCCCCCCATCCCCCACTCTGTGGTCTGCATGAGCCACCCCGCGTTCCAAACATGCACACCCTCAACCACAATCTTTATATATACTTTGGGTTTTTGGTATTGTAAACACAGCACCCTTCACTATGTTTTTGTCTGTTTCTTTGTGTAGACTACAGAAGATGCCAAATCCGAGCCCCCTCGGGACATTTCAGGAGAAACACCAAAGCCTACGGAGGCCGACTCTGCTGAGGTAGCACTAAAATCCACTGTTCTATTATCGTCCTGTCCTAGTATGATCTGTAACAGTCGCCTTGAGTTCTTCAGATGGTTGTGTTTTGATCTTTGTATTTAATGACCATGTCTGGAAGGCGACTGTAGTCCAGATATAGCATTTGTGGGAAGCTAGTTAAAATATCGCCAATTCTTGCTTTCCCGCTATCCACTGGGTTCCACTGCTGAAACCACAGAATGTCTTTAACATTATGTCATATATGTATGGAGTTGGTTGAGGGGGGGAAAAACATCAAGTACATTGTGGTGTGCCTTGAGGTATTTTTGAATGCTCAGTTAATGTGTACATGAAGTCATATTTTAATATGAATACCAAACTCTAACACAGCATGAAAAGTGTTCCTTTGCTTAAAGCGGAGCTATAGATAAAGTTGTTAGTAATACAAAATTGTGCTTATTGTTGTTCTAATGATGTCCCTGCCATCGCCTGTTTTTGTATATACTGTACTGGTGTTTGTGGAGAGGAAAATGCCTGTCAAGGGTTTCAGAATAGAAGATATTTGTTGGTGGTGTGGGGAAGAAATGATGGGGAAGAAATACTCTCCTCGAAAACATCACATGCTAAATTCATTATGATAAAAAGAAATCATGACCGACAACAAAAGGCCTGATGAAACTGACACCCTAACAGTCTCAGACCATTACACCGTACATGATAAAATTCTGATGGAAAGAACTTCATGCATTCCTGAAAACAAAAAGAATAGTGTGCTATGTGATAATCTGAGCAATATGTCAGGCAATGAGCTCAAGATGGCACAATACTTGATACGACTGGATAATTCAGAGATCATTGTAATAGAAAAGGCACCGCAATAAGATCCTCTGCTGGTGAAGCTCGGATGCTTATGATAGAGGAGTCGCTTCAGAAAAATAACACTTTCATTGGGCACAGTATCGGTTGTTTCCGATTGGATGTGTCCAGAGAGGGGAGAACTTTTTTGCTCAGGCTCATATTCAGGAAAATGTAGTTTCTTCCTCTGATTCAAATTAAGGTACATTCCCTGATCAAGATCAAGAATTTTCTGTTAAAACCCATATTATGGTCAATGAACCCTTTAATTAGACACCAAGTCTCAGGCACCAAGGATGGCTTTCCAGCTCACACACATTGTGACACTGAAGAATTTGTATTTCTGAAGCTGATTGGTGAAGAAGAACCACTTGCCCAGACTTCCCAGGCTCAAATAAAGAAGGAAAGAGTTCCTGTTCAGACTCATCTAAAGAAGGCCTAACTGCCTGGTCAGGCTTGTCTTGCGAAAGAATAACTTTCTTCTGAGGCCCAAAGTGAAAAGATTGAATTTCCGGTTCAGACCCATATGAAAGAAGAGTTTCTTTTTCGGATCCCAGAAAAGAAAGAAGGACTTCTTGTCCACAGTGCTACTCAGACAAAGGTCATCCTGGCTTGGACCTCCACTATGAAGGAGGAACTTCCTGTTCAAACGACCACAACAAATGAAGAACCTTCTACTCCAACCAATCGTGAGAAGAATGGTTTTCCTGCTCAGATCCCTCTAGATGAGGCGGCATGTCCTTCTCAGACGAAGACGAAGCATTTCTTGTTCAGAGATATATTGATCAGGATTCTGCCCAGAACCAGGATTGTGAGCATGAAATCAAACGTCTAGATGAAGTAGAGTTGAAAGATTTGGTGGTTGATGAAGCTGTTGTTCACCACTTGGAGAAAGACGAGATTCCAAACGGCTTAAATAGAGAAATAAATATGCATGCTGAAGAAAACGAGCTCACACTTGCAGATTATAAGGATGCCAGTGAGGCATCACCTGTAATTAAAGAGGATTATATTAGTCCTGATGAGGAGGCTGACTCTCCAGGTTCTAAGTGTACAAGAAGCTCTGCCATGTCATTCTGTGAAGAAGTTGAAAGATGTCCTCATGAGGTAAGACAATTTGAGGATTAGCCTTTATGCTTCTGCTAGCCTCCCAGTCAGGAAGCAGGTGCCACATCTGCACCAAGTGTCACCTTGTAAGCAAGGACACGGTCAGCTTGCTGAGGAAGGGGAAGAGGAAACCACAGCAGAATATGAACATTTTGTATCTTCAGAGATTTTCCACTGTGAAACCCAGGAGGAAGAAAAGTTTCCGTCAGGATACGGACAGAACGATGACCGCAACCAGGAGATGTAGCAGGAAGTGAGCACAGTTCGTGCCAGTATCTTGTAGAAGTAACTTGGATGATTTAACCTCACAGTCTTTCCATGTTGATCACAAACTCTGACTAATTTGATTGGGATTCTGTCCTTCTCTCGTTTTGCCTTGGTTTTGAAGTGATCAACTTCACTGGTTCCTCACTGGCAGGAAGGTGTATTAGCATGAACGGGAAAAAAACTGCATTACTGTCACTGTTAAACAGGAATATCAGTCACACTATCCCAGTGCATGTACTGCGTTTCAGGGTATCATATTCCACCTGCATTGTCTGCCATTTAGTGAATATACATATCTAAAGACTTTGTGTCGCGGATGGTGCTGCTGTTAAGGAAAATTTCAACAAAAAAATGCTAATAGTATTTGTAGACCTTCTGATTTTTGCAGCTGTCTTGACCTTTTTTGGGAGAAGTGGACCTTCATTCAACCCACCTAATGGTTGCAGAGCTGCCAAGATAGACCTATATTGTTTCATTAAAGGAGAAATATGGTGCTTTTTAGACCCATAAATGTTGTTAGTGTTGATCAGCCATGTTGGACGGCATATAAGTGTCAAGTAACAAGGTTAGCACATGTTTTTTTAGCACAGGTTTCCCCTCTGGGCTGTTTAAACTGGACTTAAACACAAGGTTTTTTCTGATTTGTTTGTTTGTTTGTTTGTTGAGGATACAGTAGTATCATGTTGTGCTGGGTCTTCTAATTAACTGGAATTCCTAGCCATACCCTAATGCACAATGGTATCTCCGCCCATCCTCCCAACCCACTACAGTGGAAGGTGACCCACTTCAGAAAAGTGAGCAATCAGGGCAGTGTAGGTACAGAAAGCGGAAAGACTATAAATGGGAGGAGGAAGTCAAACAGGCAACATGCACCCTCAAAATCAAGGTTTCTAGTTATGTGTGGAAATGGTTTCCTGAGGAACTGGGGAGGTATTTGGATTGAGAATCCAACTTGTATAGATAACATCAGAATGCAGTGAGCCTAAATGCAAATAGAGACATAAGTAAATGTTCTGCAACCTTTCTCCTTCAATCGATTTGACTTTTCTTTTGGATTTTGTTTTTGTCTGACAGCTATTTCATCTGAGAAAGCAAAAAAGAAAGCATCATCTTAATGTATATCTGAACATCGGTTTTTCAGTTAACTGCCAAACTGTAGATGCTGGTACATTTGCAGCATGGTACGTTAGACTAATCACGTATTCATCACTTTCTGATCTCCTCCAATCTGTGCAGCAGTCGAAGGAGGCAGAGCAGTCAGTGCAGCCAATGACCAACGAGGTGCCCATTGTTCATACAGAGACCAAAACCATCACATATGAATCAGCTGAGGTACAACACCACTATGTTTACTTCTTACTTTTAACCGCTCCCAATTGTGCATTACTTTTGTTCAAATAATTTTTAATATTTTTTGTTTGTGGTTTCTTTTTTCTTTCTTTCTTCCGCTCCCTTGTGTTCTGTTTTGCATACAAATATGAAGGTGGATGTTAATGGCGACACAGACCCTGGAGTTCTTATGAGTGCTCAGACCATCACTTCTGAGAACAACAGCACCACGACCACCACACAGATAACGAAGGTCAGTGAAGTGCAGCAGCCCATCGGAGAATGCAGACTTTTTTCTTTCTTTCTTTCTTTTTTTTTTTTATTTTCCATTTGTGTGTCCACTTTATTTTGTGGACACGTAGCCCCGTCCCTTCCGTGCGTCCAACCCAATGTCGTCATCCTTTTCTACACTATTTTAGTTATTGTTTTAGATGCCCAGTGCCATTTCTCGGTGCACTCTTGATACAGTACAATAATTCCTCTAAATAATTTAACCCTGTATTCATATTACATGTAAAAGGGGCAGTGTTTACCTTTCAATTAAAAACAATCCGTTTCAGGAAGCAGCTTCATCTCTCCTTAACATCCATTCATAATCACATGTTTGCTCCTTTGTTTTCCTCTGTTAGACGGTGAAAGGAAGCATCTCAGAGACACGGATTGAGAAGAGGATCGTCATCTCCGGGGACACCAACATCGACCACGACCAGGTACTGAAACCGGCCACACACATGTAATCTAGTAGGTTTGGATTCAATTCATTATCCAGGCTCATTTTATTTGTTTTGTTCATATTGGTAGGTGTAAGTAAGGAATGCAGGGATGGGGTTTTGGCTTTGCTTCTGTTCTGCACCAATCAGAATTTTTATTATTAAAATAAATAATTTAAATCTCTGCATGTGCCTGAGTGTGTAATTTTGGACAGCAAAGTATTTCAGCAGTGAATCACGTTACCAGGCATTAATTCCCTGACTTGATTCTTGATCGATTGTGATGATTCTCCTGTGTCCTGTGTGTGCCCCCTGCTGGTCATGTGTGACATTTTGTCTGAGTAAGGCTCTGGCTCAAGCCATTAAAGAGATCAAAGAGCAGCACCCAGACATGTCAGTCACCAAAGTAGTGGTTCATAAAGAGACGGAGATCTCGGCTAGCCATGATGACCAGTGACGCAAGTGAAACAGGTAAGAAAGGGGAGTGTAGGTGAGCCTTTGTTAGAATCGTGGTGCTTTCTGTTAGTGGATTCTGCATGCTCTCTTCTGATCTGTGCTAGTTTGGCTTAGGTGTGTGTGTTTGGTGTGGTTTTTTGTTTGTTTGTTCTTTTAATTGCTTTTGCTTTTTTTTGTGTATAGCAAAAACTTGCTTTTCATGCTAGTATCAATGCTTTTGATTTGTAGAATCATTTCCTTTCTGCTTTCGCCCTGCTGCTGCCCATGATGTAAGACTCTAATTGTAATAAATTTTAGCAAGCTGTTAATTAGAGCCAGGTTGCATTACGTGATACCGTGTTTCCCCGAAAATAAGACAGGGCTTATATTAATTTTCCTACCAAAATATGATACTAGGGCTTATTTTTAGGTGATGATGTATTTTACATTTTTTTCTATTACATGTCTTATAATATATCTTTGTCTTTATATATTCTTATTTCGTTATATTTCTTTATTTTTTTAAATATTTTAATATCGAGCGATTTTAGCAATTTTTATGGACGCAAGTGTTTGTCCTCGTCTTAAAGCAGTTGCTGCCGTCATCGACTGAGCCTCAACACGCAAGGATTGATGCTTTGAGAGCGTACCCTAGGTAAAGCTGCCTAATAGAGGAGTCAGCGCTTTCACCTAGAGCCCTAGATTGAGTGAGTAGCAGGCCAATGAATTGCTGCCGCTCTCAACTAGGGCTTATTTTAAGGGGAGGGCCTATATTAAAATCATCTTGTAAAATCACGCTAGGTCTTATTTTATGGTTAGGTCTTATTTTCAGGGAAACACGGTATATAACCACAGATAAAGAGACTTTTGAAGAGAAATTGATTTATCGCTCGGCCCTTGTTGCCTAGGTGACTCCCACACGTTTCTTCACTTTAAAATCTTTCTGCATGAAACTGTGGGCAGCCATTGATTGAGTTCCCTAGCGTAGGTCTGTCAGAGATTTTATGATCATTACCTTCTACTATTTTAATCATATGGCCATATATAGCTTGTCATTATACTATCACCATTGATTAGCACCATATAGAGTGTAGTTTATCATTGTTATCCTATAACTTATAAGTAAACAAACAAAGCCTCTTGTGCATCATTAACCAGGAAACGTTAAACGTATAAATACAGGGATCCCTCACTTTTCGCGGTTAATAGGGACCGAGGACCCTCCTGCACGCGCCCGCCCGCCAATTTCCACGAAGTAGGATCGACACACACCCATGTATATGTGTATATAATATCAATAAATACATATTCAAAGCTATAAATGCTTATAATAATAATTAAACATTCAAAAATAATACATAAGATGTAAATTAAATATAAATACACACACATACAGACACGCGCGTGCACAGATGTGCAACTCACAATAAAATGTAAATAGCTTTGAAGGGAGTTTTTGAGTAGTTGTTTTTTTTTTGTTTGTTTGTTTGTTTGTTTTTGTTTGCTTGGGTTTTTTACATGCTCACCCTTGTTTTGCGGCATTTTCCTTAACTTTTCCCCTGTATTCTCCTTATTTTTTTAGTTTTCGAAGAATATTTTTGAAAAATCCGCGATGCAACTGAAGCTGCAGAAACTGATGCACGAAGTAGCGAGGGATCAGTGTTTATAAACATAAATATAAACTCGCAGTCCAGTCGTTTCAAACTACCAGCCGTTCCCAAATCCTGGACCTACTCATGGTGTTTCAGCTTTGTAAAATTTCAGTGTCATACAGGAAATTTAGACTCTATTGGTCCCCTCTAACATGTTAATGTGTGCAGATTAATTAATCTCGTGTTCGTTGTTTCCCTTTGATGAAGGGTGATATCTTCTTATCAACTCTATCTTTAAGTTCTGATTTGTAATCATTCGAACCACGTTGCGTGAACGCTCAGCACATTTGAAGTCTGCACACTTGTCGCTCATTTCGCACATGATCATTGAGTTTGCACTGTCATTTGTCGCTCGTTGCTTCATGTGTGAATGCAGCGTAACGACCGTTTATACATTTACGAACCGACTCCACCACCACCTGCTGTACTACTCACGTCAGCTTAGACATGATCTGTAACACGCATAGATGGTGCAGGGTTGTGGAAATATCGATGAAATGTGGGCGGTACGAGAGTGTCATGGTTAACACCTTCACCTCACAGCAAGATGGTTCTCGGTTCAATTCCCAGGCTCAGGGCACAGTCCCAAGTTTCTGTGTGGAGTTTGCATGTTCTCTCTGGGTCTGTGTAGGTTTCCGCCCACAGTCCAAAAACATGCACATTATTCTAACTGGCCGTTTCAAAGTGTGTGTGTTCAGGGTGTGACCTGCCGTCGCAGAGAGTCAGCAGAAATAGGCACCAGCCCCCACTTGACCCTAATTGTTTTTTTTGGGGGTTTTTTTTTTAATTTTTTTTATAACTCTACTGCTAGCACTACTGTACTCGATACTCACCTAATGGTTATATATTTAAGGAAAGAATAAACACATTAAGTGGTTTTGTATTTGTATGCAATGTGAGGAGAGAACACAAACCAAAACCACAAAGTTGTGCACCTGCGTCATGCTCCATGAGCCTGTGCTCATTCACAGCACATAATTAACCATCCATACGTTGTTAGACTACAAGTTGTCGCTTGGTCATCTCCTCCGATTCCTGGGTAGCACATGTTGAGCTCTACATCAACATCTGCTTTTGCTCCTGCATCTGGTTGTTGTTTTGTTGTGCTGTTTGTGAGGTGCTTTGTGTCTGTGCGCTGTTTGTGATCATTCAGTGACATTCTGTGACTCAGGCTTCTGTTCAAGACCGCTCTGAGAACACAACTTCATCTTTGTCCTCTTCTCCCTGTTTAACATGCACTGTACAGAGAACTTTGGTTCCTCACGGTGCATGTTGGAGTCATTGCTGCCGCACTGGGCCTGGCTCTTGTGCAAAGAACTCTGCTATCGGTCTTGGAGCAACTTACAACCCTTATTCTGGCATGTCATGTCCGAACCAGCGTCAGTTTTATGCATTTTAAATTAAAAACTGCAATCATTAGCACAGCAATGTGTTGGGCTACTGATCATCACCGGATCATAGCACTCTTATTACATCCATTGACTCTCTCTCTCTCTTTCTCTCAGGAGTGAACATCAGTCTGATCAAGGAACATGCCATTGTCTCCACTCCATTGCCCCATGGACATTTGGCTTCTATGACGTCTGAGCTCTGATCCAGACAACTCATTGGATGTGCTGGGACAGTGGAGAAGCGATGATTCACACTCACACACACACACACACACACACACACACACACTCTCTCTCTCTCTCTCTCTCTCTCTCTCTCTCTCTCTCTCTCTCTCTCTCTCTCTCTCTCAGCCATGCACTCCAACCAGCTCCAAGCTCAGCTTTTATTGGAACGATCATTTGCCATTACCAGCAATAATCCAAAGTCACCATGGATACATCACAGCACCACAATGCAGGAATTCTCTTTAAAAATCATTTGTGCAGCTGCCTTAATTTTATTTTCTTGTAATCATGAAGTGTTTAATTTATGCACCTGCTATTTTTTATTATTATTTTTATATATAAATATATATATAGCAAACACTTAATCACCGTGCCAATGACGAAGCTATAAATCCATGCGCTAGTGTTCCAGGGAGATGGCGAATCACAGCCAGGTTTCCTGACATCAGTTACAGTTTTATCCACGTCTTCAGTTTTTTTCACCGATTTCTGACTGGCGGATTAAATTAAGATGAAGACTTGTATTAATCTGTATATGGAGAAAACCAGCCCGTTAGCCAGGAGTTAAAGGTTGAAGTGTTAAGTTTTGTATGTACATTATATAGTCTTATTATTTACAAGAACATTAATGCTCCATAGTGCAAAGTTTGTACTTTATTCCTGAATGATTTTAGCAGTATAAGACCGAGAAGCTTTGCCACTATTAAAAGGACTGTTCCTGGTTTATATGGAAAGTCACTTCAGCTGATTATTTGCTTTTGATCTCACTGTTGCTTATTTGTGTGTGTGTGTGTGTGTGTGTGTGTGTGTGTGTGTGTGTGTGTGTGTGTGTGTGTGTGTGTGTGTGTGGGTCCCTGCCTCTTTTTTTTTTTTTTGTAAACTATGATCCCAAACGTTTGTGTATTTTTCATCTGTCTGGTGACCTGAGGGAACCCAAATTACCCAGAAACCTTTTGACTCTCTTCCATCCAAACACACCAAACATTATACAGACCTTCTGCACGAACAGCATTTGGATGTGATTTGTTGTTTTATTTTCTAATTAAATATTATTGAAGTCAACAGTTGGTTTTCTCTTTTTTTTATCCGCATGTGGATTGTGCTATCCAAAAAAATCACCCAAAATAAGAATTCAGCCAATTTTTTAAATATTTAAATTCACAATCAAGAAAACTGAAGGACTCCTCACTCACAGTTGGGGGGTTTAAGATGTTGTAAAAAAAATCATCAGTATTCGTGTTTTATTCCTTTAGTATTACAAAATGTCCGTCAAGCCTGACACTCAAACCCCAGGACCTTCTTGTTGTGAGTGTCCGGCTTGACAAGGACATTTTGGTGTGAAGTGTGCGTGTGCACGTGTGGGTTTCCTTCAGGATACTCCGGTTTCCTCCCACAGTCCAAAGACATGAACATTAGGCTAATTGGCTGTTTTGAATTGCTGTTATGTGAGAGAGTGTTTGTGAATGATGGTGTGCTCATCACTATGCCACGCCTGCACACGTACAAGTCCATAAGTAGTATTAATAAAAAAAAAGTAAAGTAGTAAAAAAGTATTACTTAATAGGATTAAGCGGTTCAGCAAATAAGTGACACTGAGATTACTAAATAATTTTCTTATTTTTTGAACACCTAATTTTATTTTTGTTTTTATTGTGGGATATAATGGTGGGGAAGTTGTTTGAAACTAGCTGGTTCTATGTATTGAAATATTTTAAGGGAAATTTCTGACTGACAAAACCCTGACAATACAGACTTGTTTAATAAATGTTAAATAGCATTTTAAAACGTTCATATAAAGAAATCATATACGTTCCTTCACGCGCCAAATGGCAAAGTCCTACCAGGGCTGCAGAATGGCTGGAAACTGCTCCAGCTGATTCTGAGCAAAGGTAGGGAACGCCCTCCCTGAACAGCTCAACAGCCCAGCACACAACCACTCTCACACTCACAACTATGGCATGGTTGGTACAGGGGCTCGAATGCCTTGAAAAGTACTTGAAAGAAATTCTTTTCAAGGGCTCTGGAATTGCCAGACCACCGCTTGAAAACTTAAAAGTTTTCTTAATCCTTAAATAGTGCTTGATTTTTAGCTTTGGGTCAATCTGCATAATAAATGTATAATATTTTATTAGAAACTTCTGATTGTTGAATCTTTTCTACAATAAAGTCACAGAAAATTAATGTTTCTGAAGCGTCATCTGCTTACACATCTTCCCGGAAGTTCCGCTGTTGTTGTTATTATTGTTGTTTATCCCTTCTCTGGTGACAATTGCCGTTTATGAGTATATGGTAGTTAATTATACGAGATTGAGTCCCCCTTTACAAGTATGTTTATTTTATAAAACACAGAGTGTCACCCTGACTGACGTATACATACATGTATATGTGTATATAATATCAATAAATACATTTGATTTTTTGATTGATTAACTGTTTTGGGTTTTTATACCCGAACCTAGCGGCTCATCAAGTCGGTGCTTATCCCCGGTTTCCGTATCGTGAAGCAATCAGGAGTTGAACTCCTCCTGGATGGGACGCTAGTCCATCGCAGGTTACCTTCCCAGTATATTTTTACTGGTACCCATTTATACTGCTGGGTGAACAGAGGCACACTTGTGGATGAGACCTTGCCCAGGGGTCTTAGCACAGTGAGGGTCTCAGTGGGATTTGAACTCACAACCTCCCGATCATGAGCCCAACACTCTAACCACTACACCACCGGCTCCAGTCAATAAATAAATAAATACATATTCAATGCTATAAATGCTTATAATAACAATTAATCATTCAAAAATAATGCATAAGATGTAAATAAAATATAAATACACACACATACAAACGCGCACACAGATGCGCACCTCAATGTAACTAGTATTTTACTCTTTTAAACACGACTTGAAAATGAAAATTTGTTCCTTGAAAAGTGCTTGAATGACATTCGGCCCAATGTGTGGAAACCATGCTGAGGGGTCATTTAGAACAGCCAATTAACCCACTGTATTTGTTTTTGGACTGTGTGAGGAAGCTGATGTTCCCAAAGGAAATCCATGTACGCGCAGAACAAGGAGAACATGCAACCTTCACACAATAACAGCTTCTTCAGCCTGAGACTCAATCCAAGTACCTTCTTATTATGACATGGACGTGCTCATCACTATGCCACGCCTGCACACGTACAAGTCCATAAGGACTCAAGGTGTGATTTGAAGTTTAGACTTCAGAGGGACTGCATCATCATTTTTGAAATTGCAGCTGTTTTTCCTCGTACAGTCGTCTTCTTTCTATGGTCTTTTTTTTCTTCCTTTATTATGTTATGACAAATGAAGGAGATCAAACGTCTGGAGTTGATTTCAAGTGTTGAATTTTCATCTTGTTATTGTTTCTGGGAAATCTCAACATGTTCCTCGGATGTGTCGATGCACTTACAGGAGACCAGCATTAGGCTGTGGGGGGGGGGGGGGGGTGTGCATCTATCAGCAGAAACGTGAGGAGTGGCCGGGTCAACCTTTTGGTAA
>CM045743.1:9031439-9036439 GCA_024760905.1 Plotosus lineatus
ACTCAGAGAATTTGGCTGTGTGTGTATGTGTGTGTGTGTGTGTGTGTGTGTGTGTGTGTGTGTGTGTGTGTGTGTGGGTGGGGTGGGGAGTGTGTTTCTGAGATGATTCATTATTCACTCGTTCATCTTCAGTTTTCTCATGAGGGTGCCCATCCAGATCCAGAGTTGAGACCACATGGTACGATATCGGGGCGCAGTATCCCCTGGTGTATCGCTAATCCTTCTTAGCGTGACGGCTCATTGTTATTATTATCATTATTATAGCTTTCATATTCAGTGCTCCATCTGCTTTATGCTATAACATAACAAAAGCCTTAGTGTAATAAAACCGTTTCTTTGTCTTCATATATATGTGTCCCACATGCTACATGTGTCCCTGCTACGGTTCGCAGACTCTTCACTATACAGCGCTAACTGAAACAAGGCCCTCTCGGTACGAGTATGATGACATACATTCCCTCTGAAGACAAACCTGATTTAATGCTTTTGAACACACTGAATGACTCTGATGTCATTTGAAGCACTTTTGTAAAGAGTTCCTCTCATCTCCAACCCTCGTTCTGCGCTAATCAGCTCCAGATATGACCCGGAATCAGCACCCCCGTGCCTCTGCCACCCTTTAGATCTCCTCTCCTGTTTCTTCATGGTCTTTAAGTGCATCTCTTCATCCATAGGTTCATAATTTCTTTGATCTTTTCTCATCCTCGTAGATACTATTCACATGGAATAAGTTATCCAAACAGGTCTGGCCGGGTCAGACGTCAATCAAGTAGCATTAATGATCATAAAGTGCATAGCCGAGCTCTGTATAAATAATGGAGATGCGTCTCTCACCTTGATGTACGCACAAATAAAAAGTATAACACGTTTCATGAGGACTTGGTTTATCATTAGAATTAAAAAAACATCATCTCACTCGTTTTCCAAATCTCTTAATCCTGCTATGGTCGAGGGGAGTTTAGAGTTTATCTCAGCCAACACTGGGTGAAGGTAAGATACACGCTGAAGAGCTTACCAGACCATCACAGAGGCAACAGATTCATACATATCTTGTCACACTCACACTTAGGGGCAATTTGGAACAACCAGCTAGCCTCAAGTGCATGTTTTTAGATTGTGGGAGGAAACCGGTGTACCTGAAGGAAACCCACGCAAAACAGTGAGAGAACATGCACACTCGACACAGAAACAGCCGAGCCTGGGACTCAAACCCATGTCCTTCGTAGTGTCAGGCAGACATGCTCACCACTACATCAGTATACCACCATGATGATGATGATGATGATCATAATTAATATTAGTATACAGTGGTACCTCACCTTACAATAATCTCAACAAACGAAAAATCCAGGTTACGAAAAACATTTTCCAAAATTTTTTGTCTCGGTATACGAAACAAGTTCTCCTTACGAAACATGCCAAACCCGCCATTCAAACAATGCACGAGCTGCTCTCCCATCAATGACTTTCAAACATCCCGCCCCACTGGCCTCCCATTGGCTAGGAGTGATGACACAGCTACCTCCTATTGGCTATCTCCCAACATCCCGCCCCGCTGGCCTCCCATTAGCTAGGAGGGATGATGCAGCTCACTCCCATTGGCTATTATGTAGCTGCATCTCCCATAATGCTTTTTGTGTAAAGGACAGAGTAACTGTTGTTTCATGCTTTATTTCTTGACCCAGGCTTTTAACCTTCCATAAACATTTGTAAGATTATAACTCTGCTAAGAAGACATGGTCAACACACGCATGCACACACACACACACACACACACACACACACACACACACACACACACACACATGCGCGCGTGTGATTTCTGGTGCGACTGAGAAGAAGAAATGCGCTCGAGTGATATCGCAAAGGATTGTGGCCAAACCCGTCTACCATCGGTACGATATTGAAGCATAAGGAGTTCTTTAAAATGTATACTTTTATCATTTTTAAAGGGTTTAGGGAGTAGTATTGGGGGCCTTGGAACGAATCACACGTTTTACATGTAAAATGTGGTTCAATATTCGAAAAATCAAGGTTCCGAAAAAAGGCTCTGGAACGGATTATTTCATAAGGTGAGGTAGCACTGTATTATGTATTTTTAAAATCAGGGGTCCCTCGCTACTTTGTGCTTCAATTAATGCGGCTTCAGTGCATCGCGGTTTAAAGAAAATAAAATAAATAAATAAATAAATAATTAATTGAATTAAAAAAATAAGGAAAATAAGGAAGAATAGGTGGAAAAGTTAAGGAAAATGTCACAAAAACAAGACAAGTTATGCAAAAAAAAAAACCCGAAACCAAAAACCATAAACCAACAAAAACAACCCAAAATCTCCCATCAAAACATTGTTGCATCTGTGTGTGCGCACGTCTGCGCAGCCACACCCCCCCTCTGCCGGAGCCTAGTACTAAGTGTACCTCAGGATAATGTTTAATCATATTTCATACTTATATTTATGATCTATCTTTCTGTAGATTTTATTCCTGTTATGGTCTGTGCTGGCTGGCGGAATTAACTCTTCTTTAATCATTGCAGGCGCTGGCGAGGGGTGTGGCGGTTGCCGGTAGGCGAGTTCCAAGCAGAGCACACCTGGTCCCTATCTGCAATCAGCAAGCAGCCAGCTATAAATGGGAGCGGCGCGCTTCCCTCCAATGTCAGGAGATTGTTTTCCCTGTGATTCTGCTCCTCGGCATTCTCTTTGACCCCTGGTTCTTGCTTTGTGCTCGACGAGTCCCCTTAATATAGTATTTCCGTAATTTACTATCCCTAGTGTTTAATAAATCGTTTGAACCTTCTTGTGGTCTCCTGCATCTCTGGGTCCTACACACACACTCCAGGCTTAACAATTCCATTTCTATTTCTACTTGTTATTCAATTTCATTACACTTTCACTTTCACTTTCGACCTTGGACAGCTTTGTTGGTATCTCCGGATGTTTGCAAAACGAATGTTGGTGAGTTGGAGAGCATTTGTATTTATATTTTATTTACATCTTATTGTTATTATAAGCATTTATAGCATTGGAAATGTATTTATTGATATTATCTACACATATACATGTATGTATACAGCAGTCTGGGGTGGGGGGTGGTGGTCCTACTTTGTGGATTTTGATGGTCGCGTGGGGATCACGGTTCCAATTAACCACGGAAAGTGAGGGATCCCTGTAATTAGTATATTATTTTTATAAAAATATTTTTGTTTCTTTCTTGAAATTAATTTATTATTTATTTGTAATCATGAGCCATAAGAACACCTTGAAAATCCGCCTCTTTTGATCGGCCGTATGGAGTTGAAATCTGAACTCTGACAGTTCAATGACAATAGCAACAGGACGTCACATACGCAAGCCTTCTGTGTCGGGTCCAATGAATAAACTGGTCATCACACGCCAGGAACTACCTTCAGTCCCCTCGGCATTCATGCAAAGAATGCCATACCATCCTGGTAAAGCCCAGAAAGCTGACATTTCCTGCAACGATTTCCAGAGACTCTGGAATACCTCGGAAGGACCTGCCATCAGCAATGGCTGACAGAGATGTGTGGCGATCAGTGATGCGTGATGGGTGGGTGGTGATAACTTATAATCATGTTTATCGTGAAATCAATTTAATTCACGTCATCTTCTGCGGTGTAATTTCATTTTTTTTTTTTTCTGCTCATATATCATATCTCCTGTCCTATTATAGGCTGGACATGCCTTCCTTGATAGGAACCATATCAAGAGTTCCTGTACGTTCAGCTCAGAAACCAAAGTCACTGATCATTTCTCTATTGGAGAAACAACTTGTGTTCCTGAAAAAGGTTCCATAGTTCTCTTCAAGTTAGTTACTGATTTGATGTAAATGAATCCGATTAGAACATCGCACGTAGAGCAGATGTTTCCAGTGTCACTGTACACTAGGTGTCTCCGCCCATGTTGGATTGTAAATCCGATATGTCTGTCTTCCTTTCGACTTTTTCCCTTTTACTCGGGAGTCGCCACAGCGAATCATCTGATTCGCACGTTTGATTTGGCAGAGGTTTTTACGATTTTACGTTGGATGCCCTTCCTGTCACAACCATTTAAGCAAGGGACAGAAACACGCTGATGGCTTTGCAGCTCCTCTTTTTACGAAAGTCAGCAATGGTTCTTGTACACGAACCTCTCACCATAGACAGTGAGAGACATGGCCCACCTTTGATAACCCAGTTAGCTGCACTGGGGTAGGGGGACAATGACAACCTTGTGGAGAGTGGGACTCGAACCCCCAACCTTTGGATCAGCGATCCAGCGCCCTATACCACTAGACCACCACTGCCCCTGGATTGTAAATCCTATATAAAGATCCCAAAAGCCCACTGCGCTGAACTCAAGATCAACAAACGACTCTGTAAAAGAGACGTAGGTTCCAAACAGCAATTTAAAACAGTAATTAAATATTAAATATTAAATAATTAAATATTAAATAAATAACACATAACAGAACAATACAATTAGCATCCATTGCTTTAGTGTGGGGTGGGGGGGAGTGAATGGTGTACTGGTGAGCACATCCACCTCATGGAAAGAAGTTCTGGGCTTCAATGATTCTGGGAGGTTTGCATGTTCTCCTACTGCTTCTCAGGTTTCCTCCTTCAGTCCAAAGACGTGCACTTCAGCCAAACTGGCTGTTCCAGATTGTCCATAGGTGTGATTGTGTCCGGTTGTATGTGTTGGGGTACCCCGCCTTCGCACAATGTATTAACTCCCTGTATTTGAGTGGGTTTCCTCTGGATCTTCTGGTTGCCTACAAAATTGTCTGGTTGTCCAAAGACAAGCATTTTAGGCTAACTGGTTGCCCCATGGTGTGGATGTGGGTGTGTTTTCCAGTGCACCCCGCCCAGTGTTGGCTGAGATAGGTTACAGCCTTCTGTTCACCCTAAAAGTAGGATTAAGCGGTTTGTGAGAGGAGGTTCCTATGAACCCCTTACCTCCTGCTGAGAGTAAATAAATGAATAAAGGGTTGCTGTATCTCCG
>CM045743.1:9046439-9063939 GCA_024760905.1 Plotosus lineatus
GAAATCCGCGAAGTTTGGAGGATCACCCCCCAACACTCCCCAACCCCCACACCCCCACCCCACATCCGACTGATGTATACGTACATGTACATGTGTATATAATATATTTTATAGTTTTTTATGTTTTATAGTATATTTTATAATATATAACACAGACTTGTGCGCGAACGCACGCAGACGCGCACCTCACAACAATGTAACTCGTTTTGATGGGAGGTTTTGGGTTGTTTTTTGTTTTGTGTTTGTTTGGGTTTTTTTTTTTTTTTTTTTTTTTTTTTTTTCGTATAATTTTCCTTAACTTTTTCCTCCTATTCTTCCTGAATTTCCTTATTTTCTATTTTGATGAATATTTAAAAAAAAAAAAAAAAAAAACGCGATGCACTGAAGCCGCATGAATTGAAGCGGGAAGTAGCGAGGGATCCCTGTATGTATTTCTTCGAGATATTATCAAGCATTTTTCAGGAATAAAAAGAACGAAATCTCAACAGTACAGACCATCTGTGTACTTGTCGTGGTTTTTGGTTTTGAGTTCAATGTAAACTTGAATAAAAATGAGGACGAATTGGCTTACGTGAGGCCTGGGAGTTATTCCAGCGTTCGAACATGATTATGCCATCACAGGAAGTTTGGTGTGTCAGTATAATGACTGTTCATTCAGAATCATTTAGAATACCCATGCTTACATGGAAACGCATACACACACACACACACAGAGCGAGAGAGAGCGAGAGCGAGAGAGAGAGGGAGAGATGTTTATACGAGAGAAGCACAGCAAGATTTTTTCTCATCTGTGGTTTTTGCTCTGCACAGGATGAAGCCAAGAAAAGTATTCTTCGTTTTCCTTTAATCAGATAAAAGCACCACAGGCCAAGCCTTCAAATGAACGAGATTAGGTCAAGCTTTTGTTCCATTTCGACTCCTAATTTTGTTTTATCAAGCAACAAAGATGAATGGTAATTATCTCACAAAGAGATATCAGACCACACGAGTGACAGATTCTGTTCTGTCTGTAGCTGAAATCTGTTTCGCAAATAACCTACACGGGTCTGGACACGTGAGTAATCCTAAAAAGCCATGAAGAGACGGCGGATAGTTTTTCCTCGGGATTAAATGCCGCTTCTCATAGCACTGAAGTAATCCAACCCATTCATTTACAGATTGAGGCTTGAAGGTCAGTCTTACACACAGGAGTTTGCAAGTCATGTTTTTCAAGATTGACGTCTTTCATCTTTCCCCTAACTTGTTCATAGTCAGTTCTCACCCCTCAAGCGCTTCCTCCCTGTCGTATACGACCATCTCCAACCAGGGAGAGATGTATAAGCAAGCATGTGCCACCTCCGTGACATGTAATGTCGCCACCTGCATCTTTACAAACTGCTGAGCATGTGCATGGCCTGACACAGTCCGAACGAAAGAGACGTCGGTCCCATTTGTTCACAAATGCAAAGTGTATGCTCTTCTTTTCTCCTGGGAGAGCTCGGCCAATCAGATCCCATGAAATCACTGATTCCTCCATCCAGAGCACATTATTTTACAAATGCAAGTACCTTTCATTCAAGTCAAGTATTTTTCTGATTATAGATGCACTGTGTGCACTTTCACAACAACACTTGTAACATTTAACTGCAGATCCTGTGATGCAATGTTGGGGTTTGTGAAATATCTAATTTTTTTGCATCAAAAGGTCCGCTTTTGGGGAAAACCTGCTCAAGTATCAGTCCTGGACCACCATTCAGTCATTTGAAGTCTACCACCCATTCGGCACTTTTCAATATGGTGGAATTAGTTTAAGTAATGACTGACTATACATTCATTCATTTTCTGAACTACTTTACTATAAGTAGGGTTGCAGGGAGGCTGGTGTCGATCTCAGCTGACTGCGGGAGAGTGCAGAGGACCCCCTGGACAGTTTGCCGGGCCATCGCATGGCAGAAATGTGCTGATGGCTATGCAGCTCCTCTTGATGAAAGTCAGCAATGGTTTTAAAATGAACCTCTCACAACCGACAGCGAGAGACATGGCCGGCCTTTAATAACCCAGTTAGCTGTACTGGGGGTCATGAATGACAAGCTGTCTGAAATAGATGGCCCTCTAGTGGAAGGATGATGAATTTCATTTCAGGGTAAAAGTTGATGCAAAAAATGTAACTTCATTTTCTGTAAGTACATAATCCTAATTAGGGTTGCAGGGAGGCTGGCGCCCATCCCAGCCAACTCCGGATGAGGGCAGAGTACACCATGGACAGCTTGCCAGGCCATCGCAGGGCAGAAACACACTGACGGCTATGCAGCCTACTCTTGTCGAAAGTCAGCAATGGTTCTTTTACATGCCTCTCACCATAGACAGTGAGAAACATGGCCGGCCTTTGATAACCCAGTTAGCTGCACTGGGGGAGGGGCAGTGACAACCTTCTGGAGAGTGGGACTCGAAACCCCAACCTTAGGATCAGCGATCCAGCACCCTATACCACTAGGCCACCACTGACCAGCAAAGAATGTCGAATAATCTTATTCTTTAAAAACTCTCGAAGGCCAAATGAAGTGAGTTGGTGGGCTGGATTTGACTCATCGGATGGTCGGATTTGAGATCGACAACTGTGTCTTAGACCACACCATCATAACACCATATTTAATAAAGCACCATATTATAGATGTTAGGTGTGAAAATGAAAGAGATGAAAATGTTGAGGTTCTCCTTGGGAGTAACGAGGATGGATAGGATCAGGAATGAGTTATATCACAGGGACAGCACATGTAAGATGTTTCGGAGACAAAGTCACAGAGGCTAGATTGAGATGGTTTGAATATGTTCAGAGGAGGGATAGTGAGCATATTGGTAGTAGGATGCTGAGGTTGGAACTACCAGGCAGAAGGCCTAGAGGAAGACCAAAGAGGAGATTTATGGATGTGGTGAAGGAGGACATGAAGGTCGTTGGTGTAAGAGAAGAAGAGGCAGAGGATAGGGTGAGATGGAGGCCGATGATTCGTTGTGGTGACCCCTGAAGGGAACAGCTGAAAGGAAAAGAAGAAGAAAGAAGATTCTAGATGTTAGGTGTAAATAAGATTCCACTTGCTGGAGTTTCTTATTAGTGGCACCTAATCTGGAATATCTGGTTTTAAGTAAATGGACTTGGATGGTGAGATGCCAGAAATGTAAGGATGCACTTACTTTTCCATGTGTTTTTTGTGGCATGGTGGCTATCAAGTCCACCTCACAGCGAGAAGGTCCTGGGTTCAGGTCCTTGGTCTGGCAAAAGTATTTCTATGTAGAGTTTGCATGTTCCTCCTGTGCTTGCCCGGGTTTTAGCTGGGTGCTTCGGTTTCCTCCTACGGTCCAAATACAGCCACATTAAATAGCTAGCCAACTGGCTGCTTCAAATTGACCCTAGGTGTGCGAGTGAGTGTGAATGTTTGTGCCATGTTATGGTCTGGCAAGCTCCTAAGGGTGTACACCACCTAGCCTCCCCATGACCCTGGTAAGATGAAGTGGTCTGGCAGATCAGGCTAATTGGTTATTTCTGATTGTCCCTCAATGCGAGGGTGAATGTTGTGTGCCCCCCATTCATCCATAGTCAGCTGAAATAGGCTCCGTCCTCCCAGCGACCACTGTTTATGGAACTCCATATGAGGTGTAGCCCTTTTCACTTCGTTAATATGACACACATTAACTTCGAGGTGATGAGATAGTATGTAGCGTCTTCATGCTACTTGGTGAAGAACTGTGAGCATCGAACCGTTACCATCTTCTCTTAGTGACTCCCAGAACTCCTTCATGGTGCAGATTTTAGAATAATAATTTAAACCGATCCTTTCTGATGACCTTGAGGATGTCCTTCGCCTCTGAACTCAGGTTGCAAGTCAGTCATTGTGTGATGCTACTGCAGTGGTCTGAGAGAAATTCTCATCATGTCATGTTTACATTGGAGTTTTAGGTGCAGTCATAGCCCTTAACTTTGATTGATTTATCAAAGGACTTCATTTCCTGTTGTCTGCATCTTATTAACATAAACATAAGAAAGATGGCACTGATGACTGCCGGCTCTTTTCCATCGGTCCATAAGTTCAGCGCTACAGAATTATGTAGGGATTGATTCTTCTGCTTGAAGTGTGAATCGAGTGCTGATTAGGTCTTGATTATTCACAGTCATAGAAAGGAATCTAGAGCGTCTCTCACGCAGATACGCTCAGGAATGGGGAGGGGTGTCCTAGGGGTGTCCCGGGGGTAAATAATAAGGAGTGCCTTCATCAGGGTGCACTTCTTCACATTCAGTCATACAATGGTGTATTTGTTTGTGTGAATTAAAGGGATAATTAAAAGTTGGGGGGGGGGGGGGGGGGTTGACATTTGGATTTCATTCTCATTATTATCACGTCTACATGTAACCCAAAGAAAATGAATACAAATAATAAATAATGTAGAAAATCTCATGAGAATATGTTTACAGTTAGACTATGTTTAGTCATTGAAGTGCCTCCTTTTGAAATCTAATCATTCACCATTAAGACATTTAAAAATAATAATAAAAAGCTGAGATATATTCGGTTAAGGTATAAATAACCTTCTTTTGTCAGATTTTCTTTCACGTCTGTCTCTGCCTTTGCTAAAGTGTAGCATGTAAAGATGTAGCTTTCAGTACATAACATGTTGCCTGTATTCAACATTTAAGTCAGTTTTATATCAGTTCAGTGGTACCTCACCTTCTGATAGTCCCAGCAAATGAAAAATAGAGGTTACGAAAAACATTTTCCAAAATTTTTTGTCTCTGTATACGAAACAAGTTCTCCTTATGAAACGCGCCAAACGCGCCATTCAAATGCGCCATTCAAACTTTCAAACAATGCACAAGCTGCTCTCCCATTGACTATCTTCCAACATCCCTCCTAGCCAATGGGAGGCCAGCGGAGCGGACCCATTGACTATCTTCCAACATCCCGCTCCGCTGGCCTCCCATTGGCTAGGAGGGATGACGCAGCTCCCTCCCATTGGCTATCTCCCAACATCCTGCCCCGCTGGCCTCCCACTGGCTAGGAGGGATGACGCAGCTCCCTCCCATTGGCTATTATGGAGCTGTATCGCCATAATACCCATGATGCTTTTCGTGTAAAGCACAGAGTTACTGTTGTTTCATGAGTTTTTCAAGTGTGTTCATTGCAACTTTACTTTTTGGCTCAGGCTTTTAACCTTGCATAAACATTTGTAAGATTATAACTCTGCTAAGAAGACATGGTCAACACGAAGTAAGTACCTTAAAAGGTATGCTTTTTATCATTTTTAAAGGGTAGTATTGGGGGCCTTGGAACGAATCACGTGTTTTACATGTGCAATGCGGTTCTACTTACGAAAAATCCAGGTTACAAAAAAGGCTCTGGAACAGATTAATTTTGTAAGGTGAGGTACCACTGTAGATTTATCATTATTTCCCATTTGTAGGTAAATGAGAATTTTGATTCTCTAGTCCCCGTCCCCTTTCTCCACCTTTACGGCTAAAGCGCTCTTGAGTAAGGCACCTCGCGCCCAGCTACTCAACAGGTGACGCAATGTGGCTGCCCACTGCTCCGATTGTGGCGAGAATTCAGTATGAAACAATTCACTAAATTTTAAGAAATAAAGAACATTTTGTTTCTGTAAATTTGAACACCATTCTTGTATTTATATAAGAAAATACTTTCTAAAATGTAAAGTGTATAGAGAAAAATATACCACATAGTATGTGTTTCCTGTTATATTTAAAAAATAATCAATGTAAGAAAATCTTTATCTCACATAACCCACCTATTATGTCTGAATTCTCTATTCATAATTCAAATAATAAACTTTATTTATCGTCTTCTTTTCCTTTCAGCTTTTCCCTTCAGGGGTCGCCACAGCGAATCATCTGCCTCCATCTCATCCTATCCTCTGCATCTTCTTCTCTTACACCGACTGCCTTCATGTCCTCCTTCACCACGTCCATGAATCGTCTCTTTGGTCTTCCTCTGGGCCTTCTGCCTGGTAGTTCCAACCTCAGCATCCT
Source organism: Plotosus lineatus (assembly GCA_024760905.1). Lineage (NCBI taxonomy): Eukaryota > Metazoa > Chordata > Actinopteri > Siluriformes > Plotosidae > Plotosus > Plotosus lineatus. Next base: position 9,052,453 of record CM045743.1, read on the forward strand.
ACTACCAATATACTCACTATCCCTCCTCTGTACATGTCCAAACCATCTCAATCTGGCCTCTCTGACTTTGTCTCCAAAACGTCTTACATGTGCTGTCCCTCTGATGTGCTCGTAGGTCATAGACATATCTAATTGGGAATGTGTGCAAAAAAGTCACATGTCCACCTAGGACACGTCCATCTTGGATGATGTAAATCGATTGTAATTATAGCTCAAATATAACAAAATCTACACTAGTCTTCCTCTGGGATCAAAGGATTTGGATTCCGATGACACCATAGAAAACACTATTTACATTTTGTTGATTTTCAGCCAGATGTACATTTACTCAATGCCCCCAGTGCAGCTAACTGGGTTATCAAAGGCTGGCCACGTCTCTCACTGTCTGTGGTGGGAGCTTCATGCAAGAGAACCATTGCTGACTTTTAACAAGAGTAGTTGCATAGTTGCAATGTCAGCGTGTTTCTGCCCTGCAATGGCCTGGTGAGCTGTCCAGTGTGTACTCTGCCCTTGCCCAATGTCAACTGAGATGGGCACCAGCTTCACTGTGACCCTAATTAGGACTAAGCGGTTCAGAAAATGAATGAATGAACATTTACTCAATGCAACTTATGACAGTCAAATGAAAAACAGTTCAGGGTAAAAATGAAAATAAAAATAAAAAAAATAATTGCTGAGATTATTGCAGAATCATTTCTGGAGCATTTGTGGTGTCGTCAAATCCGCACACTGGTCAGTCTTTCACTAAAAATCCTGTAAGTGCTTTAAAATTTCCATAGGCCTCATGTTAGTCTGTTTCCTTATCTCTCTTTCAGCCACTTTGGAAGGTTGAGCTGATCCAGGAATGATTCTAGCAGTACCAAACACTAACAAGTTCTTGATTATGGACTTTACTGTGCATACAAGTTTGATGAAGCCTATGAATTGTTTTGTATCCACCTCCTGCCTAGTGCCTATTCACAATTTTATCCCTGAGGTCTTTTGACAGTGCCTTGTCACCCGTAGTTGATTGCTTGATTACAGTTACACTTTTAAGAACCACTCTGGGAATCAGAATGATCACAGCTGATTACATTTGCAAGCCGACTATGTTGTGCAACGAAGAAGGTGATTATTTACAGCTGATTGAGTTAACAGTATTTCGACTATCACAGTGATTCTGTTCTGTTCGGAACTGTTTCTTTTGTATATTTCACTACAAGATTCTGTCACCGACTTAACATTTGAAGGAAATGCATCAACATTTCTTCTATCACAGGTTTAAAAACTAGTACTAATGTTAATACCATCACTTCCCCATTGCATCCCACAGCAAGAGGTGCCATCTGGGCTCGATGACAAATAGGTCTGAAATATGACATGTTTAATCCAACTCTGCATTGTATTGGGTGTCTCTGACTGAGACTTGATCCCATAACCTACACAAGGCTGCGCTTGTATAAAGCATGACGAGCACAGAGCTTCTCTTCAGTTCCCTGAGATGATATCAACCTTCGCTGTCAGCACCAGGGCTGCAGGCAGCCCAAACAGAGCTTCATACTCCTGCACCACGTGTCGGGGATATTTCGAGATACGGCACACAAAGTGCACTTCATCATGGAGATACACAGGGAGTATTTTGTAACGGATAAATATTGACTTGTGTGTTGTGTGAGGATGAGGTGAGTCCCCCACCTTAATGAGTAAAAAGTTGGAATCTTTTTTTTCTCTTTTTTATCTAAAAATATATTAAGTAAAGTAGTCACAGAGGCATTGCTTTAAAAGTCAGTCAACAAAGCTGCACCGTACAGGAGGTAAGTACAGAGCTGGTGCCAAACAAATTCGTATTTCATCCGTGTCTCACGTATCCTGAGCACCCCGCTTTCTCCTATTAAGGTCACATAGAGGCTGAAGCCTATGTTAGCCGACACTGAGCGAAGGTGGGGTGCCAACACACTCAACTGTTCACACTCACGTCTATATCTGGAAGCATTTTGAAACAGCCAGTTAACCTAATGTGCATGTCTTTGGAGTGAAGGAAGAAACCAGAATGCCCAGAGGAAACCCACTCAAGCACACAGAGAACACACTAGGGCAGGGGTTGGGAACCTTTTTGACTAAGAGAGCCAAGACAAAAACAAAAAAAATTAAAATCTTATCCTCTGAGAGCCAAATATATTTTTTAGTACTGAGACCAACAATTTTAGAGTATAATACAACTCTGAATTTATTTTAAACAACATTGTTATAACGAAGTTATTTATTAATAAGAAAAGTACTTCTTACTATTAATGCGACTTCTGGTGCTGCATGGTTTTGCTGATAGCTTTTTAGTCTGGTTGATATGTGCTGAGGTTCAAGTTCATGTAGGCGTTTAGGCTTCCCTCTTTTAAACGTGACCACAGGTTGGTCTTGATGTTTTTCAGGTGAGAAGGACTGCTCGTGTGCGCATGTGGAGCCGAACGTGGTCAATACGACATGACACACACTGCAGTGTTTATGTGACAGGAAGCACGTCCCAAGGCAATCAGCTGGTCTGCAGGTTGAAGTTTTTTCATTCTGTCCATTTGTGTTTTGCTTGCCAGCTCTGCTTGGCTTATAGAACATGAGCTGATCAAAACAAGGGAAATTTACCTCTATACCCAAATACAACTCACGCAGGCTGTTGCATATACTGTAATCCAATAAAAGTAGAGTTTCAAGGTATCGGCCCCACCCGCACACTGGAGTACAGAAAGTATTGGCTCTTCGCTGCGCGCCACAGGGTCAAGTCGCATTGAAAATAGATGTATAGGTTGAAATGCATGAGATTTATTTATGTTTTTGTTTTATTTGATGGCTTTTTTCTGAATATTTATTTAAATGACAGCGAAATTATGTATTAATTATTCTGTTAAGAAAGGCCACCTGATTTATCTGAGAGTCAGATGCAGTCATCAAAAGAGCCGCGTCTGGCTGGCGTGCCATAGGTTCCCGACCCCTGTACTAGGGCCACAAGGAAGCTTGAGCCTATCTCAGACTCTATCGGTTGGACAAAAGTGGGGTACACCCTGAGCAGCTTGGCAGACCATCACAGAATTACACGGCCATTCACACACCTATGGGCAATTTCGAACCATCAGTTAGCAATTGTTTGGACTGTAAGAGGAAACCAAAGTACTGAGAGGAAACCCACACAAGCATGAGGAGGACACAAAAATGTCGGCGCCTGGGACTCAAACCCCATGCCTTCTTAGTTCATTACACCACCCACGTCTCCCTTAATTGATAATGCAACACTATGTTCTCCGAGAAAAGAGAAAGTGGAGGCCATTTAGGACGCAGCCACATTTCTTTCCCATGTAACAGCACTGAGCCTCACGCTGAAGACACAGAACAGCGCCGTAACACTAAAATCTGTCAGGGGTATAAGTACGCTTGCCAATCAGAGTCAGCCAGGCTTCTGTAGAAGATGCTAGACCGATGACGGCAGGCTCATCGGTGATCCCCCTAGGCCTGCTGGAGCTGTGGACATTCCACAAGTAAGTTATCAGCCTGCAGCTGGAACCTAAAACACCCCAGACTGAAATATGTTCTTGTCTCAAAGAAAGCAGTCCAAGTATTAGATCACTGGCAAACCAGGACATTCCAAATAGAAAAATATATAGAGTTATACTATGCCGCTTACTGGGAGCACTGTGTTGCTGGAAATTTTTACAAAATATTTCGCATTAACCAACCCCACACTGACTCACTCGCAGGAGGCCAGAAATTGCTGGCAGGCTGCTGCTGTCAATCATTATGAGATATGGAACACTCATCCCACTGGCAGAAAGCACAATTTCTTGTCGTATGGATGAAAGTGTAGTTATGATGGTGTCAATATTGGTGCAGAACATAGTCTGACAGCTCTATGGTTTGAAATTCAATCCTGAGCTGGTGGTACTGTCTGCGTAGAGTTTTGCATGTTCTGACATGCTCGCTTTGGTTTCCTGTGGGTTCTCCATTCTTTTCCCACTTTACAGAAACATGCAGGTAGTTTCACTGGTTATGCTAACCTTCCCCCAGGTGTAAGTATACGAGTGTGTGGTGAGCTGGGATATCATCCAGGGTGCATTCCCAGGTTAGGCTCTGGATTGATCCTAAATTGAATAAAATAATAAATTGTGATATTTTTCTTCAATTCTCTGTGATGTTCATGCTGACTTTAATTTTCTACTGGATGTTACCACTGTGTGAAACACCTTAGCCCTGCCCAACATTGACCCATTGGAATTGTACAACAGTTTTTCTTTCCTCGCTAACCAACTGCTGTGAATTGATAAAATATACCTTTCTATCCCCATTTCACTGGAGCGCGGCAGACTCTCCGAAAACAAAACCGTAGTCATCCTCCAACGTTCCTCAGTCATTCCGTCATCTTCCGTGTCCTTCCGTATGATTCCGAAGGTATTCCTCCTCTTCCGTCAGGCCAAAATCTTCCGCGAACATGCTTTTGAACATGTTCAAAAGCACATTCACAGAAAAATTTTCTGACAGTGTTCCCTCACGTTCTTCCGCAGTCCTTCAGCAAACGTTCCATCCTTTCCGCAAACGTTCCATAATCGTTTCTTTTATTCCACAAGTCTTCCGTGAATGTTCCGCGAGCATTCCTCCTTCTTCCAGGTGATCAAAAGCAGCCACAGAATCCCCACGGAATAATCATGGAAGGTTTGCAAAATACATGCAGAACGTTTGCGGAATGGTTGCGGATAACATGGAAGACTTGCGGAACACTCAAGGAAGTCACTTCCACTATAAATTATTCCAGTTCATCCACTTTATTTTTTCTGTTTTCCCGTTCATGTAATAAAGTTTTCAAGTTATAATCACTGTAGTTTGGACTTGTATGCATCATTTTTAGTCTGGAATGATTTATTGAGGTGCAAATAAAAGGAGCATATTGACATTGTTCATATTAAACATATTAACATATGTTAAATTTTAAATGTATTGTAAATTATAAACATATTGCACATAAGAAACATATAGTATGAATGAGAAAATAAGCTTTCTTGGTCAATTAAGTGTATTTATAGGCGGAATCAGGAGGAAATCCTTTGATCTTTGCCAATTTTTGCTCGTTGAAACGTGGTTACGTCGGGTATTCCTCAGTCATTCCTCAGTCATTCCCTAGTCATTCTGTGTTGAACGTGAACGTTCCGCCTTCATTCTGCTTATTCCGCAATCATTCCATAGCTCTTCCTTCTAAAATGGAGTAGTGCCATAGTCGTTCCTCGAGTGTTCCGTGCTTTCCGTGAACGTTCTGTGAATTATTCGGTCTTCCTTTGCAATCAGCACTGATTCCGAAGGTAATCCGAGCGCTTTTACGCATGTATTCCGACATTGTACCGCGGTCTTTCCGTATCTTTTCCGCACATTCCGTGAACGTTCCAAAGGTGTTCCGAGGGTACAATTTTCCGTAGGTTTTTGACCCATTTTCTGTGTAAAAATGCCAACGCTCCTCTATAGAGTGTGTTCTGCACCTTTCCGCCGCGATCATTGCATTCCGTGCTCCAGTGAAATGGGGGTATCAGGTAAAGTCTGCTGGGTTTTCACATCCGAGCCTACACGCTCTTCAAATTATCCCGGTTTCTGTAGTGTGTAGCGACCCATTTTCTCCTGGATGAGATGCTAGTCCGTCGCCGGTTACCTTCCCAGTAATTTGGTAATAAACTGCCACGTATTTGTACTGTTGCATGGACACACTTAACACACTTGTGGTTGAAATCCTGCCCAGTAATCCTATTATGGTGGAGTTCTAAAAGGGATTTGAACCCATGCCCTATTAATCAGAGACACAACACTCTAACCACTTCACCACCAGCCCCACAGATGCCATTAGACTCATCATTAACATCTTCCCAATCTCTCATAGTCTTTATCTTCAAGTGAAATCTGCTACCCTTTTGACCACACCTCATCCAAGACATGTTTAAGTAAATCCACACACGCCTCACTCCACTTGTGCTGTGTGAGAGAGTATAACAGCAAAAAAAAACAAAGGTGGCGGGGAGGAGGGGGTGGTGCAGGAGGAGAATGGTGAGGCTGGCAGGCCACAGCTCATCAGTTACACACTGTTTGACATGCTGGAGAGGCCCTGAGGAGGACAGAGGGACACTGGTGTAATCTAGTATTACACACACACACACACACACACACACACACACGTGCATACACACATTCCCCTTCAAGCCTTTACCAGTCTCACAGATAACACTTATATTTATATATATATATAAATCACTGCATACTCTTGTCTGTTTACATAGAGCTCTGATAGATGTGTCTGTTCCTGGAGTGTTTGAAGAAAGTGCGGGGTCGGCAGCCAGTCTTCAAAAGGACGCTGCTATTTAGCTAACAGGTTTTTTTTTCCTATAAGCCTGTCCAAAGACATGTCACGTGATACTGATATCATATCTCTGTCACAAGTGGATGCGGAAATACAAAAAGAAATTGCTGTATCAGACCATTTTATATACTACTACTTTTAGCTATTGGCCTTCCTGGGACACAGGCCACCAACAAGGTCCCTCCATGGCCAAATCTTCTTGGCGTCCACCTATAGGTAGCATTGCCAAGTGTTCCTCAGCTGGACCCTCTTCCTTTTCCCTTGAGGCTTCCACTTGAGGGCTTGCCTTATAGTATTGCTGGCTGGCTTGTGGCGCTTGTGGCCCGTCCACCTGCAGTGATGCTGTTGTATTTCCACTCCTGTTGGCCGAAGCAGTTCCTCATTGCTGGTCATGTCGGGTCACTGTCTACATTTTATATAGTTTAGTTGTGTAGACTGCGGAGTTGACACCCTTCCCTTTACTCACTCACTCATTTGTCAAGTAGGCCAGTCATTACTGGGGTCACAGGGAAGCTGGAACCTATCTCAACCCCGGGCAAAGGTGAAAGAGCTTGCCAGATCATTGCAATGCCAACACAAACACATACGACTAATCCCACTCACATCCACACCTAGCAATTTGAAACAACCATTTAGCTTAATGCACATGTCTTTGGATGATAAGAGGAAACTAGAGTACATGCAAGTACTGTACTGGGATAATATGCAAATTTCAGGCAGAAATTTAGAACCCAGGACTTCTCAAATAAAGACATCAGGCATTCCGAGTTGGACCATCGCTATATTGTCACCCTGATATGTGATGGCACAATGTTCTTCATTAAATAAACATCGTGTTCAACCTTGATTTCAAGCTTGTGGGGCAGGTGGCGTAGTGGTTAGGGTGCAAAATCCCAGTTAAACCCCCACTGTGCTAAGACTCCTGGCCAAGGTCTTACCCACAAGTGTGCCTCTGTTCACCCAGCAGTATAAATGGGTACCAGTAAAAATATACTGGGAAGGTAACCTGTGATGGACTAGCGTCCCATCTAGGAGGAGTTGTACTCCTGGTCGCTTCACGCTATGGAAACCGAGGATAAGCACCGGCCTGATGAGCCACTAGGCTCGGGTGTAAAAACCCAACAGACTTACCTTACCTCACCGCATCTCAACCTTGATTTCAGATTTTTTTTTTTAGGTTTTGTACTTTATGGCAGGGGTCCCCAACCACCGGTCCACGGACCGGTAACGATCCATGGCTCAATTGGTACTGGTCTGCAGAAGAAATATTTAATTATTTCCATTTTATTTATTATCTGAGTCTGAACGATCTTTATTTTTGAAAAGTGTTTTATTTTGAAAAATGACCGGATTCTCTCGATCACATGTCGGTCATTTGAGCGCTAAAATGTAACACACAAGGGGACGGCGTGTGAACAGAGGCAAGTTGGACATGTTTCAAACAATATCAGGGATTTTGAGTGAGACTGAGCCTGAGTCTTCATCATTCTCCCAGCTGGTGATGATCACCTGTAGGGTTTTTTTTGTTTGTTTTGGGTTTTTTTTAGAAAAGTTCAAGCTCTACTTCCAACCAAATTTATTTCAGCTGTTGAAAAAAACATTCATGGAGGGCTTATTATTATTATTATTATTATTATTATTACTATTTTTATTTTTTTCTATTACTATACTATTAATAATAATAATAATTATAATTATAATAATTTATATAAATAAATTATATTTACAATATAAACAATCTATGACACACACACCCCCAGTTCGCGGTAAATTGTCAAGCGTTGACTGGTCCGCGGTGACAAAAAGGTTGGGGACCCCTGTTTTACGCCTCTGTGATTTTAATGTCACAGATTAAAAAAATACTTGCAGGTCGTAAAAGAATTCTCAACTCATACGATAATCATCACAATAACCACTCGAGAAGTCCCATACAACCAAAGGTAAGTCTGTTGGGTTTTTACACCCGAGCCTAGTGGCTTAGCCTCGTGGCTCATCAGGCCGGTGCTTATCCCCGGTTTCCGTAGCGTGAAGCAACTAGGAGTTCAACTCCCCCTGGATGGGACACTAGTCCATCGCAGGTTACCTTCCCAGTATATTTTTACTGGTACCCATTTATATTGCTGGGTGAACAGAGGCACACTTGTGGTTGAGACCTTGCCCAGGGGTCTTAGCACAGTGAGGGTCTCAGTGGGATTCGAACTCACAACCTCCTGATCATGAGCACAGCACCCTAACCACTATGCCACCAGCCCCACTCATACAACCAAAGACATTTATCAAACATTTTTATTAATGTTTCAGAGTGTGGCCACCGCATCGCTCGATTTAAAAACCACCAATCGGAGGAATATGTGAAATCCACATGAATCCACATGGCAGCTACAAACACAGCAATGGCTGTATGGAAACAAAACATGGAAAATTTGACAGCAGACACACAAGCAGATTATACTTTTTGATTTATAATTAATTATTTTATCTTGCACGACCATTTTCAAAAAGAAAAAGAAGTCACAGCGAGTACTGTATCACTAATGACTTGAGATCCATAACCTCATACACTGTATAACACACTGATTTAATAACAAGGCGGGGCTTTTTTCTTCTGATGATAAGTTTATAACACGGTCTTAATAAAATACAGATTGTGCATTCCTCTATCAAGGCCTAGGACATATTGTTTTCAATAAACTTGAAGATTTTTTTTTTTATTATTATTATTATTTGTCCCATGGTCTCAAAAGGACATGATTTAGCTGTTTCCAGAAAGTATCTGTTGAATCAACATCGACTGCCACATCCATGCATTGCGTTTGATTACATGATGAATACCATTTGGGCTTCGAATCTGTTACATATTTTCTATGATGTGTCATTGGACGTTCAGTTGATTTCACTGAACACATGATCACCATCATGGCTACATGAAAATATAGGGGGTGGGGGTGTAACATGGCGGTCCTGGATTTGATTTCCACGCTTGACAAAGATGTTTCAGTGATGAGTTTGCTTGTTCTCATCGTGCTTATGTGGGTTTCCTCCAGGTATTCGGGTTTCCTGTAACACTTCAAAGACAGCAACATACAGCGAACTCCAAATTGTCCTGAGAAGTGATGTGTGAATGGTTTTGTGTATGGGTATGTGTGTGTGCGTGTGTGTGTGTGTGTTGCCCTGCAATGGTTTGGCGAGTTGATCAGGGTGTTCCCCGTGTTTGCTTAGTCTCGGCTGAGATAGGCACCAGTGTCCCTCTGATCCTAGTAGGATGTGCAAAGGAGTGAATGAGTGATGGGAGTTTGTTTTCACCCATTTACCAAACAGCTTTTTACTCTATTATGGTCACGGGGAGGCCAGACCCCATCTCATCCAATACTGGACAAAGTCAGTGTATACCCTAAACAGCTTGCCAGACCATAGCAGGGTAACACACATAAACATCCTCACTCACATACACGATTTGAAACAGCCAATTAGTCCAATGTGCATGTTTTCAGACCAGTGCGTCTCAATTATTTTCTGTGCCCCCCCCCCAAAAGAAAAAACATTTCACGCCTCCCACCGCCCTGCGAGCGACTATAAATAGTATTATTTGTCTAGAAAATTGTTATTCGTATACCTCTGCAGAACATTGTATCTTTATTAACATTAAAAACCAAAAAAGAGAAAGAAATATAGTTCAACTTACAATAAAGAAATAAAGAACTTCATTAACATTGTTTTTTAATCTGTAACAGAAAAGATTTAAAGTGCGCCAATGTGCCTGAAGTTTTTAAAAAAAAAAAAATCCTTATTTAAACTCATTCAACTTTATTATCTCCGTCTCTCTCCACCGTTCTCTTTGCTCTTGTTAGAAATTTTTCCGTGTTGTTTCTTCAGGGGTTGTTTACTGCACTTAGTATCGTTTGCTTGTGCGAAAAACCGATACACCATTGTACGACAATGAGAGTGCCACTACCAACTAGTGGAGTGGAGGTGCAATTACACCTAATGCTCGTACACAATTCCAGAAACGCATGTTCCCCAGGGTCATACGCGTACCCCCCCGGCATCACCACTCACCCCCCCACCCCGGGAGGGGGGAGGGGGGGCACGCCCCACTATTTCAGAAGCACTGCTTCAGACTGGAGGAAGAAACTGGAGCACCAGGAGGTAACCCATACAAGCACAGGAAACATGCAGCCTCTACACAGAACACCCAAGTTCAGGACTTAAACTCATGACCTTCTTGCAGTGAGATGGAGTGCTAACTTCTAACCACCCCCCACCCCCCCATCCCGTAAGGTTGATGCTCACATTCTTTCCATTTACTGGTTAAAAATAATTTAAAGCTGTACCGAGGGGGGAACATTATACTATATAATAGATCCAAAGGGTTCTGCCTAAATATATTTGAGTATGCAACATAAATTCAAAACTCCAATCGTTAAACAGACGAAGGAAAAAGTTACCAAGGCTGTTTTAATGTAGAGGTTTTATCCAACATTTCATAACTGGAGCCATAACATTCTGGATCCTTCACCCTGATCCCATGAGGCTATTCTTATGACTGTGTGAAAGTGAGGGGTTTTATTTCATTAATTTTCATCCAAATAAGGCCACAAGAAAAGGTATGAACATCACCTCGGTGCCAAACTCTGAACAAAACCCTTCAAAAATATTCGTTTCACCAAGCTCTTGTAGTTTCCATCCGCCATCAGAGCCACACTACTGCCGGTAAAATATAACCATAAATTCTTCCCTGAGATGGAACGGAGAAAAGCAGTCCCATATGTGACCGGGACTATGCAGCGTCAGAGCCAATCCCTTCTGAAGAACGAATGAACCCCTTCCACAACAGTCTTTCATTAAACTTATATTAATGACTCAATACCAGTGAAGGATCTTTGAGTAAAGATGTTTTGTTCGGTACAAGGAAATGCGCCAACATTCTCACTCCAGTGGGGAAAATAATTTTGGTGTAATGCAGTAAATACCTTTGTTTCCATTCCTGTATATTTTGGTGTCACTGTAAATTATCATAAAGACACAGAAAGGTAATTTATTTACATACACCGTATAACAACTTGGCACATACATTCATCTTAATTACGTTTACAATTTTTCTGAATGCAGCAGTTCTGTTAGAGGTCAGTACCGTGGTG
>CM045743.1:9068939-9098939 GCA_024760905.1 Plotosus lineatus
CATCGTCCTTAAATATGGGGAAACTCCTTAAAATACCAGAAAATCATAATTTCAAGATACAAGTGTTAATCAAATTTATATGCACTGTCACGCACTCCTCCCCCAACCAAGATAAGAGGATTTTTTCCCAGGATCTCTGATCTCTCTTTCTCTCTCTCTCTCTCTCTCTCTCTCTCTCTCTCTCTCTCTCTCTCTCTCTCTGCCATGGTGAAGCTCTAACGTGGGCTTGCCATTTATGTGGTCAGGGCCTGCGCTGTGATATATGGCTTCCTGACTATAGCAAAACATTAAAGTATCAGTGAAGGACCATGAATCATACAGTAATGAGATTTTAGAATGGTGGTAGTGGCCTCGAGAAAAACGGGGGGTGGGGGTGGAAGAAGAAAGGAATAAAGGGGGAAATAGAGATAGCTGGAGGGAGACAGGGAAAGAGGGAGGGAGACAGAGAGAGAGAGAGAGAGAGTATGTGAAAGTGCAGGAGGGTAGCAGAGAATGAAAGAGGGAGAGAGACAGAAAGAGAAGAAGAGGGAGTGAGTCAGAGAGAGAGAATAAAAGAGGAGAGAGAGAGAATGAAAGAGTGAGACCAAGAGAGAGAGTTAAAAAGAGAAGGAAAGAAAGAGAGAGAAAAGGAGAGAGGGAGAGAGAGAGAAAGAGTTTGATTCGAGATTTAATTAGTACCTCTTATTCTTTCTCTCTTTCTATTTCTCATTTTTCCTTTTTTTACTTGTTTTTTCCATAAGAGGTCAACTACAGTAGTTTGTTTATTTTATTAGATATTCAGCCACATTATCAGAACAAAAAGAGACTAAATAAAGATTTTGAGAGAGAGAGAGAGCGAGACAGACAGACAGACAGACACAAAGAGAGAGAGAGAGAGAGAGAGAAGATAGAGAGAGACAGAGCGAGAGAGAGAGAGAGAGAGAGAGAGAGACAGAGAGAGAGAGAGACAGAGAGAGAGAGAGAAGATAGAGAGCGAGTGTGTGTTTGTGTGTGTGTGTGTGTGTGTGAAAGAGAGAGAGAGAGAGAGAGAGAGAGAGATAGAGAGAGAGAGAGAGAGAGACCTTATGTGCAACAATTTTCAATATCAAAAAATAGAAATCTGAAGAGAGGATTTACGAGAGGATGAGGCTGGGCACTAATATTTATTTTACATCAGAAACATTTCGTTTCCACGCCAGCGCTGGGGTCCTGAAGGGGCTCGCTTGAGCAGAACGAATTTTGTGGCTAGAACATGTTTTGAATATATTTGCTCTCTCATAAACATGAGGATTTTTTTTTTTTTGGGGGGGGTAAAGTAAACTGCACTGGCATTTAAAAAGCTCAGTTCTATTTAATGCATGTCGGCCTGAGTCGTCTGGATCTTGCCATGATCCAGAGCATCTGCTGCTGCACGGAGAAAATGACTGAAGGGACACAGAATGAGAGTGAAGAGGGTGATCGGGAGAAAGAGAGAGTAATGGGGACAGGAAGGAAGAGAGCAGTCTGGGCAGAATTATCGCTCGCTCAAACCGCAGTCTGCCTGTACTTATGGAAGTAATTGTAGTGAATGTTGTTTAGGTCTCTCTGTGAATCGATAGGTTCCAGAGGCGCTGTGATTTGACATGTACAGATGGGGTTCGAGGGACTGCACCAACTTAATCCAGTTTCAAAGTTACATCACTTTGGGTTTGATAAAAAAGTGAGATATTTATTCTGATAAGAGGCAAACGTATTGGAATCACCATATGCAACGTGATAAGTGCCCAAGACGCTTAAATAATTGGAGTGGGCGGGCACTTATTAAAATGGTTACCAGTGGAGTGGAACGTAAGTGCTTATTTCCATAGAGGTGGAAAATATGAATAATAATAGAACAATAAAAGAGTTTAACTGGTATTTGTATTATTCATTTTACGGTGTCAACCAAATTACTTACATGAAAGCTGAAACTAAACATAAAACAGCATCAAGCCAATTAACATGAATGTCAACTTTAGCACATGGCACGTTGAACCAATCAACACAAAGGTCAACTTTAGCACATGGCACCATGAAAAGCACATGGCCAGAAACGTCTTTAAACTTATGAAGTTCGTGAGCAGGAGAATCGAAAAATACTCGTCATCACTTTCTGATAGCTCCATATCTGGCTCATCGCTCCATTCATTCAGAGCATCTCATAGTTTTGCTGTAGCAGTTTCTAATGGTTCATCTTGTTGGACATTTACCAAGAGAACACAGCAAAATATTTTCCTGTTTTTAAAAGCACAGCGGAATGATTAAAACATAATAGACATTCCCCAGTGGCAGGGGGTCTTGAAATACCATGTAAACTCACTTTTACAGGCAGTGAACGCCTCATTTTACCATTACAGAGACTGATTGAATAAAATTGGTAAGTTTAAAGTACCATTTTGCTCCCACTACACGTGGGCAGTTATTAGACGTAAGATAAAAGACACTGGGGGGGGGGGCTTATTGGAGCAGGGCTCTTATTACGTTGAACATGGTATGTCCACAAAGGGGCAATTTAGAAAAGGTAACCTAATGTATATTATTTGGTCTGTGGGAGAAAACCAGTGTATCGGAAGGAAGCCCATGCACGCATGGAGAAAACCTGCAAACTACAGAAACGTCTTAGTCCGGGAATCAAATTGTGAATAAAGTATGGGTTTACATTTCCAAACCATTCTGTTTTTATTACCTTTCATGTGAGCTACACGGAAGGTACTGTGACTCCAGTTAACCTTAGTCCTAGTAAGTACTTCACTTTAGAAAGTCACTGTTTAGCTGAATTAAATGTTTATATAAACTGACACATTAACCATGTGCACAACTATCAACCTGGAGATTACAAGTTTGAATCCAAGTTGATTTTGCAGGAGTCCATGGGAGCCAATTGTCTGAGCTGTCATGGGATGGAGGATGGCATACGTTCACCTCCCTGTCACTCACAGCAATCGCCAACCAATCCATGGGCACATGTGAGTTCATTTGCATAAAAGAGGCTCCCTGTTAACCCAGAGATTGCAAGTTCAAATCCAGGTTAATGCGAAAGTCAACTGAGACTGGGAGTCTATGGAAGCTATTTGGCCGAGCGCTCTCGGGAGAGAGGGATGGCACACACTCACTTTCCTGTCACTCACAGCGATTGTCAGCCAATCATGGGCGTCTGTGAGCTTATTTGTATGAGGGGGCGTATGGTACTTTCTGTATGAAAGTGTCAGACCGCCTCCAATTATGTATGTGCAGCAGTTTGAAAAGAGGCGGGTGGCTAGTGTTGCCTCTAGTATTGCCTGAGCATGCTTTCGGCCCTCCCTGATCGGTGGTGGTCGTACATAAAGGTGAAAACAAAACAAAAAAAAACACACAAAAAGGCGGATAGCGCTTTACTTCAAACTGTGTTAGGTCACCTCCAACTGTTCATACTCAGGCGGGTCGCAGCATCACATGTCACGGAGGGTGCCTGTGCATGGTTACCTCCCTCCCTCCCTCTTTGGTACTGGCCAAATGTGATAGGGAGGCAACGCTTGATGGGTGGGAATTAGATACGACTAAAATTTGGGGAGAAAAAGCTCTCATCTTCAGATTAAACCGAGTGCGGAGATATGTTTTTAAATTCAAATTTCTCCACTCATGACATAGTAACTGATGTCATGACAGTAATAATGTTGTTAGTAGTATTAGCGTATAGATGTCATTCAGTTTTGAACCGGTTGAGGTTCGCTTTGGGAGTAACGAGGATGGATAGGATCAGAAATGAGTACATCAGAGGGACAGCACATGTTAGATGTTTTGGAGACAAAGTCAGAGAGGCTAGATTGAGATGGTTTGGACATGTACAGAGGAGGGATAGTGAGTATATTGGTAGTAGGATGCTGAGCTTGGAACTACCAGGCAGAAGGCCCAGAGGAAGACCAAAGAGAAGATTTATGGATGTGGTGAAGGCGGACATGAAGGTCGTTGGAGTAAGAGTCGAAGATGCAGAGGATAGGGAGAGATGGAGGCAGATCATTTGTTGTGGCGACCCCTGAAGGGTACAGCCGAAAGGAAAAGAAGAAGAAGAAGAAGATGTCATTCAGGTAGCATAATATAATCCAACATTCAGCCCAATTATACAACAATAATTTATGTTATTTAAACTAAGATACTATCACCAATTTTGCACAGGTTTCATACCTCAAGTAAAATTTGTGAGTCGTGGTCGATATTACATATGCCAGTTGGTGCCAAGCGAAGGGTCAGCGAATGCGTCTGTCTGCTACACCTCATTTACATTTCACATGGTGTCCCATCTTTTTTGGAAGCGGGTTGTATTACATGTTTCCTCTTAACTTCTACCAAAAGAATTTAATTAAAGAGCTTACCAAGATATGAAGGTGATTGACACCGTGTTTCCTTTTATGTTTGTTGTTAGATTTTTCGTAATTAATAAGCATACAGATTAAATTCCATGAAAAGCCTTTCTGGTATGTTATACACTTGATGCCGCTCCAGGAAAAATTGTGACACGAATAATAATTTCCCTTTAAATTACAGTCTGCATTAAAAATGGCACAGCACTGCAGAATTCGCCACAACCTCTACAGATCTCAGTAAACACGCACTCATGCTCACTCACCCATTTGCCGTCCACTAGGGTCACAGGGAGGCCTGAGCCTATCTCAGGCACTGTTGACTGGACGATGGCGGGTTACACCCTTCACAGCTCGCCAGACCATCACAAGGCAACAATCACACTTCCAATTTAGAATTAATTAAGAAACCCTAATTAGCACGTATTTGGACCGTGTGGGAGGCGAGGGAGGACAGGGAGCACAGGGAGAACACGTTCATGAACTCCACACAAAAATGCCCGTTACTCAAACCCAGGACTTTCCAGTTGTGAGACAGATGTGCTAACCACTACAGCACCGTGCTGCCCAATGTGCTTTACTGTTAGGCAGACACTGCATGATACATAATTACTCGGATATATAAATGTACATCATATGCAGAAGTCAAAACAATTGAAGTATGGACAATGTTTTCATGTGTTGATATCTGAGAGACAGTGTGGTGGAGGATCAATTCCTTTCTACCACCGTCATCATCATTCTGTCCCAATTTATGCCTTCATCATCCGAAATGTTTAAAATTATATTGCCATGCTTGGAGTGTAACTAATCAAAAAACTTATGCCGGCTCACACGCACACACACACACACACGCACACACACATTTTATTGAAACTGACAGCGCCTTTATCTATTTCAGCTCTTAAATCAAGTGACGCCACATTGAAGTCTAAATTTGTTCCTGATAAATTTGACTCATCATCCAGACAGGAAGGTACGGACTGTTGCAGACACTTCAGCATTGTTTCACCCCCACACACCCCACCCTCACACGCCCACCCCTACCCTCGGCTTGGTCCCCCCCCCCCCCAACCTTTGATCTACAAGGAGATTCAACACTGTTTGCTTTGTGGAAAGTCCAGGTACAAATGGCATGGGGGGGGGGGTTTCTGGAAGAGTTTTAGATATTTGTGGTCCATCATGACAAAATAAGTCTTATTGAGGCAAACTGAATTTTTTGAGTCTCGTGAACAAAATTATTTGTTCAATGTGACGTACATATTTTGGCATATCTTGATTCCGTTTTGGTGAACTCATTAATTTTGGGGTCATTTTCATTATGTTATTTTTATATTGTTGGGGCCGGTGGCATAGTGGTTAGGGTGCTGTGCTCATGATGAGGAGGTTGTGTGTTTGAATCCCAGTTATCGCCACCCCCACCCCCCTGTGTTGAGACCCTTGGGCAAGGTCTTAACCACAAGTGTGCCTCTGTTCACCCAGCAGTATAAATGGGTACCAGTAAAAATATACTGGGAAGGTAACCTGTGATGGACTAGCGTTCCATCCAGGAGGAGTTGCACTTCTAGTCGCTTCACGCTATGTCAATCTGGGGGAAAAGGACTGGTCTGATGAGCCACTATGGCCCAGGTGTAAAAAGCCCAACTGACTTTACCTTATTTATATTATTATAATTTATATATTATTATATTATAATTAGCAATTAGCAATTCAAAACAAACCCCTATGACACATGAGACAACACAGGAAGCAGGCTCCCTTGCCCGGACGCGGGTCACCGGGGTTCCCTCCTGGAGCCAGGCCCAGGGGAGGGGCTCGAAGGCGAGCGCCTGGTGGTCGGGCTTATGCCCATGGAGCCTGGCCGGGCCTAGCCCGAAAAGGAGACATGGGTCCGCCCTCCCATGGACCCACCACCCGTGGGAGGAGTTTTAGGGGTCGGGTGCAGTGTGAGTTGGGTGGCAGCCAAAGGCATTGGTTCTGTCGGACTGATCCTCGGCTACTTACTCTGAACCTCGGGACATGGAATGTCACCTCTCTGGTGGGAAAGGAGCCTGATTTGGTGCGTGAGGTGGAGAGATACCGACTAGATATAGTCGGGCTCACCTCAACGCATAGCTTGGGCTCTGGAACCATCCATCTTGAAAGAGGCTGGACCTTCTTCTATTCTCGAGTTGCTCATGGGGAGAGGCGGCGAGCCGGTGTGGGTATTCTTGTTGCCCCCGTCTCGGTGCCCAAATGTTGGGGTTCTCCCCGGTTGACGAAAGGGTAGCTTCCCTCCGTCTTCGGGTGGGGGGACGGGTCCTGACTGTTATTTGTGCTTATGCACCAAATGACAGTTCAGAGTACCCACCCTTTTTGGAGTCTTTGGGGGATGGGGGGGGGGTGTTGGAGAACGCTCCCTCGGGAGACTCGCTCGTTGTCTTGGGAGACTTCAACGCCCATGTGGGCAACGATAGTGTGATCTGGAAGGGTGTGATCGGTAGGTATGGCCTCTCCAGTCTGAATCCGAATGGTGTTTCGTTGTTGGACTTCTGTGCTCGTCATAGTTTGTCTATCACGAACACCATGTTCGAACATAAGGGTGTCCACAAGTGCACTTGGCACCAGGACACCCTAGGTCGCAGTTCGATGATTGACTTTGTAGTCGTGTCATCGGACTTGCGACCATATGTTCTGGACACGCGGGTGAAGAGAGGAGCTGAGCTGCCTACCGATCACTACCTGGTGGTGAGTTGGCTTCGGTGGTGTGGGAGGTTGCCTTCCAGACCTGGCAGGCCCAAGCGTGTAATCAGGGTCTGCTGGGAACGTTTGGTGGAGCCCCCTGTCCGAGAGGCCTTTAACTCCCACCTCCGGCAGAGCTACAACCATGTTCCGGAGGAGACGGTGGACATGGAATCCGAATGGGCCATGTTTCGTGACTCCATTGCTGAGGCGGCAGCCCATAGCTGTGGCCGTAAGGTCGTCGGTGCTTGTCGTGGCGGTAATTCCCGAACCCGGTGGTGGACACCTGCGGTGAAGGGGGCCGTCCAGCTGAAGAAGGAGGCCAATCGGGTTTTATTAGCCTGTGGGACTCCTGAGGCAGCAAA
The DNA here is from genome assembly GCA_024760905.1 of Plotosus lineatus. NCBI lineage: Eukaryota > Metazoa > Chordata > Actinopteri > Siluriformes > Plotosidae > Plotosus > Plotosus lineatus. The sequence goes on from CM045743.1 coordinate 9,076,360, forward strand.
CGGGTACCGGCAGGCCAAACGTGCTGCAGCCGAGGCTGTCGCAGATGCAAAATCTCGGGCGTGGGAGGAGTTCGGTGAGGGCCTGGAGAGTGATTATCGGTTGGCCTCAAAAAGGTTCTGGGCCACCATCCGACGCCTCAGGAGGGGGAAGCAGTTCTTCACAAACACTGTTTACGGTGGAGGTGGGGAGCTGCTTACCTTGACTGGGGATGTTGTTGAGAGGTGGAGGGAATACTTTGAGGACCTTCTCAATCCCACCAACACGCCCTCCGTGGAAGAGGAAGACCCTGGGGGTTCGGGTGAGGGTCCGCCCATCATGGAGTGGAGGTCACTGAGGTTGTCAAAAAGCTCCTCGGTGGTCGAGCTCTGGGGTTGGATGAGATCCGCCCGGAATATCTCAGGGCTCTGGATGTTGTAGGACTGTCTTGGTTGACACGTCTCTGCAACATCGCGTGGTCATCAGGGGCTGTACCTCTGGATTGGCAAACTGGGGTGGTGGTCCCAATTTTTAAGAAGGGGGACCGGAGGGTGTGTTCCAATTATCGGGGAATTACACTCCTCAGCATACCTGGGAAAGTCTATGCAGGGGTACTAGAGAGGAGGATCCGACCGATAGTCGAACCTCGGATTCAGGAGGAACAATGTGGTTTTCGTCCTGGCCGCAGCACTCTTGACCAACTCTATACGCTCCACAGGATTCTGGAGGGGGCATGGGAGTTTGCCCAATCTGTCCACATGTGCTTTGTGGATTTGGAGAAGGATTTCGACCGTGTCCCTCGAAAGATCTTGTGGGGCGTGCTCCGAGAGTACGGCCTTCCGGATCCGTTGCTACGAGCTATTCGGTCGTTGTACCACCGGAGCCAGAGTTTGGTCCGTATTGGTAACAGCAGGTCGGATTCGTTTCCGGTGGGAGTTGGAGTCCACCAAGGCTGTCCTTTGTCACCGATTCTGTTCATAATTTTTATGGACAGAATTTCTAGGCGCAGTCGAGGCGATGAGGGGTTCTGGTTTGGTGGCCATCGGATATCGTCTCTGCTTTTTGCGGATGATGTTGTCCTTTTGGCTTCATCAAGTCGGGCCCTCCAGCTCTCATTGGAGCGATTCTCAGCTGAGTGCGAAGCAGCCGGGATGAAGATCAGTACCTCCAAGTCCGAGGCCATGGTTCTCAGTCGGACAATGGTGGAATGCACCCTCCGGGTCGGGAATGAGGTCCTGCTCCAAGTGGAGGAGTTTAAGTATCTTGGGGTCTTGTTTACGAGTGAGGGTGGGATGGAGCGAGAAATCGACAGACGGATCGCTGCAACCTCTGCTGTTAAGCGGTGCCTGTACCGGTCCGTCGTGGTGAAGAAGGAGCTTAGCCACAAGGCAAAGCTCTCAATTTACCAGTCGATTTACGTTCCAACCCTCACCTATGGTCACGAGCTTTGGGTAATGACCGAAAGAACAAGATCACGGATACAAGCGGCTGAAATGAGCTTCCTTCGCCGGGTGGCGGGGTTCTCCCTTAGAGATAAGGTGAGAAGCTCCGCCATCTGGGGAGAGCTCAGAGTAGATCCGCTGCTCCTCCTCATTGAGAGGGGCCAGTTGAGGTGGCTCGGGCATCTGGACAGAATGCCCCCTGGACACCTCCCTGGTGTGGTGTTTCGGGCATGTCCAACCGGGAAGAGACCCCGGGGTCGACCTAGAACACGCTGGAGGGACTATGTCTCTCGGCTTGTCTGGGACCGCCTCGGTGTCCCCCCCGGGAGAGTTGGCGGAAGTGGCTCGGGAGAGGGACGTCTGGACCTCTTTGCTAAGGTTGCTGCCCCCGCGACCCGACCCTGGACTAAGCGAAAGAAGATGATGATGATGATTATAATTAGCATGATTCAAAAAAATCATTTTGGTGTATTAGGAGTCATTTGGAGGGGCTGGGTCACATTCATTCATTATTCCAATTAGTGCCAATTCTCAGCCGACTCTGGTGTACCCACTGTTCAGGGTGTACCCTGCCTTCGCCCTGTGTCGGCTGAGATCTCCTTCAACCTCTGCACAAACACAATTTAGAGAAAGTAGTTCAGCAAATGAGTAAGACCTAGAGGGTGAAGCTGGAGCCTATCTTAGCTGACATTGGACGGAGGCGGGTACATTCTGAACAACTTGCCAGTCTGTTGCGTTGCAATACGCACAACCATTCACACTCACTCTTACACCAAGCTGCAATCTGGAGCATTTAACTCAACTCTTTTTGTTGTGGGAACTGCTGCACACGCATATTCAAGGTGCAGTGTAACACACTCAGAGGACATCACTACCCTCCCTTCGTATGCATCCGCGAGATTAACCAGTATTATTTGTGCTAATGACAGCAAAGAGATTGAATGCCGTCCCTCAGCCAATTAGCTCTCAAGGGCTCATAGCAATGGATGGCATCATCCAAGGCTCTAATCTGCAAACTTTTAGGAGACAGGGGTCCGAGATGTCAAGTCTGATGTGTGTAAGTAAATACAAAGCCATAGCAGAGCTAACACTGTATAAATTTCTTATACTGTCTGAAATTGCCTGAGGCTCTCTTTGATCATGAGCCAGTGACAAGGACCATCTGTGAACCTCTGTACAGTGCGGTGCACGACCACCATTTTGGAGCCACAACCAAGGATACCACTACATTTCTTCCACTACTACCCAACATTTGTGCACAAGTGATCATTTACTCGTATTCTTCTCATCACATCTGTTAGACATTACATTTGTTTTGATTTTTAATCAATTGTTTAAAGCGGTCTGATGTAAAATGAAGAGAACGTGTTTTCTTTTTAAAAAGAAAAAACTGCTAAAAACGTACCTAATTGCAGTGCTTTTTCTGTAAATAAAAGAATTGCATTTTGTCACTCTTTTACACCTCTGCTGTAGATTAAATATTTGGGTTCTGTGTTTCTTTTGTGAGCTTGCTAAGAAAATTAGCTTCTTATAATCTTCAGAGAAACACGAAACAATCAGACAATTACTGTAAACCGCAACATCAAAGCAAGAACCCCGAGTTTTATAGGATCGCCATCACCTGATGCAGATCCAGTGCTTGGTTAAATCCTGAGATCAAACCACATCAAACTGGAGAGAAAGAGAGAGGCGCTTTGACAAAGCTCACCCACGGAGGTCTGAGCTGTGCAAAGGAGGCCATGGTGGGGCATTGTGGAATTGTGGCCACACTACAGAGAGATTCCATTTCTGGAGCAAGGATCTGGCAAGTGGCGGGCAGAGAACGAAAGCAAGTGAAAAAGGGGTCATTTCTCTCTCTCTCTCTCTCTCTCTCTCTCTCTCTCTCTCTCAGTGGGGCTGCTGTGTGAGGAAGAAGGAACCTTAGATGTGTCTTTCTCTTTGACTTCGATATTTTTATTTGCAGTAATGTTTGTGAACCCGGGTAAGATTATATGCTCTCGCTCTCTCTCTCTCTCTCTCTCTCTCTCTCTCTCTCTCTCTCTCTCTGTCTGGATTTGTTTAAACAAGTCTCAGCCATGCACCAAGCAGATGCTGGCCATATTGAACCTCAGCTCTGGTTTGGTGATTGTCAAACAGTGTTCATCTCATACCCTCTTCCTCATCATCCTCATCCTCCCTCTCATCTTCCTCATCCTTACTTTCTGAGTTTTGAGGGCTTATTTTTCAGCAATTAATTTCTTTACAGTGTTTAAAGCCTCCAGTTTTTAAACAAGACTGATTATTATTTTTATTCTTTTTGCTCTGATTAGTGATGCGTACTGTAAGTATTTTTTAAGGACCTCCAGCTGCATATATTAATACCATGCCTTCAAACGGATGCCTATAGCAAAAATAAGTGTTCCATGGGTTTCCTCCGGGTACTCTGGTTTCCTCCACATACCGTCCAGAAAAATGCACATGAGGTAAACTTTCTTTTCCAAATTGCCCCTAGGTGTAAGTGTGAGTGTTAACGGGTGTGTGTGTGTGTGTGTGTGTGTGTGTGTGTGTGTGTGTGTGTGTGTGTGTGTGTGTATGTGTGTGTGTTGGTCCTGTGATGGACTAGCATGTTGTTCAGGGTGTACCCCACTTCCCTCAGAGTTGGTTGAGATATGCTCCATCCTCCCCTATGGCCCTAGTAGGATTAAAGCTGTTTGGTAAATAAATAAATTAATAAATGAATGAATTACAACACAATAAAAGTTACTTAACAACTATTCACCAAAGGCGAGGTGGGTGTTGCTGACTAGTTAATTCAATAGGATTGTTCAATTCAGCAACATCCACCGACCACAGACACACCCCACTGAGCCCAGGACTCGAACCCAGGTCCTTGTTTCTGTGAGAGGGATGTGGTAACCATTGAATAATGATGTCATTTATGCAAATCTGGATGTTAGGCTTTAAAATGTGCAAGAGTAATCGATCACTTTTCCGACTCTTGTCAGATATGGTCTGGTCCCATCCAAGTCGTAGGACGACTCTTGGTGACCTGCCATGAAGGATAACGCCTTGATTATCATCTTCATGGAGGTTTTCTTAGCAAGGATAGTGCAGTGGGTTGCCATTGCCTTCTGCACGATGCGAACCTACGGGCAATTTAAAAACACCCAATTAACCTACTATGCATGTTTTTGGACTGTGGGAGGAAACCGGAGTACCCGGAGGAAACCCACGCAAGCACAGGGAGAACATGCAAACTCCACACAGAAACACCCAGGCCAGGAATCGAACTCAGGCCTTCTTGCTGTGAGGTGGACGTGCTAACCACAACGCCACCATGCCGCCTTTGTCAAATATAGCCTAATACAAATAAATCAACTTTAACGTACAAGACCGAGCAAGCACACTGAGCTAGATAATGAATTCAAAAGCAAATAGATAGCGAGCATATCTGCAAATTTCAGTTCCGTTTCCATCGCATTTGATTTTTGTTTCATATTTGTTTAGCTCGCTAATGGTCTAGTGGTATAGGGTGCTGGATCGCTGATCCAAAGGTTGGGGGTCCAGGTCCCACTCTCCACAAGGTTGTCACTGTCCCCCCAGTGCAGCTAACTGGGTTATCAAAGGCGGGCCATGTCTGTCACTGTCTATGGTGAGGGGGTCATGTAAAAGAACCATTGCTGACTTTCATAAAGAGTAGCTGCAAAGTCGTCAGTGTGTTTCTGTCCCTTGCTAAAAAGGGTTGTGACAGGAAGGGCATCCGACGTAAAAAAAAAAACTCTGTCAAATCAAACGGGCGAATCAGATGATTCGCTGTGGCGACTCCCGAGTAAAAGGGAAAAAGCCAAAAGGAAGACAGACATTTGTTTAGTTCGCTAGTAAAATTCGATGTTTACTTAACCATGCTGAAAAAGCTACACGTCAAAATAGGAACAGCTCTATGTTCCAACAGCTCATTGGTCCAACAACCTGAGTCATATTCAATGGGTCTTGCTCAAATGTCTTAGGCACTCTACTAAGTTCAGACAACTGAGCTGATTGACCAATGGGGTGTAAATATCAAACCAATGGTGTGACTGACTTATGGGCTATAATTGTCTGGCCCACGGGCTGTCTGACCAAAAGGCTGTCATTGTCTGACCAATGAGTTGTCTGACCAATGGGCTGTAACTGTCTGACCAAGGGGCTGTAATGATTGGACCAATGGTCTGTCTAGTCAACGGGCTGTAACTGTAGGACCAATGGGCTTGCTGACCAATTTGCTGTAACTATCCGACCAATGAGCTGTCTGGCCAATGGGCTGTAACTGTCTGACCAAGGGGCTGTAATGATTGGACCAATGGTCTGTCTAGTCAACGGGCTGTAAATGTCGGGTATAGAGTTGCAACTGGTTAACTTTAGCTGTGTTTCTGGTTAGCTTGATCAATATTGATCAGGCTTGATTGATACTGCGCTAAAATGTCTAAGATTAATTATGCATTCGCTGTCTCAGCAGTTCTCATCTAAGGTTTGAAAGCTTTATGAGTTCGAATCCTAGAACAACCAGATAATTGGAATCCTTTCAACTGTTAATTTCTGTGATTGGACTGTAACCTGCCTTGTTTTTAAATCATGGTAAATTAATGAAAAAAATGTAAATGGAGACGAAATGATTTACAGCTTTTTAGTGCTGTGTGGTCGGTGTGTCCAGGTGACAACAATATTCCAATCTCGGCACAGTTCTTCCTGCATGAAAGGGGACCTTGACTTTTAAAGGCCATATTAAGTCTCAGTTAGGCTTGATTTTCAAAGCAGCTTAAATATTCCTGAGCAAAGTGGAAAAAGGTGCACAAAGAAAAATCTTGGAAGTCATCCAAAAAGGGTACGCCTGGAGAAAATCTAGCGTATTTAACCATCATTTCTGCTTTAAAGCACGTTGGTGAGTGGATCCTGTTGTGCAGGTGTTTCTCTTTAGCTGGGAGTGAGGTACTTGTCAAGATTTTTAATGGAAGATGGATGGCACAAAATACAGATGAAATTTTGAAAAAAAGCCTGCAGCCCTCAGAAAGGAAGTGAGAATGAGAAGATCAACTTTCAGTGTGACAAGTTCACCAACAAACCAAGCGTACAGTAGCTGTAGGATAGAAAGGCAAACGTCAGAATTTACTGGAAAGCCACTGTTTTATAGTGACAAGTACAAAACCCGGGAAAATATACAGCAGCCGGTGGACAGAAAGGTGAATATTTCAAATAAATCTAATGTCTGAAAACGGGAAATCGGTCAACAGTCAGTACCTCGAGTCAGTTAACTGTGACGTGTGTGTGTGTGTGTGTGTGTGTGTGTGTGTGTGTGTGTAAGCAGCAAAATACAATTACGTATTACTGAACTTTCAATAAAAATAATCTATGACAGTTTGATGTATTGTGAGATAAATTAGATCTTCTTTCAACATTCCAAAGCTGATTCCTTCCCAATATTATGATGTTACATAGTGTTTTTCTTTCTCTTATATCATGAACACTTGGCAAGAATTTTTTATTTATTTATCATAACGCTCTGCAACCCGGTGTTGTCATGCTATCACACAGCAAGGAGGTCTTGGATTGACGTCCCAGTGAATTGTAAAAGTTTCTGTTGGGTTTAAGTCCCAGTGACACACACTGGGTTTCTGTTTGGAGATTGTATGTTGTCCTTATGCTTGAGCTTGAGCTTGCACTTGGGTGACACAGTGGCGTAGTGGTTAGCATGTCCGCCTCACAGCAAGAAGACCTGGGGTCGAGACCTAGGCGTTTCTATGTGGAGTTTGCATGTTCTCCCCGTACTCGCGTGAGTTTCCTCCGGTTACTCCAGTTTCCTCCTACAGTCCAATAACATGCACAGTAGGTTAATTGGCTGTTCCAAATTGCCTGTAGTTGTGAGTGAGTCCGTATGTGGCCTGGCGAACCATACGGTAGATCATTGTGATCACAGCCATGACAATCCCTGTATGAGCATCATTCAAGCTTAAGGGATTGATGTCCATTCCTTGTCGTTGGATGGAGACGTAGAGAGAGATGCTTGAGCTTGCTTCCTCCAGGTCATCTGTTTTCCTTCTATAGTCCAAAAACATGCACATTAGGCTAACTGACTGATCCCGCAATGGTGTGGTCTGCTGGTCAGGGTGTACCCTGCCTTCAGCTAGTCTCAGATGAGATAGACACAGACACCCACTGACCCCACAGTAGTAGAATGAAGCAGTTCAGCAAATGAGTAGTAAAATGAAAAACTTGTTGGGCTTTTTACACCCGAGCCTACTGTCAACAGAGTCAGAGCCTATACCGGTTCTGTAGCATTCAGCATCCCCTGGTTGAGGTGTTAGTCCATCACAGGTTACCTCCCCAGTATTTTAATTGGTACCCTGCTGGTATACTGCTGAGTGGACAAAAGGCAAACCTCTGGTTGAGATCTTACCTAATGTCTTTGTCTTACCATGGTGGAGATGTAATGGGGATTCAAAGCCATGTTCTCTTGATCATGAGCCCAGCACCCTAACCACTACACCAGGGGTCACCAACCTTTTTAAAACTGAGAGCTCTTTCTTGGGTACCAATTAATGCAAAGGGCTATCAGGTTGATACACACTTGTGACATAACAAATTTTCTCAATTTACCTTTAATTATATGTTATTATTAATAATTAATGATATTCATCTATGTCAGGAGTCGGGAAAGTTTTTGATTAAAAGAGCCAAAAAAAAAATTAAAATCTAATCCTCTGAGAGCCAAATATATTTTTTAATACTGAGACCAACAATTTGAGAGTATAATACGACTCCGAATTTATTTTAAACAACATTGTTATACTTCTTCTTTCTTCTTTTCCTTTCGGCTGTTCCCTTCAGGGGTCGCCACAGCAAATGATCTGCCTCCATCTCTCCCTATCCTCTGCATCTTCTACTCTTACTCCAACGACCTTCATGTCCGCCTTCACTGCATCCATAAATCTTCTCTTTGGTCTTCCTCTGGGCCTTTTGCCTGGTAGTCCCAACCCCAGCATCCTACGACCAATATACTCACTATCCCTCCTCTGTACATGTCCAAACCATCTCAATCTAGCCTCTCTGACTTTGTCTCCAAAACATCTAACATGTGCTGTCCCTCTGATGTACTCATTTCTGATCCTATCCATCCTCGTTACTCCCAAAGAGAACCTCAACATTTTCATCTCTGCTACCTCCAACTCTGACTCCTGTCTTTTCCCCAGGGCCACTGTCTCTAAACCATACAACATTGCTGGCCTCATCACCGTCTTGTACACTTTTCCCTTCATTCTTGCCGATACTCTCCTATCACACATCACACGGACACTTTTCTCCATCCATTTCCAACCTGCCTGCACGCTTCTTCACCTCTTTTCCACACTCTCCATTGCTCTGGATTGTTGAGCCTAAGTACTTAAAATCCTCCACCTTCTTTATCTCTGCCCCTGTAACCTCAAAGTTCCTCTTGGGTCCTTGTCGTTCACACACATGTATTCTGTCTTACTAAGACTAACCTTCAACCCCCCCCTTTCCACGCCACACCTCCACCTCTCTAGATTTTCCTCCACTTGGTCTCTGCTCTCACTACAGATCACAATGTCATCTGCAAACATCATAGTCCATGGAGATTCTTGTCTAACCTCATCTGTTAGCCTGTCCATCACCATAGCAAACAAGAAGGGGCTGAGAGCTGACCCTTGATGTAGTCCCACCTCCACCTTGGACTCTTCTGTCACACCGACAGCACACCTCACCACTGTCTTACATCTATCATACATGTCCTCCACCACTCTAACATACTTCTCTGTCACTCCAGACTTCCTCATACAATACCACAGTTCTTCTCTCGGCACCCTGTCATATGCTTTCTCCAGATCCACAAAGGCACAATGCAGCTCCTTCTGACCTTCTCTGTACTTCTCTATTAACATCCTCAAGCAAACACTGCATCTGTGGTGCTCTTTCTTGGCATGAAACCAAACTGTTGTTCACAAATGCTGACCTCTGCCCTTAGTCTTGCTTCCACTATTCTTTCCCATAAGCTTCATTGTATGGCTCATCAACTTTATCCCTCTGTAGTTGCCACAACTCTGTACATAGCCCTTGTTCTTAAAAATGGGCACAAGCACCTTCTCCTCCATTCCTCTGGCATCTGCTCACTTTCTAAGACCTTGTTGAATATTCTTGTCAGAAAATACTGCTACCTCCCCTAGACACTTCCATACCTCAACTGGTATGTCATCAGAACCAACTGCCTTTCCACTCTTCATCCTCTTCAATGCCCTGCTCCTTCTCCCTTCCTATTCTTTGCTCCTTCCTGCTCCTCACCGGTCCCCCCTTCTCCTCTTTTTTCTCTCTCATTTTCCTCATTCATCAGCTCTTCAAAGTACTCTTTCCATCTTCCCAGCACACTTCTGTCATCAGTCAATACATTTCCCTCTCTGTCCTTTATCACTCCTACTTGCTGCACGTCTTTCCCATCTCTATTTCTCTGCTGTGCTAACCTGTATAGATCATTTTCTCCCTCCTTACTGTTCAACCTATCATACAAGTCATCATACGCCCTCTGTTTGGCCTTTGACACTGCTACCTTCGCTTTACGCTGTGTCTCCCTGTACTCCTGTTTACTCTCTTCGGTCCTCTCAATGTCCCACTTCTTCTTGGCTAACCTCTTCTTTTGTACACACTCCTGCACTTCCTCATTCCACCACCAAGTTTCCTTATCTACTTTCCTTCCAGAGGACACACCAAATACTCTCCTACCGGTCTCCTGAGTCACATTGGCTGTGGTTGTCAGTCCTCTGGAAGCACTTCCTGACTACCCAAAGCCTGTTTCAACTCCTCCTTGAAGACAACACGACACTCTTCCTTTTCAGCTTCCACCACTTTGTCTTCTGCTCTACCTTTGCCTTTCTCCCCTTTCTCACCATCAGTGTCATCCCCCACACCACCCTCCTATGCTGTTTGGCAACACTCTCACCCACTACTACTTTGCAGTCACTGACTTCCTTCAAATTACCTCGCCTACACAAGATGTAGTCTACCTGTGTGCTCTTACCTCCGCTTTCATAAGTCACCCTATGCTTCTGTTTCTTCTGGAAGAAAGTATTCACCACAGCCATTTCCATCCTTTTGCAAAATCGATCAACATCTGTCCTTCTGTGTTCCTGTCCTGGATACCAAACCTGCCCATCACTTCCTCGTCCCTCTGTTGCCTGCACCAACATGTCCATTGAAGTCTGCTCCAATGACCACTCTTTCACCTCTGGGGGTACTCTCTGCATCAACTTCATCTAACTCACTCCAGAATCTCTCCTTCTCTTCTAGCTTACATCCTGCCTGTGGGGCATAAGCACTAACAACATTGACTATCACGCCTTCAATTTCTAACTTGAGACTCATCACTCTGTCTGACCTCTTTTCACTTCTAGAACATTCCTGACAAACCCCTCCTTCAAGATGACTCCTACTCATTTCTCTTCCCATCCACACCATTATAAAACAGTTTAAACCCTGCTCCTAAGCTTTTAGCCTTTCTACCTTTCCACCTTGTCTCCTGAACACACAGTATGTCCACCTTCCTCCTCTGCATCATGTCAGCCAGCTCCTATCTTTTCCTTGCATAGTTCCAACATTCAAAGTCCCTACTCTCAGTCCAAAGCTCACGCATTTCCTCTTCTCTCTCTGCCTACGGACCGCCTCCGCCTCTCCTTCTTGATGTCTTCGACCAACAGTAGTCCAATTTCCATCAGCACCCTGTTGGTTGACAGCACCTGATGGCGGTCGTTGTTAACCAGACCTCGACCCGATCCGGTATGAATTTTGTTTTGATCATTTGCATTTTTAAATGTGGCAAGTTTCGCGGATGCCCTTCCTGTCGCAACCCTCTGCATTTATCCGGGCTTGGGACCGGCATAAGGGGGAGAGACACTGGTTAGTGCCCCCCCCCCCCCCCCCCCTCATGGCTGCATTTACAAGTTATTTATTAATAAGAAAAGTACTTCTTACTATTAATGCAACTTCTGGTGCTGCATGGTGTTGCTGATGGCTTTATAGTCTGGTTGATACGTGCTGAAGTTCAGCTTCATGTAGACTTTTAGGCTTCCATCTGTTACGTGACCGCAGGTTGGTCTTGATGCTTTTCAGGTGTGAGAAGGACTGCTCGCATGCACATGCGCATGTGGAGCCAAACATGGTCAATACGATAGAACTCACACTGCAGTGTTTATGTGACAGGAAGCACGTCCCAAGTCAGTCAGCTGGTCTGCGGGTTGAAGTTTTTTCATGTCTGTCCATTTGTGTTTTGATTGCCAGCTCTGCTTGGCTTCTTGAACATGAGCTGATCAAAACGAGGGAAATTTACCTCTTTGCCCAGAAACAACTCACGTTGGCTGTTCCATATAATCCAATAAGATTAGAGTTTCAAGGTATCGGCCCCGCCCACACACTGGAGTACAGAAAGGATTGGCTCTCTGCTGCGCGCCACAGTGACAAGTGGCATTGAAAATAGATGTATAGATTGAAATGCATGAGATTTATTTATGTTTTTGTTTTTTTTTGATGGCTTTTTTCTGTATTTTTATTTAAAGGACAGCGAAATTATGTATTCGTTATTCTGTTAAGAAAGGCCACCTGATTTATCTAGGAGCCAGATGCAGTCATCAAAAGAGCCACGTCTGGTTCGCGAGCCATAGGTTCCGATCCCTGAACAGGCTCGCAGGCAACTCATGTTGTCCTTGCGGGCGACCTTGTGCCCACGGGCACCATGTTGGTGAGCCCTGTACTACACTAACAGTGAATAAGTGAGGGATGCATGTTTGTATGTAAGGAAGTCTCGTGGGTTTCACGTAGAACAATAATTAAGCCAAAACATCATTTGGAATTCAAGTCTATTATAACACAGCTGTAAGTCATTATAGGGTAACACTTAACTAACCTCTGAAATAGACATGAAATTGTGAATTACCTATGAAATGGAAAAAAATCTGAACATTTAAGTAAATTGGATTAAACACAGATGAACATCCAGGTGAAATATATTCATACTAACCAACATAGTCAACATTGTAAACGATGGACCGTCGATGATACAGGGCCACGACGGCGTGCGAATTTTGTACAACACATCCTGGACCGTCCTAGGAATTTGACCTGTTGTGTACCTGTTGCATAACATACGTGACAGAGACTTTACCAATCACTGGGATGGGAGACTTCACTCATTGAATGTTTTTTTTTAAAGTCTCCATAAAACAGAAAACAGATCATAGTTCAGACAATCTCATGTAAATTATACACAGATTTGTGACCAATCAAATTCAAGAACTCAATACCTCTACAGGGTGGCACAGTGGTTAGCAGGATAGGCTCAGAATGAGAAGATCCTGGGTTCGATTCCTGGGCTTGGGGTGTTTCTGCTTGAAATTTGTATGTTGTCCCTGTCTTTGCATGGTTTTCTTTCAGATACTCTGGTTTCCTCCCATAGTCTAGAAACATGCATAGTAGACTGATTGGTGGCTCCAGATTTCCTCCGTGGTGTGAGAGAGCGAGGAGTGTGAATGGTGGTAAGTGTGTTGACTCTTCAATGGCCTGGTAAGATGTTCAGGATGAACCCCATCATCGGCTAAGATGGGTGGGCGCTTCCCCAAGACTAATTGGGATTAAGTTGCTTAGAAAATGGTTGTATGAATATCTCTGCAGTATAAAATAATTCATTTCATTATTTTTGTGTAATGTATAAAGTTAATCCCACAACTGGAATTTGAAAGTGTAACCTTATTTAATTATTCATTCTAGAGAAACACTGACATATAACTTTTTTAGGCACATCCTGCCTCTGAAACAAGAACCGCAGGGGCTTTGATTACTGAACACAGACGTGGTTAACACACCATGACTACTCTGGCTCCCTCGCTCCCTTCCTCTCGCTCCCTCTTCTCTCATTTCTAAGCCAGGCTGCTAAATCCCTCCTCTCTCTCTCTGAGCATTGTTCTGGATCTTAGCCTCGACCTATCTATAATCTGGGCGTGGGGGGGAGGAGGAAAGAGAGAGGGGATGACTGGATGTGAGGTACAGAGAGGAGAGTGAATAAGGGAGGGCGATACTGTGACAAACTCCATGGTAACGCAACAAGAGAAGAAATCCCCTGAACAATAAATTTAATTAGAGACTCTGGATGGGAGCCAAAATCACTTAATCAGGGTTTTATGAAAAAGAGAGAAAGGTGGGGACTGACTGACAGACAGATAAATATGTTAAAGGAAAAGAAAAGACTACAATGCATAAGAAGAAGAAGAAACCATTTGCACTTAGACTGTCCAAGTCTGAGTATTTAACTGTGCCGCAAATGTTCGCCAGTATGTTAATCTGTTCTACTTTAGGATTGTCTTCAGTTTTCATTTTGTTTTATAAGTGATTGGAGTTTTTGTAAAAGACAAAGGAAAAAGTTCGAAAATTTAAGATGAGCTAGTATCTTTATGCTAGTTAGATGCCACACACTGAGAATCTCCTGCTCATGGATCTCATTTAAATGTGCTTCACGAGATCAGTGATCTCCAACCTTTTTTGCACCAGGGACCAGTTTTATGTATGAAGATGTTCCCGTGGACCGGTGAGAGTCTACTCTGTAGTCTTGTTTTGGTGGCTGATACCGCAGAAAACCCCGCCTCACAAAGATATGTAGTTGGACACGGAAGGGCTTTCAGTGCTTCTGTGGCAATGTCAAAAACAGTCGTTTTTTTAAATAAGATCTGAAAGCTGTAATTTAAAAAAATGTTTATATATCTAGTGCTTGAGTCATAGGACAACCATTGGCTACCTGCCATGAAGGATAATGCCCTGGTTATCATCTTCATGGAGGTTTTCTTGGCAGGATTAGTGCAATGGTTTGCCATTGCCTTCTGCACAATGCAAACCTACGGGCAATTAACCTACTGTGCATGTCTTTGGATTATGGGAGGAAACCAGAGCACCTGGAGGAGACCCATGCAAGCACAGGGAGAACATGCAAACTCCACACAGAAATGTCCAGGCCAGGAATCGAACCCAGGCCTTCTTGCTGTGAGGTGGACATGCTTACCACTATGCCACCTGCTGCCTATATGTATATGTATATATACATATATACAGGAGCAGTGGTGGCCTAGTGGTATAGGGTGCTGGATCGCTGATCCTATGGTTGGGGGTTCGAGTCCCACTCTCCACAAGGTTGTCACTGTCCCCCAAGTGCAAGTGCAGCTAACTGGGTTATCAACGGCCGGCCATGTCTCTCACTGTCTATGGTGTGAGGTTCATGTAAAAGAACCATTGCTGACTTTCGTCAAGAGTAGCTGCATAGCCATCAGCGTGTTTCTGCCCTGCAATGGCCTGGCGAGCTGTCCAGGATGTACTCTAACCATGCCTGGAGTCGGCTGGGATGGGGCCAGCCTCCCTGCAACCCTAAATAGGATTAAGCGCTTACAAAAAATGAATGTATATATATATATATATATATATATATATATATATATATATATATATGCACACTCATGCCTCAGTTTAACAGACTAATAGGGGGGAACAGTGGTCTGAAGTACCCGCTTGTTCAAAGTTTCTGATTCCATATATTTCAACGATTACGTCACAAAAAACTTTTACTTAAGCACACTATGTAATCTACTGTACCTATACTCTGTAAATGTACACCATAAGATCAGAGGTTGGGAACCTTTTTGACTAAGAGAGCCAAAAAAAAAGAAATATTTTTAAAATCTAATCCTCTGAGAGCCATATATATATATATATATATATATATATATATATATATATATATATATATATATATATATATATATATATATATAGTACAGTGGTAAGAAAAAGTATCTGAACCCTTTGGAATTTCTCATATTTCTGCATAAAATCACCATCAAATGTGATCTGATCTTTGTCAAAATCACACAGATGATAAAACAGTGTCTGCTTTAACTAAAAACCACCCAAACATTTATAGGTTTTCATATTTTAATGAGGATAGCATGCAAACAATGACAGAAGGGGGTAATTAAGGGGGTAAATAAGTAACTGAACCGTCTGTCTAAGGAGACTTAAAGAGCAATTGAAACCAATTTTTACCAAATAATTTAAGTCAGGTGTGTGCCCAATCACTGATGAGTGACTTAAAGCTGCCCTGCCCACCATAAAACACATACTGGGTAAGAATTGTCTTGATGAGAAGCATTGTCTGATGTGCACCGTGGCTCGCTCAAAAGAGCTGCCTGAAGACCTGCGATCAAGAATTGTTGATTTGTATAAAGCTGGGAAAGGATACAAAACCATCTCTAAAAGTCTGGATGTTCATCAATCGACAGTCAGAGAAGTTGTCTACAAATGGAGAGAGTTTGGCACTGTTGCTTCTCTCCTAAGGAGTGGCCGTCCACCAAAGATGACGCCAAGAGTTCAGCGCAGAATACTCGGAGAGGTAAAGAGAACCCTATAGTGTCTGCTAAAGACTTACAGAAATCACTGGCACAGTCCAATATCTCTGTGCACACATCAACTATATATAAAACAATGGCCAAGAATGGTGTTCATGGGAGGACTCCAAGGAGGAAGCCACTGCTGTCTAAAAAAAAAAAAAACATTGTTGCTCGTTTAATGTTCGCAAAAAGGCACTTGGACACTCCACAGAAGTTTTGGCAAAATATTTTGTGAACTGATGAAACCAAAGTTGAATTGTTTGGGAGGAACACACAACGTCATGTGTGGAGGAAAAATGGAACAGATCACCAACATCAACACCTCATCCCCACCGTGAAGCATGGTGGAGGGTGCATCATGGTTTGGGGCTGTTTTGCTGCCTCGGGTCCTGGACAACTTGCAATCATTAATGGAAAAATGAATTCAAAAGTTTATCAGGATGTTTTGCAGGAAAACCTGAGGCCGTCTGTCAGACAGTTGAAGCTAAAAAGAGGATGGATGCTGCAACAAGACAATGATCCAAAACACAGAAGTAAATCAACTTCAGAATGGTTTCAGAAGAACAAAATACATGTTCTGGAGTGGCCAAGTCAAAGTGCAGACTTGAACCCCATTGAGATGCTGTGGCATAACCCCAAGACAGCGATTCATGCCAGACATCCCAGGAATCTGACTGAACTACAGCAGTTTTGTAAAGAAGAACGAGCCAAGATTAGTCCTGATCGATGTGCCAGACTGATCTGCAGCTACAGGAAGCGTCTGGTTGAAGTTATTGCTGCCAAAGGGGGTGGGGTGGGGGGCACAAAATATTAAATGTGATGGTTCAGTTACTTATTCCTCCCCCTTCTGTCATTGTTTGCATGCTATCCTCATTAAAATATGAAAACCTATAAATGTTTGGGTGGTTTTAGTTAAAGCAGACACTGTTTTTTCGACACTGTTTTGTTTTAGTTAAAGCAGACACTGTTTTGTGTCATCTCGAGAGTCAGATGTGGTTGTTTTGATGACTGTATCTGGCTCTCAGATAAATCAGGTGGCCTTTCTTAACAGAATAACGAATACACAATTTCACTGTCATTTAAATAAAAAAACAAAAAAAGCCATCAAATAAAATAAAAACATGAATCTCGTGTATTTAAATCTATTCATCTATTTCCATTGCCCATCACTGTGGCACAACGGAGATCCAATCCTTTCTGTACACCAGTATGTGGGTGGGTCCGATGCCTTGAGACTCTAATTTTATAGGATTGTAACAAAGGCCACAGACTGCGTGTGTTGTTTTTGTGTAAAGAGATAAATTTCCCTCGTTTTGATCAGCTCATTTCCACAAAGCTAAGCACAGATGTCAAGCAAACACAAATGGACAGACATGGAAAATCTTCAACCCACAGAGCAGCTGATTGCCAAAACTTGGGACGCACTTCCTCTCACATAAACACTGTAGTGTGTGAGTCCAATAAAATTAGAGTTTCAAGGTATCGGACCCGCCCGCATACAGAAAGGATTGGCTCTCCACTTCGCACCACAGTGACGTGGCATTGAAAATAGATGAATAGATTTTAATGCGCGAGATTTCTTCAAGCCAGTCTGGTCATCTGGCAGTCACTTTCAGAAAAAACGGCCCACGTCTAGACGATCCGGACTTGTCGGAAGCTACAGATTTTGTCCGTTGCATTCAAAATCCGTTAAAGCGAAGTTCGTAAAACCGAGGCATGTGTGTGTGTGTGTGTGTGTGTGTGTGTATATATATATATATATATATATATATATATATATATATATATATATATATATATATATATATATATATATATATATATATATATAATTTGTACCATGAAAGATTTTGTTTGCGGACTGATATCAAATTACTCACGGACCGGGGGTTGGGGACCCCTGCACTAGATGACATCTGGGCTGCTGCTGCTGCTGCTGCTACTGCTATGAGTACCCAGGTGTCCCGCTGAACCTTCTGCCAAGGTTATAAAGTTGAGCTCCTCCCTCTCTGTAATGAGGGTGTGATGGTCATTTTTATGAGCACCCTTCAGAGCAGTCCTTGGGTCAAGCCTGTTCCTTGTGAAATTGCTTACAGTTGTTATCACCTACATTTAAACCTGAAGTGAGTTTCCTCAGTTCTAGTCCTGATGCACAACTCCAGACCTTTTGGCAATCCCCCGTCCCCGCACACACACACACACACACACACACACACACACACACACACACACACACACACACACACACACAGTGTTTGTTTTATTACCTCTTTCACATAATGTAGTTTTGGCGGTTTGTAGTGTTTCCCAGTTTCTTTTGAACAAATTCCTGACCACACCCATTCAAGGATTTTCACCAAACTTGGTTTGAACATCACCCCACCTGAGTCTCAGGGATGGAATGATTTTGCAATGTCAAGAATGAAGGTGAAGGTCAGAGCAAGGATGCAAAATTCTGAAGATCAAAGTTTTCCTTGTTAAAATGGAAAGTTCTGAAGTGTCGGAAAAAGTGAGAGAAGCCCATATGCAATCAGGGTCAGAGAGGACACCACATACTAGTACATGATTTCAAAGGGCATAATGCCCTCTGACATTGAGTGAGCTTGTAAGGTCAAAATCAAGGACACACCAGTTAAAGTACTTACAGTATAACTTCCAAATGAGTGCATATAAACATGCTGTTTCTATGGAAACCATTAGGCTAAGTGTGTAAGAAGTAGTAAGCACATGGGTATAAAGCCCAGTACCAATAGAGGGCCTATTTGCTGCAGGTTTACCTTGCATTCTGTGGGAGTACCTTGAGTTCATGTCCGTTTAGAAAGTCTTTTCCGTTTATTCTGAATAATACAGTGGTACCTCACCTTCCAATCGTTATCCAAATCCAGGTTACGAAAAACATTTTCCAAAATTTTTTGTCTCTTTATACAAAACAAGTGCACCTTACGAAATGCACCAAAGGCACCATTCAAACATTCAAACACGCCATTCAAACATTAAAACCCGCCATTCAAACATTCAAACAATGCACGAGCTGCTCTCCCATTGACTATCTTCCAACATCCTGCTCCGCTGGCCTCCCATTGGCTAGGAGGGATGACGCAGCTCCCTCCCATTAGCTATCTCCCAACATCCCGCCCCATTGGCCTCCAATTGACTAGGAGGGATGACGCAGCTCCCTTGAGCAGCAGCTTGTTTCATGAGTTTTTTGAGTGTGCTCATTGCAACTTTATTTTCTGACCAGTCTTTTAACCTTGCATAAACATTTGTGAGATTATAACTCTGCTAAGAAGACATAGTCAACACATGTGCGCACACGCACGCACACACACACACACACACACACATACACGCATGCATGTGATTCCCGGTGCGAGTGAAAAGAAGTCGCGGGTTCGTGCCATGCAGTTGAGTGATATCGCAAAGGAATATGGCCGAAACCCATCTACCATCGGTACGATATTGAAGCAGAAGGAGGCCTTAAAAGGTATACTTTTATCACTTTAAACGGTTTAGGGGGTAATATTGGGGGCCTTTAAATGAATCAGGCCTATTCCATGTAAAATGCGGTTCAACTTACGAAAAATCCAGGTTACGAAACCACTTCTGGAACGGATTAATTTGGTACATTGAGGTACTACTGTATATTGGTATTTGTATTTGTTTTATCCCTAATGTGCAACTACGGATTTTAAAACACCATAAATATATGCCAGGGTTTACATGTTCTACATTGGTAATAGAATCATGTAGCCAAACATTATTTTTACTTTTGTTTCACGAGCATTCTCAGAGCAGCAATGCAGTGCAGTGGTTAGCATGTCTGCCTCACAGAAAGAAGGTGTAGTATTTGTAGTATATTCTCCGCTTTCTTCCCACAATCCAAAGACATGCACATTATGTGTGTGTGTGTGTGTGTGTGTGTGTGTGTGTGTGTGTGTGTGTGTGTGTGTGTGTGCGTGTGTGTGTGTGTTTGTGTGTGTGTTTTGGCCCTGCAATGGACTCGTGAGCTCTTCAGAGTGTACCCCGCCTTAGCCTAGAGTCGGCAGAGATAAGCTCCAGCCTTCCCCTGACCCCAGTATGCGGGTTAGTTAATAAATGAATTAATGATTAGTACACCATGGCTGCATTATTCTATCTGAATAACATATAAAACATTTTATGTCCAGCGTACAGATCCAGCTGTGTCGTCATGCATGTGAGCTGCAAATTTAGGATGGGCGGGTGTGCAGGTGGGGGGAGAGGTGGTGTTCGAGCCAGTGTCGAGTTAGGCAAGAGCTTGTCCCAGAGGTCTCTTTAGTGCCTGGAGAGGGAGGCTGGTGTTTGTTTTGGATCTCGAAACACACACGTTGGTTAAAAACATCAAAGATTATGTGTAAAAGCTATTCACGGATTAGTGTGACAGGTCACACAGGTACACACACCAAACAGAAAGCAGGGCACAGAGGGCGGGGGTGTAGTGCGTGTGTATGTGTGTGCGCGCGCGCGCGCGCGTGTGTGTGTGTGTGTGGGTGTGTGTGTGCGCGCGTGGATGTGTGTGTGTGTGTGTGTGTGTGTGTGTGTGTGTGTGTGCATGTGTGTTCTGTGCATGTGTGTGTGTGTGTGTGTGTGTGTGTGTGTGTGTGCATGTGTGTTCTGTGCATGTGTGTGTGTGTGTGTGTGTGTGTGTGTGTGTGTGTGTGTGCATGTGTGTGTGTGTGTGTGTGTGTGTGTGTGTGTGTGTGCATGTGTGTGTGTGTGTGTGTGTGTGTGTGTGTGTGCATGTGTGTTCTGTGCATGTGTGTGTGGGTGTGTGTGTGTGTATGTGTGTTCTGTGCATGTGTGTGTGTGTGTGTGAGTGTGTGCATGTGTGTGTGTGTGTGTGTGTGTGTGTGTGTGTGTGTGTGTGTGTGTGTGTGTGTGTGTGCATGTGTGCATGTGTGCGTGTGTGTGTGTGTGTGTGCATGTGTGTGTGTGTGTGTGTGTGTGTGTGTGTGTGTGTGTGTGTGTGTGTGTGTGTGTGTGTGTGTGCGTGTGTGTGTGTGTGTGTGTGTGTGTGTGTGTGCATGTGTGTGTGTGTGTGTGTGTGTGTGTGTGTGTGTGTGTGTGTGTGTGTGTGTGTGTGATTTTTGTGGCTCTGCACCACATAGTGAAGTGTTAGAGATGAGTAATAAAACTCATAAATTAGAACCTACACCATATCTTTGACACATACACTCCTCCCAAGCTTAAACACACACACAAGGACACACACAGAGTCTTGGCTGAAATAATTACGGCTGAAAAAACAGTTGTATTTTTCAAAAGATGCAGAAGGGTCACCTTCAGATTTATTCTTTTTTATTATCATTCATCAATAGGATAAAATATATCCTGATTTATTATTCAGGGTCCATATTCCTGCTCTTGTAAGTGAGAGAATTCTCCATGCTGAAGTTTATTCAGATTGGAGGTGAGGTCATTGGAAAGCCACAGATAATAAGCTCTGTAGGCTTTTTCATGGCTGCCAAGTGGGATTTTTTTTTTTTTTTAATCGCAGCTTGTCTTTACTTGTGATCTCAGACGAGTATTCACTAGAGAACACTGCAGAGAAGTACGTTCATGTGTTAGCAAGAGAGAGAGAGAGAGAGAGAGAGAGAGAGAGAGAGAGCGAAGGGGTGTGGATTCCATTTTGTTTCTCATACCTATGTTTTTTTTCTTTAAACTGATAACTTGTATTTAAACAAAGGAGATGAAGAGGAAGAGAGAAAACAAATCTGACAGAAACAGATATGCATGAAGTCACTGTTTTATAGATACCATACCAGATGCCTTATTTTCTCACTTTTACAGGGTCTTTCCAGAGGGCAAGTTAGAGAAAGGGGTGGGAGTGGGTGGGGGGCATGCCCAACTGTGGCCAAACTGAGAGATTAAAGTCTTTTGAACACATCGAAACTGAACCCACAATTTGGAGGTTCTTTCCCTCGTTTCCATCTGCTCACAAAGTTATCACCGTCGCAGGAAATTACACATCTCTTCCCCGAGGTCCTGCTGTGTTTCGAAATCTTATGCGACTATACAGTACTGTTAATGCCCCAGAGCAAGAAATGTATGTTTTTTAGATAGTACAGAGAAAGTGGGGGACGTTGCTTTCCTGCACGTTACCAAAGTTCAAATCCAAAAAATGAAATAAAAGTCTGAAGAGAGACTTTTTTAGAACTTTCATGTTTAACATCACAGAAATTAATATTGGCAATGGTCAGTTCATTTTCTGTAACCACTTAATCCTAATTAGGGTCACTGGGAGGTAAAGGTAAAGTCTGTTGGGTTTTTATACCCGAGCCTCGTGGCTCATCAGGCCGGTGCTTATCCCCGGTTTCTGTAGCATGAAGCGACCAGGAGTTCAACTCCCCCGGATGGGACGCTAGTCCATCGCAGGTTACCTTCCCAGTATATTTTTACTGGTACCCATTTATACTGCTGGGTGAACAGAGACACACTTGTAGTTGAGACCTTGCCCAGGGGTTTTTAGCACAGTGAGGGTCTCAGTGGGATTCGAACTCACAACCTCCCGATCATGAGCGCAGCACCCTAACCACTACACCACCGGCCCCACTAGGGTCACTGGGAGGCTGGCACCCATCCCAGCCGACTTGAGGCGAAGCCAGCGTATACCCTGGACAGCTTGCCAGGCCACCGCAGGGCGGAAACACGCTGATGGCTTTGCAGCTCCTCTTGTCAAAGTCAGCAATGGTTCTTTCACATGAACCT
>CM045743.1:9103939-9168939 GCA_024760905.1 Plotosus lineatus
GATTCTCAATAGATTGGCATACGTATATATATTATATATATATATATATATATATATATATATATATATATATATATATATATATATATATATATATACTGTATTTTTATTTTTTTTTAAATAGGGCCACCTCAACCCCAGTTTTGTACCTCCAAGCGAATTTTAAGCTTTTCTGCATTTTTAAAAGGCAATAATTTGGCAGTAAATGCATTTAAGGTCCTGAAATTTGGTATAGACAATATTCGGAAACATTACGAAGAGAACATAATTAGGGTTAGGGTTAAAAAATGACCTCATTTGCATATTTACATTTTTCGAACCATCTTATATATATGGCAATTTCTTAATTTTCATTTTAAAAAGATGCCAGACGTACTGAGAAGAAGGTAACCAACTTTCACAATGGAAAAAAAATCATGTTCCTCAGTTAAAGATTCTCAGTGCAACTTAAAAATGGAACAAAAAATAAAATAGCGAAAATACGCTTTCCTTTACACAGTGATTTGACGATGTTGACACAACTTGGCCACTTAAAATTTTTTTGAAGAGACATTGTTTATATTCAAACTTAGTGTCAATTTTTTTTTCTCTATCCCAAATGCCTTCATTGTAAAAAAATAAATAAATAAAAATTAATTATGTTAATTAGACATATGGACGTCACTCGAAAAGGCGTTTTCAGGTAAATCAGTCACCTGGGAGCCTTTGGTTGATTTGGCACGGAATGACCCTATATTAAGGTGTTTCCACAGGCAGATTATTTATAGGAATTTTTTAATTGTTCCTTCAGAGGAAGAAAATGCAGTAAAAGTGCCCTCCCGGGGGCTGTTGGAGATGAGGGTCGTTCTGGAATTATAGGGTTCGCATTAGCTTTCTGTGATGCTGCACTGGCGTGGAGGAGAAACACAGACGACTGCACTGCCCTGACCAATTCCATCTGCTGGAAAGGACAGGTGGACGGCAGACATTCAGCTCTCACTTCAAACGAGGCTCAGAGATGATTAAAAAAAAAGTGATATGCACAAATCTACTTCAGCCTTGAGTGTGTTTCGAGGAGTCTCGCATTCAGTCAAGTTGCACGTTATTGCGGCTTTTCATGGCACTCATAAAACTGCCGATGTCAGGTAGATAAGAGCATACTGTAAATTTATAATGGTGTCAAGATAAGGTTGAAAAGAAACCAAAGGAGCAACTTTGAACTTGGTTTAATGTCACACAGAGCTATTTTACCGCGCTAATAGTCATGCTAATTGGACTGCTGGAGTATGAAGTTAGCGAAGCAGGATTTACATTTCGTCACGTATTTAAAACTGGTAACATTCAGCCCAAATTAAAATGTGAGGCCAGTGCTTTAGTGGTGAGAGTGCTGGGCTCAAAATCAAGAGGTCATGGGTTTTAATCCCTTTTAGACGCCCACAATGCTGGACAAGATCTTAACCGTAAGTGTGCCTCTGTCCACCCAGCAAGTATAAATGGGTACCAGTGAAACAACAACACTGGGAAGGTAACCTGCGATGGACTCGTGTCCCATCCAGGAAGAGTTGAACTCCTAATTGTTTCACCGTATGGAAACCGCAGATAAGCACCACCCGGATGAGCCAGTCGGGTTGGGTGTAAAAGCCCAACAGACTTATCTACCAAATCGAATTAGATATAAAGCAAAACAGATTTGTTGCGATGTAAGCAAGTCACATATGTGCACAAATTTTTTTTTTTTTTTTTTTTTTTTTTTTTAACCATTCCAGTAAAATTCATGTGGATATATAAAAACTGTTTCGACAAACAACTTTTAAAAGTTGTGTTGAGAGAATGCTATCAGAGGCAGGCTGGTCCTCCGACATGAATGGAGACACGGTAATGTGGTTTTAAAGAGAGGCAGCATGTCAAGGAAGTGCTGAACTTCTCTCACCAGCTCTGGTCGATTCTGAAGCTCGTTCGTCCGTTTGT
Organism: Plotosus lineatus; assembly: GCA_024760905.1. Taxonomy (NCBI): domain Eukaryota; kingdom Metazoa; phylum Chordata; class Actinopteri; order Siluriformes; family Plotosidae; genus Plotosus; species Plotosus lineatus. The sequence goes on from CM045743.1 coordinate 9,105,887, forward strand.
CAGCCGTCCCAGGACCATTCGCTCACTGATGGGATCCGTCCAACTGGAAATGTTCTTTGGTGGTTAAAGCGTGGGGAACTGAGTGGGTGCTTTGAATTAGAGTTTAGGGGAAAAGTGGTTATAGGCCTCAGTCTGGATTAGAACGGGCTATTTGGCTTCCAGGCATGAAAGTTTAACAATTAAGCTCATATGAAAGGTTTTATAGAGCAGATTTGTAAAAGGAAAGCAGAAAGACAGGCAGGGGTCGGGCACCATCTCATTTATGATACGCTGCTAACATATAAAAGTACAGTAGACAAAGCCTGGCAGTGTACGCATGCATTTATAATTATAATGAGATCATGTCCAGTCGTGTCCTCTCGCTGTACCCAGGCTACAGGACGCAAGAAGGTTGTAAATGCCCATGGGTCATGGGTCATAAATACTCTGCATGGTTCAACACCACTCTATATTTATACTCCAGGTTTTGGCATCCAAACAGTGACAGTGTATATTCCAGTGGCCCAGACTTTATTCTGTCCATGAAGCTTTGTGCAATATCAAATTTACATTCATTGGTCCAGGGCTCTGTACCGATTTCAAGTCAACTCGGTTCATGTTCCCCCCCTTGAGTCCACTTTTGGATCAGTAGCAAGGTTTTCTGTTAAAATTATCGTGAGTAGAAAGAACTCATATTGGCCTTGAAATAAATTGAAATTGCGCGACTGCCGGCGAAGGTCATAGTGCTAACGTGCCATTAGAAAATCTCCCAGCAGCAGGCATGTCCGGATAGCTTTTCATGTTATCGCACTGTGTTTACATAATAGAAGTCTTCCGGGTTTCGCTGTGGACAACGTCTTCACAGTAGTTTCAGATATCACAGTTTAGAATGATTCGCTTGGCAGGCTTCGTGAGTGGGAGTCGGTGCAGGTGCAAATGGAGCCGGTATGTCCTCAGGGTGTAGAGCCAAGTTGGGGGGGGGGGGGGCTATCAAATGTAGACATGAAAGAGGTTTTCATGGGGCTTGTTGGATAGTCAGGTCAAGATTCTGCTCATAGCTTTCAACCTTTATCAACTCTCAGAACACTTGGGAAAGACTATGGTCAGTGTGTCACGAAAATACTGCTCACTGCTCAGTTTCTATTAAATATAAATAGATATATTTATAGCAATTATATATCCAATATAAATGTATTTATGGAGTTCTTAAGCGTGGTCTGGATGAGAAAAACTCATTTACACTGCTGATGTAATGGATGATTTAAAATAATAATAATAAATAATAATAATAATAATAATAATAATAATACAGTGGTACCTCACCTTATGAAAGACCCAACAAATGAAAAATCCAAGTTCCGAAACGCATTTACCTAAAATTTCAGTATCTGGATAGGAAAAAAATTCACGTTACGAAACGTGCCATCTCAAAAATTCAAACAATGCGCGAGTTGCTCTCCCATTGGCTATCTCCCAACACCCCGCTCCACTGGCCTCCCATTGGCTAGGAGGGAGCTGTATTTCCATAATACCTATGATGCTTTTCGTGTGCCTTCGACCCATTGTTCATCACGGAGTTCTAACACGCGTAAAGGACAGAGTTACTGTTGTTTCGTGAGTTCTTTGAGTGTGCTCATTGCAACGTTATTTGTTAGCTCAGGCTTTTAACTGCATAAACGTTTGTAAGATTATAACTCTGCTAAGAAGACATGGTCAACACACACGCACACACACACACACACACACACACACACACATACACACATGCGTGTGATTCCCGGTGAAAGTGATTCCCGGTGGGAGTGAAAAGAAGAAATGCGCTTGTGGCATGCGGTTGAGTGATATCGCAAAGGAATATGGCCGAAACCCATCTACCATCGGTACGATATTGAAGCAGAAGGAGGCCTTAAAAGGTAGACTTTTATCTTTTTTAAAGGGTTTAGGTGGTAGTATTGGGGGCCTTGGAACGAATCAGGCCTTTTACATGTAAAATGCGGCTCAACTTACGAAAAAATCAGGTTACGAAACCACTTCTGGAACGGATTAATTTCGTAAGGTGAGGTATGACTGTATGCATAATTTATGATGGATTTATTCTTGAAAAGATCATGAGGTCATTTACTTATAAAACATCTCTAGAAATAACTTATTTGTAGCAAAGATTCCTTTGTTTACATTTCCAGTATGTGGCAGACACTGCCAGAGCACCTTACATTTAACATTTTTTTTATAAGACTGAGCAACTGAGGGTTAAGGGCCTTGATCAAGGGCTCAAAAGTGACAGCTTGGTGGTACTGGGGATTGAATCCCAACTTTACACAGCCATAACCACTGTGCCACCTTCATCGTTCATTTTCTTTAACCGCTTAATCCTAATTAGGGTTACGGGGAGGCAGCCGACTCCGGGCGAGGGCAGAGTACATTCTGGACAACTCGCCAGGCCATCGTATGGGCAGAAATGCTGACGGCTTTGCAGCTCCTCTTGTTGAAAGTCAGCAGTGGTTCTTTTACATGAACCTCACACCATAGAAAGTGATAGACACGGCCGGCCTTTGATAACCCGGTGAGCTGCGCTGGGGGTGTGCCAACTTTGTGACTCATAATATCCTGTATGCCTTTTCCTTAAGCATAAAAAGTGTCACGTTTGCTTGTTTGTTTGTTTATTTTTTTGTTTTTATCACTGAACCCTGAAAATTGGTGAGCAATAAATATATATGACACAGGAACGTCATAATCTAATTAATTTGATATTTACTGATAGTAGTCATGAGCCTCTGCAATCATTCGTCAGCATTCACATAGGCTGAGGTGCATCACTGTTTTTGTATTTAATACACAGGACTGTTAAACACAAAGTAAAGAAAAACGTTTCGGTTTATTTTTGCAGATTTTAACCATTACAGAAGAAGGACAGGTAAGCGATGCTGTGTGCTTAGAAATTTGATTGGTTGATTGACATTCGCAAATAATACTCATACACATAGTGCAATATATCCTTCAATAATAATTTATACCATGCAATAGTTTATAATTTTGGATTTCTTGGATGGCATAAAAAGCAAAAATTATTTGTACAAAGGTCACACCAATATATTGTATTACTAATAAATAAAGTAAACTGATAAATTATTTGCATTATTGATATAAAATGAGGTATTTAAGTATAGAAAAATCAAATAAAATATAAAGTATATAAAAATAATATAACAAGACTAGATAAGAACAAGTATAGATAATATATAAAATAAAAATTTGGTAACAACTCGTGATCCTAATGTAGTACAACATAATAACAAATAACAAATACATTATATAAAATAAAATATAATAAATAAATAAAAAATATATAAAATACCCTGAATAAGTGTAGTTGAAATCAAGCATCGCCCAGAATGTTAGTAAAACGTATTTCCAAATGGGGTCCTTACAATTACAAAAATAAATAAATAAATAAAAGGTTATATTTAAAAAGAGCTTATTTAAGTCAATAGTTATAGTATAATACAGTACTGGTAAATACAGTTACATGATAGTCACTTATTAAGTTATGGAAATAGAAATGAGGCTCATACTCTTCTCTGGCTTTATTATCTACATTTTTTTACCGACTTTTTTTGCAATAGTTTAATGGTGTTTAGAGATTTAGCAACTACTACACAGAAACATAAGAAAAACAAACTAAAGCAAAATCTGTGTTGTATAAATTTACATTTGTGGTAAAGACAAGTGTCTCATTTTGATTTAATCTTTATACACTGGGGATAACTTTTTATCTCCCAGATTGTTGACCAATCAGATCATGCTGCTTGCATGTGGAATATACGAATTTATTATTATAATTTTTTGATATACAGATGCACCCCAACTTACGTTTTTGTTTGGTTCCGGATGGCTGAATGTAAGGTGAAAAAAACGTAAGTTGTTCTGTATGTTCCAGTGACGTATGACGCTCATACTGTACTATACATCCATAAATACCATTACCGTATCTCATAAAACACCCCTAAATCAATTATTATAAACATAACATTGTAAAATAATATAAAATATATCAAATAATATCAACATTAATTTCAAATAAATTAAATTCAAGCAAAATAATTTAAAATTGATAAATTTTAATCAAATTCACTCATCAAATATCAAATACAGTATCAAATATAACCTTTAACATTCTCTATGATGCGATCTTTCTGCTTGTAAATGGTTCCGATGGTCAACAGATGGTCACTTTACATTGCGCTTAAAACAGCCAATCAACGCATACAATATGTGAGGTGTGCCACTGAAAGTAGTTCATTTGCTTGTGCTTGAGACAAAGCGCGGGTTATCCGGACTTCCAGTCTTTCAAGTGAGCAGGGCGCCATTGAATACTCGTTTAGTACTCAGCCTGCACTGATGTGAATCACCATCAGAGCGGAGAGTTCTCTTTCTTTTCTGGTTTCGGGTTTTTATACATTTTACAACTCTCTTTGCTTAACTGAGTATGCATGGTAGATTGCGACGAACTGAGCAGATAGTTAATTCAGTCTTGGGAAAACCAGAAATTTCGGCATATGCCGGAAAACCTGCACCCATGCTAGTTAGTAGACTTACGCTTCTGACCAACCATATTTGCTTAGGGTTACAAAAGTCCGCTAAACAGTGCAAACACAAAGATCACAGAGACGACGTCTGAACACAAGGGTAACATGCAGTGAACTGGGAAGCAGCAGGGCACGTTCAGTCTGTTGTTTGTAAACAATGGACGCAGCGTCATTACATCATTACGTCAGCGTACTACGTAGGTACGTCTCATACCACAGAGAGCACGCTAAACTCAAAATTTGAATTTTTTTTTTTTTGGAAAAAAAAAAAACGTAAAATTGAAAAACCATAAAATGAATGAACGTAAGTCGGGGAGCGTCTGTACTGTATTAAACACGCAAGGGACATTATTGCATCTGCATTGGACATATTCAAAGTGAGCACACATGCGTGCATGCGCGTGCACACACACTCTCACTGCTCAGAGAGCAGTTGGGAGTTAGGGGTCTTGCTCAAGCGCACTTCAGCCATGCATGTAGAGGAAGGGAAGGTGCAGGTCACTCCCCCATCAACACACATTTTTTTCTGCTGGTTCAGAAACCAAACCAGTGGCCTTTTTGGTCCCAAGCCCGCTTTTCCAATCATTGGGCCACAGCTACAATCATAGCATTATACACTTACCAAATTTGAGATAAAACTTGAATTAAATTGGCAGAAAAAACTATCATGGCTTGACAAAATCTGAAATAGTCAAAATTTAACTCCACCTAATACAGCCCTGTCTGATATTTCAGACTATAAATGGGTTTATAACAATGCCATATCAGAATGTGTGGCCACTGTCACGCTTTAAAATTGAAAATTAAACCGTAAAAATCTCCTTTTACTTTTATGTTCCCATGTATTATCATAACAAAAGTATTTAAAAACAGTTCTTCACCTCAGGTGGATATCACTACGAATATGGTTTACGAATAGCGGTATCCACCTCGCTTTTGGTAAATACAGGTATCCTTCACTACTTCGCGCTTCAATTCATGCGGCTCCAGTGCATCGCGTTTTTTTTTTTTTTAAATACTGTATTGATCGAATTAAAAAATAAGGAAATTAAGGAAGAATGGGGGGGGGGGTTTTAAGAAAAACGTCACAAAAACAAGGCCAATTATGCAAAACAAAAACCTCCAAACAAAACTAGTTACGTTGTTGAGAGGTGCGTATCTGAGTGGATGCATATGTGTGCACGCGCCTGTATGAGTGTGTATTTATATTTTATTTACATCTTATTCATTATTTTTGAATGTTTAATTGTTATTATAAGCATTTATATCATTTAATATGTATTTATTGATATTATATACTCATACACATGTCAGTCGGGGGGGGGGGGGTGATCCTACTTCAAGGAATTCGGTGGTCGTGGGGGGATCTCGGTCCCAATTAACCGTGGAAAGTGAGGGATCCCTGTACGTTTTATATAGACAGTGAATACTGTTTTCCTGCTAGTATTATTGTTTACATCAAACATCACTGGTCTATAGTAAAGGTAAAAAAAATTGAATGTTTGACTTTCACCTGGCTTAAAGAATACTTTTGATGCATGGCTAGAACCAACAAGCAAAATTCCAAAGCATGTTGTTTTTTCGAATATTGTACGAACCGAGGTTACACTGTGACTGTTATAACTCTAGGTGTTGTCCTTGATGTATACATTTCAAGAAGGTGAATACTAACTTAATTTACTTTTTATAGTTAAAAAAAAAAAAAAAAAAAAAAAAAAAAAAAACCCACTTTACCTTTGCAGATCTTTGAATATTTCCAGCACATTCCTCCATAAATAATGACTGTTCATAACAATGGGAGGACGACAGCGAGGACAGCTTCATCCACGGCAGCCAAGCAGACCACACACCTGCACCCGTATCTTCTAATGTTACAGTTTTTTTCTCTATCTCTCCCAAGCCAAGTGTGAACTATATTGTTAGAACCTTGGGAGATTATTCACAAGTCCGCAAATGACAGCTGCTGATCAGAAATTTGCTTTACACGATATTTGCATCTCACGTTGAGATAAGGAGGATAAGAGATAAGGGACACGGTGGCGTAATGATTAGCACTCATTTGCCTCACAGCACGACGGTCCTGGGCTCGGTTCCTAGCTCGGGTGTTTCTGTGACGAGGTTGCACGCTCTCCTCGTGCTTGCGTGGGTATCCTCTGGAACGCCAGTTTTTTTCCCATGGTCCAAAAACATGCACAGTAGGCTAATTGGATGTGAGATATCCCTGCCCCTCCAGCTGTGAGGGTGAGAGTGATTGGTGGTGTGAGTGTTGGCCTTTGGTGGCCTGGTGAGCTGTGCATGGTGTACCCTGCCCTCACCCCGAGTCGGCTGAGATGGCCGAAAGACTCCCTGTGACCCAAATTAGGATTATGTCTAGAAAATGAATGAAGGAATTTGAATCTGATGATGAGATAAAGGTGATAAGGGATGAGGGACACAGTTGCGTAGTGGTTAGCACGTCCGGCTCACAGCATGAATGTTCTGGTGGAGTCCTGTCTGGGGTTTCCATGTTCTCCCAGTGCTTGCATGGGTTTCCTCCTGGAACTCTGGCTTCTTCTGACAGTCCAAAAACATACACGTTATGCAAAGTGGATGTCCAAATTGCCCCTCGGTGTGTAACTGAATGGCTGTAGGTGTGTGTTGGGCCTGCGACGGTCTGGTGAGGTGTTCAGGGTGTACACCGCCCTCTCGAAATCTTGGATGAAATAGACTACAGCCTTCTCTTACCCTAATAGGATTAAGCAGTGTGTGAGAGTGAGAATGTTGAGATAGCTTTAGATAGCATGAGCCTGTTTATTTCATGATATTGCACAATATTGACGTGAAACTAAAAGTGGAAAGATATACATTTTGTACTTGTTGCCCATGTTTCGCACAGATTTTATTGTTGATGGGTTGTTAGAGTTGAGATTATGGACTGTTTAAAACCAAGGATTGCATATAATTTAATCTCAGAAAGATACACTTGCGCCTTTTTTATTCCGTCATAAAAAGACGGACTAGTTTCGCATTTGACCAACAAAGCACATAATGTGTGAAAAACATTCTCATGACGCTTTCAGTTCCTGGGTAACTGTAGAAATGTGTATTGTAATTCAATTCAATCCAGTTTTATTTGTATACCGTCTCTTCGTCTGGTAGAAATCTTATAAAAAATCCACACATAATCTTTTACAAATTTACAACAGAAAGTTCACAGCTGCCCCCTGCTGGGCTTGTTGTAATATTCATCCATCCATTCATTCATTTATTCAAAAAAATTTATTCAAAGCCGCTTAATCCTAATTAGGGCCACAGGGAGACTGGCGCCTATCTCAGTCGACTCTGGGCGAAGGTGGGATAGACTCTGTATAGCTCACCAGGCTATTGCAGGGCCAACACATACACATAACCATACACACTCACACCTAGGGGCAATTTGAAACAGCCAGTCAACCTATTGTGCATGTTTTTGGACCGAGGGAGAAAACTGGAGTACATGGAGGAAACCTACACAAGCGCAGAAAGAACATGACAACTCCACACAGAAACAGCCGGCCCTGGGAATCAAACCCTGAACCCTCTTGCTGTGAGGCAAACATGCTAACCACAGCTGACCTGCTGTAATAACGGACTTCTAAAAATAATGAATATATTTTTTAATAAAATCGTATTATTTCTCATTGTTAAAGAATCCTTTAAAAAATTTGGGATCCATAATTTGATTCGGATGATATCCAAAATTGAATGGTGTGTTCCTTATTCAAAGCCCTGCACCTGAATGAATTCCTGCACCTAATTTTTTTATTCAATTCTGCTCACACACACACACACACACACACAGAGATCGAGGGAGAGACATAAACACACTAAATGAGAATCATAGCATCTTTGTTGGAGGTGATAACTAGTGATTTAGTTTATAATCCTTAAACTATAATCGAATACAATACAAGATCGGAACAGTATATAATTAATCACATTCTTTATGTGGTTGTTTGTTCAACAGGCTCCACTCTGGGTTCATCTCTGTATGTCTCGGACGGTCGATCACCTCGTCTGACTCTGGAGAAGAGCTGGCCACCCAAAGACACACAGTGCCAGCACATGCTTAAGCGTATTCATAACGGTGCGCGTGTGACCGTGCAAATGCCCCCCAACATAGAGGGTCACTGGGTCTCCACCGGGTGAGCACATGACCTGAGACCAGATGTTTGAATTGTATTAGTGGAATGTTCTAAATGTGAAGATATACTTTAAATGCTGTACTGGTAATGAAGGGAATGATGGATTTCTTCAGGAAAGTTGTACCCATGTTGTCTTTTATTTTGTTTGGATCATTAAGATATTTTACGACATCGCCTGATGAAGGCGTGGTGGTTTAACGTGAATGTCTGCTTATTCTCTGGATATAATTTTAGAATAAAAATCGACATGTCTGAAAAACACAATTGATCGTGATGACTAACAGCTCTGGCCATGTCAGTCAGTTTTATATATACACTGTGTGTGTGTGTGTGTGTGTGTGTGTGTATATATATATATATTATACATATATATATATATATATATATATTATACATACATACATACATACATACATATATATATATATATATATATATATATATATATATATATATATATATATATATATATACAGTCGGCTCCAACTTATGAAATTAACCTGTTCCAGAGCCCTTTTCGTATTGCGGGGATTTCGTAAGTAGGGGTCACATCTTACATGTTAAACGCCTAATTGGTTCCAAGGCTCCAATCTTTGGACTGGATAAACCCCATAAACCCTTTAAAAATGATAAAAGTACACCAATTTTGTATGAAATATGTGTTAAAAGTAAAAGAAAATTATTTATTAACCCGTTTAAACATTTTATTAACCTATTAAACCATGTTATTAACATATTTATTAATTGAACCATTATTTTATATTTTTATGAACACACACACACACACACCTCTCACTCTCTCTCTCTCTCTCTCTCTCTCTCTCGCATGCTGTGGGCCACGCCCACAAGACGTGGAATTCAAAGCGCACTCCCTGCTTGACAAATTCAACTTTAATTTGATTCGTTGAGGGAGCGGAATTCCACATGAGCTCAAATGCGCCCACATTTATTAAACATTTATTAAATTAAAACAACTTAAAAAACTAAACTAAAGAGTGAAGCTTCCTTCTGTCGCTATCTGGGAGGCCAGCTGGGTAGGATGTTGAGAGACAGCCAATGAGAGAGCAACTCGCGCGTTGATTGGCGCGTTTGAATTTTTTTTTGTAAGAGGGGGTTGTTTCGTATCTCGGGGATGGAAACTCAAGAAAATGTTTTTCGTAACCCGGGGATTTCGTAAGTTGGTAGTTGGGGGCCAACTGTATGTATGTATATATATATATATATATATATATATATATATAGATAGATAGATAGATAGATAGAAAGATATAGATATAGATAGATAGATAGATATTCTAAATATAGCTGTAGTGGGATAAAAACAACAAAAGTTGAGTGAAAATCTCTTTTTCTTGAATATCAGCTTTCCTGAAATCGACATGATCCCATTCACTTCTATTCTAACGAGCACGTTGGCATGGTGGTTAGCATATCCGTTTCACAGCAAGAAGGTCCTTGGTTCGAGTCCTCGGCTCAGAAATTTCTGTGTGGGGTTTCCTCTGGGTATTCTAGTTTCCTCCAACAGGACAAAGAAGGGAATTTGACAAGTTGGCTTTTCCAAATTGTCCCTCGGTGTGATGGTTGTGCGCGTGTTGCCCTGCGATTGTCTAGTGAGCTGTTCAGGGTGAACCCCACCTTCGCATAATGTCAACTGAAATAGGGGGCGGACTTCCTGCAACCCTACTAGGATTACGCGGTTTGGCAAATAAGTTAGTGAGAGTGATGCCGGGCGAAGACGGGGTGCGCCCTAAACAGCCCATCAGGTCATTGCAGGGCAAAACACATACAACCATTCACTCATTCTCATACATAGGGGCAATTTGGAACAGCAAATCAGACTACGATGCACGTTTTTGGACTGTGGGAGAAAACTGGAGTACCCTGAGGAAACCCAAGCAAGCACAGGAAGAACGTGCAAATTCAACACAGAAACACCCAAGCCTGGGAGTCTAACCCGACCTTCTTGCCATGAGGAAAACGTATTAACCACTACACCACCATGCCGTCATATTACAATGTTAATACAGTATATAAATATAAAAATTAAAAAATAATGTTTGTATGTTTCCTCTTTCATTTTCTGGTTGCTATGGTAGCTGTGAGGTACGTCCTGGCCCCGAGTTCATCACTCGCCTTTACCACTTCCAACACAATTACACATTTCAGGGTCATCAGTTCTACTACTCCGATAACCACTGCACGGTGCCCACCTACACACTGGTGATACAGGGCGATGTGCACATGCGCCAGGCCTCATGGGTCATACGTGGTGGTACAGAGGCTGATTACCACATCCAACGTGTTCGGGTAAGACGATATGACACACCTTTCATATTTTATAGACTATCAATGTAGATGGGATCAGGATTTTACAAAACCATTTATAATTAGAAGGCCCTGGTTTTCTGCACCAATGGGATTACTGTATAACGTTGAGAGATATTATTTCTATTCTCTTGACTCTAGTTTAAAGATGTATTTATGCTTCATGGTACACTCCTTTAGCAGTGTCTTCCTTTTAGCCAATCAGAGACCAAGGCCAAGGTTTTTTTCTGATGTTCATGGGATGTAATAAGTCTGTTTTCATACGGTTCTAACCGTGATCCAGGTGGTGTGCCACTCTACAAGCGCAGCGAAGGAACTAAGCAGGCGTTTGGCACAGAGCTGCAAGGGGATGAAAGGCGTCTCCTTGGAGACGAACATAAGTTATGAACTCTGTAGTGCAAACGGAGGCTACAACTGCTGTCATGGTCTGAATTTCGGCATGCACGAGCTGCAGCTGCTGCGTGTTGAGAGGCAGTATGTGAACAGGAACATGGAGCAGCCCGTCGAGGAGCTCTTCCTAGGTGATATCAATACCGAGTGGAGCCAGAGGATGAGCCACCGACCCTCGAGCTATCAGCCGCCACTGCAGAATGCCAAGGTCAGTGTGTGTGTGTGTGTGTGTGTGTAAAGTACTTGGCCAGAATATAAGCACCGGTGGGCTGCCACACACACTGAGGTGCACGGAGAGCAGTTGGGCGTTAGGTGACTTGCTCAAGGGCACTTCAGCCATTTATGTAGAGGAAGGGAAGCTGCTGCTCACTCCCTCACCGCCACACATGGGAATCGAACTAGCGACCTTTCTGTCCCAAAGGCAGTTCTTTAACCATTAGCCAAAAGTGTGAAACATTTTTACACAGTGAGGACATTCTTGCTTGTCCCCACAAATACAGAAGAGAAACATGAATGTCCCCACAAAGATAGAAGTGGGTGGGTGAGTTGTGTGTGCGTACGGGTGTATTTGCTTCATATTGAGGACCAGAAAACATTTCTAGTCAACAACGTGAGAACATTTTTGAATATTAGGGCGACATTTCTGTCAGCAGTGGTGACCTGGTGGTAAAGGTCCTGGATCACTGATCATAAGGTTGGGGGTTCAAGCCCCACTCTCAATGGGTTGCTACTGTTCCCCCAGTGCAGCTAACTGGGTTATCAAAGGCCGGCCATGTCTCACACTGTCTGTGGTGTGAGGTTCATGTAAAAGAACCATTCCTGGTTTTCAACAAGAGTAGCTGCATAGCCATCAGTGAGTCGTCCAGGGTGTACTCTGCCCTTGCCCAGAGTCGGCTGGGATGGCCACCGGCCTCCCCGCGACCCTAATTAGGATTACAGAAAATGATAGGGCCACAGTTCTTCAATAGACTGGTTGAGAGGGAGTACGTGGGTTTAAGTTTAGTTTAATATTAGGGTATGGGTCGGGATTAGACATTTGTTATGGTTAAGGTTGAGGTAAAGGGTCAGGAATGCACCATGTCACTTAATGTCCTCACAAAGATACAAGTCCAGGATTGTGTGTGCGTGTGTGTGTGTGTGTACGTACATATACATTCATGTATCTTTCCATTTTTCCTCATGTTAATATAAAAATGCTGGAAGGCGATTTGAGAACTCCACTCGAAATGAGTTGAGGACCACATGAAATTATTTTAATATACAGGTACCTCAACTTACGAAATTAATCAGTTCCAGAAGTGGTTTCGTAACCTGATTTTTTTCGTAAGATGAGTATCCTTTGACATGTAAAATGATACTCATCTTACGAAAAAAATATATATATAATATTATATATTATATAAATATATTATATAAAATATAATAATATTTATAATTTTTAAAAGTTTACCTTTTAAGGCCTCCTTCTGCTTCAATATCGTACCGATGGTAGACGGGTTTTGGCCATATTCCTTTGCGATATCACTCAACCGCATGCCACGAGCCCGCTTCTTCTTTTCACTCATACCGGGAATCACTTTCACTTTTTGTGTGTGTGTGCGCGCACCCGTGTGTACACGTAATCTTACAAATGTTCATGCACTGTTAAAAGCCTGAACCAAAAAATTAAGTTGCAATGAGCACACTCAAAAAACTCACGAAACAATAGTAACTCTGTCCTTTACACGAGTTAGAACTCCGTGATGAACAATGGGCCGAAGACACACGAAAAGCATCATGGGTATTATGGAGATGCAGCTCCCTAATAGCCAATGGGAGGGAGCAATGGGAGGGAGCTGCATCATGGGTATTATGGAGATGCAGCTCCCTAATAGCCAATGGGAGGGAGCTGCATCATGGGTATTATGGAGATGCAGCTCCATAATAGCCAATGGGAGGGAGCTGCATCATGGGTATTATGGAGATACAGCTCCATAATAGCCAATGGGAGGGAGCCGCATCATGGGTATTACGGAGATTCGGCTCACTCCTAGCCAATGGGAGGCCAGCGGGGTGGGATGTTGAGAGATAGCCAATGGGAGAGCAACTCGCGCATTGTTTGAATTTTTGAGATGGCGCGTTTTGTAACGTGAAATTTTTTTCGTATCCAAAGACAGAAATTTTAGGTAAATGTGTTTTGTAACCTGGATTTTTCATTTGTTGGGTCTTTCGTAATGTGAGGTACCACTGTATTGCAAATCAGATGGAAATCATATGTACGTGCCTGCGTCTGTGCATGAGTGAAAATGTTAAGTATGCCTTCCCACGCTATCAAGACATTAATGCAGGGCGCAGACACCTGAATATGAAGCTGGTATCATATACTCGTTTAATATTATTATACACATATACTGTGAATGTAAGGAAGGACGCTGCAACGTCTCTTCGTATGAATTTCTATGATCACTGTAGTCAGGACTTTTTTTTTTCAGCCTAGCTACGTGTCAACCACTTCAGTCTGTTTACCTCAATAAAACGAGCCCGCTACAAGATCAAAGTTCTCAATAAAACTTTAGAAACGCTGGTTTTTCTTCCCCACACTTTGGCATTGCTCTTGCCATGTCAAACACTCGAAATAAATCGACGGTGAAATTGCTGTGATTTCAGCTTTGATGAGCATTTCAGTCAGTTTACACTTTGGCTCGTACCCGAGTCCTTCACAATCACTCACATTGTCTGTCTCCTTATCCTCTTAGACAAGCATGTGCATACTTGTCCAGCAGTTGTCTCATTTGGATACAAGTCACACCACAGGTCACATCACACATTACCCCGATGTTAAACAGCTGTCTAAATATCCCAAGCCTTGTTTCGGATGATTTTGATGATTTAAAAGTTATGCAGATCAGTGTAGGGTTATAGATGTTCTACTGAACACGGTGGAACAGTGTCCAAAAGCTTGCCGTGTTAAGTTCCTTTTCCGAGCGAGGACACGAAAGCCGAACCTTATCCGATCTTCCAGAGTAATCAACATGTGGTATTTGTAGAATTCACGCCGCCGTATAAATTATTCCAGCTAACACATTCCAGGTCTGATTTCATGCATGCCTGGGGCAGTGTTGGAAATCTCTCTTTCTTTCTCTCCTCTCTCTCTCGCTCTCTCTCTCTCTCCACAATATGAAAATAAAGGTCTTATTCAAGACTGGCCTTTGAATTTTCAGCACATAATGCCTTTCAAGTGTTTTATACACAAATACTTCAGAAATTCAGCAAGGACCACCACAAACGACCAGTGTGTCCTTGGATACAAGTCGAGTAAAAATTCTTTTTCAAAAAATTGTGGAAAACATTTTTAAGTTTCCACTTAGTTTCTGGTGTCGGGTATAATTTCAGATCTGCTTATATCAGACGGAAAGCCTTCGTTCCTGAAAACATGTCCATATAAATGCTTTCGCACGATCCGGCTGCACAGAATTCCAAACAAGACTTGCTCTAAAGAGTAAAGCCACAAAAAAAAAGGAAAACACCAAACAACAACCAACATTGAGCTCGGAAGCATGTGTTACTCATTTTCATTCTAATCAAGCTTAACGATTGGGTCGACACTGTGATACATTGCAACCACATCAGCCAAACATGGCAGAACCACGAATAAAAGACATTTAATTAGCAACGCCGCCATCCACAAAAGGAGGGATCCTTCCCTTCTTTTTAAACAGATTTTATTGCCGTAATGACAATTCCAGCTATAAATCACAAATAGAAGCGAGTGCCCAGCTCCGGCCCTCTTTTCAGAGGATTCCAGAGTGCCACTTTGTTCATTTTGTGGTTACTGGGTGGATCTGAGATGTGTAGGCAGAGACCAGCAACAGTCACAAGTGTTTTCCTCTCGTTTCCCATTCCTCTGCCGCTGCTTTCCATTGTCCCGTCCCAAACCGGTTGGAGCCAGTATGTAAGTGGTGTCGATTGTTAATTGATTGGCAGCGAGTAAGTCAGTGATGTTGGCGAGTTCAGTGTTGGCGTTATCATGCTTTAATGGGGCAGAAAGCAACGGGAAGGGAAAATATGCCTCGTTTTTTTTCCCATGTGGTGCTTTTAACTACAGTCATCACAACTTCCAAATGACTTTGGATCGGCTTGGTTTGATGAACGAAAAACTGGAGCCAGGCAGAGTGAGAGAGGAAGAGCAAGGGAGACGTTTTGTCAGATGTGTTGCTTTGTAAGCCTGAGGTTTGCCAGAAGATCAGGGATTCATCAAGCAAAATCAGCATCAGCGGAATGGGGGGTGAACACATCTTGTCCACACATGCAGTCTGTCTTTTCTTCTCTTTTCCTTTTTTTTTTTTTTCCCCCTTTCCATTGTTTCTCATGTTGGAGCCTGGAGTCAGGAGGAAAGACGCCATGTTCTAGCATATCATTAAATATTTGCTTCACACAGTGAATGTTTGATAGAAAGAAAATATGCATGGCATTTTACAAAAACAAAAAAAAACATGCAAGCATAAAGAAAGACATGTTCAGCTCTCCAGTTACCTAAAAGGTCAAAACTGTTTTTTGTTGTTGTTTCTTTTCCCCAGACGGAGCTTATTATTCTTTAAAAACACACACACTGGCATTGCTGGGGCAGTGGTGGTCTAGTGGTATAAGGCGCCGGATCACTGATCCAAAGGTTGGGGGTTCGAGTCCACAACTCTCCACAAGGTTGTCACTGTCCCCCCAGTGCAGCTAACTGGGTTATCAAAGGCCGGCCATGTCTCTCACTGTCTATGGTGCGAGGCATGTAAAAGAACCATTGCTGACTTTCGACAAGAGTAGCTGCAAAGCCGTCGGCGTGTTTCCGCCCTGCGATGGCCTGGCGAGCTGTCCAGGGTGTTGTCTGCCCTCGCCCTGAGTTGGCTGGGATGGGCACCAGCCTCCCCGCGATCCTAATTAGGATGAAGCGGTTACAGAAAATGAATGAAATAAACTGGCATTGCTCCGTTAGACACTGCAGCATGTTAAAGCGTTTGAATAAAACTGATGATCCCGTTTCACAGCCACTCTATGCTAATTAAGTCTTGATCCTTTGGCTAATTTCATTTGATTTTAACTATATTGTTTTATACTGTATTTGATATAAACCGCAAGATTAAAGAGTATCAGAACTGGTCATGATTGCATCGTAATTTGTATAAATGTTTAATTGGAATACTATACATGTTGGTATACATGCTTATTTTAAAATAAATGACCATGAAAAGCATAAAACTAGGTCATTTATTTCGTGGATTTATTTCCAGTTGAGACTAAACTGCTTGGGTTACCAGTTGTTTTTCCCTGGAAATGATGTCAACACGTTAGGCAGGGTTGCCGTCTCTTGCGGATACAGTGAGACGTCACATTCTAGTGACTCTGAGGATGAGACCCCAGCCAGAGATGAGCGTAACAGTAATCCCAAAATGGTTTATACAGCTGCTGTTTTACCAACTCGGCTCTCCTGTCTTGTTTAGTTTAGTGACAAAAGAAATGTTGTCCATAATTTCTGCGCTTGGTGTTTGCGCAGCACAGCGCAGTACAGAGCAGCATGTGCCGATAATGTGTGTTATGCTGCATGAACCCAGCCAATAATTCCAATTGATGGCACTACCAGGCGAGAACAACCAATCAGAAAGGCAGGCGACTCTGCCCTTGCCCAGAGTCGGCTGAGATGGCCGTCAGTCTCCATACAACTCTGCAACCTTAAGGAGGATTAAATGGCTCAGAAAATGAATTTTGATCCACTCCATTTTCACACAAGGGAAGCATAGACCAGAATATACAAAGATCCCTCATTTTCTGTGGTTAATGGGGACCGAGACACTCCCCCCACCCCCACCCCGTGACCACCGATTTCTGCGGAGTAGGATCGACCCCTCCCCGACTGATCTATATGTACATGTATATGTGTATATAATATCAATAAATTCCTATTTAATGCTATAAATGCTTATAATAACAATTAAACATTCAAAAATAATGCATAAGATGTAAATAAAATATAAATACACACATACAGATGCGCACCTCATATAAAAATGTAAAGTAGTTTTGTTGGGTTGGTTTTTTTTTTTTGTTTGGATTTTTTTTTTTTTTTTTTCATAATTGGAATTGTTTTCTGGCATTTTCCTTAACTTTTCCCCTATTTTTCCTTAATTTCCATATTTTTTGATGAATATTTTTGAAAAACCCATGATGCACCAAAGCCGCAGAAACTGAAGCATGAAGTAGCGAGGGATCAGTGTATATCTATTTCCAGTTTTTAAGAGAATTACTGAGAACCCATAAAATATATAAAAGATTATATTATAAAATATATCTGAAATATAATAGATTTTTAGAATCCAGCACGTCGTTACCATAAACAATTGATTTTAACAATCTATTATACCTCAGATACCCTTTATAAGTGTGTATGGATTATCAGTAATTCTCTTAAAAACTGGAAATATATGTATATTTATATATATATATATATATATATATATATATACAGACACACACACACACAGTGGTACCTCACGTTACGAAATTAATTCCTTCCAGAGCCTTTTTCATAACCTGCAATTTTCGTAAATTGAACCACATTTTACATGTAAAATGTGTGATTTGTTCCAAGGCCCCCAATACTACCCCCTAAACCCTTTAAAAATTATAAAAGTATACCGTTTAAGACCTCCTTCTGCTTCAATATCGTACCGATGGTAGACGGGTTTGACCATATTCCTTTGCGATATCACTCGAGCCCGTTTCTTCTTCTCACTCGCACCAGAAATCACATGCGTGTGTGTGTGTGGGGGGGGGGGGTGTCTGTGTGTGCGAGCATGTGTTGATCATGTCTTCTTAGCAGAGTTATAATCTTACAAATGTTTATGAAAGGTTAAAAGCCGAGTCAATAAATAAAGCATGAAACAACAGAAACTCTGTCCTTTATACACAAAGCATTATGGTAGCTGCAGCTCCGTAATAGCCAATGGGAGGGAGCTGCGTCATCCCTCCTAGCCAATGGGAGGCCGGTAGGGTGGGATGTTGAGAGATAGCCAATAAGAGGGAGCTGAGTCATCCCTCCTAGCCAATGGGAGGCCAGAGTTGTTGGGAGATAGGCAATGGGCGGTAGCTGCATCATCCCTCCTAGCCAATGGGAAGCCAGTGGGGCAGGATGTTGGGAGATAGCCAGTGGGAGGGAGCTGCGTCATCCTTCTTTGCCAATGGGAGACCAGCGGGGCGGGATGTTGGAAGATAGTCAATGGGAGAGCAGCTCGTGCATTGTTTGAATGTTGTGTTTGAATGGCGCATTTGGCGTGTTTCATTAGGGGAACTTGTTTCGTATACATAGACAAAAAAATTTTGTCATTTAATGGAAAGCAGCTCGTGCATTGTTTGAATGGCGAGTTTGAATTTTTAAGATGGTGCTTTCGTAACGTGAACTTGCTTCGTATCCAGCGACAAAAATTTTAGGAAAATGCATTTCGTAACCTTCATTTTTCATTTGGTGAAGTACCACTACATACATATACACATATATATAATCTCTATATATCTATCTATCTATATATATATATATATATATATAGATAGATAGATAGATATATAGAGATTATATATATATATATATATATATATATATATATATATATATATATATATATATATATATAGATAGAGAGAGAGAGCTATAAGATAAGTGAGCCTGCTATTATTGTGAAATTAACCCACATAGGGCCATTCTGGACTCCTCATACTGTGCATCAGGGTCTTCATTCTCCTGTCAGGGTCTATTTCACGGTGAGCTCCCACTCGGTGTGGAGACCATACCTTCTGCCTTGTTTTTTTTTTTTCCATTATTTTTGAATTTCCCTGTAAAAAATCTTTGCTGTAAATCTTTACAATGTACCCTTTCAGGGATTCGACTTATTTCACTGAAGTCCTTGTTTTATTGGTACATGGATATGAAGAAAGAACCAAAAATTACAAGTTAGAAAACATGAGTTGAACTTTGTGTCCTGTGTGTTTCTCTCTTGCCTTGTTTGAATGTTTTATTATGTAAAACTGCCTGCAGACTTTCATTCAGTTCAGTATCCAGGTACAAGACGCTGGCGCTGGAGGCTATAAAAAAACAGTTACATCAGTAATTAGACCTGTAATTAAACTGGATTTGAATTATTGCTCTCATGCAAATATGCCAAAATTCTTGTATGAGAGATGCGATCCCTCATATGGGTCACATTTGTAATCACAAATCACAATGTTATGTGAAAGAAGAAAGTGTTAGTGTCCTGCTTCTGCTAAATTAAATTAATAAAAACAAGATGCAGAAAATTTACTGTATTGGAAAATTCTGTGGAATTAATTTTAGTGGAAAATTAAACAAACAGAAAAGACTTTCCCCAGCATCACTTTGTTTTATCATCCAGCACTTTTTCTTCTTCTTCTGAATCGCACTTCTGAATCATAAAAATACTGTATGCCCTAGTTTCTGGAAATTATTACCACATCTATGCCAACCACTTGCCTTTAATCTAAGGAAGGTTGTCCCAAAAGGCTGAAGAAAAAAGACAAAACAGAAAAAATGAACTTAAATTCGCAAAAAAAAATAAAACTCACCCCTTTGTCCGATCTCAGTCGTGATCATTCTCTTTTCACACTCTTGCTTTCAGAGTCACGAGCAGAACTGCATCACGTGTGGGACCATCTCACGTTCCGATGAGTTCCACCCTCCGATCCTACTTCCGAAACTCGAGCTCCCAGTAGACCTGCACGGCCAGTGGGTTTCCCAGCGGTGCGAAGTTCGGCCAGATGCGCTCTTCCTCACAAGACATTTTATCTTCCATGATAACAACAACACATGGGAAGGCCACTACTACCACTACTCAGATCCTGTCTGCAAGCACCCAACTTTCAGCATCTTTGCCCGGGGAGGGTACAGCCATGGGGTGCACTCCACAAGAGTCTTGGGGGGAACCGAGTTTGTGTTCAAGGGTAAGTATGGGTATGAGAAATGAATGCATGTGTACAGGGGGTGGACAAAATAATGGAAACACCTAACACTTTGGCATCATAATCTTTGAACATAATTTAAACAATCAAAACTTGGAACATGTGATTATTTTTTGTATAATAATTTTGTTATTTGATATGTTGATGGAAAATAATTTTTTTTTTTTCCTTTTTCAGATATTGAAAACATTTTTCAGATATTGAAAACATTAATCATACCCCATAATGGCAGACCTCTCAGATTTTAAAGGAGGCCAAATTGTTGGTGCTCGTATGGTCGGCGCTAGTGTAACAAAAACTGCCCGAATGTTCGGTGTTTCAAGAGGTACTGTCTCAAAAGTAATGACTAGCTTTGAAATAGAGGGACAAACGTCCTCAGCAAAGCACAAGTCCGCCATCGTCTCTAAAAGAGTTGGAGGGGATTTTCTAACTGAAGAATGGCTTCAAATTCCTTTGGAAACAATTCACAAGTTGTATGAATCAATACATATGTCAAGTTTTGATTGTTTAAATTATGTTCAAAGATTATGATGCCAAAATGTTCGGTGTTTCCATTATTTTGTCCACCCCCTGTATGTATTGCATATAAAAGTAAAGAGTATGACAACTGCTTGCAAAGACAAAGTGTTCCCTCTCCCTTCCCTGCCTAATTACCAAGTAATAATGTCTTACCTTTTCAGGCCTGGGAGAAGCGTGATAGGGGCACATACGGTACATGGACATTCAGTATTGTTTCTCAATTATTTCAGTGTGAACAGGGATTTTATGCAGACATATCTATAGTGTGGCAAGGCAAAATATGAGTGGTCAACTTAAACCAAGTGGTATGCGTGGTGATTAAGGACTGTGCGGTGGACGAGGATAGGTTGGTTCATATGGTTAGTATAAGTAAGTGCTTCTCAAATAGTGGGTGTGATGACCGGGGGGGGGGGGGGGTATGACCCTGGGGAACATGTTTTTTTTTTTTTTTTTCCATACTGTACTAGAATTAAGTATAACTGCACATCCACTCCAGTAGTTGGCAATAGCGCTCTCATTGTCACGCTGTGGTGTCGGGGGGAAAAGCACCGAACAAATGATATGAAGTGCAGTAAACAATCCCTCATGAAACAGCATAGAAAAATTTCTAACAGGAATGAAGAGAACATACAATGTTATGCAAAGGTGTACTAATAATTTTATAGACAAATAATACTATTTATAGTCGCATGCGGGGCAGGAGGGGGGGGGGTCATGAAATGTTTTTTCTTCCTTGAGGGGGCGTCACAGAAAATAATTGAACAGCTCTGATATAAGGACACAAATAGTGAGCGGAACTATAAGTATGAGGACACACTTTGGATTTTCGATTGGTAAGTCACAGTTGCTTTGTTTATGGGTCAGAGAAAAGAATTTTATTTTATTTTATTTTAGTCGTATCCAATTCCCACCCATTAGGTATTGCCTTCCCGATCACACCACCACCACCACCGACCAGGGAGGGGCAAAAGCATGCACACGTCCCCTCCGTGATATGCAGTGCTAGCTACCTGCCTCATTTCGAACTGCGCCGAATTTGGGGGCGGTTTCACACACTCTGAGGGAAAGCACTCACCGCCCCTCATACAAATAAGCTCACATATGCCCAAGTTTGGCTGGAGATGGCTATGAGTAACAGGGAAGTGAGCATATACTGTCCCTTCTTCCCATGAAAGCTCGGCCAGTTAGCTCCCACGGACTCCCGACTACGAACAGCTGTGGCATCAACCTGGATTCAAACTTGTGATTTGATAGTTTTACATACATCTGGAAATTGGAGAAGATAATCATATGTGTCAAAGATATTAAAATGTTCAGATGCCAGTCAGTGAAGTTGATACTCTTGTTGAAACTTCAGAGTCTCTTCTGTTAGTAAGATTAACTACTTGCACAAAGATATGGTGGTACCTCGACTTATGAGTGTCTTTTATAATGAATTTTCCATGATACAAGCTTCCTTCCCACCAAAAATCTGCCCGATCCAACTAGCAAAATTTTGATTTATGAGCTCTGCTGGGGAAATGGCTGTTCCGGGCTGATTAGCCTCGTATTCGTCTGCGTGTATTCCTCTGCGCTCCGAGAACACCTTGTGCAATGCTTCTCAATTAATTATTTTCTGTGACGCCCCCTATAGGAAGAAAAAAAAAGTTCTCACCCCCCTCCAGTGCCCCGTGCACGACTACAAATATTGTTTACTGCACTTCATATTGTTTGCTCGGTGCTTTTCCTTACACCATAGGGCACACAGTAAGAGTGCCACTGCCACCTGCTGTCGAGGATGCAAATTTACACTTAACTCTAGTACAGTATGGCAAAAAAGCATGTACCCCAGGGTCATACACATCCCACCCTGGCATCACACCACGCCCCACTATTTGAGAAACACTAGCCTTGTGGGAGCTCACCATGAGCCTTTTCTCACTGGCATTCGTAGCGTGCACATGTACAAAATTCTCCTCCTCCTCTGTTACGCACCACCTCATGCCCACCCACATGACATCTTTGTGCCCACGTGACATCTTCACGCAGTCACTAATCGGAAGAATTAGTTGACTTGTTTATTCCTGCTTTATTATTATTGATTATTAATTATTATTGATGTTAAAGTACATGCATTATTATTATTATTATGCAATATTTATTGGTTTTATATGTTTATTTTTCATATATTACGTCAAATGTTCAAATATACGTGTTTGTGGCGGGTTTATACGAGTTTGGGAGGGGGTTGGAGTGGATGAATTGGTTTTCTGTTATTTCTTATGGGAAATTGTTTTATCTAACAAGCATTTTGACTTCCAAGCTTGCCCTCCGAATGGATTAAATACATAAGTCAAGGAACCACTGTATTTAAAAGATAGGTAGCGTAGACAAACATAAAACCAGCTGAAGTCTTAATAAAGACTATTTTGCTTGTTGGAGCAAGTTAAGACAACATTTAACACCCATCTGAATGGTGGATTTTAGTCTTGAATAATATGGTGGCCACTAAAGGCATGTCTTGAGTATACAGTGGTACCTTGTCTCGTTAAAAAAAAAAAGTGGTACCTCATAAAGTGAATTTTTGGTGTGTTTGGCTCATTGGATGGAGCAAATTTTTTGGAGGGATCGAAGCTCGTATCATGGACAAATCCTTATAAGGGACACTCTTTAGACGAGGTACCACTGTATATATCAATGGTCTGTGGCTGCGTCAGCCAGTTTACACTGAGGGGATGAAATGGTAAAAGATTTTAATCAGCGGCTGTTGGCTTTTCCAACAAATAAGAGATATAGGAGGCGTTGCACAGGTCTACATCTGGTATTCAGGTGAATGACTTCAAGGGCACATTAGTAGACAGAGTCCAACCATCAGAGATGAGACAGTGGTGGCTCTGTGGTTAAGACTCTGGGTTAGTGAATGAAAGGATTGCCCAGTTGCATAAAAATTAAGGGTTTCTGCCAAATGCAATAAATGTGTAAAATGGAAAATAGAATCTAATCCGCCCGTCTTTCTGGTTGTAGTGAACCACATGCGGGTGGTACCAATGGACGCGGGAACTACATCTCTCCTGAACATCTTTGATGGAAATGAATGTGGAGCTCAAGGTTCTTGGCAGATCGGAGTGGAGCAGGACGTGACCTTGACCAATGGCTGCGTGGCGCTGGGAATCCGCCTCCCACACACCGAGTATGAGCTCTTTCGCATAGAGCAGGACTCTCATGGTCGCTACCTGCTCTACAATGGCCAGCGGCCCAGCGACGGTTCCAGTCCTGATCGGCCCGACAAACGTGCCACCTCCTATCAGATGGCACTAGTGCAGTGCTCCGCCAACAGTCAGAAATCAGAGGCCAACGTTGGGCACCGTAAAAAACATGAGCAACGGCTGGATAACAGCTGTTGCCCGGCTCACCAAAATTATTTGATGGAAACCGTGGTTCTTGTGCTATTGAACGTACTGATTATTCACCTCTCTGGTTAATAGGACACCAGGAGCTGAACCGTTATTTCTGTACATCTTTGTACATATTGACACAAGGAGGACCAGACAAATGCAAGAACACACTGGTCATCTGGGAACAACTTTACTTGACACACTTGGGCATTGTGCTAATTTTTTCTGGATTCTGGCCTACATCACGGGTGGATCATATGGAGATGGAGAAACATGTGGGGAGGCAAAATGTCTTTTTTTTTTTTTTTTTTTTCTGCCTCCATACTGAACAAACTGCGAAGAACAGAAACTGCTGCACCATAGGAACTGCACTTTATTAAAGCATGAATGGCAAATTGTATATTTTCAACGTAGTCTTTGATAACCCTTGCTATGTTATCAGCTTCATCAAAGAGGCCTTTCTGTTTATTTTCTCAACTTTTATTTTATATATATATATATATATATATATATATATGTGTGTGCTAACAGAGATATTTTTCTATGATATGATGAGCGGAAGAGCGTGGAAGAGCATTTAAAGAAAAAAACAACAATGAACCAATTCAGGGTTGCATAGACTGGAAGGGAAGGACGGTGTATCATGCTGTCATTGATAAACTCTTAGTGGATGCGAAAGAACTAATATTTGTTTTTTAATCCATGAAACAGGAAATGGGGGGGGGGGGAAAGCCATTACGCGGTGTTCGTGTTTAGTTTGGAGCAAAGCTGGAACAGGGCGGTAGAAGAGTGCCGGTTCTGATTTCCTGATCGCTCATGATGTCTGCATGTGTGCTGTAAGCCATCATTTTTGCTTACTGTGTCGGGTTAATGGCATGAAGAATATTCCAAGCAATTGTGGCTTCGGATGTCCCACCAAAAACTGACATTCATCAGTACAGTCTGATCCAGAACTGGATCGGAAATTAAATGACAACACTAATTTCTCCTACGGATATGAATGAATTGTGTTTACTAAAAAAAAAGTTAGTAGTGTAAAATATGATACTGTTTGAGACATTCTAAATATTCTTTTATTTCAGATTTTATTGTTTTATTTCTGAGTGCTCAGAGTGCTATATTGCTATAAGTCTATGTAGCTGAACGACATGCATCATTACCTGTAAGTGCCTTAAAAAGTCATTGCCCTAATAACTGGATTGTAAGAATAGAAATTAAACATTTGAATGGGTGGTTTATTTATTCCTTTTTTTTTTTAAATCACTGTTTTCCTTTAATCCGTGTAACTAAATGTGTCCAAGTTCTGGAGGTTCCTTGTGGACACATTTCACTTTTTAAGTCCATATAATCTTATCACATCATCAGGGAATGTTGATGTCCCAATGTGCTGACGGCTATGAAGCTACTCTTTACAAGTCAGGAATGGTTCTTTTACATGCTTCTCATCACAGACAGTGAGAGACATGGTCAGCCATATGGACTGCACTGGGAGGAGACGGTAACATCTCTTCGAGAGTACGGCTTGAAGTGGGGCTTGGGAGCAGTGATCCAGCACCTAACCACCAGGTCACCACTGCCCTTTTTATAGTACTGTACACTAGTGTATATAAAAATATACATTTTATATATACACATACACACTAGTCCGTCTCAAAAAATTAGCCTATTATGATAAAGTCCATTATTTTCTGTAATGAACTGATAAACATTAGACTTTCATATATTTTAGATTCATTGCACACCAACTGAAATATTTCAGGTCTTTTATTGTTTTAATGCTGATGATTTTGGCATACAGCTCATGAAAACCCAAAATTCCCATCTCAAAAAATTAGCATATCATGTTCAGGTAGTCTAAACGAGCTATTAACCTAATCATCTGAATCAACCAATTAACTCTAAACACCTGCAAAAGATTCCTGAGGCTTTTAAAAACTCCCAGCCTGGTTCATTACTCAAAACCGCAATCATGGGTAAGACTGCCGACCTGACTGCGGTCCAGAAGACCATCATTGACACCCTCAAGCAAGAGGGTAAGACACAGAAAGAAATCTCTGAGCGAATAGGCTGTTCCCAGAGTGCTCTATCAAGCCACCTCAGTGGGACGTCTGAGGGAAGGAAAAAGTGTGGCAGAAAACGCTGCACAACCAGAAGAGGTGACCAGACCCTGAGGAAGATTGTGGAGAAGGGCCAATTTCAGACCTTGATGGACCTGTGGAAGCAGTGGACTGGGCTACAGGTGCCGCATTCCCCAGGTCAAGCCACTTTTGAAGCAGAAACAGTGGCAGAAGCGGCTGACCTGGGCTACAGAGAAGCAGCACTGGACTGTTGCTCAGTGGTCCAAACTACTTTTTTCGGATGAAAGCAATTTTTGCATGTCATTCGGAAATCAAGGTGCCAGAGTCTGGAGGAAGACTGGGGAGAAGGAAATGCCAAAATGCCTGAAGTCCAGTGTCAAGTACCCACAGTCAGTGATGGTCTGGGGTGCCGTGTCAGCTGCTGGTGTTGGTCCACTGTGTTTTATCAAGGGCGGGGTCAATGCAGCTAGCTATCAGGAGATTTTGGAGAACTTCATGCTTCCATCTGCTGAAAAGCTTTATGGACATGAAGATTTTCCTTTTTCAGCACGACCTGGCACCTGCTCACGGTGCCAAAACCACTGCTAAATGGTTTACTGACCATGGTATTACTGGGCTCATTTGGCCTGCCAACTCTCCTGACCTGAAGCCCATAGAGAATCTGTGGGATATTGTGAAGAGAAAGTTGAGAGACACCAGACCCAACACTGTGGATGAGCTTAAGGCCGCTATCGAAGCATCCTGGGCCTCCGTAACACCTCAGCAGTGCCACAGGCTGATTGCCTCCATGACACTCCGCATTGAAGCAGTCATTTCTGCAAAAGGATTCCTGACCAAGTATTGAGTGCAGAACTGAACATAATTATTTGAAGATTGACTTTCTTGTATTAAAAACACTTTTTTATTTTTTTCTTGGTCGAAAGAAATATAATTCTTTTTGAGATAGGAATTTTGGGTTTTCATGAGCTGTATGCCAAAATCATCAGTATTAAAACAAAAAAAGACCCGAAATATTTTAGTTGGTGTGCAATGAATCTAAAATATATGAAAGTCTAATTTTTATCAGTACATTACAGAAAATAAAGAACTTTATTACAATATGCTAATTTTTTGAAAAGGACAAGTATATGTTAGGGTGCTGCACACAGGATCAGGAGGTCGTGAGTTCAAATCCCACTGAGACCCTCATTGTGCTAAGACCCTTGGCCAAGGTCTCAACCACAAGTGTGCCTCTGTTCACTCAGCAGTATAAATGGATACCAGTAAAATATACTGGGAAGGTAACC
The DNA here is from genome assembly GCA_024760905.1 of Plotosus lineatus. Lineage (NCBI taxonomy): Eukaryota > Metazoa > Chordata > Actinopteri > Siluriformes > Plotosidae > Plotosus > Plotosus lineatus. Next base: position 9,133,578 of record CM045743.1, read on the forward strand.
CATGATGAACTAGCGTCCCATCCAGGAGTTAAACTCCTGGTGGCATCACGCTATGGAAACTGGGGATAAGCACCAGCCTGATGAGCCACTAGGCTCGGGTGTAAAAAGCCCTATATATTATATATACTTGTACTGTGTGTGTGATATACACACACACACATATATATATATATATATATATATACACACATATACACACATATACACACACATATATATATATATATATATATATATATACACGTATATATATATATACATATACACACATATACACACACATATATATATATATATATATATACACATATATATATATACACATACACATATATACACACATATATATATACACACATACACACATTCAAAATAATCACAGTGTGTTCAAAGAAGTGAATAAAGCTTAAAATTATTTTAATAGCTTTCATTTCCATGCACACAAATACATGGGAGTCACGTCACATCCTATTCCAAATCAAAACATGAAAAATATATCAAATTTACATTATTCCTTTAAAGAAATAGAAAAGTGAATATTAAACTGTTCAAAACAATAGCAGCATCTGCATTTCGTCTTTACCAACTCAAACATTCACTGAATAAACTAAAAAATGGTTTAAGGTTTTGTTTTCCTTTGAATCTCTGAACTAATATTTAATTGTATAAACACTGTTTCTGAGAACTGCAGCACATGGAGTCGACCAACATCTGGCACCTGTGAGCAGGTTTTCCAGCCCAGGATGATTGCACTCCATTCCACAGTTCTTCTGTATTTCTTGGTTCTGCCTCAGAAGCTGCATTTTTTTTTTTTGTCACCCCACAAGTTTTTGTATTGAATTAAAATCCGGGAATTGACCCGGCCGCTCCAGAACCTTAATCCTTTTGGTGTAGAACCACAGTGTTGCCCGTTTACTGGTGTTTTCAGGTCGTTGTCTTGTTGGATCCAACTTCAAGGGCAATTCCTCTTCAGTATAAGGCATGACCTCCATGTATTCTGATGTATTCCCTGGGATGCGATACATAGACCCAAAAATGTGTCATGAGAAACATCCCATAAACATATCATGATGCTTACACCACCAGGCTTCACCGTCTCCACTGTGTACTGTGGCTTGAATTCAGTGTTTGGGGGTGGGGGGAGGCTGTCACTTGCCCCCAAAAAGAACAATCTTTTCATCAGTCTACAGACAAAATGCTGCTCTGTGTATCTTTATTCCAGATGTGCTCTTTGGTAAATTGTAACCTCTTCAGAACGTCTTTTTTTTTCACACCAGCGGGACTTTGCGGGGCTTCTTTGAGATAGCTTGACTTCACGCAGACATCTAAAGTTACCTGTGAGTCCTGTTACAATTAGATCTTCTCTGATCTTCCTGGAGCTGATTGTTGGTGGAGTCTTTGCAATTTTGGCTCCTCTTCATCCATTCGAATAGTAGTGTTAGTTTTTGCTTTTTTCCACCTCTTCTAGGTTTTGGTTGGCACTTTGAAGCATTTGGGATCATTTTAGCTGAGCAGCCTCTCATTTTCTGCACTTCTTTATGCGTTTTCCCCTCCAACCAACTTTTTAATCAAAGTACACTGTTCTTCTGAACTTCTGGAACAACCAAATTTCTCAATTTCAGAGAAAAATGCACCAAAACCTGCATATACAGCATCTGCTCAGGGCAATATTTGGCAGCTGTCTTTCAAATAATTATGACATCACTACCCAAATTCCACCCTGCTATTATTTTGAACACACCTCTTTCAATTGCCGATTCAATTACACAGAATCAGCAGCATATACGTGGAATGTAGAAATATATATTATTTCTCCCTAACACACTGATTAATCAAGCTAGTAATGTCTGACTATTATCATCAACACAATTGTGTTTGTATACATGTATACACACACACACACACACTATATATGCATGTGTGTGTGCGCGCACATGTACACATAGATGTGTGTGTGGGGGGGTATTTAAGACATGAATGGAATGGATGGATCAGACAGAACACAGCTGTAGAATCTTTTCCACTTTATTTATTTATTTCATGTTGAATAGCATTGGACAGGACAGGAGAGGTGTAGACTCGAACTTCAGTCAACATTTGCCTCAAGTAGGGATTAATGCTTTGTATTGAGGGAAAATAAAGAACATTAATAATATTAATATGATATAACAGTAATAAAGTCTGCGTTGGTTAGGGAGGGAAGAAAAAAAAAAAAAAAGACAATGTACAAAAGGAGGCATCTTTGTTCCCAGCCCAACTGTTGACGTTCCCATGGAAAGGACGAGGCAGCAAAGGGTAGAAATATCTGCCATCTTTCAGAGGCTGCCGGAGATGAGACGGGTCACAAGGTCTTTTGTTGTCGTAGGGTTTTTTTTTTTTTTGATGGAGGTTGCTTTTCCTTTTCTTAAAAAGGATTAAAATTACATTTACAAGACACCTAACATTCCATTGAACTTTTAATAAAACGAGAAAGAGAGAGCAAGTAGTGTGGTGGTGGTAGTGGTAGTTGCGGTTGCCGTGGTGATGTGCAGGACAAAATATTTATATTAACACTTTTATAATTTGGATCTCGAAGATGTGTCCTGTCTTTTTTTTTTCTTTGTGTGATGGTTTCACCACTTTCTCTTAACTGACCGCTGTATGCCTGTTTGCCAAGTTCATTTCTGTCCATTGCACAAAGAAAAGAACAGTGAGGGAATAAAAGAGACAGGGAGGGGGAAGGGCCTTACTTCTGCACCGCTTTTTGCTCCCTCCTCCTCTCTCGCTCGCTCTCCCCCTCCCCTCGTGTGTGTTGGACTAACCGTATGTGAGGCTGAGGACGTTATGATGCCGCACAGATGTGTGTTTCTGCTGCTGGCCCAGCTACCAATGATATGGCAAAGTCAACGGAAAGACGTTCTCCTTTCATCCAGGCCATGTGAGCTCTCCCTCTCTCCTTCCCTCTCCCTCCCCCTTCTCTGGAACTGGTTGATAGGCAGGCAGACACTTCGGACTCTCCTCCACTTGTCCACCTACAGGATGAACTTGCCGAGGAAGAATCCGATGAAGATGGCTGCTATGACGACCAGAAGTGATGGAAGGGAGCTGGTGGCCACCTCTCGACCAATCAGAGAGCTGGAGTTAGGGGATATGTGCTCGGGCCGCTGAGCTCTCCTCTGCCTTATTCCATCATCCTGAAAAATAAATGCAAATGCAAAAATGACACACGTCACCAAGAGCTATGCATTTCACTTCGGAGTCTCAATTAAAATCTTAATGGAGAAAAAAAAAATTGAGAGCATAAGATTGTCATAATCTACAAAAATCACCAAAAATTTAGCCAAATATACTACATACACAGTACTCATTATTCCATCCTTACCCACTGGATATGAACAATCACGCATTTTGATGAGCTGATATACCACTAGAATATTTCCTCATATACTATTAACAGTCATGTCAAAAAAAAAAAAAAAAAAAAAAAAAAAAGAATAATTCTAGATTTATTCCATGAAAAGAAAGTGTGCGTGTGTGTGTGAGAGACGTAGGGTTTTGATATTAAATTTATTTTCAAAAAAGCTAGACTTTTTATTCAATCGAATGCAACTTATTGAGAGGACGTGACCTCCGTGAAACCTGATGCTGGTGTGGCCCAAGAAGAGCCCATGGTGACTAGGCTGACAAACCCAGAAGTGCAGCTAACCAAGTTAGCATGCCATCCACTAAAATAGGTTCTGTTCATTCTGGTTACTTCACAAAAAGCAACAAAGTTAGGTACTTGATAAGAACCTTGTTTTAGAATGCCCCGTGGGGCCGGTGGCATAGTGGTTAGATTGCTGCGCTCGTGATTGGGAGGTTGAGTGCGCAAATCCCACCGAGACCTTCACTGTGCTAAGACCCCTGGGCAAGGTCTCAACCACAAGTGTGCCTCTGTTCGACCAGCAGTATAAATGGGTACCAGTAAAAATATACTGGCAAGGTAACCTGCGATGGACTAGCGTCCCATCCATGAGGAATTGAACTCCTGGTCGCTTCACGCTATGGAAACCGGGGGATAAGCACCGGCCTGATGAGCCACTATGGCTCGGGTTTTTACCTTTTCCCTTTAGAATGCCCCGCCCCTGGTCACAACACTTTAATCAACTTCTGTGAAGAACTGATCGACTCATCTGTAGAGTATTTTAAGTTGTACTTGATTCCTTTTCAAAAACTTAAAGATAATAAAAATATTGTATTTCTTAATGTCCAGAGGGTAGAATTAAAGTTGTTACACTCTTTCTGAACATATAGAAGGAATATTCATTCATTTCTCAAACTGGTTAATCCTACTGGGGTCACTGGGTGGAGACAGAGAGTGGGAAGGTGGGGTACATCCTGAAAAGTTCGCCAGACGATCGCACACATTTGTTCACTCCTGGGGCTAATTTGTTACCAGCCTAATATGCATGTCTTTGGACTGTGGAAGGAAACCAGAGAACCCAAAGGAAGCCCATGAAAGCTCAGGACTCGAGCCTAAGACCTTCTTGCTGTGAGGCAGATATGCTAACCACTACAGCACTGTGTGTCTTATACTAATGTGGTATAGTATGTCTAATATAACTCCGCTTCAGCCCTGCAGGCGATGAGTTCATGTATGATCCAGGGCCACAAAATAAGTTATTGTTTTAAAAAAAAAAAACTGTCATGAATTCTTATCACGACATAACCAGTTCCTCATGCTTTAATTCCATCATCTTGTCTGAATTTAACTTGTGTCAACCCTTTATAAACAGCAATACTTGCAAAAGTTCGGACACAAAGCCACTTCCTGATTGGCCAACCCAAGTGAAAATGCTACACTGACTTCCACACACCACAAATTCAAGTATACAGCAGTCAAATCTTTGACCTATTAAATTGTTCAAATTGAGCATAAAACACACTCAGATTTCGTACTGCTGTGAGATCCAGTGGTCTCGAAGCAGATGAAAAATGAAGTTATGTGGGTTAAAATTTTGCGCCAGATTTTCACGTAATTCATTTATATAAAAAAATAAATAAAATAAAATAAAATACCCCCGCCTCCGTGTGGATGTGGTCCCCCAGTCCTGTTACCTTAAGCTGACGGTTTTCCTCCTGCAGCTTGTTCATTTCTATCTGCAGTCGCTTGCACTCTTCCAGAACCTTCTTCATCTCCGTATCGTCCAGAGTAGCACTTGCGGATTTGGGTAAAGCTGGTCCGTCAGCCTTGGAAGAGGCCAACATGGGAGCAGCCTTGTTCACAGCGTCCACGTCGTTCTACAATTGGTGTTAAGAGCACAGTGTCAGACGGATGTATAATCAGCCAAAGTGTCTGGACTTGGATAGTACTGAAGACATTCGGACTAGTCTACAGGTCTTTATTTAAACTCCGCACAGTGTGCATGACTTGCGTTGAATCAGTTGAACATTTCCACGTGAAAAATTCGAATCTCACTGGTGTCCACCATATTCAGTACATTTTATCATATTTTATGTACATTTTGCTCTCGCACATAACATACAAATAAAAAGTGAATGATTTGAGAATGAACCACCAACAAAGTACAACTAATTTACTACAGGAGATTCACTTTTATCGTCAAACATTTGCAAACCAATCACAAATTGCCGCGCATGGGTAATATACAGATTTAAGATGCAAAACATTCACCTCCAAATTTCACATCACTTTGCAAACCAGTTTCTTTAGTTTAGACTCCGTCCATAAAAACAACAACAGAATATGAAAAAGTATTTGATAGTAAGAAAGCATTTTGCGGTTCCCCCCCCCCCCACCACCACCAAATGAACTGAAAATTCTGATCAAACCGTCAGCTAAGCAGTGAGGTCTGTGCTTATCCTTTCTCTCGTAAAGTATTTTTGGCAAAAATGTATTTTCTCCTTTTCATGAATTTGAATATATAGTGGTACCTGGGGCAGTGGTGGTCTAGTGGTATAGGGCGCTGGATCGCTGATCCAAAGGTTGGGGGTTCGAGTCCCACTCTCCACAAGGAGGGTACTGTCCCCCCCCCAGTGCAGCTAACTGGGTTATCAAAGGCGGGCCATGTCTCTCACTGTCTATGGTGATGTAAAAGAACCATTGCTAACTTTCGTAAAGAGTAGCTGCAAAGTCGTCAGCGTGTTTCTGTCCCTTGCTAAAAAGGGTTGTGACAGGAAGGACATCCGACGTAAAAACCTCTGCCAAAATCAAACGTGCGAATCAGATGATTCGCTGTGGCGACTCCCGAGTAAAAGGGAAAAAGCCGAAAGGAAGACAGACATATATATATATATATATATATATATATATATATACAGTGATACCTCTGCTCACGAACATAATTGGTTCCCAGAAAGTGTGTGTAAGGCGAAAAGTTCGTCTTCCGAACATTCATTTCCCATAAGAAACCATTAAAATGAGAATAATCCGTTCCCAGGTCCCCATAAAACATAATTTTCTACTAAATAAGCCTTAAAACTACACAAAAATATACCTTATTTTATGTATAATAAATGTGCTCTTGTATTGTAATTAAAGAAATAAACTGTACTGTATAATAAAGTGGTTTTATTTACCTTTGTGATGGGAGTTGATGGCTTGATGGAATGGAGTGGGAGGAGGAGGGAGGGAGGGACTTACTGTTTGGAAGGAGAGTTTGGAAACGCCTACTGTTTGGAAACACCCTTAGCCACACACGCACCCTTAATAGCTTCCTTGTTCTTAAGGATGGGAGCAATGGTAGACTTAGCGTACTGGTACTGGGACGCTGAGTCACACAAACGCACACCTCGTTCGTGTTTTTCAATGATCTCCGCCTGTGGTGGGGTCTTTTTCGGTCCCATAATAGCAAAAGTACACTCAACATGGTCCAAAATGTCTAGCAAACACAAACCACTTCCGCATTCAAAGAAAGGGGTGTGACGAACTGTGACGCCTTGAGCGTGCGTCAGCTTCTCGTGGCCGCCACCGTGGCGCTGTTCGACCGCGTGGTTTGATTCGTCCGCCAGAAACTAGTTCGTCAGCAGAGACTATATGCTCGCAAATTTAATGTTCTTGAGACGAAAAGTTCGTGAGCTTAAGCGTTCGTCAGCGGAGGTTTTACTGTATATATATATATATATATATATATATATATATATATATATATATATTGTGGTACCTCTCGTTACAATAGTCCCAGAAAACGAAAAATCCAGTTTACGAAAAACATTTTCCTAATTTTTTTGTCTCTGTATACAAAACAAGCCATTCAAACATTAAAATCATAAAAAGGTGAGGTACCACTGTAATATAAACAAGTAAACTATATTTCAGTCAATGGACACTTTGTACTGTATTTCTTCGCGATCTTATCTTGACCTTTGACCTACCCTGGATCCAGGTGTACTCAGTCCTGACCCTGTTGCTTGCTTGCCTGTCTGACCTTCATTCAGGTGACCTCTCCTGCTCTTGACCTCTGAACTGGATGCACTACTGAAGCCCTGCAGGACGCTCCTACCACTAAGGCTGCTGGGTGTTTGGGGAAATGGAGGGCTTGTTCTCAGAGGGGTGAGAAACTTGGCCCAAGGGATTCTGACTGCAAACTGTAGAAGCCAAAATGAAAGGTTTAAAGGAACAACATGTATGAAGGGGGTGGGGGTGCGCGTTAAAATCATGATCACCCCACAACCCCTTTTGCAAGACTTTCCTTCCTCTCACTTTTTATTTTCTCTTCCTTCCTTTCTTTCAGTCCTCAGTCTTTCCATTCTTTCGCTTCCAAACCCTCCTAAATCAACTTCATTATTTCTTCCTGTTTGTTTAATTTCATTCTTTTTTTTGTTTTGTTTTCTTCCTTCTCGCTTCCTATACTCCTTTCTATCTTTCCATCTCCTTCCTTCCTTTAAATCTCACACATTTATTCCTTCAATCCCTTCCCACTCTGCATTTTTTCTCCTCCTTACTCCACTTGTTTCTTTATTTTTCCTGTTCTCCTATAATTTCCTCTCCGGTCTTCCCCTTCCTCCCTTACCTTACATTCAGGGGGTCCCCCCCTTCCTTCCGCTTAGTCCTGACTAATTATCATCATCATCATCAACATAATCATTATTGTTATTTTGGAAAGCACTCCCCCCCCCCACACACACACACACCTCTTATGCTTCCTGTTTTCCTTCCCTCCTACATTTCCTCTTTTCTTTCCCATTTTCCCCCCTTTTCTCCTTTCCCCTCTTTACTCTTCCACATCTCCATTTTCCTCTTCCTTTAATTCCTTTTCTCTCCCCTGTATCTGTCTCTCTCTTACTCTCATACTCACCATTTTATCGTTTTCAGAAGGCAGCTCGAACACACATCTCAGTTTGGAATCCATTAGCTCATCGGGCTTCGCGTCTTTCCACTGAAACACAGACGTGCAATTCATCAGCCTCGACGAGCAAGCGGCTGGGACTTCATCCCACACACATACCCACGCTATACAAGCAGTCACAGTAAAACACTAACACATCAGAGACACCACATGTTTACACACAAGCGCACATGCCAGCACACCTAGTGTAAACCGTGGACGCCCCCCCTCCCGCACGCACACGCACACGCCGCCAGGGAATAAATTCCACTGACTATTTTTTACTTTTGGTTCAAATCTGAGGTTAAACCATAGTCTGGAAAAACTAGGACACATGACTGTAGTGCAGGTGCAGTGAATGGCTGAATAAGACCCAGCACCCACAATTCTATTAAATCAGTTCAAACTCTCAGCAGTGCGATTGATGCTCAGACTTTCTGTACATCCCACAGTGGAACTTTGTCTTAACGTTCCGCAATGAGCAAATTTGCCTTCCAGTAATTCTTCAGTAACAAATATTGCGTATGAAACACCACATTTTTCCCCATTGTGTTCAGTTTCTGATGGGAGACATTTCACGTACAAATTTTTTTTTTTAACAAAGCAGCATATATCCACCAGAATGTTACTTTTATTTTAAATAAACTACATTTTTAATATTAACATTTTTTGATCTCAACATCTAGCAGTTAGCATGTCCACCTCAAAGCAAGAAGGTCCTGGGTTCGAGTCCCAAGCTCAGCAAGGGTGTTTCTGTGGGTTTGCATGTTCTAATGCTTGCATGGGTTTCCCCTGGGTACTCCGGTTTCCTCCTACAGTCCAAAAATGTGCACATTAGGCTAACTGGCTGTTCCAAATTGCCTCCAAGTTTTTGTGTGACTGGTTGTGTGTTTTGCCGTGCGATGAATAAGCAAACATTTCAGGGTGAGTCCTATCTTCGCTCAGTGTCAGCCAAGATAGGCTCTAGCCTTACCATAGCCATAGTAGTAGGATTAAGTGGTTCAGAAGATCAATGGGTAAGTGAGTGATCTCAGCACTGCTCCTTCACACATTTTATAATGCGAGGAAACAACTTCTATCCATTTCAGTTTTGTGAATTGTCTTTCCCATGCCATTTTATGTTGAATTCATTCCGGTATGATTAAAACAATTTTAATTCCTGAGCCTTACACGGAATGGCCTTGTAAGTAATCTGGTTACATCCCGATATTTCTCACGTAGCTCTTTACGTTGCGTGAAGATCGCCATACTACGAGTTCATTCCACAGACTCTGCAGGAGACTGAGCGGGTTCAGACTGCGTGAGGTCGATCACAGGTGTCACATCAGATCAACATGATTCGGATCCCGTCAAGATAGCCGCACAATGCAATATTGACCTTCATGTACAGATTCCAAGACGTCTGGCACTGATAGAACTTGTTTAGACGGCCATCTTTGATTGTGAAGACGTTAAATCATATCATTTCATCTGTGCCTCAAGATAATTCACCACCAAGGAATTCTTTCATTATTTTTGTAAAAAGTCACAATGTGGCAACGTATCAAAAGCTTTTGAGAGTTCGACCACACACAGCGCTATCTTGGGTTTGAGGGTTGATTACAGAATTGCATGGAGGTGTAATCCTGAATGACATTCACTTTTAGCAGTCAAAAATTGGTCTCCTGATGGCTTTCCACACTGCTGAGAATAAAACTTTTCCTATCTCTATTTCCACTATTCACTGAGGAAGAGCAAAATGCCATCTTAGTCAATGTGCATTTTTCAGAGAATTTCGGTCATTTTTAGCTGGCATAATACTTTTTTTGCACAAATCTTGTATGACACGTGGGATATATATATATATATATATATACACACACAGACATTAGATAAATAAATAAAGAAAATATTACATAAATAAATACACGTCAGCAGAAAAAAGACTTTGCTGCCCTCTAGTGACTCAGAAGGAAATACAGACCTCGTCATACTTACCATGGTCTCTGTATCTGTGATGCTAGATGGTGCAAAGATGGTCTGCACCATGAATTTGTGTTTACTTTTCTCATTGGGATCGTAGTCAAAGGGCTGTAGCATAACTGGAAAAAAAAAAAAAAAAATGAGATAAAACAAAATGTATGCTAAAGTAAACAGAATTCTTTATACAAAAACCGAACCTCACTATGAAACAAAACATTCACCTCATCACTTCTGGTATTGTTTTATATGCATATTTTGTGTGTACACACAATTTCAGTACACACTTTCTGTTTTCAGAAAAGTATTTTGCTCAAGGTATAGTGGATGTACACTAAATTGCGGAAAAGGTTTTTATTTCAAAGATTGATTTTGTAAACAACAAACCAATACTAGCTGTGATTAGTTTAATTTAACCCTTCCACAAGTAAAAGCAAGTCTACATGATTAATAGGGCAGTTACTTTTTCACCCAGGTGACGCAGGTGTTGGTGAGATTTTAATCCTTCCATAAAAATCGCGAGGTCATCTAAAAACCGTACTTTTTGTTTATTCTGGTTGTTTTTCATAAATAAACAAAGAAGCAATTAAGTGTCAAACATACAGAAAAAACAAAGCAATTCAGAAAGGGGAAAATACTCTCTCACTGCACAGTGTGAACAACTGATCTCAATAATTTTAATGTTTAATTGATAAAATTATGTTAATGGGGAGAGAACTCAAAGACTGGGATCATTTCTTTAATTATGTAAATAAAATTATGTAAATATTTCTTTAAATCAACTATAATGTGCTCATAATGGCATTAAAACAAACAAAATACAAGCCCAATATAAGAGTCGTCAAGTGCCGTGACTCAACAATAAGGTCAAGGTGACTCAAATACAATCCTGTCCAAGACCGTCCTGACGGGAATCATTGCAACAAATTTGGTGATCCTATATTTTTCCTTACAAAGTTATCGGTCTTACAAGCTTTGAAATTCTGAATTTAAAGCGCAAGGTCAAGGTGACCCATATTCAATCTCACCTTTTTGCTCTTGAGGCGGAGCCACAACCCAAATGCGCTGATCCTACATTATTTCCTTACAAAAGTTATCCCACTAACAAATCGGTCGGACAGACGGAACCCATTTCTAGAGCTTGGTGATGCCAGAAGAGAAAATTCAGGTGTCACTAAATTAATAAACTATGCCGACAGTAGTTTTAGGCTTCCTGTAACTGGACTGCATTTCCTTGAGTGAATTCTCAGGCACTTATAAACATTTCACAAGTAGTCTTTTACATACAGCCCATGCTGGTTTAAGGGCGACATGTGAAGCTGACCCGAGATGTTGATCGAGGCGCCGGGGTCGATGGCACCGCTGTTGGGCCGTACGCAGTACCGGCGAGGTGCTGTGGTCTTCACTTTGAAACACACTCTCTTGTCTGACGGGTTCGTCAGCTTCAGGTTTGCCGTGACGACATCTGTGAACGGACCTGAGGGGAGAAAATTCAGTATTTAATTCTTTGCTTACGAAGATCCAGTTGTCAGCATCCTGTCAGGACAGTTGTCCGTTGATTATTAATTCTTCCTTTAGAACTACAACTGGTGATTATTACATGACAGTGTTATTCCTTTCAACACCGTGTTCTATTGCTGGACATTATTTTGGATACACCTGCTACTGGAGGATGCTAGGTGCTGGAAACCTGTCCACAGTTTACCTATTCAGTCACCCCAGCTCAGTGCGCTGGTGCTGCTAAAGTAGTGTTAGCACAAACTTGGCTATTAGCTACCAATTAAATGCCACCTTTAAAGCTCCCTCACCATCCTGGACACCGTACGGGTAAACATATTGCTTATTAAGACATTAATATTATTTTCAAGACTAAAGATGAACGTGTGAAGATAAAGATTTGTACTATTAGCATTAATACTTTGAAGAAAAGTCATGATTTAAAAATCTGAATCTTTTTCCTTTCGCCTGTTCCCTTCAGGGGTCGCCACAGCGAATCATATGCGTCCATCCTCATGGAAGTCAATGATTTGCATGTTTGATTTGGCATAGGTTTTTATGTCAGATTTCCTTCCTGACAACACTTTAGCAAGGGGCGGAAACACGCTGACGGCTATGCAGCTACTCTAGACGAAAGTCAGCAATGGTTCTTTTACATGAACCTCTCACCATAGACAGTGAGAGACATGGCTGGCCTTTGATAACCCAGTTAGCTGCACTGGAGGGGGGGGGGGGGGGGAGAACACAATGACAACCTTGGGGAGAATGGGACTTGAACCCCCAACCTTAGGATCAGTGATCCAGCACCTTTTGCCACCAGGCCATCACTGCCCGGATTTAAAGATGTGAATGGCCTTGCACTTCAGCCATTAATGTGGAAGGGAAGGTGCTGCTCACTACACCATTGCCACACATTTTTCCTTCTGGTTTGCGAATCATACCAGCGACCTTTTGCTTTGACGAGCTTTGACAAAGCTGCTTCTCTAACCTTTAGACTACAGCTGCCTCCAATTTTTAATCAATGTTACTATACTCCCAAAATTTACACCATCAACAACATGATCAAATTACACACTTGTATCTTGTTTATACTGCGAGAGAGCGATTTCGTTTCGGCCTTTTCCCTTTATCAGGGGTCATCACAGCGAATGATTCGCACGTTTGATTTGGCAAAGGTTTTTACATCAGATGCCCTACTGGACTCAAACCTTTAGCAAGAGATAGAAACACGCTGACGGCTTTGCAGCTACTGTTTTTACGAAAGTCAGCAATGGTTCTTTTACATGAATCTCTCACCATAGAGCAGTGCTTCTCAATTATTTTCTGTTACGCCCCCCCTAGCAAGAAGAAAACAATTCGCGCCCCCCCACCACCCACTTTCCGCCGCAACTATAAATTATAACTTTTTCCTATTATATAGTTACAGGTATATCTCTTCATTATATCGTATCCTTGTTAACATAAATAAAACAAAAAGAAAGAGATATAGTTCAACTTACAAGAATAACTTTTTTAACATTTTTTATTAGTCTGTAAAAGAAAGTGCATCAATTTGCCTTAAATTTAAAAATAATAATATCCTTGTTACATTTTTGACAAACTTACCACACCATTTGCTGCTGAAAATAAAATCAATAAATAATTAATTCAAATTGACTTCAGAAACATTAACTCAGGAGCACAATATATAAACACTTTAACCTACAAAACAAGAACAAATAGAACAATTTGTGCTGATTTTTTTTTCTCAAAATGAGGAAGCCAAGATTAATGGCTACAATGAGCACGTTTTGCAGCGCACAGCTTCTCAACGCGAGGTTTGAAGGTTTGCACTGCAACTCTCAGCTCCTGCTCAATGTTTAGCTGGGACCTGTACTTGGTCTTCAGTGCAGCAACAGCGCACAATGGGCAATGAGGGCGCCACTGCCAACTACTGGAGTGGATGTGCAATTACACTTTCTTGTAGTACGGCGGAAAAAAAGCATGTTCTCCTGGGTCACACGCGCCCCCCTCAGCATCCCATCGCGCCCCCCCAGGGGGGCGCGCCCCACTATTTGAGAAGCACTGCCATAGACAGTGAGAGACATGGCTGGCCTTTGATAACCCAGTTAGCTGCACTGGAGGGAGACAGTGGCAACCTTGTGGAGAGTGGGACTCGAACCCCTAACCTTAGGATCAGTGATCCAGCGCCCTATACCACCACTGCCCCCCTATACTATTTACTTTATTATTAATAAGAAAATTATTTTTCTGATTTTCATAATTAATAATGTGACATTCCTGTTTTGTTTGCTTGAAATAAATTATTGATTAATTTATGTCAAAAAAAAATTCCCCACCCATAGCAGCGATTCACAACTTTATATTATTATAATTATTATGTGAAATTACACATGATGATTCGCGCTTTTTTCATACATTCCTCAGATTTTCTACATTATTTGTGTTGGATCTTCTGCTCAATCATCTGAAAGACTTTGCTCGAGTCACAACAAAATAACAACCCACCTTCACATTCCTGTTTCTTTCATCAAGTAACTAGTTCTTCATAAACAAGTCTGCTTTAAGATGGTGGCCTGTTTTGAGAGCATTCAAACAGAGTAAAGATCTAGACAAGATAAAGCATTTTGAACTCTAGCAACTGAATAGACAATTACACATTTTGCAAACCTAAAAAAAACAAATTCTCTCACACACACACAAGCAAAATGTGCATTTAAAAGGTGGCCATGGTGGTATAGTTCAAGATCACATCATTATACTCCTGTACAATGGTCACAGTCAAATCTCTCTAGGAAACACGGTTCCCTTTCAGAACTTGCACATAGCAGAGTCCCTTGCGATTTAACAGCTTGAAATCGAGCGAGACTCACATAATTACTTCACAACTGTGAAATCGCAATTTCACGCTTCTATGGATCGGTCACTACATTTTGAGAGCTGTTAACAAAAAAAAAAAAAAAAAAAAAACGGTGCTGGTCACAGCCTGACTGTCTTCTCACACTCTATTCACACTATTAGGTCAACCCCAATGTGGAAAAATGACTGAGAAAAAAGTATTGAATTCAAACTGAATGTGTTTGCACTGCAGTATACAGTGTAAGCTTATTCTGTATATATATATATATATATATATATATATATATATATATATATATATATATAGATAGAGGTGTAAATTGAACACAGGATTGATAAACCTCAGATACAGTATTGTAAAATAGACCTCATGTCCAGACACTCCCACCAAAAGGACTAATTAAAAAAAAAGCAAGCTTGGCATGTGTGAAACCCCAGCTTCAGCGTGTGGCAAGTAAATGTCCAGAAAACCTAATATACTGTTTTGCATCTGTGACCTTGAAAAGCAGGTCAAGGTCACTCACACGCAAACTCTGCCTCGCACTCATAGTAGTGAGCCAGCACACAAAGTCTGAAAGCACCAGTTTCAGCACACAGCAAGTGAATGTCCAACTAAAGAGGGACAGACAGACGAACAAAACCCATTCTTTTAGCTCTCGAGCCAGTTTTTGGACGGGAGGTAAAAACGCCCGTTTAGCTGCGATGCACTGGACCCAAAAATACGATTCATAAGTGGTAATACTGGGAAAACCCAGTTTAATAAAATATCTTCAAGCTTAGACATTTCACCAAAAAAAAAAAAACAAGTTATGGGTGGTCTTTTGCCAAATTTTTTGTGACCTTGCTGTGACCTTCACCTTTAACATTCTAAAATGAAACCACCTCTATAACTCAGATAGAAATCCATGCATGGCTGTTTATGATTTTGTTCAGAAAAAAAACTGACTCACAAATACCAATAATTGAAAGTCCTCCACCAAAACATCACTTTGTCCACAGTGTTATACCGACATCTTTCATTAGCCGAGCAAATTGTTTGACCACGATGGCGATTTCCATTATGTCCTAATGATATAATGATACTTTCTTCATGTAAACGATATGCAAAGACAGTGAAAAAAGAAACACTATCAACTTTACAAAATCGTAGGTCATTACTTCTGCATGGGTGTGTGTATATATATATATATATATATATATACACACACACACATATATATACACACACACACACATATATATATATACACACACATATATACACACACACATATATATATATATATATATATATATATATATATATATATATATATACACACATACACACACACATATATATATACACACACATATATATATATGAAAAAAAAAAAAGTTGCCCTAAAGAATTTTATAACCGGATCAATACGATTAAATGGCAATTTTATTTTGTAATTCAGGGTAGGACTTTTCTGTTCCAATTTAATTGCACATGCCAAGATGTCAGATTCTATGTCTGATGTCCAACCTGCTGTCGCCAAAGCTATAACAGTCATGGTAGAGAGAATACAGTGGGACAAAAAATTACTTCCCTTTTACACTCAAGATGACAATACCTGTGACGTATGTTAACTGATCATTTCAAGTCAGCAAGGAAACTAGTGTTTCTAAATGTCTGTCTTCCTTTCGGCTTTTTCCCCTTTTACTCAGGAGTCGCCACAGCAAATCATCTGATTCGCACGTTTGATTTGGCGGAGGTTTTTACATCGGATGCCCTTCCTGTCACAGCCCTTTTTAGCAAGGGACAAAAACACGCTGACGACTTTGCAGCCTCCTCTTTACTAAAGTCAGCAATGGTTCTTTTACATGCCTCTCACCATAGACCGTGAGAGACATAGCCCGCCTTTGATAAACCAGTTAGCCGCACTGGGGGAAACTAGTGTTTCTAAATAGGGAGTTAAAAAATGTAATCTAAAAATATAAAAGCACTACTACCAGTCTGCGCTGCTTTTACTGACACACTCCATGCTGTCACGGCAATGTTAACAATAACTGCTATATGTGAATCATGTCAGTAAAGCATAGATTATTTTAGCGATACAGAACATTATGTTCTTTATTGCTCACAAAAAATTCATTCATTGATAAAAGATAAAGATTTCCTCATTCGTCCTATATGCCCGATTACAGTCCATGTCTGAGGCAGCACTGATGACTAATAAGTTTTTGGTTAACTGCATATCGCAAATGAATAGGAGCAAATGTTATGTAACAGATGTACTGTCTCATGACTAACCCAACATTAGTTGAACATATCGTTTGTGAAAAGGTTTGATAAGAATCAGTGAGAGAAGATAAGATGACTCAAAGAATTTTGGTGAGTCAGCATTCTGTGGTGATCCATTAACACGACACACTTAAAAACATATGGTAATCAATTACAACAATCTGTTGGATGGGTGAAAAAGTAACTCATGCTTTCGCAGTTTCATTCAAAGTTAATGGACACCTCACCATATTTATGAGCGCTTGTTGAATTTCTAAGAACCTCCACTCTTCCAAGATTTTGCACTACATTCTGGAAAGTGGCTGATGGAATTTGCCCAGTCAGTCATCAAGGCATGAGTAAGGCAAAACCAGGACTGATGAGCTTTCTATTCGAGTGTTCACTTGGGTTAAGGGTCAGGGCTCTGTGAGGACCATTTGAGTTCTTCCACATCAGTCTCTCTAAACGATGTCTTCATGAAACTTGCATTGTGTACAGGGGTACTTCTGCTTGAACAGGTTTGAATCTCCGAGTTGCAAAATAATTTTACCCTGTTCCTGGAGAGTTCCAGTAACTCTGCAGGTTTTACCTCCAACCAAAGCCTCACACTTCTTATAGTCAAATTAGAATTTCTGAAGACAGTGATTAGATGGTCTCATGGGAATAATTACAGCTGGAGCGACAGTCTTGAAGGAAGATCTCAGGGGTCGGTGTTGGAACCTGTTGGTGTTTTCAACACTTGCGTTTCTGACATTTGAGGGAGGGAACCCTTGTGAACCTTCACATGAGTGTGAAGGCTGTATGTACACAAACATTTAGCCATTTGGTGCAATTATGTTTTGATGGTGAAGATAGACCACAGTCTAAAGCAGGGGTCACCAACCTTTTTGAAACCGAGAACTACTTCTTGGGTACCAATAAATGCGAATGGCTACTAGGACGATATACACTTCTGAAATAACCAATTTGCTCAATTTACCTATAATTTTGTTATTATTAATAATTGATGATATTCATCTATGTGAAGATATTGATTTGATTAAAAAAATTGCAAAAAAAATTAGACGCAGCTCAATGGAGAGTGGCACTGTGGAGTCATGGGCATGTTCTAAAAATAGCAGTGAACAGACCCGCGGGAACCTCATGTTGATCTTGTGGGCGACCTGGGGACCGTGGGCAACATGTTGGTGACCCCTGGTCTAAAGCAACCCCTGTATTGAAAGGAGTTGACAGTGAAGACAAATGTGCATGACTTGCATTATTCTCTTCATTCTGATAACCATTACAGTAAGCCTTCATGCCTTGTCAGTATGGGCATGCTCATCCTGAAAGAGACCATACCCAAGAGGAGAGAAATGTTTCATGATAGGAAAAAGGTGATGGGATTTGCCATGATGTCCCACTTTAAGAAAATGAGTAGAACTACAGTGCTGTGCAAAAGTTTTTGCCGCCTGACCAATTTCTGATATTTTTTGCACGTTTGTCACCGGCATCCATGTCCCTCAGTGCAGCCAAGTGGGTTATCAAAGGCCGGCAATTTCTCTCACGGTATATGGTGAGAGGCTTATAAAAGAAGCACTGATGACTTGTCAAGAGTAGGCTGCATAGCTGTCAGCGTGTTTCTGCCCCTTGCTAAGGGTTGTGTCAGGAAGGGCATCCGAATTAAAAACCTATGCCAAATCAAACATGATTTGCTGTGGCGACCCCTGAGAAAAAGGGAACAGCCAAAAGGAAAAGACGACGACCGTCGTCCATTTCAGATCAAGCAAACCTAAATATTATACAAAGATAAAACACACGTAAACACAAAATGCAATTTTCAGTCCAATTGCATTTATCAGGGGGAAAAAAATCTGATCCTATAAGGTCCCTTGTGAATAAGTAATTGCCCCCTAAACCTAATAGCTGGTTGATCCACCTTTTGCAGCAATAACTAGTCAAACGTTTGCGATAAGAGGCGATGAGTCTTTCACATCGCTGTGATGGGATTTTGGCCCACTCTTCTCTGCAGAATTGTTTAAGATTCACCACATCGGATGGTTTTTGGGTATGAACAGCCTTTTTAAGGCCATGCCATAGCATCTCAATAGGGTTCAGGTCGAGACTTTGACTAGGCCACTCCAAAACCTTCATTTTGTTCCTTTTTAGCCATTCAGAAGTGAACTTGCTGCTGTGCTCCAGATCATTGTCTTGCTGCAGAACCCAGGTGCGTTTTAGCTTGAGCTCTTGAACTGATAGAAAAACATTCTTCACCAGGATTTCTTGGTAGGAGCAGAATTCATGGTTCCAATCAATCATGACAAGTCGCCCAGGTCCTGAAGCAGCAAAGCAGGCCCACTTCCACCATGTTTCATTGTTGGTACAATGTTCTTTTTATGCAGTGTTCCTTTTGCACCAGATGTAACGGGATGCATTTCTCCCAAAAAGTTCAACTTTAGTTTCATCAGTCCAGAGGACATCATCCCAAAAGCTCTGGGGATGAACAAGATGATTCTTGACAAAACTGAGTCATGCCTTGATATTCTTTTTTTTTTGTCAACAGTGGCTTTCGCCTTGGAACTCTTCCATGGATGCCATTTTTGCCGAGTGTCTTTCTGATGGTGGAGATCATGAAGACTGACATTAACTGACGCAAGTGAGGCTAGTAGTTGTTTAGATGTGGTTTTTGGATCCTTTGTGATTTCTCCGGTCTGTCTGCGCCATGCTCTTGGTAGTAATTTTGTTAGGTCGACCACTCACATGAAGGGTCACCACTGTGCCATGCCTTCTCCAGTGATGGATAATGGCTCTGACAGTGGTTCGCTGGAGTCCCAAAGATTTACCAATGACTTTGTATCCTTTCCCAGACTGAGACATCTCTATAATCTCTCTTTTTTGCTCTTAAAGCTCAACAATCCAGAGCAATGGAGAGTGTGGAAGAGAGGTGAAGAAGCGTGTGCAGGCAGGTTGGAATGGTTGGAGAAAAGTGTCCAGTGTGATAGGAGGGTATCGGCAGGAATGAAAGGAAAAGTGTACAAGATGGTGATGAGGCCAGCGATGTTGTATGGTTTAGAAACAGTGGCCCTGGGGAAAAGACAAGAGGCAGAGCTGGAGGTAGCAGAGTTGAAAATGTTGAGGTTCTCTCTGGGAGTAACGAGGATGGATAGGATCAGGAATGAGCACCTCCGAGGGACGGCACATGTAAGACGTTTTGGAGACAAAGTCAGAGAGGCTAGATTGAGATGGTTTGGACATGTACAGAGGAGGGATAGTGGGTATATTGCTAGTATGATGCTCAGGTTGGAACTACCAGGCAGAAGGCCTAGGGGAAGACCAAAGAGACAATTCACGGATGTGGTGAAGGAGGACATGAAGGCAGTTGGTGAAAGAGAAAATGCAGAGGATAGGGTGAGATGGAGGTAGATGATTTCGCTGAGGTGACCCCTGAAGGGAACAGCCAAAAGGAAAAGAAGAAGCTCACTGGATCGTGGCATAATGATGTGTGTTCAGTATGGCCAACCTCACCTTGTCAGACAGGTTTTGTTCGGGATCGCCTGATTGGAAATGTCTGGCAGCAATCAGGCCTGGGTGTGGCCATGAAATTGAACTCAGTTTTCCCCAATAATAGGATTAATCAAACAATTACCTCACCTTTTAACAAGGAGGCAATTTCTTTTTCACAGAGGTTCATGTAGATTTGGATAGGATTTTTCTCTTAACAAATAATCAAAACAGGAAAACTGCATTTTTTGAATACTTGGGTTATCTTTGTGGAATGTTTAAATTTGTTTGATGATCTGAAAGTGTGACAAAAGGTGCAAAAAAAGTTAAAAAAAAAAAAAAAAAAAAAAGCACTGTATAGTCAATCCAAGACTACATAAATCCAGGGCTTTTTCATTTGGTAATCTTCCTCTAAAGCAGTGCTTCTCAAATAGTGGGGCGCGCCCCCCTGGGGGGGCGCGATGGGATGCTGAGGGGGGCGCGTGTGACCCAGGAGAACATGCTTTTTTTCCACCGTACTACAAGAAAGTGTAATTGCACATCCACTCAGGTAGTTGGCAGTGGCGCCCTCATTGCCCATTATGCGCTGTTGCTGCACTGAAGACCAAGTACAGGTCCCAGCTAAATATTGAGCAGGAGCTGAGAGTTGCAGTGTCATGCTTCAAACCTCGCTTTGAGAAGCTGTGCGCTGCAAAACGTGCTCATTGTAGCCATTAATCTTGGCTTCCTCATTTTGAGAAAAAAAAATCAGCACAAATTGTTCTATTTGTTCTTGTTTTGTAGGTTAAAGTGTTTATATATTGTGCTCCTGAGTTAATGTTTCTGAAGTCAATTTGAATTAATTATTTATTGATTTTATTTTCAGCAGCAAATGGTGTGGTAAGTTTGTCAAAAATGTAACAAGGATATTATTATTTTTAAATTTAAGGCAAATTGATGCACTTTCTTTTACAGACTAATAAAAAATGTTAAAAAAGTTATTCTTGTAAGTTGAACTATATCTCTTTCTTTTTGTTTTATTTATGTTAACAAGGATACGATATAATGAAGAGATATACCTGTAACTATATTATAGAAAAAAGTAATAATTTATAGTTGCGGCGGAAAGTGGGTGGTGGGGGGGCGCGAATTGTTTTCTTCTTGCTAGGGGGGGCGTAACAGAAAATAATTGAGAAGCACTGCTCTAAAGCAACTAATAAAAATAGTTGATGATGCCCAGATTCTTGGGCTGTAATGCTGCTTATCTGCTCTTTACTTACTGTTAAAAAAGGCCCATTGTTTCCCCAGAGATTGTTTGCTTTGTAATTGGGTGCGGTGAAGGAGAATGTTTCACTGTTGACATTCCGAAAGTCTACCACTGCGCAAGGGGAGCAACTCCAGAATGTGCTATGGTTTTGCTCAAGATGACACCTGTCGTCATACCATGGCATGTAGAGAAGTGAAAGTGACAGTAAAATCAAAACACTGGAAACCTTTCTGTACAAAATGCAGGCAGGTACCAAGCGGAATGTTTTAAAAGTATGTTCTGAAAAGAACAATTTTCTCTAAAATTCAATATTCTTGACAGCTAAAGAATTTTAAATATCTTCAATGTTTCAAATTTTTCATATTAACCTTGTTTGATGCCCAATATACAAAAAAGTATTACTTTCATTCATCTCTGAATCGGATTCACCTACCTGAGCAGACAAACCTCTCCATCTGGCTTCTCTTCTAATTTCCGTTACATTATCCATGTAAATCTTACACTGAAAGAGTTTTAATTGGCCCCCTTCATGTTCAGTTTCATACACAAAATCGTCGTGAAAGTCCCATGATTTAAAAGTTTACTGTGACACTTTCTCTGTGCGCATTTTGATACCTCGCTTTATTACTGAGGCTGCCATGTTTGTTACGTGCAGAGACATCTTGCGATATCACGTACAGTACGAGTGATCATACATGTCGACAAACAAAATGGCAACCATCACTTAGTCGCTCGGCCAAAGCTAACAATAAATTTCCATTGTGTATATACAGGCAGTCGTCGCTTTTGGTTCTGACAGACCGGTCGTAAAGCGATCTGGTCGTATGTCGACTTTCCATCCAAATACACTCATGCCAAACAAAAACATGAATAAATCTCGTGCATTTAAATCTATACATCTATTTTCAATTCCACGCACTGTGACGCGCAGCGTAGAGCCAATCCTTTCCGTACCTCAGTGTGTGGGCGGGTTTGTTTTTGAGTAAAGCGATACATTTCCCTCGTTTTGATCAGCTCATTTCCCCGAAGCCAAGCACGGCTAGCAAGCAAACACAAAAGGACGGACATGGAAAAACTTCAACCCGCAGAGCAGCTGATTGCCAAAACTTGGGACGCGCTTCCTGTCAAACACTGCAGCGTGCGAGTCCAATAAAATTAGAGTTTCAAGGTATCGGACCCGCCCGCCACAGAAAGGATTGGCTCTCCACTTCGCGCTACAGTGACGTGGCATTGAAAGTAGATTTGCTCTGAGCAGTTAGAAAGTGAAGCTGCATCATCTCATGCTTGGCCTTTTAAAATGCTGGCGCAGCCGGCAGCGTAAACAACTGTCGTACGCAACACTCGCACTGCACGGCCATGAATCATGCTTCACGACAGTTGTTGTCGTAAAGTCAAATCAGACGTAACTCGCACGACGACTGTCATTTTTTATTTTTATATTATATAGACACATACATCCATGACACACACATGTGTAAATGTTGTGTATGTGTGTAAAATATAGATTTTCTTATTACATTCTTACCTAATGAAATTTCTTGGTCTCAAGGGACAGCTGGAGCTGCACGATAAAACCAGTTTAAACCGTTTCTAACATGCAAATAATACGTATTGTGATACTCCGAAGCAAAACCGTTTTTTTAAAGTGCATTCAGAAAATTTCGAAACAGTTTAAAAAAAAAAAAAAGCTATTCCCACCAATTGAACCGGAAGTAATGCTTTTGTTGGGGGGGGGGGGGGGGGGGGGCGCGACCGCAGAGATTCTGGCATGTAATCCTGACAATCGTGTTTCCATCCTCTTATCTACAGTCATTCAGTGTGTGGACAGCCAGGTATAATAACAGCCATGCCGTGATTAGGCACTGTGGAGGTCACAAAGACCTTCAGCCAATAGAATGAGTTTTTATACAGGATACGGAAATTCCCACTAAAAACAAACGGTTCATGTTGGTAATTGCTCAGAATATTTACTGACCTACTACATCTAGATTTTTGCTTAAACATTTACTTTACAATGAGCAAAAGAGGGAAGCGATATCATGAACCTGCTCTCCAACGAGGCACATTAACCATGCATGTTTTCTTTTGTTTTTTTTTTTTTGTTTTTTTGCTTAACACGGAAATAATATCTGTCGACTCTTGGGGGGGGGGGGTGTTTGATATTTCACAACTTGTAGACTCAGCCTCATGCTCAACATGCTCCAAATCGGTCCCAGATTCCGATAAATTACATTCCACTTCTCTCTAGCATAATGATCAGATTAATTTGATTTATATGATGAACAATATTGCGCGTTATTATTGTAAAGTTCTAAAGTTTGACGGACTTTCCTAGGCAGTCAGTGTCACCAAGTGTTATACGTGTAGCATGTCCCCAGCAGGCCCATGGACATCGCTATGATGGCATATTATAAAAATATACACACAAAAATATTATATATAAATAAATCTACTGCTTATAAGGTCATAGGGCTCATGAGATTTAGTCGTGCATGATGCAGCTCTGCGCATGCGCGGATGACGCTCCACCTTAAAAATTTACTATGCACGCATTAATGATTAAGGCTTCACAATATGCAAATAAAAGCACTAGATGCACTTAGACTATTCTAATGTTTGTTATGTGTATTTACTATGTTTAAATAGCTTATCTTGCTCAATATGCAGTTCTATTTCAGTGTTAATGTTTGTGCCAAAGTTTAAAATATTAAATTTATCAGTAGATTTTTTTCTGATGGTTAGAATTTTTATTTTAATGACTAAAACCAACATTTTTAATGTTGATTTCTCTTTTTGAAAAAAAGAGTAAAGAATACTGTCAAGAACAGTCTCACTTTTAATTTAAAATTCTTCTTACAATATATCACAATTTGCATCACAATACATGCTAGAAATTGCAATATCACAATACATACAATCTAGGCAATACCCACCCCTAGGGGCAGCACAATGCTATAGTTTATCTGTATGCATATGAATTTCAATAGTTACTAGTTTATATCCAATTTGTTGGTTTAATATCTGTATTCTGTTATTATTGCCATTACCTTGCTTTATACGACTGGGGGACTTGGGTTTATTCTCACTGACAAATAATCAAAATATCAAACATATTTTAGCAGAATGCAACTTCAAAAATGTAAGTAGAGCCCATCAGATAATGAAAACATACATATATTCAGTAACAGTAAAGTTTGGAATGCTTGACTTTTAACTTTAAGTAATCGTGAAAGAAAAAAAAGCACAAACTGGTGAAGGACCAGCTGCTGGAACAAAAGTGATAACAGGATTATTACTCAAATAAATTCATGTACATGTTTAATTACAAAAAAGGTTCATATTTGCAGTAGAGTATATTGTTAGAGGTCTAGAAAAACAGATCAATTTTGATTAAACACTCAAAGAATGGCTCTATAATTTCAAGTCACCACTGTCAAAGCTGTGACCACATTTTACACAATCACAATTTAATCTGTTTCGTTCTCAGAGTCCACCAGGAAGTGCTTGAAACCATGATCACATTGTTAATACCCCTTTGTGGCATCAGACTGACCCACAATATCAATTTCATTTTCCTTGTGGAGGTTCACATGTTTCCATGTGAAGTGGAATGAAGTCTCCAGCAATTCAGTATGAAAAGCTTCAGTTTAATAAAAGGTTTAAGAGAAACCAACTGATGGTCTGCTCTTCAAAATGAAAAGATAGAATTGTATGTACATACAAAAATCGACTTTTATACCCATCTATCTTGATGGATGGTGCTCAGTAAAGTTGAATCAGGATAAAGCTCTGGATCTTCTGACAGAGCATGACTCGTATTAGCATATTTGCCAATATCAGACAAGATGATCAGGTGAAGTTAAGATTGTTTTGAAAACTGTATGGGAAACATGTCATGCTTAACCCAATACCAACTTAAGAAAACAAGAATGTGTTTGTCTTGCGCAAATACTAAACTAAAATGTACTCTACTTATACAAAAAAAAATAATAATAATAATAATATGCACATGAATTTATCTTATCAAAAAAATAAAGAAAAACAAGCCTTCGTTTGGGTCTTATCTAATCTGGTGTATGATTAGTCAGGTGGAGGTGAAAACCAGTTCCCAATTGGCTGATCCACCCTATCGAAATTGTATTCCTCCGAGTCGACCAGCTGACAGTTTATCAATTTGATATTTCAGCTTGTGCATCATGGTGTCATAGTCGGTCACAGACTTCACATTGTGCATTTATTGAGCTGGAAACTTGCAACAAGATGGCATCCTAGAAGAACAAGTCGTCATCTAAAGTGTGGTTTTGCTTCACAAAGAAAGATGCTGCGACGTCTAAACTGATCAGGTCAAGTAAAAGTGGAAAACAAGCGATATGTTGAAACATCTTTGTGAAATTGAGTATTCAGCAGACATTCCTATACCAGAAAAGAAAAAAACACCGCAATAAATGATGCAGAAAAAGTAATTTATAAACAACTGAACTACATCCTAGCAATCTCTAGCCCTAAGTTTGGGGCAGTTGGCTTAATTCGGGGCTGACTCACTTTCTTACTATAATTGAACCAAGCCAGAGGTTTCTTGGAAGCTGACAAGACAACCCCTCTTGTGCTTCTGCTCCAATTATTTTAGTTCCCAAACAATTACCACTAACGACTAAATACTACCCATGTGAAAAGCAGCCAAAATGCCAAAACTTGGTCAGAGCAAAAAATACATTTTTAAAAATAAATAAAGATGTTCTGTTTAGACAACAGCATATAAAGAGTGCCAAAACAGCATATAAAGAGTGCTTCCACCAAGCTCAACAATTCTCCATATGGACCCCAACGTTAAAGAATCCTTATATATGTTATATTATATATATATATATATATATATATATATATATATATATATATATATATATATATATATATATATATATATAATCTCCAAAATGTTAAATTGACCTTCCTTTTCCAAAGCCCCATCCCTGATAAAAAATTTCATAAAAACCCACCAAACTTTTTTTGCAGAATCTTGCTAACAAACAAACTGCAGGTCAAACACCATCACATAAGGACATTACCAGGCTTGGTCTGCTAAGCCCGCCACATCAATTAATCAGTTCCAGATTCACTCACTAACATTTGTGACAGCTGAAAAGATGGTGTTAAAACAATACTGCAGGCACACAATAAAATTGTTTTAAAAAAAGACTAAACGACTAATCACCAGACTACTATACTTAACAGCCAAGGCAGCAGCCATGTTCTACCTGCCTACCCTGAAGGCACCCCTGCACTAGTCAGACTTAAATAAGCTCATCAAACTGGAAAAACAACAGATCAAGGATCGCTGACTTTTTAAATGCTGAAGCAAACAGCCAGCATTATTAGTGAAGAATTCCTCAATCTTATACAGAGCCCAGCAGCTCAGACCTTCTGTTGGGTCACGGCAGTGTGATTAAAAGCATTCCATCCAAACGGTAGACCAAAGCTCTCCTCTCCTACTCGACCCGAGGAAGCAAAAGTAACTAGATGAGAGAAGTTATTTTCAGGGAACATCACCCAGCTGTGTGTTCATTAGTATTAATTGGATTGTTAGCATTAGCTACTACGTGATCCTGAATACACCACACCATAGCTATGTGAGCAGCTTCAATCTTGCTGATACAAGATTCAAATTTAAAATAACTAACAAGATTGTAGCATTTCCTTTTCTTGCAAAGTGCGTATCCCACCGAAAGGATATTTAAACATTTTTTTCAAAAATCTAGGTCAGGGTTGATTTGTATACAGCCTTTTTTCCCTCCCCCGAGTCTATTTATGCTCCAGTGCTGGGAAGATAATGATTTGTAGCTCATTTCCACCAAATGGCAAAACAGAGCTCGGCAATAAATCCAAACCAGTCTTATCCTGGTTGAGTGAGCATGCGTCAGTTTCCTATTACATAACCCTACCTGTGAAAGTTCTAGTGATACTGATATGTAGGAGTCGTTAAATTCATCTCATGAAGGTGATCTGTGCGGCGCAGCTGCATGTCTCTATCACAGGATGAACCATCAAGAGTTACATGCACTAGTGCAATGTACAGCTCGCTCAAATTAGTGATCCAGCTCGAGTACGTTATTCGCAATTTATTTAAATTGGGCTGTTTGCGTAGAGTGAAATCTGAATATCCTCTTAAACGCTCTGCACCACACAACATCTGGGCTCAATAAATTTGGAAATGGCCCTATTGATGAAGTTTTCAAGCTTTGGCTTAAATCATCCTTATACTAACTACACCGAAAAAAGTAAATATTAATATGTAATCTTGATAAACTAAATTATGTCCCAGTACATGTTTCAGAGATACTGGGTGAGCTAAGGGCTAAAATTTAACAATCATACCATTTTAAATCCAAAATACGGTCAGCCCCCTACTCACGAAACCCGCTGGGTACGAAAATTCCGGGTTACGAAAAACATTTGCCTAAGTTTTCGTCCCCGGGATATGAAAATAGCCTCCTCTTACAAAAAGCTCCAAATGCGCCATTTAAAATTCAAACCCGCCAATCAAAATTTCTCACGATGCGCGAGTTGCTTTCTCATTGGTTGTTCCCCAACATCCCGCCCCGCTGGCCTCCCATTGGCTAGGAGGGATGATGCTGCTGAACTTCCTGTACCCATACTTCCTGTTTGTCACACGCGTGAACGAGAGTTGACTGTTGGCTTATTTTGAGATTGATCATGCAGTGTTATATTTCGTTATCACTGAAACCCCTCTACAATCGGGACAATATTAAACCAGAAGGAGACCTTAAAGCGGAAATACAGTGACTGAGGCGATTATTTCGGCACAATATTAAAACAGAGTGCTCCATGTGAGAAGTCCTCCGATCTCGCAAGGAAGCAATATTGAATGAGGACCTCTGATTTTTCAAACCAGTAGTGTCATTCCACTTCAAATAAAACATCCTGTCCATTTAAACAGAATTGTTCCGTCAGCTGCGCGTTGCGTGTGGCCTAAGTTTTGTGTGTGTGTGCATATGTGAGAGAGAGAGAGTGACACAGGAGGAGGCTTAACTCTTTAGTGTAGTTTAAGTTGTTTAATTCAGTAAATGTTTAATATATGTGGCACATGTCAGCGGCTCATCTGGACCTCGGACCCCTCAAGGAATCAAGTTAAAGTTGAGTTTGGACCTCCGATCTGTCAAGTGGGGAAAGCTCTTCGAATTCCATGTCTTAAAAATGCTCCAGTGTCCTGCTTGTGGGCATGGCCTGCAGCGCCACAATAAACAGTTAATGTGCATACAATACACATTTAATGCGTACTGTATTGTGTGCGTTGAGAGAGAGAGAGCACTAGAGAGAGAGAGACAGGTGTGTGTGTGTGTGTGTGCACGTGTCAATAAAAAATGTTTAATAGTTTAATGAATGTTAAAATGGTTTCATAAATAAATGTTTTACTTTTAACATATTTCATACAAAATTGGTGTATTTTTAAAGGGTTTATGGGGTAGTCTTGGAAGCCTTGGAAAAATGAGCCCCTACTTGCGAAACTCTGAGTTACGAAAAAGGTGCAGGAATGGATTAATTTCGTAAGTAGGGGGCCGACTGTATATTACAAACCTCACTTATTGACCATGTTTATTATACATTATGTTTTCTAAGCAGTTGGTTTGACTAAGCTTGCTAGCACAATAGTGAAAAATCCAATATCAATGAAATTTTGTGAAAGGGTTTAGCTCATGCCAACAAAGAACCATTTAAAATTTGGAATCAAGTCATGTCAAGTCAAGCCATGGCAGATGCATGAATTTAGTGTCACTTCCACAATGTTGTAACATACAGCATCTGTCCACAGAAAATAATAAATCATCTACATTACCATAGAAAATTAAAAGTTCAAATATTATTCGAAAAAAAAAATTAGCTCAACACGTATTATGTATTTGAAAATACAATAATATCCGTAAACAATAGTTTTCCAAATCCATATCTCCTGACCATTATGGAAAATATTTTACATACTGAACTCGATTAGAAACCGAATACATGCACGCCAGTCACTAATATGATGAGCTGTTTGAAAGCATCTGAGCTGACCATCATGAGAAAAATAGCATTTTAACCACCTAATTATCAACACTTGCAAATTATTTTTCTAATTATTGATTATGTACGAGAGCTGCATTTCCCCTTTCAGATTTATCATCAGCCAAAAAAGCTGCCGAGCTAGAAGTTCAGTTAATCCTTACTTTTGGGAAGGATCAAAAGTGTAATTATTTTGAAAACCAAACATGTTATAAACTGTTTAGACCAAGTACTACCTCAATTCGGGAAAAAAACAACAACATACAACCATACACACCAGCTTCATATATAACTTACATCGCTACATGATAAACAAGGGTAAAGGGTAGGTTTTAAAGGCAATATCTGATGACCAGGGCAACAAAATCATTTTATAACTACCGTTATTGACATAAGCGTCCACCCCCACAGTGTTTTTGATCTTACGTCTAATAACCGTCCATGTGTACTGGGAGCAAAATGGTAGATCAAGCTTACCAATTTTATTCGATCAGTCTCTGTAACGGTAAAATGACATGTTCACTGCCTGTAAAAGTGAGTTTATACAGTATTTCAAGACCCCCTGCTACTGGGGAATGTCTATAATGTTCATCAGTAACAACACATTTGATTGTTCCGCCATGCTTTAAAAAACAGGAAAAAGTTTTGCTCCATCTCTTGGTAAATGTCCAATAACCGATGAACCATTAGAAACTGCTACAGCAAAACTATCAGATGGCTTGAATGAAGGGAGCGATCAGAAAGTTGTGAGTATTTTTCACCCTATTCTCCTGCTCACTTACAAGATGTTCCTGGCCATGTGCTTTTGTTTATGTTAGTGCCGATTGGTTCAATGTGCCATGTGCTCAAGCTGACAGTGTTGATTGGCTCGATTTTACTTCTAGGAAAATGTTTACAGGAAATGTTTAAAGGGAGGGAAATTAAGGGGTCTCTTTTTTTTTTTAATTATACTGTTTTCTGTTTATTTTCAGCTTCCATGTAAGTAGTTTGGTTGATACCACAAAATCAATAACACAAATACCAGTAGAACTCATTGTTCTGTTATTATTCATGTTTTCCACCTCTATGGTAAGAAGCACTTACTGTTCCTCTCCGCTGGTAATATTTTAATAAGCACCCCCTCCCAACCCAATTTTTAAGCGCCCTGGGCGCTTATCACGTTGAATACAGTAAATGTGAGGGATTAAAAAAAACTTGTGAGCCACAGTATCGAATAATGCAAGTTATTTACACCATTTTAAGTCTTCTTATTCTTAAAAAGAATAAGAAGGTGTGCTTTGTGAATCTGAATAAGCGAAGATGCCAAATCAGTGACTCAGACCATCGCAGAGTACAATTTTAAATGATTTCTAACAAGCAGATTTGTAACAGATAATATTATGCACATAAAAGATAAAGCAGATGATTCAGAAAAGTACATTACTACCTTACTACTGAAAGATGAACTATTAACCTCAGCTTTGGTCCTTAATTCATCAGTATTGTATGCAGTCTTTTATAGCACTCCTACAGCCATACAACAAAAAGAACTTTACACATCTGCGCCATTTCCTCTGCAACATGGTGTCAACAAAGGCCTCTATTATTAATCTTTGGTGTTCCGGTCTCAAAGTGCATACAAAAAACAAATCCTGTACATACTTCTTATTGCTTTTTGTGGATAATATTCTGCTTTTACTTTAACACTTACTCACGACTGCAGTTAATTCATTTTGTTCACGAGGTTATGTGGAATAAATGAACCAGCATTTACTGCCTCCTGAACACAACGCCACTGTTTCTTCAAGTCATTAATTTTGCAGACACTTTTCTAAGCTATACTACACTAACCACCGATCAGCCAAACATCAAAAACATTAAGAATAGTCTGTCTGTCTTCCTTTCGGCTTTTTCCCTTTTACTCGGGAATCGCCACAGCTAATCATCTGATTCGCACGTTTGATTTTGGCAGAGGTTTTTATGTCGGATGCCCTTCCTGTCATAACCCTTTAAACAAGGGACAGAAACACGCTGACGACTTTGCAGCCTACTCTTTACGAAAGTCAGCAATGTTTTTTTTACATGCCTCACACCATAGACAGTGAGAGACATGGCCCGCCTTTGATAACCCAAGAATAGTGACAGTAAATAATACATTATTGACTTGGCATACAATAGCCTACAGTGCAATCTGATTGGTCCATGCTCCCTGGATTAAAAAAAACGTTATTCTGATAGGATAACACTTGAATCAAAAGGACAAACACTCAGTTTGTCACAGTCACTTGGAACAGGCGGCGTCGCATCACTATCATGTTTTTAATATAACAATAAACCATTCTCATTTTTAGTTTGTTTTCCCAGGTTTTCTGCACACTATATACTAAATCATATTTACAGAGTTGTTTACTCTCATTTACATACTAAGAAGGAAAAATGAGCAAGCGTACAGGTCCAAGTTACTTTGACAAGGGCTGCATTACTATGGCTAAATGACTCATGGTATGCTGTGCCAAGTACCTACCAAATATGGTCCAGGAAAGAACAGTGAACTGGCAAGAGTGTTGTCCACTAAAAGAGCTACTGTACCAACTGTTAAAACTGTTAATGTTGGCCATGATAGAAAGGTGCCTGAACATACACTGTACTGCGGCTTGTAGCATATGGGGCTGCCTACCTGCATACTCAGATGGTGTTAATGTTACGGCTGATTGGGGTAATACATGATGCATGTTTTTCCACCTTCTGGGTTTGCCCAGGCCCTCAAATGCATGTTTTCTATAAGATACCTTTTTCAAATATGGCTTTATTAGAGAATATCCTGCGATGGTAGCGTGTTGGTTTGATTTTCCTTAAATGAAATTAACTTTCTGGTCGTTCAGGCCTGCTAAATCATTCTATCATGAGATGAGGTGGATTCACAGTTCCAACCCAGTTTCGAATCAGGCACCGAAGTCTGTTTCTAAATGGATTCCTGATTAAATTGAGCCTCCATTTGTAAATGTGATCTTTCAGAAATGTCTGTGCCATGCCACTCAGTGACCGAGTTCAATAAGATACACGCTCATGTACCGGTTACTCGTGTTACATTACGTATAACATAGACTAAATCCCTATGTGAGCACCATTGTGGTGAGACAAGACTTTTCTTTCACATCTTGTACTGGCTTTTATACCGATAACTATACTTTTAACCAAATGTGCTTTCGATTAAAAAAAGGAAAAAAATGTCAAATCTGATTGGTGGATCATATGTAAATATGTACATGTCATTACTAATTCTTGTTTGCCTTGTTTGTGCTCACACTTTCATTTTAAACATGAAAAAACCCAAGAGGATAGAATGCCGACATTAACGATGTATGAAACAATCTATACACCCCTAGTCTACTCGAGGCGGTATACGAGAAACTATGACTGCATTCTCTGGATATTTGGTCTCACAGGAGGACAATGGTGCAAATCTACTCTGTATTAGGAAGTCTCAGTGTGTCCTCTTTCTTTGCAGTGGCTTCACCATCATCTCCACTTTTCATTCTCCCAGTACCAGTCTCCCAGGCCTCCCTGTCTCTATAAATAACACCGAGGGGGAGAGGGAGTATGAGGGGGAGACAGAAAGCGAAAGACTGAGAAAAACAGACACATAGAGAAAGATAGCGGGACAGGCAGTGATAAGAGAAATGGAGAGAACAAGAGAACCAATACAGAGGGAGAAGAAAATCGTGAGAAAGAACCAATAGACGGAGATGGGGGGGGGGTGAGCGACGCTACCAAAGATGCACAAGGAAGGACTGATGGCGATATTAAGCAAAGATGGAGATAGAAGGAAAGACAGGATGATTAAGAGAATGAGAGAGAAAGAAAGAGTGCAATCCTGTTGCTGGGTTGCTGTTTTTAGCTCAGTGGATTTGATCACTCGGGCTCACGCTGGCCTTTCCACAGCTTGAGAAAATCATGTTAACAGGATCTAAATGAAGGATCCTGGATTGATGGATTGTGGGAGCTCTCTGTGCTGGGTGACACAGGGACACTTGAGTCGACCGGCACCTGCAGGCACAGTTTACTGTCAGATCATGTGATTAATATGGGGGGGGGGGACAGTAAACTCGGGATGGGCGGGGATTGTTAATGTGTGAAAATATAAAGGAAATGTTTAAAAGCAGTGTCTAATGTCACAGTTTTGGTGTTGGTGGTGCGAGATGGGGCGGGGCAGTGGGTCAGTCAAGTGCGTCAGTAAAAGCTTCATTCATTCTTTTCCTGGATAAAATCAAAGCATGGACAAAGATGACGGGGTTGTTGTTTTTTTTTTTTTTTGAAGTTCCTTCCATCCAGACACCAGTGCCAGACCTGTAGAACAGCATCCAAACCTAATTCACAGGAAACAGACACTGCACTGGGATGTTGGGCAACATATTGAGCATCAGTAACATCCTATTCACCTCATGATGCTTGTTATAGAAATAGAGATAGAGAGACAGTCAGCATGTCGGATATCCGGCAAACACTCCTCAAGATAAGGTAAGGTATCTCATGGGACCCAATAAAACTGATCTCCTTACTTTCTGACCTGATTTTAATCGCAAATCATACACTGTCTACTTACATCAGCGTGGCAAACAATCAATTCTGTTTCAAAACAGGAACAATTCCAAGTTGTTGTTTCAATCAAATTTTATTACACCACGAGATCAGATTAGAAATTTTACTTTGGCTTGTTTTTCCAGACTCGTCTCAGTGCGGTGCAAGCTAGAAAACACCGGGCTGGATCAAGGTTTGCTGGGACGCTGTCAAACAGCAGGGAAATCTCAGAGTTCATTATGTTTGACATAACAGCAATCACAGTTCTCACGGTTTTGTCGCAAACAGCAGTGGAGCATGCCAGATTTGCTGCTGGAACACATACTGCAGTCAGATAAGGTCTACCCAAATGTCTGGGCATCAATATATAATCTACTACCCTACCCTGACATGCCTCTAAGATATTTACAAGAGTGCTGGAGACGTTGCTGCAAAACCATGACAGGAAAATCATTACAGAAAAGATAGCGTTAAACCGATTGAGTTGCATTTATAAAAATATCTTTGTAACCGGACTTCACCTTGTATACAAACATTTGAATATATCCATCAGATCGAATTTCATATGTGAGCTCAAACCAGAAGAAAAAATATTAAACATGAGGTATCGGACATCCCTCAAGAGAAGAACAGGCACATGGATTAATGTGAGGCCTTAACAATGATATGACTGAGCCAAAGCTTGAGCGATTTACCAATAAGAGCCATTTCCATATTCATCAAGCACAAATATTGTGACTCGAGTTGCTAATTTTTCAAAATATTGATCATATTTTTATGGTGTATTGTGTTTAATGTGCATTACATAGCACTGAACAGAGCGTGCTTATTTCCCTTTGCACATATCAGACAATCATCTGGATAACTTCCTCGACCAGACCACTGCCAATTCCCAGAACTACTAATTGTTCATATAACTGACAGTGAGACCAAAATCTATTTACAAACATTCATACTTTAGAATTAACAGGCTGTACACAAAATGATGTTCAACTACATTAAAAAAAAAATTATAGTGTACTGGGATTGGTTGAAAGAGAAGTCAAGAACTATTATAATACATCCTCATTGGCTGAACGTTAATATGTCCTTCTTAGTGTCATTCCAGCACTAACTATCTCACTATATTTATTAATCTACTAGATGTGTATG
>CM045743.1:9173939-9186439 GCA_024760905.1 Plotosus lineatus
TATATATATATATATATATGTGTGTGTGTGTATACATGTATATATATATATATATATATATATATATATATATATGCACACACATAGTCTTTTTTAAATTTGACAGTATTCTTTAACAGCAATGCAAATTAGAAAATTAAAATACAGTATATTATTAATGGAGCTGTGTATATATATATATATATATATATATATATATATATATATATATATATATATATATACAAAAATAAAAGGACAGGACAAAGACTTTCTATTGAAACTCCATTTATCACTACAGATCTGTTTCGAGGGGTGGTGAAACCATCCTCTCTCTTCAGGTGATTATAGAAGAAGATAATATATATATGTATCCCCTTTCATAATCTCAATCTTGTATCTTGTCAAGTCTGCCTCTTCTGTCATTTTTACGATCCTGATGATAATACCATTTTGGCAAAAACACAAACTGTCCCACAGGTCAAATTTAAAAGGTGAACAGATGGTGCATGTTTTGTCCCGTTTAAACAAAGAACACATTGCAGTATAGCTTTGATCATATCGGTCTTGGTCAGCATCCAGCCTTTCTGCATAGAAGGCAGTTAATATGCCGTGACCTGAGAGCCGTCTCAGCACTACCACATTGATTTCACTCCTGAATAACAGAGCACAGAACCT
Organism: Plotosus lineatus; assembly: GCA_024760905.1. Lineage (NCBI taxonomy): Eukaryota > Metazoa > Chordata > Actinopteri > Siluriformes > Plotosidae > Plotosus > Plotosus lineatus. The sequence goes on from CM045743.1 coordinate 9,174,597, forward strand.
TTCGAAGAGGATTTCTGTCACATGTATTTTTTAAATACCTGCACCGCCAGTCAGTTTGAAGTCTTAGTCTGTCACACCGTCTGTTTCTGACACTACTTTCCCCTGAACTGCTCCATTTCATATCATTAATCATACATTATTAGTACAGAACCAATCACATTTTTAGATATACCTGCTCATCATTAATTTGCAGAGCTACTTAATCCTAGTATGGTCACTGGGAGGCTGGAGCCGTTCACAGATTACTCAGGGCGAAGGTAAGGGGAACAGCTTGCCAGTCCATCACAGGGCAATAAAACACACACACACGTACATACGGGCAGTGGTGGCCTGGTGGTAAAGGTTCTGGATCATTGATCCTAAGGTTGGGGGTGCGAGCCCCACTCTCCATGGATTGTCACTGTTTCTCCAGTGCAGCTAACTGGGTTATCAAAGGCAGACCATGTCTCTCACTGTCTATGGTGAGAGGTTCATGTAAAAAAAAAAAAACCATTGCTGACTTTCGACAAGAGTAGGCTTCATAGCCATCAGGGTGTTTCCGCCCTGCGATGGCCTAGTGAGCAGTCCATAGTGTGTACTCTGCCCTCGCCCAGAGTCAGCTGGGATGGGCACCAGCCTCCCCGCAACTCCAATTAGGATTCAGCGGTTCAGAAATTGAACCGATGATGAACGCATTCAAATTCACAGCTAATGGCAAGTTAGTCGAATGAAAATGCCTTTAGACTGTTGGAGGAAACTGGAATACCTAGATAAAAAAAAAAAAACACAAAAGCACATGCAGCCCACACACAGGAACACCCTCACCAAGCCTGAGACTTGATCCCATGACCTTCTTGCTGTGCGGCAGATATGCTAACTACTGCTCCAGCATGATTAGTTATATCACTACTGAGAAAAACACAGACGTGGCCAAGACTCATGCTAAGCTTACAGTTAGCCGCAATTCTGTTTATTGTAAAATCTTCTACAAAAAGCAACTTTGCAATAAAAATATTTCCACCATTTATGTCATTTTTCCCTCCCTACAAAACATGACTGGCCTCAAGTCCAGTTGGACGCCTGATTCCAGTGGTTGGGAAAGGCAGGATTGTACGTAATTGGTCTGATGAACCCGGAAGTACAGATAGTGAGTGATACTCCCGTCAGGGCTATTCGCTCATGGTGAGCATGCTGACAGGAGTTAGATGGCGCTTCTATTCATTCATCCATTCATTTTCTGAACAACTTAATCCAAATTAGGGTCACTGGGAGGCTCGCGTCCCTCTCAGCCAACTCTGGACGAGGGAAGAGTACACCCTGGACAGCTTGCCAGGCCATCACTGGTCAGAAACATGCTGACCACTATGCAGCTCCTCTTTATGAAAGTCGGCAATGGTTCTTTTAAATGCTTCTGACCATGGACAGTGAGAGACATTACCAGCCTGTGATAACCCGGTCACCTGCACTGGGGGTTCAATTCATTCTAGGCTTATTCTAAGAAAAGCTTTTTAGCTGACACTAAACATCCTAAAATCTTCTTCTTCTTCTTTTCTTTTCGGCTTTTCCCTTCAGGGGTCGCCACAGCGAATCATCTGCCTCCATCTCACCCTATCCTTTGCATCTTCTTCTCTTACACCAACGACCTTCATGTCCTGCTTCACCACATCCATGAATCGTCTCTTTGGTCTTCCTCTCGGCCTTCTGCCTGGTAGTTCCAGCCTCAGCATCCTACTGCCAATATACTCACTATCCCTCCTCTGTACATGTCCAAACCATCTCAATCTAGCCTCTCTGACTTTGTCTCCAAAACGTCTTACATGTGCTGTCCCTCTGATGTGCACATTCTTGATCCTATCCATCCTCGTTACTCAATAGTTAAATAAAAAGCAAACAATACATTCATCAAAACAAAAAGTTAGTTTATGAATATTAGTAACATTTTCAATAAGAATGAATAAATAAACCCCCAGTGCAGCTAACTGGGTTATCAAAGGCCGGCCATGTCTGTCACTGTCTATGGTGTGAGGCATGTAAAAGAACCATTGCTGACTTTCGACAAGAGTAGGCTGCAAAGCCGTCAGCGTGTTTCCGCCCTGCGATGGCCTGGCGAGCTGTCCAGGGTGTACTCTGCCCTCGCCCCGAGTTGGCTGGGATGGGCACCAGCCTCCCCGTGACCCTAATTAGGATGAAGCGGTTACAGAAAATGAACTGAACTGAATAAATAAAGCTTTTGCAAATCAAATTTTTGAATGTCTTTTAATTTTTTTTTTTTTTTTTTTTATTAATCTGCAGTGAAATGTCTCCACCTAGTGAGACATACAAAGGGAAAATAGCCAGCCAGGCATAATAAACATAATACATATCAATAGATGATTATATAATAAAAAAGACTGTGTTGTTTTTAAATATTAGAGTCCAGACTCTCCCAATAAAAGGACCATTTCATAATATGCAAATATAGAACAAGAGTAAGTTTGACAACCCCAGCTTCAGTGTGCGGCAAGTAAATGTCCAGAAACCTACCGGTAATGTGCAGTTTTGCCTCTGTGACCTTGAAAAGTAGGTCATGATCACTCATACCGAAACTCAGCCTGGCACTCATAGTAGTGACCGAGCATACTAAGTTTTGAAACCCCAGCATCAGCACACAGCAAGTAAATGTGTGAAAACTAAAGTGTGACGGACAGAACCCATTCCTATATACCGTAACACATGCATAAATATGACTTGTTCATCCACAACAGAATGTTCCTCTCCAAACGATGATTGTCAGCCATATCGTAAGCTTCATTATTAGCAACTGTGAGGAAGTGCCTTGAAAGAATTTCTAAAAGTCTACAGTCAGAGTTGAGAATGTATAAACAGTTCTGTTGGGGAGAATTTCAATGTAAATGTTTCCTCAGACACATTACATAACAATTGCCATCACCATTGGGTCAGCAAGATGGCACAGTGGTTAACACTTCTGCCTCACTGCAAGAACATCCTGGCTTTGAGTCCCAGCCTTGGATGTTTGTGTGCCGTTTTCATGTTCGGGTTTCCTCAAACGGTCCAAAGATATACACATTAGGCTAACTGACTGTCCCTGAGTGTAGAAGTGAATGATTGTGTGTTTGCCCTGCAACATTGTCCCATCGCCCAGTATCGGTGGGGATAGATGCCAGGCTCCCTGTGACACAAGTAGGATTAAATATTTTGGCAAAAGAGCGAATCATCACCATTGTACAGCAAATCTAGGTGTATTTGGGTGTCATATCTTTAAACGGGTGGGGTCAAAGTTGTTTGAAGGAAATATCAGCAATGGTGCCAACAAAACTGGATAGTATACTTATTCATATAGATGTAAGTTTGATTTACAAAAAGGATATTAGACATGACTTGAGTTCATAATTTACAGTCATGTGAAAAAAAAAAAATACTAGGACACACCATTCAATAGGCAACTTTTTAAGAATTGGTCACATAATGTCCAATCTTTTTGTTTATTCTGGGGGGAAAAGTGATTTAACTGTAATTAATCAACATTAGGACAATGCATATTTCAATGTAGGGGGGAAATAATTAGGACACCCTTCCCTCCAATAAATAGTGTGAACCCTTTGGCTGAAATAACTTCAGTGTAACACCTCTTGTAGCCATCTACCAGTCCCTGCCATCAATCTGAGGATTTCCCCCAGTCCTCAATGAGGATTTCTTTCAGCTCTGAGATGTTTGAGGGGTTTCTTGCATGCACAGCTTGTTTCCCAAGAGGAACGGTGAGATTACAGGGAGCAGAGATAAGAAAGGTGGAGGATTTTAAGTACTTAGGCTCAACAATCCAGAGCAATGGAGAGAGTGGAAAAGAGGTGAAGAAGTGTGTGCAGGCAGGTTGGAATGGTTGGAGAAAAGTGTCCGGTGTAATGTGTGATAGGAGGGTATCGGCAAGAATGAAAGGAAAAGTGTACAAGACGGTGTTGAGGCCAACGATGTTGTATGGTTTAAAAACAGTGGCCCTGGGGAAAAGACAGGAGGCAGAGCTGGAGGTAGCAGAGATGAAAATGTTGAGGTTCTCTTTGGGAGTAACGAGGATGGATAGGATTAGGAATGAGCACATCAGAGGGACAGCACATGTAAGACGTTTTGGAGACAAAGTCAGAGAGGCTAGATTGAGATGGTTTGGACATGTACAGAGGAGGGATAGTGAGTATATTGGTAATAGGATGCTGAGGCTGGAACTACCAGGCAAAAGGCCTAGAGGAAGACCTTGTTCCTCCAAGGATCTCCACCTTGAACTCTTCTGTCACGCCGACAGCACACCTTATCACTGTCTTACATCTCTCATACATGTCCTGCACCACTCTAACATACTTCTCTGCCACTCCAGACTTCCTCATGCAATACCACAGTTCCTCTCTCGGCACCCTGTCATATGCTTTCTCCAGATCCAAACGGCACAATGCAGTTCCCTCTGACCTTCTCTGTACTTCTCTATTAACATCCTCAAAGCAAACACTGCATCTGTGGTGCTCTTTCTTGGCATGAAACCAAACTGTTGCTCACAATTGCTGACCTCTGCGCTTAGTCTAGCTTCCACTATTCTTTCCCATAACTTCATCGTATGGCTCATAAACTTTATCCCTCTGTAGTTGCCACAACTCTGCACGTCTCCCTTGTTCTTAAAGATGGGCACAAGCACACTTCTCCTCCATTCCTCCGGCATCTGCTCACTCTCTAAGACCTTGTTGAATGTTCTTGTCAGAAAATCTAGTGCTACCTCTTCTACACAATTCCATACTTCCACCGGTATGTCATCAGGACCAACTGCCTTTCCACTCTTCATCCTCTTCAATGCCCTCCTCACTTCACCCTTACTAATCTTTGCTACTTCCTGATTCTCAAGTCACCTCTTCTACTCTTTTCTCTCTCTCATTTTCCTCATTCAATAGCTGTTCAAAGTACTCTTTCCATCTTCCCAGCATACTTCTGTCATCAGTCAATACATTTCCCTCTCTGTCCTTTATCAATTTAACTTGCTGCACATCCTTCCCATCTCTATTTCTCTGCTGTGCCAACCTGTATAAATCATTTTCTCCCTCCTTACCATCCAACCTAGCATACAAGTCATCTGTTTGGCCTTTGACACAGCTACCTTTGCCTTACGCTGCTGTACTCCTGTTTACTCTCTTCAGTCCTATCAATGTCCCACTTCTTAGCTAACAAATTCCTGTGTACACAGTCCTGCATTTCCTCATTCCACCACCAAGTCTCCTTATCTGCTTTCCTTCCAGAGGACACACCAAGTACTTTCCTACCTGTCTCTCTGATCACATTAGCTGTAGTTGTCCAGTCAACTGGGAGCACTTCCTGACCACCCAAAGCTTGTTTCAACTCCTCCTTGAAGACCACACGACACTCTTCCTTGTTCAGCTTCCACTACTTTGTCTTCTGCTCTGTCTTTGCCGTCTTCACCTTCCTCACCATCAGTGTCATCCTGCACATCACCATCCTATGCTGTCTGCCAACACTCTCACCCACTACTACTTTGCAGTCACTGACTTCCTTCAAATTACATCATCTACACAAGATGTAGTCTACCTGTGTGCTCCTACCTCCGCTTTTATAAGTCACCCTATTCTACTGTCTCTTGTGATAGAAAGTATTCACCACAGCCATTTCCATCCTTTTTGCAAAATCTATCAACATCTGTCCTTCCGTGTTCCTGTCCTGGATACCAAACCTCATCACTTTCTTGTCTCCTCTGTTTGCTGCACCAACATGTCCATTGACATATGCACCAATGACCACTCACCTCTGGGGGTACTCTTCATCACTTCATCTAACTCACTCCAGAATCTCTCCTTCTCTTCTAGCTCACATGCTGCCTGTGGGGCATAAGCTCTAACAACATTTATCACGCCTGCACTTTCTAACTTGAGATTCATCACTCTGTCTGACACTCTTCACTTCTATAACATTCTGTACCAACCCCTCCTTCAAGATGACTCCTACTCCATTTCTCTTCCCATCCACACATTGATAAAACAGCTTAAACCCTGCTCCTAAGCTTCTAGCCTCACTACCTTTCCACCTGGTCTCCTGAACACACAGTATGTCCACCTTCCTCCTCTGCATCATGTCGGCCAGCTCTCTAGCTTTTCCTGTCATAGTTCCAACATTCAAAGTTCCTACTTTCAGTCCTAGACTCATGCCTTTCCTCGTCTCTCTCTGCCTACGGACACGCCTCCCACCTCTCCTTCTTCGACCAACAGTAGTCCAGTTTCCACCAGCACCCTGTTGGTTAACGGCACTGATGGCGGTCGTTGTTAACCTGGGCATCGACCGATCTGGTTTGAAAGTCATATTATTGATTGGCCTGTTTGATTTGGCATAGGTTTTATGTCAGCTGCTCTTCCTGACACAACCCGCTGCATTTATCCGGGCTTGGGACCGGCGTGAGAAAGAACACTGGCTTGTTTTTTACAGTGTTACTGCACAGAGCCACATTATACACATGGGCACACATAACATCAGCCACCCATCACTTTCTCTCTCTCTCTCTCTCTCTCTCTCTCTCTCTCACACACACACAAAATCTGGATAAGCAGAGGTAAATTCACACACCTTTGAAGGTCAGAGTGCAATAGTGATTCAGTAGCTGTGTTAATGTCCAATATTCAGTGTTTCGTAATGTAGTGGGACAGTTGGACATCGGATACCATGCATTTTCGTTTGTCGTTTTTAGGAGACAAGATTTCAACCTCACTGAGGCATTTTTTAATGGACTATCTTTTGTTGTATGGCTTTTTGGCCCATGCCATGTTTCAAAAGGCAGTTGATACGATACAAGGTCTATGAGCGCTTCATAAATTTAAAAAAAAATGTATCTCCTTTTCTGCCTTTCTTTTCAAAGTGAACAACTTGTGCTTGTGAGGTTCAGTCCCTTTAGGAAATTCCTGATCAAAGATAGCAACGGAGTGAGCTGAAGATTTGAAACTTTGAAATGCACTAATGAGGCCTGACATATAAGGCAGTACATCTTATCATTATGTTCAACAAAAACAAAAAAAAAAACTATCCCTCTGTTAAAAACATCCTGAGCTCTTCTTCATATTTTTGTTTTGCTGTGTGTTTTTTCTGCCATTTTAAGAGTGAACTTGATACAAATTGTTTACATAAATGATCTTCCCATACTGAAAAGCTTTGCGGTATTTTCATCTCACGCACAAGCACATTTGATGAAAATACCACATTGAACTCAGGCGAAGCGAACACACATTAAAAAAAAAAAAAAAAAAAAAAAAACACAAACAAAAACTTCGATATGAACATAAGAGCCACATGAAACCAGGCAAAGGGTCGCATGAGGCTCGGGAGCTGCAGGTTGGCCGCTCCTGCCATAGATCTTTTGTTTGATGAGTAAAAATATGGTAATTTATGTTTTTTTAATTACAATTAAATCACTTTCGTTTTCATAAATAAACAAAAACAAGATTAGACATTGTTATGTGAACATTTCTTAATAAAGAGTTGATTATTTGATGGGGTGTCCTGATTGTTTCAAGATTTTGAATTCTGTTGGCGCTGTACCAGGTTGAAAAACCCTGGACTCATTTTGTTTTGCTAAATGGTTTGATGGACATCCGTGTCATTTTGAGATGACTTTTTGGACAAAATCATGACAATTTCTTTAATCTTTATTAGTCATTGTTTATTAAGTTAGTTAATGTATGGGAGGGAAGTTTTCAAATAGAATAGAACACTATAAAACATTCTGGGCCATTTGATTGGATATTACCTCAACTGCTAATTTCCTGTTGAAAAATAAATTTGAAAAAAAAACAAAAAAAACAGACATTTTAGTAACAAAGTGCTTGTTTTTGTTTGAAATCCTGTGGTGGTTTCCAAGACAAAACCTGGCGTTGATGATGCAACATTCAAAAAATACACATAATTAGGAGTTCTGACCATTCAGAAAGTGCAAGCTGAGGTGTCTCTTAAAAGGATAGTACCAAGCAAAAGTTTTGTCACACAGAGAGCAGTGAAATGGTCTTTCTCCAGTATGGACACGCTGATGGGCCCTTAAATTGGAGCCATGGGCAAAGGCCCTCCCACAATGGCGGCAAATGAATGGCTTGCTTCCACTGTGTGCCCTCTCGTGGGTCACAAGGTTCCCCCTGAGGGAGAAGCGCTTCCCACACACAGCACAACCATACGGCTTCTCGCCTGTATGAATGCGCTGGTGTCTCTTCAGGTCAGTACCACTCTGGAAACTCTTAGGGCAGAAAGAGCAGGAGAAAAGCTTCTGCCGTCCATCAGCTACTGGCAGACTTTTCGCATTTGTCAATATTGTGGACACCGTGGAATTCTGTTGAATCTCATTCTGAAGATTTCTTCCTCCGGCCTGTTTTGCTTCAGGCTCAACTGTATACTCAATCTCACCAGTTGCACTGAAATGAAATGCAGGATGTGCAGATTGGGCGGAATGGGTAGCCTGTTGTAGCATGGATGAACAACCTGGACTTCCAGTACTTACTGGAAAGTTCACGGAGGCCAACGATGGCCATGATAAGGCCTCACTGTCTTTCATTCCACATGGTGCCAGCTCATTTGCTGTCTTTGTTAAAGGCTCCTCATTCTCCTCAGTCTTTATAAGCAAGCCATTAGGGTTACCATCATTGCTACGGTGCCCATTTATATGATTAAAGTCCGCCTGGTATTTGTGGTTTGAGCCTTCATCAGAGAGATGTTTGTTGTGGAAATGTGCTGGATAATGAGCTTGTGGCCAAAGCTCTTCCGCAGCACCAAAGTGAATACTGTGGTCTCCTTAAAAAAAACAAAAAAAAAACAAAGTGAGGTCAGATTACTATACAGTTAACAATATGACATTTAGCCCACATGCTAGATTTGTAACGGAGTTTTATATTATATTATCGTGTGTGAATAAACAGGCAATTCTGACAGTTCGTCATAAGCTAATTTGAGCTAAACCGACTAAATCTTCGCGGCTACAGGTCAGCTAATCTGAGCAAGCCTGACAGGATTTTTTGAGATTTTGAAATCAAATTCAAGAGCATTTTTTCTACCGATAGTTAGCTAGCTAAATTGAGCAACTCTGACAGGATTTTTTTTTTAATCTAAACCCTCCAAAACATTTCTGCTCTTCACGGCTATAAATTAGCTAATTTGAGGTAATCTAACAAGATTTTTGAAATTCTGAAATGAAATTCAAGAACGTTCCAATTCCTCGATGCCGCGAACCGACAGTGAGCTAATCTGACAGAATTTCTGAGATTTCAATATAAAATTTGATTACAGCCCTGCGATGGCCTGGCGAGCTGTCCAGGGTATACTCTGCCCTTGCCAAGAGTCGGCTGAGTTTGGCACCAGTCTCCACATGACCCTAGTTCGGATGAAGCGGTTCAAAAAATAAACGGATGAATGAACACATTAATTTTATGACATTTATTTTCTTCACTGCAATAAATTAGCTAATGTGAACTAATCTGACAGGATTTCTCAAATTTTTCAAGATATACAAAAGCAATCATGTTTTTACTTCTACATCTCTCCAGTTAATTAATATAGCATTTTTTTTTTATATATATATAAATACTTGAACATGTTAAACTGCTTATTTTTGTTATTTTACAGAATTATCACAGTTGCACCTGAATGGAGGAAAAGCGAGCTAGAGTTTCAACAGAATTGTATAGGTTTTTTGTTCTCTACACGCTATTGGCGGCAGGACAATCGTGTGTTATTGGTTAGCATGTCCGCCTCACACCAAGAAGGACTGGGATCAACTCCTAGCCTGGGCATTTCTGTGTGGAGTTTGCATATTCTCCCTGTGCTTGCGTGGGTTTCCTCTGGGTATTCCGGTTTTCTCCCACAGTCCAAAAGCATGCACATTAGACAAATTGGCTATTCCAAACCTCTCCTAGGTGTGAATGTGAATGGTTGTGTGAGTGTTAGCCCTGCAGTGGCCTGGCGAACTGTCCAGGGTGTACCCCATCCTCGCCCAGAGTCGGCCGAGATGGGTGCGAGCTTCCCCGTGACCCTAATTCGGATTAAGCAGTTCAGAAAATGAATGAATGGTACTCTATTAACAACCCTTTTGTAAACTTTAATAAACTTTGGTGAAGCCAAGACTAATGCTTCAAGCTGTCATCTGTACAAGAATTCAATTTAATTACTTGCAATACTCACACAAAATTCAGTAAAATGACTTGTGTACTCGTGGTTATGCGTACAGTATATTGTTTTGAATGATCTCTTGGGATGGTCCACATACCAGCTGTATTATCCTGTTTCGGGTCAGCTTGAAAGACCTCTGAGAAACCATCAGGTGTGGAGGCAGGTGGACTTCTTCCTTCTACCTTTATAGTCGCAGTATTGCGTCCACTAGCATCGACTATCGTGTCAGTCGTCAATGAGTCCATAAGGATTTGAGACTCCTTCAATGAAACTCTGCTTTCAGATGGGGAAAATATAGTCCTCTGATTCCGTTTACTCTCAGAGTCTGGAAGAGAATTGCTGGTTCTCTGAACATCATTCTCCTGCAAGTTCTTCGCTGGTTCTGGAGTATTTGTTTTCTTAAACCTTTCTTCATTCTGAAAATCAGGTGCTGTGTTGAGATCATCAACTTTGCTATCTACGAAGAGAAAAATACAAAATAATAAAAATTTAATGTGGGTAATAAAGGTAATTTTCAGGTAGTGGAAATTGATCGACATGTGCGTGAAAGGTTTTAAAACTTTAAAAAGACAGCTTAGAAAAGTCCAAAGTAACGACTCTGCAACTAGCAGACACTCGGATTAGCCTGTTTGTCTGCTCTCTGGCATTGGCCGGAGATAATCACTGACTGACTAGTCCTGTTCTTAGACTATGTGCTAGGCCAGCGGTCCCCAACCACCGGGCTGCGGACCGGTACTGGTCCGCAGAAGAAATAATTCATTATTTCCGTTTCATTTATTAGCTGAGTCTGAACGATCTTTCATTTTGAAAAAGTCTTTAATTTTGAAAAATTACCAGATTCTCTTGGTTATATATCGGTTATTTAAGCACTAAAGTGTAACCCACAAGGGGATGGCACATGAACAGAGGCGTGCTGGTCATGTTTCAAACAATAGTGGGGATTTTGGGTTAGCCTGAGCCTTCATTCTCCCCACTGGTGCATGATCACCATTTTTCATGGAGTGCTTATTATTATTATTACTATTATTATAACAATATTTTATATAAATGTTATATCTACAATACAAACAACCCCCCCCCAACACTTTTCCAAGTGTTGACCGGTCCGTGGTGATAAAAAGGTTGGGGACCACTGTGCTAGGCCACAAGAAATGAGCTGGGCATCCTCCTGAGTGAGATGGATGCCATCCGCCTCTATCTGAGATTTACCCCTCAAAGGTATTTATCTATTCAATTCTCTATAAATCAGTTATCTATAAAACCCATTCTGTTTTTCATACCACCCAGTGCTATGCCTCTAGCTCAATCCTATTGTGGAGTTTGTTTACTTATTTATTTTTTTACATATAGAGTTCAACAAACTAATTATATTTACCAACTTCGGTGGTCATTGGTTTTAATTTCTAGAAACAGTTGACCTCAAAATATGAACTCAACACTTGCAGGAAAGCAAGATATGAAAAAGAATAAATAAATAAAATCAAAAACTTGGCCTTGTAAAAATATAAAAACAGGGGTAAGGAAGGTAAAAATGACCTAATGCGCCAATGTCACAAATATATTAGACAAAGACAGGCCATTTTTTTGCCATCAACTGGTCATATGAATAAAGTAAAGGGACATTTTTCATACAACTGAAAAATTGCTGAGAATCACATTCATGAGTTTAATGTATTGAAAATCATATCATA
>CM045743.1:9191439-9226439 GCA_024760905.1 Plotosus lineatus
ATTAAAATACAAACACCGCAGTCAAGCCCTTCTTGCCATGAGTTGGACATGTTCACTATTACACCTCCATCTTTAAGCCACACTTTCTTGGCATGTTGCCTGATTGCATGTAGTTGAGATACTTTATGGCAAGAAATAGTTTGTCTGGAGCTTAGAAATGGTTGTTTAAGGCAAATCTGTGACATCGCTCACTCAAGTGTCAAGCCACTTGATCCTATTGGCTCCTGGGAAGGCTGGGGCCCATCTCAGCTAACACTGAGCGAATATAGGGTACACCCTGAACAGCTCGCCAGACCATTATGTTTACACACAACCATTCACACTCACAATCCACACCTGGGGTTAATTTGGAGCCGCCTATTAGCCTACTGCGCATGGCAGTTGGACTGTGGGAAGAAACCCGGCGTACCCAAACAACATAAACACAAGCACAGGGAGAACGTGCAAACTCCACACAGAAACGCCTTCGCTGAGCACGACACGACCATATAGGATCTCCAGACTTGCTAACCACTCCGCCACCGTGCCGCTCCAGTGTGTGACATGCTTGTCCGTAAGTATTTTCCGCGGCCTGATGCTGTAGGCTACACTCGGGAATTTTTTGGAATAATAATTGGCATCAGAAAGGAAATGATCACATGATCACATTCTTCTTGGATTCGCGTCCATGTTAATATTGAACCGTTTAAAAAATATTTTTTAAAAATGTCCCTTGTGGTAAATTCAGTGTTAAAATGTGTTACTTTGCTGTAAACTTTGTAAAAATATGTTCTTGGTGTCGCATTGCACCAAAAATACCCCACGCTTTCAAAAAAAAAAAAAAATTAAAAAAAAAAAAAAAAAAAAAAAAAAAATACCACCCAAAATAAACAAACAAAAAATAATACAAATACTTTGTGTAGTTCTTGAATAGGTTCAGGGATGATGGTTTGGACACAAATAATACCAGAAATGTAACACATTGTACAGTCAATGTGGTGAATTCCAGATGAAAACAGCTGTATCAATGTACATAAATACATCAGAACCAAGCTGATGAGTTCGAAGAACCGTATTAAAAACATTTCGTGCCTTGTTCAGTTCATACAGAACTGCAAGAAGAGCTAAAACCAAATTAGCGGTAAGACACAGGTTGTGGTTAGTTACAGTGGTGCCGGTAGCGACTGGCTCGTGTCGGGAAGCTCATGCCACACAGAGAGCATTTGAAGCCGCATTCGCCGGTATGCGTTCGCATATGACCCTTTAGGCTGCTTTTCTGTGTGAAGCTCCTGCCACATGTCCCACAGCTGTACGGCTTTTCTCCGGTATGCACGCGCTGATGCCGATCCAGGTGGCTCAGACGGTCGAAACTCTTACCACAGAGAACACACAGGAAGCGCCGCTCGCGTCCATTCAGGACACGCCGCCTCTGAGGTAATGTGTCGTACTGAAAATCAGGGACCGGTGCAGTCCCCGAGGTCCTGAGAGTGTCCACGGTCGAGTTCTGATCCAAAGGTAACGCAGCGGTCAGTTCTGGATTTGGTGTGGACTCTTCCCCATCCAAGCGGGACGCATCCTCTTCCTCTTCTTTCACATGGATTTGACTCACAGTGACATTTTTGGACCAGGTACCTCCCCACGTGTGTAGGACGGTCGAGGTAGATTCCAGCCGATGTTGATTCGGAGTTAAGACTTGCTCGGCTATGCTAACGGAGTCCGATTCCTTCCCTGAACTTCCTGCGTTCAAGGAACGCGCCTGACAAGGAACTTCTTCCTCATCCAGGACACTCTCAGACTCCGAGTTCCTAAGCTCGTCCAGCCGACAATCAGACAACACCTGATCTTCGTCTTCCTCCTCTTCCTGCTCATTATTTTCATTTAGATCAGGTAGACCACCTGGCTTATTTGTTCCTGCCTGGAGGTTGTTAGCCTTCCGATCGCTGTACGTTTGGTGCATGCTCTCGTCGGCGGCGTTTATGAAGTGAGTGCCTTCTTGGTTCAGGTAGGACGAGTGCGAATTCGGTTCTTCTGCATGTTGATCGAAATTCTGTGAGATCTGCTCTTCATCGCAAGGCGCCATATTCCAATCGTCAGTGAAGAGATTGTTTTCACTCGCCAGGAAAGATGCCGCATCAAGCTCGCCAGTAAATCCTGAAACAAAAAGTAATAGCAGTCAAAAACTAAACTGTAGAAATTATGGTAAAAACGCAGGATAAATATGTTTTTACTATGGACTATATAAAAACTGGAAGTATTCAGAGTGCAAACCCCTACCAAGTTAACAAAACACAGAAAATACAGCACCCACTCAGTGGTAAATTCTTGACGTACAGCGATCCCTCGCCACTTCTCACATTAAGTCATGCAGCTTCAGTGCATCATGTTTTGTTTTTTTTTTTAATATTCATCAAATTAAAAAATAAGAAAATTAAGAAAGAATAGGGGGAAAGTTAAGGAAAATGAACAAAAACAAGGCCAATTATGCAAAAAACCCAAACAAACCCAAAACAACAAAACGACTCAAAACATCCCATCAAAAGTAGTTACATTCTTGTGAGGTGCGCATCTGAGTGCGTGCACGTGCATCTGTATGTGTCTGTCTTCCTTTCGGCTTTTTCCCTTTTTTACTCGGGAGTCGCCACAGCGAATTATCTGATTCGCACGTTCGATTTGGCAGAGGTTTTTACGTCGGATGCCCTTCCTATCACAACCCTTTTAGCAAGGGACAGAAACACGCTGACGACTTTGCAGCTACTCTTTACGAAAGTCAGCAATGGTTCTTTTACATGCCTCTCACCATAGACAGTGACCGACATGGCCCGCCTTTGATAACCCAGTTAGCTGCACTGGGGGGGGGGACAGTGACAACCTTGTGGAGAGTGGGACTCGAACCCCCAACCTTTGGATCAGCGATCCAGCGCCCTAGACCACTAGACCACCATTGCCCCCATTACGTGCACGTGCATCTGTATGTGTGTGTAGTTATATTTCATTTACATTTTATGCATTTTTAAATGTTTAATTGTTATTATAAGCATTTCTAGCATTGAATATGTATTTATTGATTATTATACACACACACATCTTCTTCTTCTTTTTCTTTCGGCTGTTCCCTTCAGGGGTCGCCACAGCAAATGATCTGCCTCCATCTCTCCCTATCCTCTACATCTTCTACTCTTACTCCAACGACCTTCATGTCCGCCTTCACCACATCCATAAATATGGTGTATATATATATATATATATATATATATATCAGTGGTTCTTAACCTTGTTGGAGGTACCGAACCCCACCAGTTTCATATGCACATTCACCGAACCCTTCATCAGTGAAAAATAAAAATATGATTTTTTTTACAAATTCAAGACATAGGTACTGTTGTGTTCTTGTATTCCCCATCTCCATGCAGTTTCACGAAGTGTTCCTTTAGTTTTGCCGGTGTGAGACTAGAGTTGCTCAACTTGACATTGCAAATCATTCACATAGCATGCTGAGTCCCATCACGTTCTGTGATGCATGTGAATCCATGTTGTACATATTCGTCCGACCACTTTCTTTTTTTGCTTGACATAGTTAGTATAGATTAAAATATTCTGAAAAAAATCTCACGACTTCACACATTGACTACTGAACGCGCTAAATTCTCCGCGGCACTGATTGGCCAAGCAATGTAATGTGATCATCTGCAGCCAGTGATGGCCAAGCGGGGCGTGTCATCACTAATTGATATGATGAGTCGGGTGTATCTTGACCTCCATGGCAGAGGCTCCGCCGAACCCCTGAGACCGACTCACCGAACCCCTAGGGTTCGATCGAACCCAGGTTAGGAACCACTGATATATATATATATATATATATATATATATACCATATTTGTTTTGGGTTACAAAAGTCCGCAAAACAGTGTAAACACAAAGATCACAGAGACGACGTCTTAACACAAGGGTAACACGCAGTGAACTAAGAAGAAGGAGGGGCACATTTAGTCTGTCGTTTGTAAACAATGGACGCAGCATCATGCAGAAGTAGCGTATTACATCAGTGTACTACGTAGGTACGTCTTGTACTACAGAAAGCACGCCAAACTCAAAATTTGACCATTTTTTTTTAAACGTCAAAAAAGTAAAACGAATGAACATAAAGCGGGGAGTGTCTGTATATATGTGTGTATATATATATATATGTGTGTGTGTATATATGTATATATGTGTATATATATGTGTGTGTGTGTGTGTGTGTATATATATATATATATATATATATATATATACATATATATATATATATATATATATATATATATATATATATGTGTACGTATACATCAATCAAGGGGCGAAATTCGATGGACACAGGAGGATCTTGGTTCCAATTAACCACGGAAAGTGAGGGGTGAGGGATCCCTGTATTCTGAATGTGCAAGGCTCCACCAAGCTGAAAAAAATACAGAAGATATACAGCACCGCCTGCTCTGCTGCACACTTCCGAACCATCTCACAATGTTAAATAATCTTCTGAATCAAATTCTGGATCCGGGAATTTTTTGATCACAATTAAATACATATAATGCAGTGTTGCTGGTGGCGGCATGACAGTGGAGTGGGTATCATATCCAACTCACAGCAAGAATGTCCTGGGTTTGAGTCCCGGGCTCACTGAGGGCTTTTCTGTGTAAAGTTTGCGTGCTCTCCTTGTGCTTGCGTGGGTTTCCTCTGGGTACTCCGGTTTACTTCCATAGTCCAAAAATATGCACATTTGGCCAGTTGTCTGTTCTGAATGTAAGTGTGAATGGTTGTGTGTATTGCTCTGTGATAGACTTGAAAGCCATTCTGAGTGTTGCCTGCCTTTGCCTAGAGTAGCTTGAGAAAGGCTCTAGTCTCCCTGTGTCCCTAGTAGCAGTAAAAATACAGGGATTGCTCACTTTCCGCGGTTAATTGGAACCGAGACCCCCACGAGACTATCGAAATCCGTGAAGTAGGATCAACCCCCCCCCCTCGCACACACTGACGTATACGTACATGTCTATGTGTATATAATATCAATAAATACATATCATACTCAATGCTATAAATGCTTATAATAACAATTAAACATTAAAAAATAATGCATAAGATGTAAATAAAAAATAAATACACACACATACAGATGCGCACGCACGCACGCACGCACGCGTGCACGCATGCAGATGCGCACCACACAACAGTGTAACTAGTTTTGATGGGAGGTTTTGGGTTGTTTTTTGTTTTGTGTTTGTTTAGGGTTTTTTTTTTTTTTTTTTTGCATAATTAGCCTTGTTTTTGTGGCATTTCCTTAACTTTTCCCCTATTCGTCCTTAATTTCCTTATTTTTTTTTAATTCGATGAATATTTATATTTAAAAAAAAAAAAAAAAAAAAAAAACACGATGCACTGAAGCCACATGAATTGAAACATGAAGTAATTAGGGATCCCTGTACTGTATATGAATTATAGACAATATGACTGATTTCAAAGATTTTTTTTCTGATTGCTGGAAAGTCATGGAATAATTCATGGTATTGCGTCATTACAATGGGATAACCAAATTATTGAATTAATAAATAAACATCGCAAGCATTTAGATTTTTTATTTTTGATTTGTTTGATTTTCTATAGCATGTGCTCACTTTTTTTTTGAGTTCTAGCTAGACTACTTTTCACTTGTCCATCTTGACCCAATACCTGACAGCGCTCACCTCGGTGGGTCTTCAGGTGACTTTTTAAGCTGCTTTTCTGGGTGAAGCACCGACCACATAACGTGCAGCTGAAGGGTTTTTCTCCCGTGTGTATACGCTGATGCCTGTCAAGGTGGCTGAGTCGATCGAAGCTCTTGATGCAAAAAGCACAGGCGAATCGTCGCTTCTGCAAAGCCGCCCCGATCATCGGCCTCCCTCTCGAACCAACACTGAGGGCAAATGTCCCGAAATCCCCCTGACAATCAGGAGGTGGGTGCACGAGCGCATTGTGCGTGTGAGACTGTGCCTGCGCTCTCAGCAATTCATCCGAAGCCGCGTGCAGGCTGTCTACTGACAGCTCCTCTTCTCCGCTCAGGCCCTGCGTCTCCACTTTGCCCCCGGGCGAGTCGTAATTCTGCTCTGCCTTAGAGTAATTCTCCGACCTGGGTTGAGACGGATCGTGTTCGGAATAGAACTGCGATCCGTGCATCTCCGTGTTGTTCTCTGCTGACCACGCCTGGACCAGCTGGTCGTCATGAGAAGAAGCAGAATGTACGTCGTCCTCCATTCTCGCGCATCGGTTTCCATCGTCTGTCGCCGGCTCACTGTCCACGCTTTCGAGCTTTATAACCACTCTGGATGATGAGGAGGATGAGGAGGTGTTGTCGTTCGGCTTGTCGGCGTCCTTAATCCCAGGATCTCTTGCTTCATCTCTTTGATCATTTTCTTTAGCAGCTGTTGAGGTTCAGAGAACACAAATTCGAATTTCAATTCTGTTACACTGACATCAGCTCGTTATGAAACACTCAGCAACTTATCATCACTCGCTCATTTTCTGAGCCAATTAATCCTACTAGGGTGTCTATCCCAGATAACATCCTGAATATCTTGCTGGTCTATTGCATAGTGTGCACACAACGCACTTATACACTTACTCACAGGGGCAACTTGGAATGGCCAATTCACCGAATGTGTGTGTTTGGACTATGGGAGGTCGGACGGCCTAACCAACACAGTGCTGCCCAACCTTTTCTCCGTAATGTGTTTGAATCCGATTCCAACCCATCAGGTATTGCCTTCCCTATCACACGACCATCACCGACCAGGGAGAGGCGAAAGCGTGCATACATTGCTCTCTGTGACATACAGCGCTAGCCACCCGCCTCTTTCGAACTGCTGTGCATGCGTATTCAGTTGCGGTTTAACACACTTGGAGGAAAAGTGCTATCCGACCCCTCATACTAATGAGATCGCAGACGCGCGTGATTGCCTGGCGATCTTTGTGAGTGACAGGGGGGTGAGTACAGTACAGTATATGCCATCCCACCCTCCTGTACGAGCTCGGCCAATCAGATCCCATGGACGGATGGCATGGTTTAACCAGGTTACGGATGGCTGTAGCTTTCACCTGGATTTAAAAAAAATCCAGTGGGGGGGAAAAAAAAAAAAAAAAAATTTTAAAAAGTTTTTAAAAAAAATGCAAACGTGAAGTGTGTGTGTTGTGTGTAAAATAAAAGCTGTTGGTTACTGTCAGTATAAACCATGTGACCATCCTGCCCTGTGATTTAATACATAATAATTAATCTTTCCCTTGAATTAATTTTTGACACATAACCGTAATTCACGCTCAATATGCGCACTTCAGAATTAACACAAGGAATCGTCCATCATCGTGTGAAAAGCCTGGATGAGGTCACGGCACCTTTGAGCGGCTGTCTGGGGCGCGCGCCGCTCACACACTGGCGGACGAGCGCGCGCCGGGTCTCGCGCAGCTCCTCGGACACCATCTGCAGATTCCGCTTTAACGAGTCGATCTCGTGCTCGCGCTCGCACAGCTCCAGGCGTAGCATCACGACGCCGTCGTCCACCACTTTGCTGATTTCAGCCACAGCGGCTTTGGTGAGCTCGTCCATGATCGCTGCTATTTGCTTTTGAACGGCGATACCACTGGACATGTTGTTGTTGTCCATCTCTCATTTACATCAAATACACAACCGACAAGTTTCCGTTGCGGCTTTTAATCAGCTTTTCACTTCAGTACTAATGGAAAAGCTGAGTTTTTATCACTGCACACTTTATCCAAACACAACGATTGCGTTGTTTTACGCCAGGACAACCACACAACGGAAGAAGAGACCCTAACACATGGTTGCCAGATCTGCACAATTAACCCCGGCAAAAAAAAAAGTGAAATGAAAGGAAAACCTTCCAATCTGTCCTGTTATACACTTTCACAATTTGAGTATAGTTTTAATTATCGGGTGTTTTTTTTTTGTTTGTTTGTTTGTTTTTTTAACTTACATGTTCATATCTGTTTGAGAGTTGTTCAAAAAGGATGCTGCATTACTCTCATGACAACTGGGAATGAATTCATCTGATCATATTAGGAAAGTTAACCCCCAGTGCAGTTAACTGGGTTATCAAAGGCGGGCCATGTCTCTCACTGTCCATGGCAGGGGTGTCAAACTCGTGCCACAAAGGGCCATGTGGCTGCAGGTCTTTGTTTCAACCAAGCATCAGCACACCTGACTCGGCTCATTCAAACAACTGATAAGAGTCATCAGGCGTTTGATTGGTCAGTCTCTGGACAGAGCACACAGATTGACCAAGCAACTGCCTGAAGACTCTTATCAGTTGTTTGAATGAGCCAGACTGACCAATCAAATGCCTGAAGACTCATCAGTTGTTTGAACTGTGTGCTGCTGCTTGGTTGAAACAAAAACCTGCAGCCACATGGCCCTTTGTGGCACGAGTTTGACACCCTATGGTGTGGTGACTATGGTGAGAGGCATGTAAAAGAACCATTGCTGACTTTCGTAAAGAGTAGGCTGCAAAGTCGTCAGCGTGTTTTATGTCCCTTGCTAAAAAGGGTTGTGACAGGAAGGGCATCCGACGTAAAAACCTCTGCCAAATCAAATGTGCGAATCAGATGATTCGCTGTGGTGACTAATGAGTAAAAAGCCGAACGGAAGACAGACATATTAGGAAAGTTAATGGCACAAATAACAGTATACAGGTATACATTGTCCTGCGTTGTTTCGACTTAAGTCGTTCTCGATTATACATCGGTTATCAAAAAAAATTAACTTTACGTCATTATAATCAACTTTACATCTGTTCACTACAAATATTGGACTCATAATATCACTGGAAACCCATTAAAATCACATGAAATCATGTTATTGTACAATAAATAAAAATAAAAGCTTTTCATTTTCTGTAACTGCTTAATCCTAATTAGGTGCCCATCCCAGCCGATTCCAGGCAAGGGCAGCGTACGCCTGGACAGCGCGCCAGGCCATCTCAGAGTGGAAACATGCCGATGGCTTTGCAGCCTACTCTTGTCGAAAATTAGCAATGGTTCTTTTACATGAACCTCTCACCATAGATAGGGAGAGACATGGCCGGCCTTTGATAACCCAGTTAGCTGCACTGGAGGGGGGGAGGGGGGAACAGTGACAACCTTGTGGAAAGTGGGACTCGAAACCCCAACCTTTGGATCAGCGATCCAGCACCCTATACCACTCGGCCACCACTGCGCTAGAATAAAAGCATACAAAATCTTATTAAAATAGATAGGGTAGATCCAATATCTACCATTAGGCATCATAACTCGTCATTCCAGCGAAACCGCAATTGTTTTGAATTGGTTAGTTTATACACGGTATACGTCTGCTGGCCAAGAGACAAGCTAATTCGATTTAAGTCGTTTTCGACTTAAGCCGTCTCTCCTGGAACCAAATAACGACGTTGGGTGAGGTGTACCTGTATACATAATCAATTGTAGTTTTTTAAATATACTGTTCTGTCCCATAGAGCAGTTGGCTACCACATATTTCAGTTCCCAGAGCAGTTTGGAGATTAGGTGTCCTGCTCAAGGGCACATCAGTCATGAAGGTGGATGAAGGGAAGGTACTGCTTGCCCTCTGCTACACATTTTCCCTGCTGGTTTGGAAATTGAACCAGCCACCTTTTGCTCCACAACCTGCAGCCCTCAAATTAGTTTCAACTCTCCTGTTACATTTGCACATACAAGAACATGCAAGCACATGGACTCCACTTATGCATGCCCTCATCAAGCCCAGGACATCCTTTCTGTGACGTGAAAGTACTAACTTCTACACCACCGTGCCGCTCCTCATCCTATAGGAACCCACTGTGGGAAGGTATAATTTCTCACCCTTGTCACCGAGAAATAATGACTGTCCAGTTCATCAGTTCATTTTCTGTAACCGCTTAATCCTAATTTGGGTCGCAGGGAGGCTGGCGTCCATCCCAGCCAACTTTGTGCGAGGGCAGAGTACACCCTGGACAGCTCGCCAGGCCATCACAGGGCGGAACACGCCGACAGCTTTGCAGCTACTCTTTACGAAAGTCAGCAATGGTTCTTTTTCATGCCTCACACCACAGACAGTGGGAGACATGGCCCGCCTTTGATAACCCAGTTAGCTGCACTGGGGGGGGGGGAGTGACAACCTTGTGGAGAGTGGGACTCGACCCCCAACCTTTGGATCAGCGATCCAGCACCCTATACCACTAGACCACCACTTCCCCTAATAATGAATGTATAACATCCTAAATCGTCCACAGTCATATATAAAACTCTCGGGAATACATATGGCAACCTCTCAGTAAGGTACTGGCGCTACCGTAAATAACGTAATAAACCCGCATATAAAGAAACAACGATATTAAGAAACAAACAGAAAATAAAAGTAATTTAGAGTTCACAAGCAAAACAAATTCAAGCGTTGCACTTTATCCAACCAAAATACCAAAGTAGAATCTTCATGTTCGTCATGATTTTAATTAAAAAATAAAAATACAAAAACATCACCAAGTGGCAGTCAATTTCCGTTAAAATATTACTACTGTATAACTTATTTTTAATTGTTATTAGTATGTACTATAGTAAATAGCACATATTAGAACTTATTTTATACTAAATTTAAGAAATTATACACAAAATAAAATAAAGACTACACGACAGATAAAAGCTGGGTGTCAAACTGGTATCAAAGACTCAAGAACACGCCCAACAGGAACCGGAAATGACCTTCTGGACTTCCTTTGTTTTGTCAGGAGTGTAGAAGGAACCAGGAAGATGGGACCGATATCGTCAAAATTGATTTGTTTGGTCCTCATTTGTTTATTTCATTCATGTAAGTCTGACTAATAAAGTCTTGTTTTTTTTTTTTAAATATACGTTATTATTTCTGTCATTTATTTAATTCAGTCAGAATTCGTGTTTGTTTCTTGCTAACTGTATTTGGAATTCCGTAGGCACTGACTGAGTTGCTAGCCGGGAACATTAGCTTCCTTCAACTGCCTTCAATCCACTACTCATGTTACTCCAAATAAATACAAAATCGAAAACAGATTTTTACAAATACACGTTTGACAATTTGTTAATATTTGAATGTCGAATTAAGAATCATTTTAACGTTTGTATGTGTTGTAAAGATGTCCATATATTATAAAGAGTCCCAGAAGTGCATTGTTTGTGTTTTATAGAGTGCTGTGTCATTACTTTCTGTCTTAGATGTAAACTGTAGCTCTGTGGAGCAGAAGATCTACGTGGTACTGAACAAAACGACTCCCTGTGTCCGACTTCTCAATGCCACCCATCAGATCGGGTGTCAGTGTAAGTACAATGCCAATGGATGGTGGGATAGTCCATCTAGTATGCTGTTAATTTGTTGCTAGTACAGTACTACACCTGTTGTATATCGTGAACTCTTCCATCCACTGTTTCTCTGATGTCTGATGCACTTCAGGCTGATCTGGTGGTTTGAAGTGTTCTGAAGCACATCCTTCCCAAAATGTGGACTTTAACCCACGTTCTATTAAAACATAGAAGAAATAAGCCATACACAGTGGTGATGTCCTAAGTCAATGTGAAGACCATCAAACATAAAATAAAGAACATCATTGTGTACTGTTATTGGAAATCGATGAAAGATTGAATGGTGTGAAAGTGTTATTGGTTGGAGAGACGTGATAGAATCTAATAGATTAGAGGAATTGAGAATATGGTTGAATATCCTCAGAGTGCGAGTTATAGATGTTTCATGGTCTAAGATCTGGCTGGAATTAAACAAAGGGACGGGGTACTAGTATATGCTGCACTGAAATTGTGGACTCTGATTGGTTTGCTTCCGCGGGTAATTATTATAAGCAATTGTTGAATGAAAAGAGTGTGATATGGAAAATTGTTCAGATTGAATGTTGTTTAGGATTGAAGGCCCAGCTCGAATGGAATAATCATGCAATAACATTGCTGAACTTCTCAGATGTCAATGATGGAGAAGTAGACTTGTATAAGAATACCGTGAATTACTTCCTGGCTTTCCACCAATCAGAAACAAGAAAATTGTTTTTGATTGATGTATGGGCGGCTTAGTGGTCAGCATGTCTGCCTCACAAGAAGAAGGTCCTGGGTTTGAGTTCTGTTTGGTTAGGGTGTATTCTTTGTGAAGTTTGCACGTTTGCTATGTGATTTGAGGTTCCTCCTGGTTGCACATTAGGTTAACTGGCTGTTAAGGGTGTGCCATACCTTCTCCCAGAGTTGGCTGAGATAGGTTCCAATCTCCCTGAAACCCTAGTAGGATGAATAAAATATGAATAATAGACAATAATACTGACTCGAGATTTTCTTGCTTTTAATTTGTTGAAAAGCGATTGAAAAATTCTTGGTATTGCATCATTGCCATTGGATAGCCGAATTGTTGCACTGTTGCCATCGGATAAGAGTATTGTTATTATATGAATGGCATGTGTACCATAGTAATGTGACTATCTGCTTTGGAAATATTTTGATTATTTGGTCGTGGAGGGTGTTATCAACTCTTTGATTGAATAATTCTCCATACTCCACTCTTTCAGAAATTGCTCATTATTCACCCAGCCAATGTGGGATAATGTTTGAAAATTAGTGATTTGAAATTATGAAATGAAGTAAAGTATCATGTATAAGTTTGCTTTATGTTACCATGTGTTATACAGTGAACCCTCACTTTTCGTGGTTAGACCCTCCGCGAACGCCGAATTTCTGCAAAGTAGGATCGACCCCCCCCCCTGACTGATGTGTGTAAAGTAAAAAAAAAAAAAAAAGAATAAATACATATTCAATGCTATAAATGTGTATAATAACAATTCTGTCTTCCTTTCGGCTTTTCCCCCCTTTTACTCGGGAGTCGCCACAGCGAATCATCTGATTTGCACGTTTGATTTTGGCAGAGGTTTTTTACGTCGGATGCCCTTCCTGTCACAACCCTTTTTTATCAAGGGACAGAAACACGCTGACGGCTTTGCAGCCTACTCTTTACGAAAGTCAGCAATGGTTCTTTTACATGCCTCACACCATAGACAGTGACAGACATGGCCCGCCTTTGATAACCCAGTTAGCCGCACTGGGGGGGACAGTGACAACCTTGTGGAGACTGGGACTTGAACCCCCAACCTTTGGATCAGCGATCCAGCGCCCTATACCACTAGATCACCACTGCCCCATAAATGTGTATAATAACAATTAAACAGTAAAAATAATGCATTAGCTGTAAATAAAATATAAACGCGCACCCAGATGCGCCACACATACAGACGTGCACACACACACACACACACACACACACACAGAGATGCACACCTGACATAAAAATGTAAGTAGTTTTGTTGGGGGGGGGGTTGTTTGTTTTTGCTTGTTTGGGTTTTTTTGCATAATTTGCCTTGTTTTGCTGTATTTTCTTTAACTTTTTCCCTTAATTTCCTTATTTTTTTATTTTTCGATGAATATTTTTCAAAAACCCATGATGCACTGAAGCACAAAGAAGTGAGGGATCACTGTATACCAAAATGGTTCTTTACCTCAGGTTGGGTAGATATCTCCAAGTAGTCGTCTTGGTGTTCTGACATCATTTGCAATTTTAATCAATATTTTAATTATGGGAAGTTTTATATCTCTTTGTCCGTTTCTCTTGAAGTTAGAAATCTAAAATGTAAATGTGTGGTATGTTCTGCCATGGTGGAAAAAAATTTCAGCCTTCTTCTGACTAGACATGTATCTTCTAGCATCCATATCAGGAGACACTGGGGTTCTCCATGTGCTGGAGACAGAGGAAGACCTGGACTGGATAACCAAAACAGGACCTCATGCTCCGTATATGGTGCTCATGGATTCTCCCACTTTTACCAGGTGCTGATTGCAAACCATAAACGTACACACACATACACTTTCATTTTCTCTTCCTGTTTGGTGCATCTTCTTTAATTTTGTTTCATCCTGTCACACCTTGTGTTTTTTCATTTTCTTTTAGCGTTTATATCTTTTTTTAATTGTCCCCCCCAGCTTTTTCTTTTTGTTCAAGATATTTTTTTTCTCCTTTCTTGTATTTCTTGCTTGCTTGCTTTACTGTGCCTGTGAATTTGAAATAAAGTGATGCCGTCCTGGGAGGGTGTCTAACAGGGCAGCAAGGTGACAAGGACCAGCCAAAACTTTCATTTCCTGTTTTTTCTGAGATGCCATTACATGGCCTCCGTTTGAAGGCGTCGTCAATGTTTCCTTAATGCTGCCTATTACTCATTCATCTTTGCAGCAGCTGTCTCAAACAGCAGACACAATATTGCAAGATAGTGGACCAAACCTTTTGGACTTTTAAAAATTGAGTGAGAGTAAAGTTTATACCGTCTTAAATCTCTGCACCTGTAATATTTTTTGATCTGAGGGCGTTGGGTCCTTTAGTTCCCCTGTGAAATCCTGATCCTCTCTGATCTTGGAGATTAAGTAGGGTCAGACAAGGTTCGAGCAACAAGCTAACGTACTGTTTGTTTTTTCTTTTTTGTATTCACCCCATTGGTTGGTACTGAGCATGTCCTCTGTTCGTCTCTACGCACAGATCGACGATGATGAGCCTGAAGAACTCCAGTCGGGTAGCGGGGGTGGCGGTCGTTCACACGAGCACACCTCCAGATCAGGGATTCTCTCCTCACACATCATGCCCCAACCAGAACACAGGTTTGTATGCACTGTGTGTGTGTGTGTGTGTGTACTGAAAATAAGTGGTGTAAATGTTGGACTTTTTTGTGTTGTTTTGGTCTCAGGGGTGTACTCCGAGCACTATGGCCCTGAACTGGCCAACTGCAGCACTACAGTGTGGAACCCTCTGGGAAGCGGTCTGTCGTACGAGGACTTCCCTTTTCCTATTTTCTCTCTCGGCGATGACAACGAGACGCTCAGCATTCGCAAGGTTGGTGGTTTTGCCAGGACGGCATGCAGATGTCCTGTATGTTGGTCTTGTATAGTGAACAAGCATAGACAGTACATAAAGAACTATTCTCTCTCTCTCTCTCTCTCTCTCCTGTCTATCTCTTTCAACTTTACAATCTCCCTCTACTGTCTCATCCGACCATCTTTTTCTCTTTCTTACTCTCTCTACTGTTGCTCTCTCTTACTCTATCGTCTCTCTTTCTGACTGTCGTCTCTCTCTCTCTCTCTCTCTCTCTCTCTCTTTCACACACACTACTGTCTTTACCATCTCTGTCTCTCTACCATTTCTCTCTCATTCTATTGTCCCTCTTTACTCTCTCTCTCTCTCTAACTGCTTTTCCCTGTCCTACTGTTTCTATTTCTTATGCACTCTCTCTCTAACTCTACCATCATTTTCTATTTCACTCTCTCACATTACTGCATCCCCCTTACTGGCTGCTTCTACTTTCTCTGTTCTATCTGTCTGCTCTCTCTCTCTCTATATATATATCTAGTGTTATGAGGATCACAACAAGCGTGTTAATGGCAAAGCTCCCGAGTACCCTCTGTGCGCCATGCAGCTCTTCTCTCACATGCATGCAGTTACAGACACGGTGACCTGTATGCGTCGTACGAACCTGCAGAACAGCTTCAGCATCAACCCAGGTACGCACGCACGCATCATATACAGCTCTCGGTCACTCAGACAAACTATGTACGTGTATATTTACCTATGTTTTTCCGTGTGCCATCCATTAGAGGAGCTGTGCGACGCTCTAGCAGACTTCAACGTCTGGGCTACAATCCGACCCATTAATGCCACTGCCAAGGGCCACAAGGAGAACGAGAGCATGGTCATTGCAGCAACCAGGGTGAGAATGGAGACCGATGTGGTCTGTTTATTCTAGCGAGAGCAACTTGGTAACTCCCCTTTCTCTCTCACTCACTCAGTTGGACGGCCGATCGTTTTTTTATGATGTTGCCCCATCAGCAGAGGGAACTGTCTCCGGCATTGTGACACTGCTGGCTGCCATCGAGGCACTACGCCCTGTCACTCAAGTGGCTCCACCCCCACGCAATATTTTCTTTGCCTTTTTCCAGGGGGTGAGTGGGTATTTGAGTATGTGCTCAAGCTCTATACTGGCGTGTGCGCGTGTAAAACTATTCAGTATTTGACTCTTTCTCTGCTCACTGTGTATCTTAGGAAGCCTTTGATTACATTGGTAGCTCCCGGATGGTATACGACATGCAGAACAATAAATCCGTGATCGATTTTGACAACGTGCACTCATTTCTGGAAATCGGACAGGTTTGTGACGTGATCAGCACGCCCACATGGCCACTGCGTGTTTTTATACACACCCAGAATAACACCATGTTTGCAGGTGGGACTGTGGAATAAACAGAATCTCTGGATGCATTCGGATCCCGTGTCTCGTAGGAACGACACAGTGAACGAGGAGGTTAGTGATAAAATGAAGGTGTGTGTGTGTGTGTCCATGTTCTTGTATTACTCACCTACTGAGGTCGCTTTTTTTTTTTTTTTTTTTTTTTTTTTAAGGTTCTGTCGCTGGTATCCAACATCAAGTCTGCAGCATCCATGTTAAACCTCTCACTGGAAGAACCAAATGCTACTCAGCCCTTACCCCCCTCCTCCTTTCAGCGGTTCCTAAAGGTTCAGCCAATCCCAGGAGTGGTGTTGGCAGACCACCAATCCTCATTCCTCAACCGGTAGGATACTTTATATCCACATTAGCACTCAGAAATCATTCGGATCTTAACAACGTTCGTCTTTTTATAAGAAAGCATGTAATATTTGACAAAATGCTCAATATTCGTTCAGTGAAGCATTAATGTAATTTATTTTGATTAGATAATAACACCAGTCCCTTTTCCACATTAGTATTCCCTTTGAAGACATACATAGATTTTTTTTTTTTTTTAAACATAGACGGACACTACATTACATTAAAAACTTCTTTTTGATCTTGTTTATTCAGTCTGCAGGGCTGAGATTTCGCTGTACAGACTGACCAAATGAGGTCATTAGTAGTATTTTATGCCATTTAAAAACAATTGCCTCCTTTATTTAATTCAGTCGCCATTACATTCTTTCTTTCCGGCTGGGGTGCAATCTTCAGACTTCCTGCTTCTGAATAAAGTACAGTGGAGCCTCGGAATCCGAACGCACTAGAGTCTGAACAAATTGGAATCCGAACAAAAAATCCGTGAGTTTTTCCGTCCAGGATACAGAACAAAAACCGGAAGTCAAACTCGAGAAACATGCGAGAAAAAAAACGAGACCGAGAGGGAGGAAAAGTGCGCAACTTCCGGAAGTTGTTACAATGTATGTTCTGGGGAAGTCCGGAAGTTGTATCACCCTCATAAAGCTAAAGCTAGTGCTAAAGCACTAAAGCTATCTAGTCACTAATGCCATATACCACCTCCAGCGACAAATATGATTAAGAGTACCAAACAGAAAACCCACAGATCGGCTTATAGGCATAACCGCCTAAACGAGGCTGAAGAGGATGTATGTATGTAAGCCAAGCTAAAACTAAGCTAAAGTGCTAGCAGTGCTGTGAGCACCTTTTAACTATGAGGTCATGAGCCACTTCCATGAGGTTTTGAAAAGACTGCAGAAACAAGCCACGTTAGAAATGTTAATCAAGAAAAGAAAGGAACATCCTGAAGAAGAGTCATCCATGCAAGGTGGTAGCAAGAGGGAAAAAAAAACACCTTCTGGCTGATTTACCTAAAGCTGTTATGGAAGGGAATCCGCTTTCCTCTGTCCCTTTCTGTTATCGAAGGGAATCCTCCTCACCCTCTCCAACATTTACGTATGCCAACTGCTCATCACTACAAAGGTTAAAATTCTTATTTTTATTGTTCTTATGCTTTAACTCCACTGTGGATTTTGAGTGTATTATGGTCTCTTACAAAAGAGAGGGGCGTGGCTGTCACATGCGGGGTGAAGTGCTAAACAGACACACTTGATTCCATTGAATCACAGTCTATAAAGTCTAGCAGCGCTCTTCCCGTTGCAAGAAGACTGTCCCTCTTCCCTGTGATCTCTATGACACTCGTGCTCCACCAGTTCCCGCTTTAGTTTGATTTCCGTGTTTCTAGTACTCTAGTGCTCGTGCTGTAGTTCCTTCCCTGTGAACAATAAAGCGCAACCATTTTCATAGATGAAACGGGGAAATTATAGTCACGTTAATGGAGAAGTGGAGAAACGCGGAAATCAAACTAAAGTGGGAATTGGTGGAGCACGAGAGTCCGAGAGATCACGGAGAAGGGGGACAGTCTTCTTGCACCAAGAAGAGCGCTGCTAGTCTTTATAGCCCGTGATTAAATGGAATCAGGTGTGTCTGTTTAGCACTTCACCCCGCATGTGACAGCCACGCCCCTCTCCAACGCACATTTGAACGCCAAACTCTTTTGTAAGAGACCATAACACACTAAAAATCCACAGTGCAGGTAGAGTCTCTCACAACACAGACCATAACATAGTGTACTGTATTCAATAATTTTTTCACTGACTTTGCGGACCTATGGTATGAGTTACGGTACTGTTAACTTCTGTTCAAAAGACGACAGAACAGATTAAGACCATTTACATTATTGGTAATGGGGAAAAGCAGATTGGGAATCCGAACAGACGTCTGGAATGGATTAAGTTCGAGTACCAAGGCTTCGCTGTATCTTCTTCTGCGACTCTGAGGGCTTTGATAGCTTTCAGATTGTCTACTTTCTCCTGGCAGTTAAAAACTTAACTATTTTGTATACTCTTTAAGAAAATGTTGATTGCTTTCTGGAAGGTGATAAAAATCTCACTGCACAATGCAGCTAGCTAATGGCTAACTTTGCTGGTCGGATACGTGTCAGATCGCATGTTATTTACTGCTTGTATGTCAACCAATAGGTGATGGTCAATGCTGTGTTCATAGACAGAATGTTTTGGTATATGATTAATTGCATCACACCTGTCATCACATCAGTGGCGTTTTGATTAGTAATGATGTGAAACGCTATACTACAGACAATACAGTAATGCAGCGACCATGGTGAGGTTTAAATAATTATGTCCTGGGTTTGAGTCCCAGGCTTTGGTCTTGCTCTGTGGAGTTTGCATGGTTTTCTCCGGGTACTCCAGTTTCCTTCCACAGGCCAAAGATGTGCACATCAGCCTCACTGGCTTCTCCAAATTGCCCCAAGTGTCAATGTAAATTGCGGTGTATTTGTGCTGGCCCTGCAGTGAACTAGTCGGCTATTCAGGGTGTACCCCGCTTTTGTGCAGCCTTCCTGTGACCCTAATAGGATTAATCTGTTCAGCAAATGGTTGGAATAAAGATATAACTGTACATAATACTTGAAGGTGTTATTAAATCTGTGCCTGTGCTGTGTAGGTATTATGAGAGTCTATATGATACAGCAGAGTATCTAAACGTGAGCTATCCTCCCAACCTGAGCCCAGAGGAACAGGCAGAGTATGAGACGGAGACTGCAAAGGTACGTTAGTCAGAACTACATCATTATAACTGTACCATTTATTCATTTATAATAATTCTCTCTCTCTCTCTTTCTGATTCTCAGTCTCTGACTGAAGTAGCTACTCTGGTAGCTCGCTCCCTGTATAAGCAGGCTGGAGGGGAAGACGGCATGCTGAAGAACATCACTGCTGATACAAAGACAGTAAGCCACATGACCCAATGATTCACTCACATGTCATCATATGATCTGATGCTGGAGGAAATGGGGGCACTGATATTATCTTTCTCTCTCTGTTTCATTCAGATGGCCAAATTGCTGTACGGATTTCTGGTTAAGTCCAATAACACCTGGTTCCGTTCCCTGCTGCCACGTGACATCGTGACAAAGGAGCGCAATCCCATCTTAAGTTTGTTTTTCTCCCCCCATAAATATATTTACTTAATACACACCCTTCAGTGATCCCTTGTTCCTTCTTGTTCTGATTGCTTGCACCTCCGCAGTTTCAGGCCCTCCTCAATACTACGTCAGTCTATCGCAGACCCAGCAACCAAAGAGTGTGACCATCTTTGTGAAGTATATTCTGACTAATATAACCGGCACTGCCACCAACCTGAACCAGACACAGTGCCAGAATCCAAAAGACATTGCCGGCGAGAGTAAAGATGTACGTATGTCTTCAACTACCTTCATTTGAGTAGAGTAAAGCAGCCAGAGGTCTGCCCATTCATCATGGGCCAGCGATCATGGGATGTTATAAATAGTGCAATATTAAATCCTCTTTAACAAGTAAGGTGGATGTCGGAAGATAGAGCATCACAGTAGCCAATCAGAAGCCTGGGAAAAAAGTTAACATTTGTTTGGGTATTCAGGTTGTATTTAAACAGAGGTTCATTAATTAAATAGAAAGATTGTTGATATTTGTATCTGATGGTCAAACAAACACACCTCGCTCCACTCCCACAGCCCAAAATTTATTAATTCATTTTCTAAGCCACTTAATCCGAATTAGGGTCACGGGGAGCCTGATGCCCATCTCAGCCGAATCTAGGTGACGATGAGGCACCTATCCTGCCAGACCTTTACAGGCCAATGCACATACAACCATTCCCACTCACGGGCAGTTTGGAACAGTCAATCAGCCAACCGTCCAGGTTTTGGATTGTTGGAGGAAACCCATGCTAGCACAAAGAGAACATACAAACTCTAGACAAACACCCTTGCTAAGCCCAGGACTCGAACCCAGGACCTTTTTGTTGTGAAGTGAATGTGTTAACCCCTGTGCTGCTCAAGCCAAAATTGATCAAGGTATACTGCCATATCAGCAACACTTATTGCTTCTCCGGGCCAATCAGTAACTTCTGTTCTCCTGTTGCTGATTGACTGAAATAGTTGTGGCACTTACTCTGTAAGATGTCTTATCTATTTACTTTGTACAGTGATCCTTCACTACTTCGTGCTTCAGTTTCTACGGCTTCAGTGCATCATGGATTTTTCAAAAATATTAATTGAAAATTAAGGAAAAATAGGTATAAAGTGAAGGAAAATGGAAAACAAGGCCAATTATGAAAAAAAAAAACCCAAACAAACAAAAACAACCCAACAAAACTACTTACATTTTTATGTGAGGTGTACATCTGTGTGCACACATGCGTCTGTATGTGTGTGTATTTATATTTTATTCACATCTTATTCATTACTTTTGAATGTTTAATCACTTCTACTTCACGGAAATCGGCGGGGGGGTCTCGGTCCCCATTAACCGCAGAAAGTAAGGAGTAAGGTGTATGTGTATGTATGTATATGTAATATAATATATATATATATATATATATAGTCGGCCCCCAACGTGCGAAATTAATCCGTTCCAGAGCCCAT
This sequence comes from Plotosus lineatus, assembly GCA_024760905.1. Classification (NCBI taxonomy): domain Eukaryota; kingdom Metazoa; phylum Chordata; class Actinopteri; order Siluriformes; family Plotosidae; genus Plotosus; species Plotosus lineatus. The sequence continues at coordinate 9,212,725 of CM045743.1, forward strand.
TTCGTAAGTAGGGGTTGTATTTTACATGTTAAATGCCTAATTCGTTCCAAGGCTCCAGTCTTTGGACTGGATAAACCCCATAAACCCTTTAAAAATGATAAAAGTACACCAATTTTGTATGAAATACGTGTTAAAAGTAAAAGAAAATTGTTCATTAAACAATTTAAACATTTTAACATTTATTAATTAAACCATAATTAAACACACACCTGTCTCTTTCTTTCTCTATCTCTCTTTCACCCACAAGACGTGGAATTCAAAGCGCATTCCCTGCTTGACAAACTCAGTCGGAATTCCAGATGAGCTTAAATGCACCCACATTTATGAAACATTTACTGAATTAAAACCGCTTAAAAAACTAAACTAAAGCGTTATTGCCTCTCTCTCTCACACGCACGCGCTGTGGGCCACGCCAACAAGACGTGAATTCAAAGCGCATTCCCTGCTTGACAAACTTAACTTTAATTTGATTCCTTGAGGGATCGGAATTCCAGATGAGCTCAAATGTGTCCACATTTCTTAAACATTTACTGAATTGAACAACTTAAAAAAAAAATAAACTAAATAGTGAAGCTTCCTTCTGTCTCTATATGGGAGGCCAGCGGGGCGGGATGTTGAGACAGCCACTGAGAGAGCAACTCGCGCGTCCTGTGAAATTTTTATTGGCGCATTTGAATTTTGAATTTCTTTTCGTAAGAGGTTGTCTTGTATCTCGGGGATGGAAACTTCGGAAAATTATGTTCGTAACCCGGGGATTTCGTACACAGGGGTCTCCGTAAGTTGGGGGTCGACTGTACATATTATACAGGGATCCCTCGGGGGCAGTGGTGGTCTAGTGGATAGGGCGCAGGATCGCTGATCCTAAGGTTGGGGGTTCGAGTCCCCACAAGGTTGTGTGGCTAACTGGGTTATCAAACGCGGGCCATGTCTCTCACTGTCTATGGTGAGAGGCATGTAAAAGAACCATTGCTGACTTTCATAAATAGTAGGCTGCAGAGCCGTCAGCGTGTTTCTGTCCCTTGCTAAAAGGGTTGTGACAGGAAGGGTATCCAACATGAAAACCTATGCCAAATCAAGTGTGCGAATCAGAGGATTCGCTGTGGCGACTCCCGAGAAAAGGGAAAAAGCCGAAAGAAATACAGGGATCCATCGCTACTTCGCGCTTCAATTCATGCGGCTTCAGTGCATCGCAGTTTTTTTTTTTTTTGTTGTTTTTTTTTAAATATTCATCGAATTAAAAAAATAAGGAAATTAAGCAAGAATAGGAGGAGAAGTTGAGGAAAATGCCACAAATTTTCGTAAGTAAAATGCCTGGTTCATGCCAAGGCTCCCAAGACTACCCCATAAACTCTTTAAATGTTTTAATACATAATTTGCTTTTACTTTTAACACATATTTCATACAAAATTGGTGTACTTTTATCATTTTTAAACACTTTATTAACATATTAAACAATTTTATTAACATTCATTAAACCATTCTTAAACATCTTTATTAACACACACATCTCTGTCTCTCTCTCACATACACACACACACAGCCACACACACTCACAATACACAATAAATGTGTATTGTGATGCTCGCTGAATGCGGGCTTTGCCCACATGCAGGAAGGCGGAACATTTTAAGATGGGGGAATTCAAAGTCCATTCCCAGCTTGACAGATCGGAGGTCCAAACTCAACTTTAACTTGATTCCTTGAGGGATCGGATGTCCAGATGAGCTCTGTTTTGCTCACATTCAGCGAAGCGTGCCACATTTATTAAACATTTACTGAATTAAACAACTTACCAAACTAAAGAATTAAGCTTCTTTTCATCTCTGACTGACTCTATAGGCAGTATCTCTCTCTCACACACACACACAAAACTCTGTCTCTATGGTGTGTTTGGCTGAATGCAGGCTCCGCCCACATGCAATGCGCAGCTGACGGAACAATTCTATTTAAATGTTTAAATGGACGGGATGTTTTATTTAAATCACAGTATGTGTTTGAAAGATCAGAGGTCCTCATTCAAAATTACCTTGCGAGATCGGAGGTCTTGTTCAACGAAGTACTCTGCTCATGCTTCTTCTGCTTCAATATCGTGCCGAAATAATCGCCTCAGTCAGTGTATTTCCGCTTTAAGGTCTCCTTCTGCTTCAGTATCATCCCGATTGTAGAGGGGTTTCGGCGATAACGAAATATAATGCTGCAATGATCTCAAAACAAGCCAAGATACTTCATAGCCACAAGCCAAGATAGCCTCTTCAACTCTCCTCACGCCTATGGCGAACAAAAGGTATGGGTACAGTAATGGGTACACGTCAGCTCCCTCCTGGCCAATGGGAGGCCAGCGGGGCGGGATGCTGGGAGACTGCCAGTGAGAGAGTAACTCGCGCATCACGTGAAATTTTGATTGGCACGTTTGAATTTTGAATGGTGCTGTTGGCGCTTTTTGTAAGAGGAGGTTGTTTTTGGTATACTGAGGACGAAAACTGAGGAAAATGTTTTCCTACCCAGGGAAAGTAAAGGGCCGACTGTATATGTATATATATGTGTGTGTGTTTCTCAAGATACTGCTTCTGTAAAATCACTGTACTTATAATTTCTCAGTTGTACACATACGAGTGGGTGTATGGCACGGTGTCAGAAAACCACACCACAGGGGAATCTTTCTGTGTACGTGCACCTGTACGTTTAGCAATAGCGAAGTCTCCTGCCTTCGAACTTCGGCAGTACGGTTCCAGGGAGTACTCTACATGGACAGAGTCACGCTGGAAACATATCAACGCACGTATCTTTCTTGTCGCAAGTCCACAGTTACAGGTAACCTGGTGCATCCTGTATCAACACAGCTCTTGATCTTGCTGCTGAGAAAGTAATTATAAAAAGTGAGTTGTGTGTTTGTGTAACCTTTTTTTTTCTTTTCTTCTTTTTCTCTTGCTCTCTGACAGATGTTAACACTAGGAGTAGGCATTGCTGTTTTGCTGGTGTCTCTAGTAGTGACGTATTTCATCAGCTCAAAGGCAGATATTCTGTTCAGTTCTACCCACGATGCCCCAAGTTCCACATACTGAACGCTATCCTGCTCAGCCCACAGATCGTCTCATGCTCAGATACATTCAGAAAGACTTTTACCACTGTCATGTCTCCTGCATGTCCTGACAGGACCGTCTTACAGGAATATTTCCTCGTATCCAGACCTGCGCTCCTGAAACAACTTTATTCCAAGCTGGTAAAAAATGTACCATATTTAAAGAAAGACTTTAATTTGACCTGGTCACACTGGACTGGACTCTACAATTTAGGCCAGGACTGTACAGAAAATAAGAGGATAAGACAGATCTTTTTTTTTTTTTTTTTTTTTTTAATGTATAAAGTGTTTTTCTAATTTGTGTGTGTGTGTGAATATTAAAGAAGCAGTTTGTAACTTTTCAGAGCCCTTGTAATGAACTGCATCTAATGCAAATCATTTGCAATGAATGAATATAAAATACTATCGCTGTGTCCAGCTAATCGCACCGACCTCAGAGAAGCCTTTTTAAGGAATATCTTAAAGGCTTGCTTTTTTTTTTTTGTTTGTTTGTTATGGTCCGGTGACATAGTGTTCAGCATATCCACTTCAAAGCATCAAAGTCATGGGATCAGTGAAGACATTTCTGCGTGGTCTCCCCATGCTTGTGTGGGTTTCCTCCCATAGTCCAAAAACATGCATATTCCTCTTAATTGCCTCGGGTGGAATTTATGGGTACATGTTGGCCCTGCGAGGGATTGGTAAGCTGTTCAGGGTGTACCCTGCCTTTGTTCAGGGTTGGCTGAGAGACTCCAGCTTCTCCTTGACCCTAGGTGGATTAAGCGGTTCAGCGGATGAATGTTGATTTCCGGTTCAGAACACAAGTAATGGATCAGATTCATTATGTTCATCACGTTATTGTAAATTTCACAGTTTTTAGAAAAAACTTTTGAGCTTCTACAGTTATTACAGGTTTAGAACGGCTTTTAAGAATTTCAAACTGCATCTTTCGTGTGAGTGTAAGAGGAAGAGTGATGTAACTGATGAATATGAATGATTGCATTTGTCCGTGTTATTTGTACACATTCTGTGCAATAGGTCTCAAACAATTTAATTCATTAATCTTTCTGTGTAAAGTCTCAAGTGTCTGCATTATTTCCTGTTCAATCTGAAAAACCACTACTAAACTATGAAGGGGGGATGACCTTTAGATCTTTTCTTTTCCTTTTCTTTTGCCTTCTGCAGTTAACAGAGTGCCGTAATAAACACTTTGAGAACACAGAGAAACCAAATCATCATTAGATCAAATGCTTTAATTTCTGGTGTCATTGTTTTTGTTTTGTTTTGGGTTTTTTTCCTGTAAGAAAAAATGAGACTTGAATATGATGCTTTGATTACTGAATAAATTTGGATTGTTTGACAAAGCCTCCATTTTGGGTTTTTTGGTTTTTTTTTTTAATTCCCTGTGAAGCGTCGGAGCGACTATGTTTTCAGGGCTCTCTGTATCCGCCGTCAATGACACGTCTCGCCAACACTCTAGCAGTGCTGGTTCTTTATGGATTTATTCTTTCATTCATTTTCTGAATCGCTTAATATGAATTAGGATTGCGGGAAGGTGGGTGTCCATATCAGCCGACTCTGGGCGAGGGCAGAGTACACCCTGGACAACTCGCCGGGCCCTCGCAGGGTAGAATCACGCTGCAGCTACGCGTCTCGTCTTGATTTAAGTCAGCAATGGTTCTTTTTACATGAACCTCTCCACAGTGCGTGACATGGCTTTGATAACCCAGTTAGCTGCACTGGGTGGACAGCAGTGACAACCCATTGATAGTGGGGCTTGAACCCCTGACCTCGAGATCAGTAATCCAGCACCTGAATAGTGAGCCACCACTGCCCACTTTATCGATTTATTTTATATTTATGTTGAATGGTCCCTACAGTGCACTCCTACCAGCCTATTGAAACTGCTTCACCTTGACCTATTTTTCAAGGTCACAGAGGTCAGACTGAGTAAAAATTAACATGCACTCCAGCATATCGAATTAGTAATTTATTTGCTTTTATTTTATATCAGACATTACCCAATAGAATGCCCTGTCAGCCTATCGAACCGGCTACAGCTTGACCTAATTTAAGGTCATAGAGGACAATTAATTAAAAATTGCCTGTTAATTCAGAGTCAGCTGAGATAGGCTCTTGCATTCCCTTGACTGTAATAGGATTAAGCAGTTTGGTAAATGAATAAAATTTATTCACTGCTGGAGACATTTCTCCACACCTAATGCCAAGTTGTAATAATCAGTTTGTCTCTGGCGGAGGCGTAGTCCACTCTGACTGCCTCTCTTGTAAGTTTTTGGTTGGTGTTGCTTGTGTTGGCTCTGGGATGGTCAAGCTGTTCAGGACACCACCGTCACCCAGTGTTGGTATTGATAGGCTCCACGCTCCCCATGACCATAGTAGGATTAAGTGGTTCGGCAAATGAGTGAATAAGAATATATGATATGATATAATTAGATTTTTTTTTAATGTTCTAAATTATATCACAATATACTATATATATATATATATATATATATATATATATATATGTGTGTGTGTGTTACTGTATAGACCCTGCCCTTGATAAAACACAGTGGACCAACACCAGCAGCTGACATGGCACCCCAGACCATCACTGACTGTGGGTACTTGACACTGGACTTCAGGCATTTTGGCATTTCCTTCTCCCCAGTCTTCCGCCAGACTCTGGCACCTTGATTTCCGAATGACATGCAAAATTTGCTTTCATCCGAAAAAAGTACTTTGGACCACTGAGCAACAGTCCAGTGCTGCTTCTCTGTAGCCCAGGTCAGGCGCTTCTGCCGCCATTTCTGGTTAAAAGTGGCTTGACCTGGGGAATGTGGCACCTGTAGCCCAGTCCACTGCTTCCACAGGTCCCCCAAGGTCTGGAATCGGCCCTTCTCCACAATCTTCCTCAGGGTCCGGTCACCTCTTCTGGTTGTGCAGCGTTTTCTGCCACACTTTTTCCTTCCCACAGACGTCCCACTGAGGTGGCTTGATAGAGCACTCTGGGAACAGCCTATTCGCTCAGAGATTTCTTTCTGTGTCTTACCCTCTTGCTTGAGGGTGTCAGTGATGGCCTTCTGGACAGCAGTCAGGTCGGCAGTCTTACCCATGATTGCGGTTTTGAGTAATGAACCAGGCTGGGAGTTTTTAAAAGCCTCAGGAATCTTTTGCAGGTGTTTAGAGTTAATTGGTTGATTCAGATGATTAGGTTAATAGCTCGTTTAGACTACCTGAACATGATATGCTAATTTTTTGAGATAGGAATTTTGGGTTTTCATGAGCTGTATGCAAAAATCATCAGCATTAAAACAATAAAAGACCTGAAATATTTCAGTTGGTGTGCAATGAATCTAAAATATATTAAAGTTTAATTTTTATCAGTACATTACAGAAAATAATGAACTTTTTCACAATATGCTAATTTTTTGAGAGGGACTAGTATATATATATATATATATATATATATATATATATATATATATATATATATATATATATATATATATATATATATATATATATATACACACACACACACAGTGATACCTCACTTTATGAAAGTCTCACCAAATGAAAAATTCAGGTTACGAAAAGCATTTTCCTAAAATTTTTGTCTCTGGATACGAAACAAGTTCACGTTACGAAAATTCAAACGCAATATTCAAACAATGCGCGAGTTCTTTTCCCACTGGGTGTCTCCCAACACCTTGCCCTGCTGGCCTCCCATTGGCGAGGAGGGAGCTGAATCTCCATAATACAGTACTGTACCCATAATGCTTTTCATGTGCCTTCGACTCATTGTTCGACACACGCGTGAATGAGAGTTGTACTGTTGGTTCATGAGTTTCGTGAGTTTTTTGAGTGTGCTCATTGCAGCGTTATTTTTCATTCTGAGTCTGCCATGAATCGCTGTCTTGAGGTCATGCCACAGCATCTCAATGGGGTTCAAGTCTGGACTTTGACTTGGCCACTCCAGAACGTGTATTTTGTTCTTCTAAAACCATTCTGAAGTTGATTTACTTCTGTGTTTTGGATCATTGCCTTGTTGCAGCATCCATCCTCTTTTTAGCTTCAACTGTCTGACAGACGGCCTCAGGTTTTCCTGCAAAACATCCTGATAAACTTTTGAATTCATTTTTCCATTAATGATTGCAAGTTGTCCAGGCCCCGAGGCAGCAAAACAGCCCCAAACCATGATGCACCCTCCACCATGCTTCACGGTGGGGATGAGGTGTTGATGTTGGTGAGCTGTTCCATTTTTCCTCCACACATGACGTTGTGTGTTCCTCCCAAACAATTCAACTTTGGTTTCATCAGTCCACAAAATATTTTGCCAAAACTTCTGTGGAGTGTCCAAGTGCCTTTTTGCGAACATTAAACAAGCAACAATGTTTTTTAGACAGCAGTGGCTTCCTCCTTGGAGTCCTCCCATGAACACCATTCTTGGCCATTGTTTTACATATAGTTGATGTGTGCACAGAGATATTGGACTGTGCCAGTGATTTCTGTAAGTCTTTAGCAGACACTCTAGGTTTTTTTTTTTACCTCTCTGAGTATTCTGCGCTGAACTCTTGGCGTCATCTTTGGTGGACGGCCACTCCTTGGGAGAGAAGCAACAGTGCCAAACTTTCTCCATTTGTAGACAACTTCTCTGACTGTCGATTGATGAACATCCAGACTTTTCGAGATGGTTTTGTATCTGTATCCTTTCCCAGCTTTATACAAATCAACAATTCTTGATCGCAGGTCTTCAGACAGCTCTTTTGAGCGAGCCATGGTGCACATCAGACAATGCTTCTCATCAAGACAATTCTTACCAGGTGTGTGTTTTATAGTGGGCGGGGCAGCTTTAAGCCACTCATCAGTGATTGGACACACACCTGACTTAAATTGTTTGCTAAAAATTGGTTTCAATTGCTCTTTAAGTCTCCTCAGGCAGAGGGTTCAGTTACTTATTCCTCCCCCTTCTGTCATTGTTTGCATGCTATCCTCATTAAAATATGAAAACCTATAAATGTTTGGGTGGTTTTAGTTAAAGCAGACACTGTTTTTTCATCTGTGTGATTTTGACAAAAATCAGATCACATTTGATGGTGATTTTATGATTTTATGCAGAAATGTGAGAAATTCCAAAAGGTTCAGATACTTTTTCATACTTTTTCATTTTTCATATATTTATATATATATATATATATATATATATATATATATATATATATATATATAAATATATATAATTTTTTCCCCATATATATATATATATATATATATATATATATATATATATATATATATATAGATAGATAGATAGATAGCTAGCTATAGATCTAGATAGATATACTATTTTCTTTCTTTATTTATTTTTTGCTGCTTATTTTTGACACAGTAATGAAGGAGGTGGGTCCAGTAGCATGATGTGGTAACATGGGCGTGATAGTATGTTTGTGAGGAGTGTCAGGAGAGATCAGTGGACTTTATGCTCAACTCCAGTTCCAGTGTGTGTCTGAGGCTCTGTGTGGTACATAAGAACGTAAGCAGTTTTTGAATGTAATTTTTGAGTAAGATGTGGAACTTGTGCAAAGTCAATTCAAATATGTATTTTTTATTTTGTTTATAAAACAGAAGTTCTGCCATCATGTGATATTTATATGATAGCGATGCATATTATCCTGTTGCTTATATCAGAATCTGGACACTTTATTGAGCTCAGAGGAAACTGTGTTCATTCTCATGTGCTTTAATGTTTGGGAGATTCAGTGGGATGCAGTACATGATTATATTTTGCGCTGGGATTATCACTATAATAGTATTAAAGTACAAACCAGATTCCAAAAAAGTTGGGATACCATACTAATTGTGAATAAAACCTGAATACAATGAAGTGGAAGTGACAAATTTCAATATTTTATTCTGAATAGAGATAACAGGTCAAAAGTTTAAACTGAAAAAATGTATCATTTTAAGGGGAAAATATGTTGATTTTAAATTTCATAGTGTCAACAAATCTCAAAAAAAGTTGGGACAGGTAATGATAAGAGGCGAGAAAAATCAATTAGCGTGTGCAGGCAGGTTGGAATGGATGGAGAAAAGTGTCCGGTGTGATGTGTGATAGGAAGGTATCGGCAAGAATGAAGGGAAAAGTGTACAAGACGGTGTTGAGGCCAGCGATGTTGTATGGGTTAGAAACAGTGGCGCTGGGGAAAAGACAGGAGGCAGAGCTGGAGGTAGCAGAGATGAAAATGTTGAGGTTCTCTTTGGGAGTAACGAGGATGGATAGGATCAGGAATGAGTACATCAGAGGGACAGCACATGTTAGATGTTTTGGAGACAAAGTCAGAGAGGCTAGATTGAGATGGTTTGGACATGTTCAGAGGAGGGATAGTGAGTATATTGGTAGTAGGATGCTGAGGTTGGAACTACCAGGCAGAAGACCCAGAGGAAGACCAAAGAGACGATTCATGGATGTGGTGAAGGCGGACATGAAGGTCGTTGGAGTAAGAGTAGAAGATGCAGAGGATAGGGAGAGATGGAGGCAGATCATTTGCTGTGGCGACCCCTGAAGGGAACAGCCGAAAGAAAAAGAAGAAAAGAAGAAGACTTATCACAAACAGCAGGAAAACCAATTAGCACTAATGAATTCCATTGGCAAAATGACTGAGTATTAAAAAAGAGCTTCTCAGAGTGGCAGTGTCTCTCAGAAGTGAAGATGGGTAGAGGATCACCAATTCCCCCAAAAGTTATGCAGAAAGATAGTGGATCAATATCAGAAAGGTGTTTTCCAGCAAAAAAAATTGCAAAGAATTTGAAGTTATCATCATATACAGTACATAACATCATCCAAAGATTCAGCGAATCTGGAACAATCTCTGTGCATAAGGGTCAAGGCTGAAAAACCATACTGGATTCTCGTGATCTTCGGGCCCTTAAACGGCACTGCAAAACAAACAGGAATGCTACTGTCAGAGAAATCACAGAATGGACTCAGCGATGCTTCCAGAAACTATCGTCGGTGAACACAATCCAACGTGCAATACGCCGTTGCCAGCTGAGACTCTACAGTACAAAGAAGAAGCCATTTGTAAACAGGACCCAGAAGCGCAGACGTTTTTTCTGGGCCAGGGGTCATTTAAAATGGAGTGTGGCAAAGTGGAAAACTGTTCTGTGGTCAGACGGATCACGATTCGGAGTTGACATGGCGTCCTTCGGACTAAAGAGGACAAAGACAACCCAAGTTGTTTTCAGCGCTCAGTTCAGAAGCCTGCATCTGTGATGGTATGGGGTTTGCATGAGTGCAGGCGACATGGGCAGCTTGCACATCTGGAAAGGCATCGTCAATGCAGACAGGTATACAGTATTCAGGTTCTAGAACAACATCTGCTCCCGTCCAGACGTCGTCTCTTTCAGAGAAGACCTTGCATTTTTCCACATGATAATTCCAGACGACATACAGCATTAATTACAACATCATGGCTGCGTAGGAAAACGATCTGGGGATTGAAATGTCCAGATCTTTCACCTATAGAGAACATTTGGCGCATCATAAAGAGGAAGGTGCAACAAAGAAGGTCCAAGACAGTCAAACAGTTCGAGGCCTGTATTAGACAAAAATGGGACAGGGTTCCGATTTCTAAACTTGAGAAACTTGTCTCTTCGGTCCCCAGACGTTTGCAGACCGTTGTAGGAAGAAGACGGGACGCCTCACAGTGGTGAAAATGGCCTTGTCCCAACTTTTTTGAGATTTGTTGACACCATGAAATTTAAAATCAACATATTTTCCCCTTAAAATGATACGTTTTCTCAGTTTAAACTTTCGACCCTGTCTTCTATGTTCTATTCAGAATAAAATATTGAAATTTGTCACTTCCACGTCATTGCATTCAATTTTAATTCACAATTCGTACAGTGTCCCAACTTTTTTGGAATCCGGTGTGTCGTAAAATAAGAGCAAGAACTAAATAATAAAAGTTCTATGTAGATTACAAAATCTATTGGGAACACTACAGAAGCATATTTATTGGGGGGTCCAGGCATAGATAGTTATCACCAGAACCCAGATTTAATTGTTAGTATCGATTGATTGATTGACAGATCCATTCATTCGTTCATTACTGGTTTCTTTTTCATGTTCATTTTTTCTGCATCGTCTCTGGGAACAGTGCAGACCAAACTGTCAGTCACGCTCATTCCTTTGCAGGACGCGTAATCCTAGAAAGGTCACAGGAGGGCTAGAACTTATCTCAGCAGACACTGGCAAAGGAGGGGTACACCCTGAACAGCTCACCAGTTCACTGCATGGCTCTCTCACACACACACACACACACACACACACACACACACACACACACGGGGTTAATTTGAAACAAACAGTCCATAACCAATAAAGCAGGTCTTTGGACTGTGGGAGGAAACCCATGCGCTATCCTAGTGCTAAGCACTACACACCTGTTGTATATACAATATGTCGGACTTGCAACACCTGATATCTGTATCATAGTGTTTTATTGGATAATTGAGATTAATCTAATTATAACTATACATGTATACTAGTATATAATTGGTAGACGATGCACGTGTAACTGTTTGCACTGCAAATCCAGATTTTCCTCTTTTGAGAAAGAATTTGTTGAATCTAATGCTGTAAATGTGTGATAAAGACAATGTTCAACTTTGGGTGAACTCAAGTATCAGGTCAAAATAGCCAAATCCTCTTAAAGACCTGACTACATAACACTGACTCAAGCTCTTTAGAATGGTCCAAAGTCCAAAGTAGCTCAAAGAGGCAACATTGGTTGGAACTACATGTTTGCTTTGTACCTTTTGCGCAAATCTAGCAGATGGAGAGGCTCCATGAGCATTAAATACTTTTGATGCCAAAAGAAATCTAATACAAAAACAAATCATAAATAATAGCACAAGTAAGTTAAATTAGAAATAATTACAGTATTTAAACATTAGGGCAGTGGTGGCCTAGTGGTGTAGCTAACTGGGTTATCAAAGGCCGGCCATGTCTCTCACTGTCTATGGTGGGAGGTTCATGTAAAAGAACCATTGCTGACTTTCGACAAGAGCAGCTGCAAAGCAGTCAGCGTGTTTACGCTCTACGATGGCCTGGCGGACTGTCCAGGGTGTACTCTGCCCTCGCTCAGAGAATACAGAAAATGAACCGAACTGAATTAAATATTACAGATTAGCAAAATGTACGGCATTTGGCGGATGCCAGCCCTGCAACAACCTGGTGAGCTGCTTCGGGTGTACTCTGCCCCCCTGCAGAGAGTCGGCTGAGATGGGTGCCAGCCTCCCTGTGACTCTAATTAGGATTAAGGGGTGCAGAAAACGAATAAATGAATGTCAGAAGCTTTTATCCGGAGTGACTATTTTTTATATACAATCTGAGCAGTTGAGACTTCAGGGCCTTGATCAGGCTCACAATGGCAGCTTGGTGCTGCTGGGGCTCGGAACCCTAATGTTCGGATCAGTCAAGCAGAACTGTGACTGAGGAGGCAAATATGTCACCCCCCACCCCCACCCCTTGGGACTTTTAACCTCATGCACTATGGTCAGCTCTTCTGTGTTTATTCTCGACACTGGCCTCCTTTTATTGCTTGGCATCCTCCCACCGTCATAAAATAGTGCTGCTTCCGGTCTTGTCTTCGAACCGTCATGTGAGGTAATAAAGTGGCCTTGTGTGAAATGTCACACTTCTGTAGAATTCTTTCTCAAACCTTCACACATCTGCAAAGTGGCATTTCAATGAGGATACTGTATGCTAATTAACTTCCAGAGCAGCTTCAGTGTCACCTACCAGACTCTGCAACTCTTACTGTAAGGTGAAGGTAAAGTCCTTTGGGCTTTTTGCACCCGAGCCCAGTGGCTCATTAGTGGGGCCGGTGTCATAGTGGTTAGGGTGACGCGCTCATGATCGGGAGGTTCTGAGTTCAAATCCCACCGAGACCCTCACTGTGCTAAGACTCCTGGGCAAGGTCTCAACCACAAGTGTGCCTCTGTTGACCCAGCAGTATAAATGGGTACCAGTAAAATATACTGGGAAGGTAACCTGCGATGGACTAGCGTCCCATCCAGGAGGAGTTGAACTCCTGGTCGCTTCACGTGACGGAAACCGGGGATAAGCACCGGCCTGATGAGCCACTATGGCTCAGGTGTAAAAACCCAACAGACTTTACCTACCTACCTACCTACCAGAGGCTCATTAGGCCGGTGATTATCCCCGATACACTAGGAGTTCAACTGCTCCTGGATGGGACGCTAGTCCATCGCAGGTTACCTTCCCAGTATATTTTTACTGGAACCCATTTATACTGTGGGGTGAACAGAGGCATATTTGTGGTTGAAACCTTACCCAGGGGTCTTAGCACAGTGGGGGGGGGGGGGGGGAATTGGGATTTGAACACACAACCTCCCGATCATGAGCCCAGCACCTTAACCACTACGCCCCTCCGGCCCCACACACCTCTACTGTAGCTTGTATTAAATCTGTGGGTCACAAAACTATGCATTCTCGGAGACATACCACCCTAAAAAGTTTGACACCACCAATAATCATGTCCATGTGACTATCGAATCATTGCCTCTGCCAGGAGGTTATGTTTTCAACTCTCTGTTTGTTTTTTCATGTGCAGCACAACTCAAAAAG
>CM045743.1:9231439-9333939 GCA_024760905.1 Plotosus lineatus
AAAGGGGAATTTATTTCAGCTCCAAAAATTCCTGGAACGGTGCTGGTCAACATTGCAGATTTAATGCAGAGATGGACCAGTGATGTGCTTGTGTCTGCTGTAAATATCCCCTTTAATTCAAAATGAAGCCAATAATAATTTATTATAGCTTTAATAATCTTCTACTTATTGTTACTCAAACCCTTTTTTTCAGGTCCATAGAGTTTTGCTACCTTCTGACTCCAGTCCAAGGCAATCTCTTGCGTTCTTTGGGCAGCCGGATAATGACGCCATCATTACATGTTGTGATGGCTCAGACAAATATCCTCCAGTGAAATCAGTGGATTACCTTCTCTCAAGATTCAACGATACTTACATCAGCAAATAAATCTGTATCGCTTACTGTGAGTGGATACTCAAATGCACTTAGTAATTAACTGTAAAGTTTTTGTCAATAATACTTTTTTTAAGTGAGGTTTTAACAGTCCCTGTGGAAGATTGCTCACCAGAGGGCGCTATAACTTTGTACTGTATACAGTATTATTAATTTTTCCAAATGTAAAGATACAGCCTGCCTTTTATCTTTAGCTATTGTTAATTCCAAGTTTCATGTTGAAACTTGAATTGTTAATTCCCTTTAAATCAGACATTCAGATCACCATGTTACTAATATTTTGAAGATTTGCTTTTCGGGGGAAAAAATACAGGTCAGGGAATTGTAATTATTTTTATTGGGGTAACATTAGTACCACTAACAAACATTCAGGGAGACAGAGCCTCCCCTGTCAATCTTGAAAAGAAAAGAATTCATAGTAAAATATAATAAATGTTAATATTTGTCAGCTGAGATGTTACAAATTCTTTTATTGTTCGAATCAAAGATAAAATTATTTTTTTCAGTAAAGAATAGCAGAATTTCCGATACAAGGCAGTGCTGTGAGGTGGGGTGGCGCTTTGCTGTACCGCTCAGTGGATTGTGTCCCTCACAAACTGCGCTGGTATGTGATGCAAATAGTGTGTTGCTGTCCCTCTATATATATTTATATATACATATATATCGCAGATGAAATGCTTTCAAACATTCTGATTATATTCTGTGCCTTTTCATAATCTCTATAATGTATAAAATGTATTTTTTGTAATGTGTTTTGGCTGCAGAATAATCATAAAATACAGTCAAGAGTTCCTCGGTGAGGCAAACAGTACCCCTGACTCATGGCAGAGGCGCTTGTGAGCCCACAGATTCTTGCGCGACCTACTGTGTTCTTTGTTTGTTGTTGTATTTCCTTTACATTCCGCCTTATCAAAATGGAAGATTACAATTTCCATGCTGAGAAAATTTGCAAATCTGGACTTTCAGTCAAAACAAGAGTTAAGTCAATCAAGACCAATGCAGATGGAATAAAGTTTAACCTCAAATAAAATATATCATGTTTGTGTAAAGAATGCTGAGATGAGATATAAAACATAACCCATTGCCTGTTGTCCATCAAATGATGAATAACTTTTTAACTGTGAGAGTTAAAGAGCCACACCACGTGCTGACCTGCCAAGACACACACACACACACACACACACACACACACACACGCACACACACACACAACTACTGAACACATTTCAGATACATAGATGTGGCCTGTATAATATAAATTGATGAATATTGAAATATACACACAATCATGTTGAGTCAGGTGTTTTTTACCTTTGGGAAATTCCGTGTCAATATTAGCATGGTGTTACTAAAATGTCACTGAAGATTTGAATCCTTGAAATGTGATATCGTGGTACTGCAAAATAAACAGAGCGATTTGCCGTTCCGTTCAATAAAAAAAGTAAGCATCTTCCCGTTCTCCCAGAAATGTCCTGTGTTCATCTTCATTTTTTCGTTTAGCTTTGCATTTTGCCATTTTTACAAAGAGGGTAAGCCTGCATGCAAAGAAAATGTTTACTTAATTTCCCTGCATTAGACGTCATCCACTCAGATGATTGGCGGTCACTTATGTGTCAGGCGCAGCATAAAAAAAACACCCAACCTGTCAAAATTATTTAAAAATATTATTTATTATTTGTTTTAATAACCTCTGAAGGATTGAAGTGTGTTTTAAGATAAAAAAAAACATGAAAAGAGGCAGAGCCAGAGTATATAGAAATATGATAAGAGGCAAAGAGCCACATTCTTGTTGATCAAGAGCCTCGTGTTCGCCACCCCTGCTCTAGGCTTTCTGACTGGTAGTTCCAACCTCAGCATCCTACTACCAATATATTCACTATCCCTCCTCTGTACATGTCCAAACCATCTCAATCTAGCCTCTCTGACTTTGTCTCCAAAACCTCTAACATGTGCTGTCCCTCTGATGTACTCATTCCTCATTCCTATCCATTCTCGTTACTCCCAAAGAGAACCTCAACATTTTCATCTCTGCTACCTCCAGCTCTGCCTCCTGTCTTTTCCCCAGGGCCACTGTTTCTAAACCATACAACATCGCTGGCCTCATCACCGTCTTGTACACTTTTGCCTTCGTCTTGTACATTCTTGCTGATACCCTCCTATCACACATCACACCGGACACTTTTCTCCAACCATTCCAACCTGGCTGCACACGCTTCTTCACCTTTTTTCCACACTCTCCATTGCTCTGGATTGTTGAGCCTAAGTAATTAAAATCCTCCACCTGCTTTATCTCTGCTCCCTGTAACCTCACCGTTCCTCTTGGGTCCTTCTCGTTCACACACATGTATTCTGTCTTACTGAAGCTAACCTTCATTCCTCTCCTTTCCAGGGCATACCTCCACCTCTCTAGATTTTCTTCCACTTGTTCTCTGCTCTCACTACAGATCAAAATG
Organism: Plotosus lineatus; assembly: GCA_024760905.1. Classification (NCBI taxonomy): domain Eukaryota; kingdom Metazoa; phylum Chordata; class Actinopteri; order Siluriformes; family Plotosidae; genus Plotosus; species Plotosus lineatus. Next base: position 9,234,266 of record CM045743.1, read on the forward strand.
TCATCTGCAAACATCATAGTCCATGGGGAATCTTGTCTAACCTCGTCTGTCAGCCTGTCCATCACCATAGCAAACATGAAGGGGCTGAGAGCTGACCCTTGATGCAGTCCCTCCTCCACCTTGAACTCTTCTGTCCACACCGACAGCACACTTTACCACTGTCTTACATCTCTCATTCATGTCCTGCACCACTCAAACATATTTCTCTGCCACTCCAGACTTCCTCATGCAATACCATAGTTCCTCTCTCGGCACCCTGTCATATGCTTTCTCCAGAGCCACAAAGGCACAATACAGTTCCCTCTGACCTTCTCTGTCCTTCTCTATTAACATCCTCAAAGTAAACACTGCATCTGTGGTGTTCTTTCTTGGCATGAAACCAAACTGTTGCTCACAAATGTTGACCTCCACCCTTAGTCTAGCTTCCACTATTCTTTTCCATAACTTCATCATATGGCTCACCAATTTTATCCCTCTGTAGTTGCCACAACTCTGTATGTCTCCCTTGTTCTTTAAAATGGACACTTGCACACTTCTCCTCCATTCCTCTGGCATCCTCGCACTCTCTAAGACCTTGTTAAATGTTCTTGTCAGAAAATCTACTGCTACCTCTCCTAGACACTTCCATACCTTCACTGGTATGTCATCAGGATCAACTGCCTTTCCACTCTTTATCCTCTTCAATGCCTTTCTCACTTCACCCTTACTGATCTTTGTACTTCCTGGTCCTCAACGGTCACCTCTTCTACTCTTTTATCTCTCTCATTTTACTTATTCATCAGCTCTTCAAATTACTCTTTCCATCTTCCCAGCATACTTCTTTCATCAGTCAATACATTTCCGTCTCTGTCCTTAATCACCCTAACTTGCTGCACGTCCTTCCCATCTCTATTTCGCTGCTTTCCTTTCGGTTATTCCCTTCAGGTTCACCAACAAGGTATTAGATAAGGACTATTAATATGGAGATCGCAAATTCGAATCCGGTTCAATGAACACAGCTGGTTATGGATTGGAGCTAACTGGCTGAGCTCTCACGAGAAGGAGTGATGGCATATGCTTGGTTTCCTCCTGTTGTCCAAAAGCATGCAGGTTGAGTAGCAGTTCCAAATTGCCTCGACGAGTGAGACTGAATGGTTGTACTGTATGTGTTTTGGCCCTATTGATGAGCTATTCAGGGTGTCCTCTACCCTCATCCAGCGTTGGCTGAGATGGATTCCAGTCTCCGTGCCACTCTAATTAGGATTAAGGATCGTGGTAAATAAACAGCTTAGGAATTGAACCTGGGCCTGCACAGCATACTGTATATTCACTCTCTATTCTCTATATATGACTAGGTCTGCTGTTGTTAGAACTTCCATATGGATACCCTAAAGACTTATGGTAAAACCTCATAAAACCTCATATAAAACCTCATCGGTTTGTATCTAAGAACCACTGATGTAAAAATAAATACCAGTCACACGAGTCTTATTTTCAGTACAATCATGCTGAACTTCCTTTAAACACATCTCATACTGTGTGCCCCTATAGAATGTCACCAAGAAGAGAGTGGGTTCCGTTTGAGTCTGGTTTCTCTGAAGGCGTCTTCCTCATGTCATCTCAAGGAGTTTATTTCACTGTTACCTCTGGCATGCTCATTTAAGTATATATCATGCATTGCCTTGTGGCATTGCCATTTGTTATACGACCTATGAAAATAAAATGTTACCTAATCCATTCAACAATAAGGCGTTTCCCATAAGAAATGAAGCACAGTGAGACCATTACTGTTACTTTAATGTATTAATTGGTATTATTATTAGAGACAAAAAATTAATGCAGCCATGAGGTGGGGGGGGGGGGGGGGCACTAACCAGTGTCTCTCACCCTTATGCCGGTCCCAAGCCCGGAGAAATGCAGATGGTTGCGACAGGAAGGGCATCCAGCGTAAAACTTTTGCCAAAATACAAAATGCAAACCAGAAAGTCTAAACTCATACTGGATCGGTCGAGGCCCGGGTTAACAATGACCGCCATCAGTGCTGTCAAATAACAGGGTGCTAATGGAAATGGGACTACTGTTGGTCGAAGACGTCGAAGAAGGAGAGGTGGGAGGCGTGTCCGTAGGCAGAGAGAGAAGAGGAAAAGCACGAGTCGAGGACTGAGAGTAGGAACTTTGAATGTTGGAACTATACAAGGAAAAGATAGAGAGCTGGCTGACATGATGCAGAGGAGGAAGGTGGACATACTGTGTGTTCAGGAGACCAGGTGGAAAGGTAGCAAAGCTAAAAGCTTAGGGGCAGGGTTTAAGCTGGTTTTTTCATGGTGTGGATGGTAAGAGAAATGGAGTAGGAATCATCTTGAAGGAGGGGTTTGTCAAGAATGTTCTCGAAGTGAAAAGAGTGTCAGACAGAGTGATGAGTCTCAAGTTAGAAATTGAAGGTGTGATGTTCAATGTTGTTAGTGCTGATGCCCCACAGACAGGATGTGAGCTAAAAGAGAAGGAGAGATTCTGGAGTGACTTAGAGGAAGTGATGCAGAGTACCCCCAGAGGTGAAAGAGTGGTCATTGGTGCAGACTTCAATGGATATGTTGGTGCAGGAAACAGAGGGGACGAGGAAGTGATGGGCAGGTTTGGTATCCAGGACAGGAACACAGAAGGACAGATGTTGATCAATTTTGCAAAAGGGATGGAAATGGCTGTGGTAAATACTTTCTTCAAGAAGAAACAGGAGCATAGGGTGACTTATAAAAGCGGAGGTAGGAGCACACAGGTAGACTACATCTTGTGTCGGCGATGTAATTTGAAGGAAATCGGTGACTGCAAAGTAGTAGTGGGTGAGAGTGTTGCCAAACAGCATAGGATGGTGGTATGCAAGATGACGCTGATGGTGAGGAAGGTGAAGAAGGCAAAGGCAGAGCAGAAGACAAAGTGCTGAAAGCTGAAAAAGGAAGAGTGTCGTGTTGTCTTCAAGGAGGAGTTGAAACAGGCTTTAGGTTTAGGTGGAAGTGCTTCCAGATGACTGGACAACCACAGCAAATGTGATCAGAGACACAGGTAGGTGAGTACTTGGTGTGTCTTCTGGAAGGTAAGGAGACTTGGTGGTGGAATGAGGAAGTTCAGGAGTGTGTACAAAGGAAGAGGTTAGCTAAGAAGAAGTGGGACATTGAGAGGACCGAAGAGAGTAAACAGGAGTACAGGGAGACACAGCATAAGGCGAAAGTAGCAGTGGCTAAGGCCAAACAGAGGGCGTATGATGACTTGTATGATAGGTTGGACAGTAAGGAGGGAGAAAATGATCTATACAGGTTGGCACAGCAGAGAGCTAGAGATGGGAAGGACGTGTGGCAAGTTAGATTGATAAAGGACAGAGAGGGAAATGTACTGATGACAGAAGTGTGCTGGGAAGATGGAAAGAGTACTTTGAAGAGCTGATGAATGAGGAAAATGAGAGAGAAAAAAGAGTAGAAGAGGTGACTGTTGAGGAACAGGAAGTAGCAAAGATTAGTAACGGTGAAGTGAGGAGGGCACTGAAGAGGATGAAAAATGGAAAGGCAGTTGGTCCTGATGATATACCTTTGGAGGTATGGAAGTGTCTAGACGAGGTAGCAGTACATTTTCTGACAAGAACATTCAACAAGGTCTTAGAGAGTGAGCAGATGCCGGAGGAGTGGAGGAGAAGTGTGCTGGTGCCCATTTTTAAGAACAAAGGAGACGTGCAGAGTTGCGGAAACCACAGAGAGATAAAGTTGATGAGCCATACGATTAAGTTATGGGAAAGAATAGTGGAAGCAAGACTAAGGGCAGAGGTCAGCAATTGTGAGCAACAGTTTGGTTTCATACCAAGAAAGAGCACCACAGATGCAGTGTTTGCTTTGAGGATGTTAATAGAGAAGTACAGAGAAGGTCAGAGGGAACTGCACTGTGCCTTTGTGGATCTGGAAAAAGCATATGACATGGTGCCAAGAGAAGAACTGTGGGACTCGAACCCCAACCTTTGGATCAGCGATCCAGTGCCCTATACCACTAGACCACCACTGCCCCCCATGACTGACTATTTATTATTTATATACATCTCAAATCTTGGCTATGAGGCTTTCTGTTAAAATTTGTGTTCGCCCTGTGTTCATGTGGGTTTCCAATAGGTACTCCGGTTTCCTCACACAGTTTAAAAACATGGACATTCAGCAAACTAGCCACTTTAAATTGCTTGTAGTATGAATATACTGAAAGTTTGAATGGTTGTGTGTGTGTTTGTATAATCTGTGCAATAGACAGGGAACCTATGCAGGGTGTACCCTTCCTTTGGTACCTACCAAAGGTGATTCAAGGAAGGACAACCAGTCACGTGCATCATGGCTGCCCAAGACTCACCGATGTGCATGTAGGGAGTGAAGGCTAGTACATCTGGTCTGATCAATCCCAAAGAACTACTGTAGCACAAACTGCTGAAACTGTTAATGCTGGCAATGATAGAAAGGCTTCAGGACAGTGTATTTCAGCTTGCTGTGTATGCGGTGGCCGAGCTGCAGACCAGTCAGGCAGTGTTAATATTATGGCTGACCAATGTACTGTATACTGTATAGATATCAAAAAGACTTGCTGGTTTGGAACGGAATACACCAAGTTGTTTAGTTTTCACAACATGGTCTTTGTCAAAGTCACTCAGATACTGTATTTAGGTGCCACTATATTGAGATAATCAATACTATTTACTCCACTGTCATTGAAGGGACCCTCACACTAAACCGTTTAGTCTTACTAGTCCAATTGCGGGGAGGCTGGTGCCTATCACAGCCAACACTGGAGAACAGTTTGCCAGACCATTGCAACACACAACTAGGGTCAATTTGGAACAAACAATCACCCTAATCTGGACGTCTTTGAACTGTGGGAGGAAATCAGAGTATGAAGAGGAAACCCAAGCACAGGGAGAATATTTCTTCACACAGAAATGCCCTCACCAAAGCTCAGCAACTGAATGTAGGTTCTTCTTCCTGTTTGGCAGATGTGTTGAACATGACACCATTGTGCCGCCCAGTGAAGGGACAATTTATAATAATTATTAACGTTAATAAAGGGTTGTGTCGGGAAGGGTATCCAATGTAAAAACCTATGCCAAATCAAACGTGCGAATCAAATGATTCGCTGTGGCGAGCCCTGAAAACGGGAAAAGACGAAAGGAAAAGAAGAAGAAATGAGTTCATTTCTCAAGTAATGTTGCTAGGAAATGTTCATATAAATAGAATTTTTGTACACACACACACACACACACACACACACACACACACACACACACACTCAACATAGCTTTACTTCCTCTGGGAGCTTTCAAAGTCTGTCACAGACACATTTTTATTTTTATTTTTTTAACTATATATGCATCATAATCACTACATTACATTATATTTCATTGTTTAATCTTTAATTATCTATATATATTAAATAATACAGGATGACTTTTGACGTCTCTGTCGAGGTTACATTTTGAGAAGGCTGTACGTGTGATCACATGCTTCTTACAAAGTGTTTAAAAAATAGTCATCATGCATGCAAACTAAAAAAAAAAATGCAGGTGGGGTAAAAATTCAGACAGTTCAACTCAAATCAACAAAAGTTGGCAAGTGAAAAGAGAAACAAAGAGAGATATGAGTGACAGCAGTGTGAAATTGTGGCCAACCATCTTTAGCGCTACCTCGGAAAGGCTACTCTGACACAACCCACAGTTTCCTGTTTAAAGGACTGCTTTCTTACTGTCTCTTGCTGAATTAGCACGCGCACACACACACACACACACACACACACACATACACCCACACATACACCCACATACACCCACATACACCCACATACACCCACACACACAAAATTTACCATTCTTCTCATCGACCATAGGTTTAGTTTGGGCTCTTCTCAGCTACCAGAATGTATATCTCTGGGATTTTAATTGTTCTGCTATTTAATATTGGCACTGCTGGTAAGACACCATTTCTGATGATAATTTGCTGTTAATATTGTTGACACTGCTGAATAATTACATATTTGGAAATAATAAAAAAAGTGATAAGTTTATGGTTGGATGATATACTGTAGTACTTCTTTCTGTTGATGACATCATACAATGAGTAGCATCATTTTTATATATTATATATATATATATATATATATATATATATATATATATATATGTATATACACACACATATATATATATATATATATATATATATATATATATATATATATATATATATATATATATATATACACACATACTGTATGTATATATACATATATATATCTATCTATATATATACACACACACACACACACACACACACACACACACACACACACACGTATATATCGCTATGGCGACCCTTGGAAAAAACTGAAAGAAAAAGAATACTATACATATATATATATATATATATATATATATATATATATATATATAAATTCTGATATGTCCTTACGCCCATGAATTTTTCTGTCCTCAAGTTTACGCTCAGCTAGTCATACATTTAGGATTCTACAGTAACTTCGCAGACTTTTCTTTAAATATGTATATTTATACTAATGAGTCGGTATGTTCTTTTGTACTATGTAAGGTGTTATGTTGATGTTTTTGGATTTTTTAAAGGATTTATAAATTATTTAGGACAGTATTTGATTGGCTTAATATAGTAAACTGGTCAGTTATAAAAATTAAAGAGTGCTTGCAAGAAAAGTTTGTTGTTTGCTGTTAATTATAAGCTGAGCTCTGGGCGTGTTCTAGCGTTAGGGATATGCATATTTTAGTCCGTTAATAGTAAATGTATGCGGTACAATAATTATACTTACTTTGTCATGTGATTAAAAATGGCCTAAGATTAATGTATGGAAAATGTGGCTGCTTTGTGTACAGAAATTTGGTTTGTGGTGGTTTTGGTTAAGATTTAGATTCAGTCAATGGACATAAGCTACAATGGTACTTAAGTGGGACTCTTTGCGTGTTCTTCCAGAGGCCTTAATTCCTGGATTGTGTTATATCCTTGATGGGATTTTGATTATCTATGGCATCGTGCTGACGATCCTGTACTGCAGACTGAGGGTAGGTCCTTCACGTTCTCTTAGATATCAACGGAACTTTAAGGAACTCTTTCACTGATTATAATGAAAGCTTTCCATGAATCAAATTTGTGCTTTATAACCTTCAGACAGGTGGTATATAATGTAGGCATGTAAATATTTTTTCAATTACACTACAGACTACAATAATTATACTACAGATCGAAATGAAGATGCTCATTGGTCTATACATGTCTGTGCGTAACACAAATTATAGATTTATAAACCTCCTGACATCAAGCCATTTGGTTCCATATGTTGAAAATTAAAAGAAAAACATTGAATGTACTTAATCAGGTTAATAATACAGTAGTTTGATGATTTATTGACAGAATAAAGAATTTCATTACCTGAATACTGTCCACTGCCAGAGCACAATTTTATTATACCTGATATCAGTTATCATAATTTTTTTTTCTGGATTTTTAACTTTAGTCCAGTTTGGATTAAATGATTCAGAACAAATTATCAGTTTAAAAAGTGTAATTACTATATATGCTCAGCACTAATTATAATATTGAACGTGATTACATCATAAGTAATTATTTCATCAGTATTTTTAATTACATGCAAACTGGCTTTGCATTCAAGACACCAATTTGAGACCAGTGGCACTAGACTGTTACGAACGAGTGCAAAAGTTCATTCATTGATTTTCTGGAATTGCGTAATCCTAATTGGGGTTGCAGGGACGTCGTGGGGAGGCTGGTGCCCGTCCAAGCTGACTCCGGGCGAGGGCAGATTACACCCTGGACAGCTCGCCAGGCCATCACATGGTGGCTACTCTTGTCAAAAGTCAGCAATGGTTTTTTTACATGAAACTCACACCATAGACAGTGAGAGACACAGTCGGCCTTTGATAACCCAATTAACTACACTGTTGGGGGGGGGCAGTGACAACCCGTGGAGAGTGGGGCTTGAACCCCTAACCTTAGGATCAGTGATCCAGCGCCTTTACCACCAAGCCAACACTGCCCTGAGTGCAAAAGTGTCAACGTGAAATCTTGCAAAATGTTTGTATGCTTTATTATTACTGATATTATTAAATCTCTAATTTATCATTTAAATTTCAAAAGGAAAAACAACACCAGAATGTTTAACGTCTACTAGTTATTTTGCACTACTTGCAATAGACGCTTTACTTGAATGTTGGGCGGCACAGTGTTGTAGTAGTTTGCACGTCCACCATATCACGGCTCCGTACGTTTCTGTGCGAGTTTGCATGTTCTCCCCGTGTTTACATGGGCCTCCTCTTCTGGAAACCCCAAGTATCACTGATTACATGAACTTCTGTGTGGACAGCACCGTGCCAACACGGAGGGTACGGTGCTTCTCAAACAACCACCCGTGGGTCACCCCTGAGCTTAAAGTCCTCCTGAACCAGAAAAAGAGGGCTTTCATCTCGGGGGATAGAGAGGAGCAGAAGAAGGTCCAGCGTGAGCTCCAGTGGAGGATCAGGAGGGCCAAGAAGGACTATGGGAAGAAGATGGAGGAGAAGCTGGCTCAGAACAACGTGCGGGACGTCTGGAGAGGACTAAAAACCATGTCTGGATTTGGGCAGGGTGTCAGAGGGACAGCTGATGGTGACCAGCGCTGGGCGGATGAACTAAACTGTTACTTCAACAGGTTTGATTCTCCCCCTTCCTCCTCTGCCCCCCCTCTCTTCACACGTCTCCAGACCAGCAGACACCTTCCCCCTCCCCAGGCCAACTTCACTTGACTGCTACAGCCCGACAGACACAACCCCCTCCCTCTGCAGCCCACCCCAGCCCCCCCCTCTCCCTCACATCAGACCAGGTGAGGAGACAGCTGAGGCGACTAAATCAGAGGAAATCTGAAGGACCAGATGGCATCAGTCCCAGGCTGCTGAGGACCTGCACAGACCAGCTCTGTGAGGTACTATGCTACCTGTGCAACCTGAGCCTCAGTCTGGAGAAGGTTCCCGTCCTGTGGAAGACCTCCTGTGAGGTTCCGGTTCCCAAAACAGCTCAAGCGAAGGAACCAGCCCACTACAGACCTGTCGCCCTGACCTCCCACCGTATGAAGACCATGGAAAGGCTCCTCCTCATACACCTCCGCTCTATGGTGAGCCCCACCCTAGATCCGCTGCAGTTTGCCTACAGGCCCAACATCGGGGTCGAAGACGCCGTCATCTACCTTCTGCAGCGGGCACTCACCCACCCGGAGATCGCCGGCAGCGCTGTGAGGGTCATGTTCTTTGACTTCTCCAGCGCCTTCAACACCATCAGGCCAGCTCTTCTGCGGGGGAAGCTGGAGGACGAGGGAGCGACGGGCATCTTGCTGCTGGGTCACTGACTACCTTACTAACCGTCCACAGTACGTGCGGCTGCAAGTCAAAGGTGGCAGTCTGCAGCACGGGGGCACCGCAGGGCACCGTCCTCTCACCCTTCCTTTTCAACATTTATACCTCGGACTTCAGCTATAGCACAGACAGCTGCCACCTTCAGAAGTTCTCGGACGACTCCGCCATCGTGGGCCGTGTGTCAGAGGGGAACGAGCTGGAGTACCGGTCGGTCATCGTTGACTTCGTGGACTGGTGTGAGCGCAACCACTTGTGCTTGAACACCAGGAAGACGAAGGAGATGGTGGTCGACTTCAGAAGAAGCACTCAAACACACACACACACACACATTTACTAGTGAACATCCAGGGACAGGACATTGAGATGTGAACGGTTTCAAATACCTGGGTGTTCACCTTAACAATAAACTGGACTGGTCTCACAACACCAACGCCCTGTACAAGAAGGGCCAGAGTCGCCTTCATCTTCTGAGGAGACTCAGGTCCTTCGGAGTATGCAGACCTCTGCTCAGGACATTTTATGACTCTGTGGTAGCCTCTGCAATCCTCTACGCTGCCATCTGCTGGGCCCCGGGCAGCACAGAGCGGGACAGAAAGAGACTGAACAAGCTGGTCAGGAGGGCCAGCTCTGTCCTCGGCTGCCCACTGGACTCTGTGGAGGAGGTGAGTGAGAGGAGGATGGTAGCAAAGCTCACATCCATCATGGACAACAGCTCTCACCCACTGCACCAGACTGTAGAGAAGCTGAGTAGCTCCTTCAGTGGACGACTGAGACATTCTCAGTGCAGGAAGGAGCGCTACCGCAGGTCGTTCATTCCCACCGCTGTCAGACTGTACAACGCCACTTTGTAACTGTCTGTGAAAATACCGGTTATGTGCAATAAAAACCCCGTGCACTTTAATCAACCACATCTACCCCACTGACTGTGAACCATATCAACCCATCTACTCTGCACTCAGATACATTACACTTTAATATAGGCCAGTCTACAAAGCCGTTCCCTTCTTTTCTTTTATTGTTTATTCATTTATACTATTTATGTATCTATTTATTTATTTACTTATATAATATATATGTACGTGTGTATGTTTGTATTTGTATCTATTTTTGCACCCCCTACTGATGGTACCTCAAGAGCCTGTAACAGTGAATTTCTCCATTGTGAGATTAATAAAGCTGTATCGTATCTTATCTTATATTTTCCTCCTCACATTGAAAAACATGCACATCAGGCTGACTGGCTGTTTCAAGTTAACCATCAGTGTAAGTGTGAATGGTTGTATGTGGCCCTGTGACGATCTGGTGGGCACTTCAGGCTGTACCCTGCTTACACCTCGTGTTGGCTGAAATATGCCTCAGCCTCCCTGCGACCCTATTACAGTAGTAGGATTGAGTGGTTTAGCAAATACATGTGAGTGAATTTCTTTGAAGTGTATTATTAAGGTGTATGTTACAGTGAAAGGATATTTATTTTGGTGGGGAAATTAAATTAGGAAATATTGGTCTGTAAAAAGCCTAAATGTGAATATTTATTTCAGTTATCCCTCAGTTCTTTTCCCTTCCTTTGAGTGTTTCACACTTAGGTCGTATATAGCGTACTGTTTACATTTACGTTGTGTTGCTTGTGATAATAACAAGCGACTGAAACCAATTCAGGAAGTCAAGTAAAGTCTCACAAACTTTTATACGGAACTGTACTTTTATTATCTATCCTGTATTAGTCTGAATAATAAATAGAACCAACACTCAAGCAGATCATAAATTGAGCTTATATTATTAATAATAATAATGATATTTCTCAATATGTTTTGCAGATGCATTCCGTAAATAATGAGGTAAGGAACTCTATTAAACATAGCTGTCTAATTGTGTGTCTGTAATTTGTCTGGGCATGTGCATGCACGTATAGGTGTGTGCGTCTGTGTGTGTGTGTGTGTGTGTGTTTTGAACTTTATATACACCTTTATGAAGCATGAATATCCCAACAAACATTGTCAAATTTATAGTTTTGTTGTTGTTGTTGTTGTTATTATTTGGATGGGCCCCACAAAAAAAGTTTTCTTCCTGTTTATTATTGAACCAGAAATAGAAAAAAATAAAAAAGACAAAACTTTAATTTTCATTATCGAGATTTATTTTATGGTTAAGACGCAGGCATATTATTATATTAATTAGGTGTACTAACTGTGAAGTAAATGTAAGGTCCTCACGAGGATAGGTATACAAGATTGTTGGTGTGTGTATATGTGCATGTGCATGTGCGTGTGCGTGTGTGTGTGTGTGTGTGTGTGTGTGTCTCTGTGGCCTTTCTCTCATCCTCACTTCCCCTGTGTGCTTGTACTCGGTTCTCTTTCCAGTGCATTAGTGACCACGAACACTGTTATTTTTACCATCTTGCTTGCACAAATTCTGCTGAGTTCTTTGGCGCCTTGTAAAGAAACATCCCATATTTGTCAGGCCTAAAACGTTGATGGCATCTTAGTAAAATTTCACTTCCATTTTAATTTGCACCTACCCAGGAATCAGTATCTCAGAAGGTAGAGGTAGAATGCGGAGTCTCACCTCACTGTCCGTTCTGTCTGGTAGATCACTGGTCCCCAACCTTTTTATCACCGCGGACCGGTCAATGATTGACAATTTTAAACCCCCCCCCCCAAGCTTGTTTATATTGTAAATATAATACTCCACCCTTGCCCAGAGTCGACTGAGACGTGCGCCAGCCTCCCTAATCAGGATTAAGCGTTACATTTTTAATCGAGCTTGAACTCTTTTTAAAAAAAAAAAAAAAAAAAAAAAAACAGGTGATGGTTGCACCAGCTGGGAGGATGAAGGCTCAGGCCCAGGCTCAGGCTCAGGCTCACCCGAAATCCCCGCTATTGTTTGAAACACGTCTAACTCGCCTCTGTTCATGTTCCGTCCCCTTGTGGGTTGCATTTTAGCGCTCAAATGACCGACATGTCACCGAGAGAATCCGGTCATTTTTCAAAATAAAAGTTTTTTCAAAAATAAAAGATCGTTCAGACTTTCTTTCTTTCTTCCTTTCGGCTTTTCCCCTTTTTTCTCGGGATTCGCCACAGCAAATCACCTGATTCGCACATTTGATTTGGCATGGGTTTTTACGTCGGTTGCCCTTCCTGTCACAACCCTTTAGCAAGGGACAGAAACACGCCAACGGCTATGCATCTACTCTTTACGAAAGTCAGCAATGGTTCTTTTACATGCCTCTCACCATAGACGGTGAAAGACATGGCCGGCCTTTGGTAACCCAGTTAGCTGCACTGGGGGGACAGTGACAACCCTGTGGGGACTTGAACCCCCAACCTTAGGATCAGCGATCCTGCACCCTATTCACTAGACCACCACTGCCCCTAAAAGATTGTTGAGAATCAGATCATAAATAAAACAGAAATAAATCATTATTTCTTGTGCGGCCCAGTACCGATTGATCCACGGACCGGTACCGGTCCGCAGCCCGGGGCTTGGGGACCACTATGGTAAATATCACGGTTATGACACTTAATTCACAGAAAAGAGCAGGTTGCTAATGATGGCTTTCTGTTACAGACAGATAAAGAGAGACCAGAGGGCATCTACGAGGTACAGACATTCTTAAAAATTCTAATACTGACACTACATGTGGATCAGGATTTCATCAACATATCTCTTGTAAATTTTTTTTATTCTTCAGGGTTTGAAACACAGCAATGTGGACACATATGAGACGCTCCATACGAAGAAGAAAAACTTGGCATAATTGTTTGTCTTTAAAAAAAAAAAAAAAAAATGTTTAAATGGCTGTGTGTTTAACGAGCATTTAATTTCTGCTAAAGCGCTGGATGTTGATAGATTTTATCTTTTGCTAATTAACATATTTTATTTTTCATTTTGATAATAAATCGCTTCTCATTATCGTCATTATTTGTTGCGATTTATACCTATTGCCAGTCTCTGATAAATTATATAATCATGTCAATTATAATCGAACAGTGCAATTAGAAAAACATTGCTTTGTTTATATTGCTAAAAGTGATGACTGCAGAAGAAGCCTTTGAAAAGAAATGAAATCATTCATGAGAACAAATAAAATCTTTTGAAAAATGTCTATTCACTATGCAGTTCTGTGCACTGTCAAGCTTCACATGAAATGTAGACGTAGCATCAAAAAAAATACAAAAATAATTATAATGCTATGGTAGAACTTGCCCATTGGATGTTTGAGAATGGTTCCCTGTGACAGACCGGTTTTCCATCCATGGAGTTATCCTGCCTCACACCCAGTGTTCCTCAGATAGGCTCTGGATCCACCATTACCCTGACTACAATAAAGCAGCTACTGATGAGCAATGAATTAATAAATAGTTTGAAAACGAGCACAGAAAGAAGCCAAAACTTAATCATGACTCAGCCAAGAAGACGACTACTCCTTGAAGAAGTTATTCATCAACAGACAAGTTAGAGATAATAAGGGCTTACATGGATAATACCAAGAACCTAAAAGCATTTACAGAAACAAAGATTGGGCACACCAGCTACTAAAGTAGAAAAATTTTATCGTGCTTTCAGAATGAGAATTACATTTTTTAATTAAAATCTTTTGTGCAATTCAAGTCATTAAATATCTTTTGCATTCTGCAAAAACTTTTGCATTCAACCTTGATGGATAGATAGATAAATACATAGATGGAAAATCATTTCCTGTATTACTCAGAGCTTGCATTTTTAAACACTTTTTTAAATTATAGAAGCTGGGATTACAACACATGGTTTAGAAACAGTGGTGCTGACGAACAGGCAGGAGGCAGAGCTGGAGGTAGCAGAGATGAACATGTTGAGGTTCTCTTTGAGGGGTTACAAGAATGGATAGGATCAGGAATTAGGACATCAGAGGGACAGCACATGTTAGAGGTTTTGGAGACAAAGTCAGACAGGTTGGATTGAGATGGTTTGGACATGTACAGAGGAGGGATCGGGAGTATATTGGTAGTAGGATGCTGAGGTTGGGATTACCAGGCAGAAGGTCAAGAGGAAGACCAAAGAGAAGATGAATGGCTGTGGTGAAGGAGGACATGAAGGTAGTTGGTGGAAGAGAAGAAGATGCAGAGGATAGGGTGAGATGGAGACAGATGATTCGCTGTGGCCACCATGAAGGGAACAGCCGAAAGGAAAAGAAGAAGAAGGGATTACAACACACTGTTCAAAAATCTGTAAAGTCTATTTACATTTACTGTATATTAAGATCTTCCGGTTATTAGTCAATTTGACTAGTTGTTGAATTAAAATGATTTCATTTCACATTATAACAATTGGAAAAAAATGAAAATCTGGTGACAAGTAACTTGGATCTAAGTGATTCTGTAGGTGGAAACATAAGAATGAAAATGCTCGGGTTTTTCTATTAAGTCGTTTGAATATCATATACACAACAAATCTCATATTTTTAGTATTTACATCAAATAATTATGTGCTGAGATGTGGTCCTTTTCTTTCTTTAACAGGTAAAGGGCATACCTGTGATCAAGTTAGTGTATAATGAATGGGGGGTCATGAACCTTTTTTTTTTTCATTATTATTATCAATAGGTATTTTCTTGCATTCTCATAGCCTACGGCCACTAGGTGTCAGTGTTGCACGGTGAGGCCTGATGGGAGGCGAAGAAAAATATATGAGCATTTTTTGCTGTTTGTTTTCGTGGTTTTTTTTTTTTACTTTGTTCTGACATTTAATGCTGCAGGGGATTCATTGGTTTAAAAAAAAAAGTTGCTTTGAGCGTAAACTGGTTTGGCTGGTTATCTAATGCAGAATTTCTCCGCAGACCTCCCTACGATTAACTACTGCCAAGACAAACATGAACAATCAAACAAATATGAAATAGCATTAAAGTTAGGACACATAAATATGTTTCCCCATGCTATACATTCATATAGGCCTACCTAGACATTATTATTATTATTATTATTATTATTATTATTATTATTGTTGTTGTTGTTGTTTATGAGTTCCTGGACGCTCTTTCACAGCAAACAAAAAATAAACAAACCACTTCAGGAAGCATTTTAACTATTGTGTGGTATAACACCTTTTGATCTTTATGTCCGCTCTGCCTAAACTTTCATAAAAACTTACCTGTGTTACTCATGTGGCAAACACTTCCGGTTTTTCAATGGATGAGTTCAATGTGGGGAAAGTGGGCGTGGCGTTGGATGCACGCGAGCAAACAGGTGCGCGCTCACCGCTTGGTCTGTGTGGTAGAGAGCGCGCGAGCGTGTACAAGGTGCTATTCGGCTAGGTGTCAGTGTAGGAGTGTTCATAGCGGCTTTTATTCGACGAGTTGATTAAAATATAAGTTGAAATGTTATGTTCGTTTTGAAGAATTTGTTTGTGTGTCAGTTGAGGATATGTTTTATTTTGTTTTTGTGTTTTTTCGGTGAAAGGGGAGAGTCTTTTGAGGGCGAGCAGAGGAACCGTGGGGGGCTGAAGGGTGGTTTGCTGTGAACGATGATTTGGGCTAATCCTGAGGTGCCATTTTTTTTTGGAGGAAGAAAAAGAAAACTTGGCTGAAATAATAACAGATAGAAATAGCTCTTAGAAATTTAAAGCTGCTGATTTGGAAAGAAGCTTTTTAAATAATAATAAGAATAATTTATTATTATTATTATTATAAGTTGGACTAATTGGACGAAAAGATGAAAATGGGAATCTCAGCCTGCTTAACACTAATACTGACAACAACCATAGGTGAGTACAACTTAATAAAACCCAGCTAGTCATACATGTATACAGTGTGTGTGTGTGTGTGTGTGTGTGTGTGTGTGTGAGTAAACAGGATATGAGAAGTAGGAGAGTGACATTCTTAGAGAGGTGATCATGGGTTACTGTGGTGTAAGAATGAAAAGTGATTAATGGTTACTCACCCATTAAATATCTGCCCAAAACAAAATATTAGAGTTTGCGTGTGTGTTTTTTGTTATTATTATTATTATTATTATTATTATTTTATTTTAAAGGTATATTTGTATTTGCACCCAACAGTTGAGTGACAAGTTGAAGCACCATCTAATGTTTAATTTTTTTTTATTTTTTAAATGTATTGGCATTGCAATCTTTATATGAACTGGGAATGTCAGTAGAGCAGCCAGTGCATGTAAATACAGAGAAAATTGAAAGTTTTGATGTGTGGGGAACTAAAAATGTATCAAGTGGAGGGAAAAAAAGGTTTTTTTTTTTTTTCATTGGGTGGTTCTGTGCACTTTGCTGCTGCATGTGTGGGAATATCCTTGTGTCGGAATGCTATCGAGTCACTAATGTCCTTGTGTTGTTTTTTAACATGTGTAGACACCGTAGAACATTAACTGAAAAGTCAGGTTATTCACCTTAAAATATTTTACCCACCCACCCCACATGCACCCATTCACACTAATCTTTAAAACCTACAATCACTGACAGTCTGCTCTTCTCCTAAGACTACACACACACACACAGACACACAAAAAAAATCCTGTTTCTCCCCTTTCCCCTTTCTATACTTATGCCGATATAAATGAGTAAAATTTTACACTTTTCTTTTGTATTTCCTTGTTTTGACATCACGGCGCATTCACACGTTTTGCGTCATTACCAGTCTGTGTGTGTGGCGAGTTTATTCAGCCCCATTCGTCCCTGGAGCTGCGCACCTTGGCAGAAGAGGAAACTCTGCTACCATGTGAGTTCAAACCACAGAAGGGTGCTACAGTGATACAGGTGACTTGGTCTAGAGAGAAGAAAAATGGTGTCAAGGAGCAGATCATCACCAGACACATGACCGATGGGCTTCAAGGTGTCTATATGCACATACTTACACACACACATGCACACTTTGTGTGGGGGGGAAAAAAAAATCATATTTCAATACAGTATTGCTTTTACCTGAGCTCTGTGTGTGTGTGTGTGTGTGTGTGTGTGTGTGTGTGTGTGTGTGTGTGTTTAGAGTTTCCTAGCTTTGCAGGACGTGTACGCTTCACAGGTTCTGATCCGATGAAAGACTCCACACTTTTAATTCTGAACACGATGGAGTCAGATCAAGCCACATATACCTGCCACATCTCCACTTTTCCTTCAGGGAACTTTGAGAGTCGAATCAGTCTCACAATCTGGAGTAAGAACAGTCTTGTTTTTTTGTTGTTGTTTTTTGTTTTGCTGTTTTGATCTAATACAGAATTCACACAAATTATTATGAGCAGCAATTTCCCAAAATGGTTTGGTAGACAATTGAATGCGAATATTTTGTTTCTGTTACCCTTAAATGTAATCAAATACTAAGATAAGTCTGTCTGACATTTTTCATGTCTTCATTTCCCCCTGGAGTGAGTGCAGTGACAGCAGTGTAACCAATTAATAGTTAATTCTAAAGGGCCACAAACAGGAAGTGATGCGTGACAAGTGAATCACTTTACTGCTGAAAGTGTTGCTGGCTCTGTGATTTGAGTTAACCCTCATTCGTATTTGCCCGTTTCAAATCTTTGTACTCGCCAGTTGATTACAAAAATAGCTAAAATGGAATTGTATAAAATAAATAAATTACTTAATATCATTGTTTTTATCGCATGTTAAGTAGAGAATGGAGATTCAGTAGAAATGGATGTTAGCAAACATATTTGTTTGGGTTAGGTAGCAACCCCACAATATGTTTTATGTAGCTCTATAATACATAAATATATACAGTATAATAGTTTGAAATGCTAATCGTTTCAGAAACATGCACTGAAGAGTTTGATTTCCATTTATTGTCCTTGTAAAACTTGTGTTTCCAGTTGTGAAGCGCAGGAAACACAACGATAAGCTGTGTTTGATGTTGCCGTAGGAGGAATCATTGAACTCGTGTTAATTGTTTCTTTATACAAGTTGTTTTCGGGGAACTTGGATCGTTGGGGTGTTGGGGCATCTGCAAATAAATAGTATTTGTTCACTCTGATTGGTGGGGCAGTGGTGGTCTAGTGGTATAGGGCGCTGGATCGCTGATCCAAAGGTTGGGGGGTTCAAGTCCCACTCTCCACAGGGTTGTCACTGTACCCCCCAGTGCAGCTAACTGGGTTATCAAAGGCAGGCCATGTCTCTCACGGTCTATGGTGAGAGGCTCATGTAAAAGAACCATTGCTTATTTTCGTAAAGAGTCGGCTGTAAGTGGTTGTAGTGGTTGTGTGATGGGGATACCTAATGGGTGGAAATTGGATAAATTAGGGACAGGGGAAATCATCGCTCATTTCACGTTCATTGACTTTACATGGTAGCTTGTTGCTCATCACTCCCCATGTGTATGCCCCTTAATACACTCAAAATGCTGTACATATATATAGTTTACTATAAATTGTGAAGACTCATTACAACACTGTAAAAAGGCCAGATCATCCTTTCCCAAAGTGGATGTCACCTTTTTTGCTATCAATATTCCATTGTATTATGTTTTTTTAAATCTTCTTCTTTTCCTTTTGGCTTTCTCCCTTTTTAGGGGTCGCCACAGCGAATCATCTGATTCACATGTTTGATTTGGCATAGATTTTTACGTTGCATGCCCTTCATGACACAGCCCTTTAACAAGGGGCAGAAACACGCTAACGGCTATGCAGCTACTCTTTACGAAAGCCAGCAATGGTTCTTTACATGCCTCACACCATAGACAGTGAAAGACATGGCCGGCCTTTCATAACCCAGTTAGTTGCACTGGGGGGGGGGGGGGGGGGGGTAGTGACCACCCTGTGGAGAATGGGACTTGAACCCCCAACCTTTGGATCAGTGATTCAGCGCCCTTTACCACCAGGCCACCACTGCCCCTTTCTATTCTTCACTCAACTCATCACTGATCTCAATTATTTCCAAAACCCAATCACTATTTTTCACAACAACCTACTACTGATCGCTATTGTTCCCAACAACCAATTGCTAATCACCATCCATCCCAACAACCAATCACTGATTACCATCATTCCAAACCTCCATTCACAACAGCATACCACGATTATTCCCAACCTATCATTGATTATAATTATTCACCAAAATAAATAAGAAAAAAATCATCTGCACCATTCTAGGCCGTAGATTACTCATTGACTCAATTATTTGCAGAACCACTTTATTCTATTAGGCTCACAGGAAGGCTGGTGCCTAAGGTCAATTTGGAACAGCCAACTAGCTGAAAATGCATATTTTTTGAAATGTGGGAGGGACCTGGAGAAAACCCACACAAACCTACTTGCTAACAACTACGCCACAGTGTAATCCAGATCTTAAAATGTGAAGTGAAGCAAATATATTTTTTAATAATTCCATCCGTTGTCAGCAATGTTTCTTTTACATGCCTCTCACCATAGACAGTGAGAGACACGGCCTGCCTTTGGTAACCCAGTTAGCTGCACTGGGGAGCTATATATATATATATATATATATATATATATATATATATATATATATATATATATATATATGCGCGCGCATATGTATATATGCATATATTTTGCCCAAAGATGTAAACATGAATTTTTATGAGCTTGGTTCATTTCTCAAATGTACATGAAATCTAATTTTCCAAAATAATTTGTCTTGTGTCCTCCTTCTGTTATTTCACACTTGCACTATACTCACTCAGTCATCAGGATGATGTGGAAGGTGTGTTTTGTGTGTGAAATAATATTTATATTACTAATAATACAATTGTAGATCAGATCTGCTTGTTATTTTAAACTACTGTAATTTGGTTATAACATAGCGACACGGTGGCGTACTAGCTAGCATGCCTGTCTCCCATCAAGAAGGTCCTGGGTTTGAGTCCCAGGCTCAGGTGTTTCTGTGTGGAGTGTGCCTGTTCTCCTTGCATTTGCATGGATTGACTCTTTGAATTCCTCACACAGCCCAAAAACCTGCACATTACGTAATTGGCTGTTCCAAATTGCCCTTGATACTAAATCATTGTGTCTATTAGCTCTGTGATGGTCTGTTGAGCCCTGTTGTCATTCACTATCATCCAACCATGGTAGGAGTAAATGTTATATTAGATGTGCAAATGAGTTAGTGGTCATAACGTGTACAGAGATGGTGTGTGTCTGTGACTTATAATGACATCCGTGACTTGGTAACGAACAGGACAAAAATGGAAAAATTCCTCTTTTGCTCTTCAGGGCTTCCCATCTCTACACTGGAACCGGTCATCCTGACGGAGGGTGAGGCATTCCGTGTGGCCGCTGTCTGCCGTGCAGTAGGTCTACCTTCACCACAGCTCTCCTGGAAAACTGACATTCCTGGAAAAGCAGAGAACAGGAGCTCAGAGGATGGGGTCGTCATCTCCCAGTACTTTCTGCATCCTCTGCGTAGCCAGAATGGCCGCAACCTGGATTGTCTGGTGTGGCACCCTACTCTAGATCATCCACGCAAGCTGAGCAACACACTGGTCGTGCACTGTGAGTACAATGCTACAGAAAAATTTTGCTATAACAGCACTTTATACATATTTCTGTGCTTCTGGTCACATTCAGAAAACATTATGCTGGTAATAACTGTAATTAGCTGCTGTGGTCCAAGATTGAGTATTGACAAGGAATAATTTAATGTCGGTCTTATAGCAATGCATAGCCTTCTGGATAGAATTATGAATGACATAAATGACCTTTCACCCCAAGTTCCAAGACATCACACAGTATCTAAATCTGTGAGACTGTTCTTGACGTCCAGTGTTTTCCTCAGTGTGACATTTCCCTGTGATGGAGTGTGAGGTGCAGTTTGAACAGATGTGCTCGGCTGGTTTCATGTGGCACAGAGAAAGCATGGTGATCTTTCACTCACGTTACCCGGGTTGTTAGCTGTAGTGTAGTCGGTGGTGGTGTTTACACACTGTGACTCTCGCACTTTCTCATAAATTACTGGGACATGCTACAGTTTTGTAAACCTTTGATCTTGGTAATAAACGTAATGGTTAACTTTTACCTGCTATAATATAAATGGCATAACAGTCCTACAGGGTCCCCATTGTTCAGGGAATTTCTAGAATAATATGGAATTTTATCATTGGAAGTCTGTTCCAGATATAGGAAATCAGGAGATTTGACCATTTTGGGGTCATGCTATCAACAAGCAGGAATCTATTTTAAAGTATATTTAAATTTTAGTATAAAATGTGGTATTATTCCTTGTTGGGTTATTTCGATATGTTTAAAGATTATCTGTGGAGAGTTAGTGATACAATCTCTTTAAAACGATCACATATGACATCAGTCCTTTCCAGCAACATCAGTTTTTGCCCCTTGTCAAAATATCTGCGTGTGCTGCCACAGTGGGCTTGATCGGAGACGTGTTTCTGATTGCTGTTCCGTTCCGGTAATGACCCAAACTTGTCGGCTTGGTTGTGCCACTGACCCTGTGTATCATAACACGTTATCGGCCTGTGCTGAGCTAAACAAAGAACTGATTACAAGAAAGTCGACTTGGCAAAATGTTAGCTGCATAAGCTATTTTTGATTTACCGTCGCACGCATCTCTGGCAGCATTCTCATCCTCAGCCTCACTAGAATGTGACATCTCACTGTCTCCACAAGAGTTGTCCCTCTCTGGCTGTCATAGTTGAATACCCATTTCCTTGAAATCGTGAGCCATAATTTCTTCGTGAACCTGTTTATCACCTCAAATGTCCCTCGCGGAATAGATCTGCTTGTTTTCTTGTGCTGGACAATCCTGCCCCCAACATGTTCATGTCACTTCTGGGGAGAAAACAGGAAGGCTAACCCTCGCAATTCACTGGAAATCCATGCGAAAAATGACCCAGTTTTGTGTATTTTTTGTGGTTATTCATGTTAAAATAAGTGTCTGTATTGCTTAAATATATTTGGGCTTTTTACACCCGAGCCATAGTGGCTCATCAAGCCAGTGCTTACCCCTGGTTTCCATAGTGTGAAGCGACCAGGACTCCTCCTCGATGGGACGCTAGTCCATCACAGGTTACCTTCCCAGCAATGTTCCCTCCAATTTTTCTTGTGTCTGAACATACGCACAAGCTCCTTGAGCACACTGAGGACCACTGTGAGCAACATCAGATGTGCATGCTGTGGCCACGCACACCTCCACGGCCATATGGGTAGGGCACATTCGCAAGCGCTGTCAATGCTATGATTGGCTGCGTAGTGTAAGTGAACCGTATCATTATTGGCTGGACACCTGTCACTGAGTGAGTTACATTGCAGAATGGTACAGAAAACAATACTATTGGTCTAATTAATCAGATTAGATTAGGCCTAATATCAGATATTAATATGTTTCTGTTGAATTTATTTTATGTGCTGCATAGATTTTCTTGTGC
The DNA here is from genome assembly GCA_024760905.1 of Plotosus lineatus. Taxonomy (NCBI): domain Eukaryota; kingdom Metazoa; phylum Chordata; class Actinopteri; order Siluriformes; family Plotosidae; genus Plotosus; species Plotosus lineatus. Next base: position 9,256,990 of record CM045743.1, read on the forward strand.
GCTAGCAATCTTCGATTGCGCAAGCGTGCAGCTTACAGGGAACATTGCTTCCCAGTATATTTTTACTGGTGCCTATTTATACTGCTCGGTGAACAGAGGCACACTTGTGGTTAAGGCTTTTAGCACAGTGGGGGTCAAACTGGGATTTGAACACACAACCTCCCTATCATGAGCGCAGCACCCTAACCACGACGCCACTGGCCCTAGCTTAACCATTCCAAATACAGATAAATTATGCTGTAAGGATGCCCAATACTGGCGGTATAAATTGGGAAAATGTAAATAATATTTATAAACTATTAAATAAAGTTTCCAAATTGATGGGTTCATAATAACGTGGCTGGTTTTATTCTGCTCTGCACAAAGATAATCTGTTTTGGGACATTGAAAGCTTACTGGGAAAGATGTTGGACTTCAGATCAAAAGGATGTGAGTTCAGATCCGAGCACTAAATTAGTATTTAAATGCAAATGTTTTCCTGTTCATTGTAAGGAATGAAATGTAGATTTTAAGTCAAGAGAAAAGTCTGAAAGACTGAAACAGGAAGATATCATATGATGATGAAATTAATTTTTTTTAACCTGTAAAATAGATTTTTATAAGTCCCACACTGCAATTTCCTGTAAATATGAGCAAGAAATTCAAACAGGAAGTTATTTGGTGGAAAAAAAGTGAGCCTTTGTCTTCTTATCTCTTAAAGCAATAAACAAGATGTGAATGGGGTTGATATCCTCTTAAAAGGACAGTTGGCTCCTATGAGTGGATTTGAATCTGTTAACACTCTGGCTGTAGTGTGTAGTAAGTGTGTGTGTGTGTGTGTGTGTGTGTGTGTGTGTGTGTGTGTGTGTGTGTGTGTGTGTGTGTTTTAGTTCCCCCTGATGCTACGATTTCTGGTTACGATCAGAGCTGGTCAGTTAATAGGAAAGGAGCTGAGCTCGAGTGCTTAGGTGTAGGAAATCCTGAACCTCACAATTACACCTGGACCAGGTACGTCCTTCCTTTTCTCTGTCTTGCAGAGTGTGTGCTTGTGGGCCTGTGCTGTCTTCGTGGCTGTCTTTGTAACACTTTGATTATGCAACATCTGTTTATCTTGATCTTCCCCTATTCATGACCCTCATCTTCATGTCCATATGATCTGTTTGTTCACAAAAGTCCATGACTCTTCAGGAATCTCAGTACAATCAGCGACAAAATGCACATCATCGCCACTTGACCCATCCTCTCACACTTTGTTTCACACGTATAATCATACATGCATTACACACTCACAAAAGCCATTAAACTCCCTGAGCGCCGCTTATTCAAATGCTCTTTTGAGGGTAAAATAAAAGCCATGGGGTAGCATTACAGCCTATTACCAAAGAGATAGTCAGGAGACCTGATTTCACATGAGGTGAGGGGGGGGGGGGGACACAGTCAGAGAAAGAAAAGAAAAAGGGGAGAGGCGGAGGGAGTAGAACAGAGAGACACATCCTAAGCTTTAAATAACAGTGCTCAACTTTAAATATCATTGTAATGGGCACCAAAAGACAGGGTTTTACTTTGATTAGAGACAGAGTGTGGAGGGGATATCAAGAGTGACGCCTGTACATGTGAACTTCACAATCTTTCATTTTGGCGTTAGACATCCTGAGAGCAGGCACAGCCATGCTGGAGAAGGTCCGTCTTATTGTTCAAATATGATAAATCCTTTCAGGCTTTGAGCCGGACAGTTTCTCGACCTATTATATGATGTCTGTTATATATTAATGCCCAATTTAATTATTACAGCATTGTAATAAAGTACATAAAGCTACTTGTTAAATACTGTAATGTGTGGGTGGATATCTGGGAGTACATGATTGGAGAACTGGAACCTGAGAACCCCGTTTTTATTGTGTACATAGCAAAGTGGTCCTTTCACTACAACAGTGGGTTTCTTTTCTTGTGTGTGTGTGTGTGTGTGTGTGTGTGTGTGTGTGTGTGTGTGTGTGTGTGTGTGTGTGCTGGCACAGTATCAGGGTGTGTCTTGTGCCCATCCATGTGCCCGTGTAAAGGATTTTAAGGCTAAAAGAGAATGTATTTATGTTTGATGCATTGGTCAAAGATACTTATAAGAGGCTGAGGGTGGTTCAAATTAAGATAATTTATTACTTTATAGATCTACTGGCTGAGTGACAAGATGCACCAAACACAGAACATTGTATAACTATTCTATAAAATGAAGGAAATGAGTCAGTTACTCAACTGAGGATTTAGCTCATCTGGTAGTGTGTCCGCTTTATTCTCCGGAAGGTCGGAGTTCGAATCCGCCCATGTCATCCCTTCTTATTCTTCTTTAACTTTCGACTTTTCCCTTCAGGGGTCACTACAGCGAATCGTCTGCCTCCATCTCACTCTATCCTCTGCATCGTCTACTCTTACTCCGACTACCTTCATTTCCTCCTTCGCCACATACATAAATCTTCTCTTGGGTCTTCCTCTAGGCCTTCTGCCTAGTAGTTCCAACCTCAGCATCCTACTACCAATATACTCACTATCCCTCCTCTGTACATGTCCAAACCATCTCAATCTAGCCTCTCTGACTGTGTCTCCAAAACGTCTTACATGTGCTGTCCCTCTGATGTACTCACCCAGCCACGTCATACCATAAGACATTAAAATTTGGCAGTTGTTTCTTCCTGCTTGGTGCTCAGCATCAAAGGATAGAACTGCGCAATAACTGGCGCTGCACTGTGGCGACAGGTGCCCAGAGCGCAAATCAAATTTCAATGTATGTAATGTACTTTGACAATAAAGAGTTATTTTAAAAAAATTAAGTTAATTAAATTAAACAGAGTCAAGGGGCACATTTACCCTGGCAGGAAAAAAGCATTGGCACTGAGCTGTGTATTTTCTTTATCTAGTGTACCATAAATATAAATAACAAGGATAAACTTTTTAAGATTGTGTAATAAATATGTAATTAAATATGATTTACTGATTTTGTTTAGGAAGGGTGGGGCTTTGCCCAAGGGTGTTTCTGTGAACGGGAACAGGCTCATGTTCACTCTTCCTCTAAATAAAACTGATGAAGGAGTGTATGAATGTGAGGCCAGAAACTCGGTGGGATCAGTGAAGGCAGAGGTCGATGTTCAGATCCTAGGTAAATCTCTCTCACTCTCTCAACTTTGCAATTTTTCTTTGAGTGCTTACTAAAATAACTACTGTTATATTCTATCATCTGAGAGTGCAAAATGACAGCATGTGTTAATCCGTGATAATTACTGATATGGATAATCCTCATGTCAGATATTTTGCCTTATACTTTATAACCATTGTGAGATATCACAAAGCCACTAAACAGTGTCCACTATGGTAACAAGAAAAAGAAGGGGAGAAAAATCCCCAAAGTTTTGTATAATAAAGGTTTGGTATGTGTGTTTCATATGGAAAGGTAAGGATTTATACCATGCTTACATTTATGCATATAAAAAAATACTGTTCCATGAATTTGTATGAAGAATAGTTTTGTATTGTCAGTGAAGATACAAGATGATGACGTGACTTTTCGGAACTTTTTACATTATAATGTAACATCACCCTCATTGTGTAGAGATTTTGGTGTAAAAGGTTAATGAAACAGTGCAATTTAAATATAAGCAGATATAAGCTATTCATGCAAGCTTTTTAGTTTTTGGTTTACAGTGATCCCTCGCTTCATTGTGCTTCAGTTTTCACGGCTTCAGTGCATTGCGGGTTTTTCAAAAATATTAATCGAAAAATAGAGAAATTAAGGAAAAATACGGGAAAAGTTAAGGAAAATGCCACAAAACAAGGCCAGTTATGCAAAAAAAAAAAAAACCCAAAACAAAAAAAACAACCCAAAACCCCCCAACAAAACTACTTACATTTTTATGTGAGGTGTGCATCTGAGTGTGCGTGCACACGCGTTTGTGTGTATTTTATTTACATCTTTATGCCTTATTTTTGAATGTTTAATTGTTATTATAAGCATTTATAGTGTTGAATATGTATTTATTGATATTATATACACACATACACGTACGGATACATCAGTCAGGGGGTCGATCATACTTCGCTGAAATCGGCGGTCGTGGGGGGGGGTCTCTTTCCCCATTAACCGTGGAAAGTGAGAGATCCCTGTAATTTCCTTGCATCCTAACGTCTACTTGCATACAATAAAATGATCTTTTAAACTAACATTATATTCAGATTAAGGTTAAAAGATGCCGAATACCCTGAGAGTTACTACCTCAAAGCTCAGAAACAATGAGGGGCAGATTGTTCTATTTTCCCCCCCCTGAAAGTGTATACAGAAGGCGTTTCTGTTTACACACGTCGTGTACTCTCTTTCTGTTTGAATGCTTATTGAATCACACAACCAAGTGATGATGTTTTTAAATGGATCATGATCTTTAAGAACTCTTAGCCTTAGTACTAAACAGTCTGCCTTGTTATTGAAATTACGTTTTTTTCCTTCCCCCCATCACAAACTTCCACTTCCTGTTTCCACTGTAAGGACCCACTGTCGCCTTTATAATACAGTTTGTAGATTTCTTAAAAAAAAAAAAAAAAAATTAAGGACTAATTCTGTATTTATTTATTTTGATGTGCTTTATTAATCCCATAATGGAAAATCAGCTTTGCATTTAACCCGTCCAAAGTGAACGCACACGTGTAAACAGTGAGCACACAGAGAAGCAGGGACAGCCAGACTGCAGGGCCTTTACTACTTTTAATGAATATGTACACACAGATTTTTCTGAGCTGTGACCAAAGGGTTAGAGAAACAGGTTTGGGACCAAAAGGCAGGATTTGGTGTGACACTCTCACCATGACATCCTTAATATTTTTTTATTGTATTACCAGGATGTTCTTTTCTTGAAAAAAAAAAAAAAAAAGTCTCCAATAAGCTTACAACGGTTACAAGTTCTGTAAAATGTCCTGAAACAATGATGTAATGTCTGGTGCCCATTTATTAGGAATTCATTTACACATGCTGCCCCCAGTTTGTAAAAGAAAATTAACTTTTGTCTTTTCCTCACATTTCAAGATGCGAGTCAATCTTCCCAGTTTGAGGGATCTTTCAACAACCTCCTCCTTATCATAGTGGGTGGAGCTGCTGGGGTTTTAGTCATTCTCATGGCGATTATCATCATTGTAGTCTCCTGCCACCACAAACGCAGGACCAAGAAACTTAAAAAGGAGCTAACCCTGACGAAGTGAGTGGTTGATCAGCAAATCTGGCAAACACTGCATTCATTAAAATGTACAACTTTACCATGAAGTTAATTCATCGCTCTTTTTATTTAGTTATTTATGTTATTTATTTATATGTTTTTTTAGGGAGGAGATCAATAATCTTTCAAGACAGAACTCTATGAAGAGAATTAACTCAGTCTGTGGTGACCCCAGGATACAGGTACCCATACCCAACATATCCTAATATGCTAATTTTTTGAGAAGGACTAGTATTTGTATCAGTTACTTGGCAGTTATTTTTCAGTATCTGAGTTTTGCTTTGCTTTTTATTTTTATTTATTTATTTTCTTAATCTCTGAACCTGCCAAAACTCCTGTTACACTAACAATCGTTTTTTTTGTCAGGAATAAACACAATTTGAATTTATTAATATTTCAGTTTTCATAATGTTTTCAGCTTTTGAAAAGTGAACAGTCGTGGTTAGCACATCCAATTAAAAAAAGAAGGTATGAAGGTTCGAGTACTGGGCTTTGCGATGGCGTTTCTGTTTTGTGTGGAATTTGCATTTTTCCCCTCCTCACCATTGCATGGGTTTAATCCTTTACTTTTTTTCCATCTACAGTTCAAAGACATGCACGTTAGGCTTAATTGCTATTTCCTCTTGCACCAGGTATTGGGGGCCAGTGGTTCGGTGGTAGGTTAATGATCAAGAGTTCATATCCCTGTTAGACCCCCACTGTGCTCAAAGTTCTGGGCAAGGTCTTAACTACAAGTGTGCCCCTGTCCACCCAGCAATATAGATGTGAATGCTAGTGAAAGACACTGGGGCAGTAATCTGAAACTGTCTAGCTTCCATCCATTAGGAGTTGAACTACTAGTTTTTCCTATGGAAAGCGGGGATGAGCCCCAGCCTGATGAGCCAGTAGGCTCAAGTGTAAAAAGCCATGCAGACTTACTCTGATTTCCACCTACAGTTCAAGGACATGCACATTAGGCTAATTTGCTCTTTCGACTTGCTACTGGGTATGAGTGTGAGAAAGGTTGTGTAGAATATATCGGTGCTTCAGTGGACCGCCAAGCTGTTCAGGCTGTACCCTGCCTTCACCCAGAGCTGACCGAGATAGGCTTAAGCCTCCCTGTGACCCTAGTAGGATAAAACAGTTCAGAAAATCAGTGAATGAATAAAATGGTCTGAAAGGTAAACAAACCTAGCAAACTCTGACATAGTCATGCTTTTGTTTGCCGTGGGAATTTCACAAGTGTACCATTGTGAATTTGTCACAAGTGGACACAAATTGGTTTCTACTGACTGTCTCAGGTTACGTGATCAAATTCTCAACAATTTGTTGAACAGTAGCCAAACCCATCACACAGTATGTTTTCATCACTAACATTAGTTCGGGAGTGGCCAACCCACGGCTCCCGAGCTGCATGTGGCTTTTTGCCTGGTTTCATGCGACTCTTATTCATATCGAAGTTTTTGTTTGTGTTTTTTTTAATGTGCGTTTTCGCTTTGCCAGAGTTCAATGTGGTATTTTCATCAAATGCACTTGTGCCAGTATGGCACGATCATTGACGTAAACAATTTGTGCCAAGTTCACTCTTAAAATGGCAGAAAAAAATGCATAGCAAAACAAAAATATGAAGAAGAGCTCAGAACGTTGAATGTTGTTGAACGTAATGGTAAGACATACTGCCATATTATGTCAGGCGTCATTAGCGCATTTCAAAGTTTCAAATCTTCACCGCCACTTCTGCTCACTCCGTTGCTAACTTCAACCAGGAATTTCCAAAAGAAACGGGACTGAACCTCACAAGCACAAGTTGTTCACTTTGAAATGTCAGGCAGAAAAGCAGATACGGCTTTTCCAAAAATTTACAAAGCGCTCAGAGACCATAACGCCTGCATCGTATCAACTGGCTTTGAAACATGGCACGGGCCAAAAAGCGTTACAACGACGAAGAGTTTGTTAAAAAAAATGCCTCAGTGATGTTGTTGAAATCTTGTCTCCTGAAAACGACAAACTGAAACGTGTGGTATCGGACATCCAACTGTCCCGTCACACTGTCGAACACAGAATATCGGACATTAACGCGGCTATTGAATTACAGTTGCACCCTGACCTTCAAAGGTGTGAGAACTTTATCATGTTGGTGTGTGAATTTACAATAAATCTGGCTAAGCAGGGGTGTGTGTGTGTGTGTATGTATGTGTATGTATGTGTGTGTATGTGTGTGTGTGTATGTATGTGTGTGTATGTATGTGTGTATGTATGTGTGTGTGTATGTGTGTGTGTATGTGTGTATGTATGTGTGTGTGTGTGTGTGTGTGTGTGTGTGTGTGTGTGTGTGTGTGTATGTATGTGTGTGTGTATGTATGTATGTGTGTGTGTATGTATGTATGTGTGTGTGTATGTATGTGTGTGTGTGTGTGTATGTATGTGTGTGTGTGTATGTATGTGTGTGTGTGTATGTATGTGTGTGTGTGTGTGTATGTATGTGTGTGTGTGTGTATGTATGTATGTGTGTGTGTGTATGTATGTGTATGTATGTGTGTGTGTGTGTGTGTGTGTGTGTGTCCGTCCCCATGTGTGGCTCTGTGCAGTAACATAGTTAAAAAATGTGGCTCTTGGTCTTCGACTGGTTGGCCACCCCTCGATTAGTTATTCAGCCAGCAAGCCCAGTATGTATTGTTGAGGTTGCGTAGCAAGCTTGAAGACACCAAGTTAGAAAATTATAACATGTTTTCAAGACTTGTTGAGCAGATATAACACTGTGTTTTGGGGGTTTCTGGTATTATTATTAACCATGATGTTTTATTATTAACTCATGGAATTATTTCTTACCTATTTTCAATGGACAAAAGCTTGTCATTTGTTGACGGTACATGTGAACACCGAGGCATTAATTCCATAAATATAACATGAATGCAGACACCTGGTGTATGATGATGGAGAAATTCCTGCTTCAGCAAACACAAAGCGTATATTGTCTGTGTCGATATTTTTTCCGGTAGTCACTGGTAAGCATAGCATAGAAATCTATTACTTTAAAACAATTGTATTTCTCTCATTAAACAGAAAAGCCCATTTATGTCATCAAAGTCATGCTTTTGGCTTATTGCTGAATATCAGCTCAAGACCTGTATGAATCAGGTTATTAAGGTTCATTAAAAACATAAAAAAAAAAAAAAAACAAGAAAGATGTGCCAAAGGCTGTCAAACAAGAATGTGGATTGGCTTGTTGGCCTCAATGACTGAAACCTAATCCTCTTTACAGGAGCAAAAAAACTTGTGCTTAAGCACTGTGAGGTTCAAACCGATTGTTCAGGCATAGTTGTTCAGTGACATGAGCTCTGATATGCTGTCTGTTCTTGTAGAATGAAGAATACGGTCTAAGCAGGATGGATTCTACTGTAAAAGACAGTGTCTTCTCACTAGAGGTACTGTATCATGTGACTATGATGTTCAGGCCAGCAAGATTTGATAATACACAGTAAAACCCAAACCAGTAACTGTGTAATACTGACCGCAAGGCACTTGTTCTTTAGGATAATTCCATCATATGTGATCAGAGATATGGGTACAGAGAAAGCGACTACGACAGCCTCGGCCGTCCTGCCATCCATCCGTCCTACTACTCCGAGAGGGAGAGCATGAGGAGGAAAATGACAGATGTGGAGAGACAAGAAAACATTCAGCGGTTGGCAACCTCTGTAAGAAACAGCAATATGACTATGGTGAGACTTCCTGTCCACGTGTGTTTGTGCAGAAGATGTGCTTGTGTTAATTAACAGTTATTCCCCAAAAGTAAGCTGGCTGTCAATGAACAATTCCAGGAATGGAACGGCAGAATTCACTGAGCCTGAGATTAATTGATTTTATACATGTGAGCCACTCCACCGAAAGTAGGCTCTTGTGTACAAAAATGAGCTTTTTACACAGTCAGATAGAGGAGGCCCAAAGCTGCAAAATGCAGCGAAAAGTTTGTCAATTCCTTGAAAACTGAGCAAGCTGTACCATTTCTTGTGTCAGAATTCAAGTAAAAATTTCAAAACACGTTTTAGAGAAAAAGGAGCACAAAGATTTCCCTTCTTCCAAGATCATTAGTCCTTAGCAACCAAATATTTTTATGCACCTCAGCCGTATACACTTTTAGAAAACATGTCTCGGAAAAGTTTTAGGAAGACATGATGACAGAAATCATACTCATTTTAATCTGACAGAGACTTTTTAAACCCATGAGTCACCATGGTAACCCCAAAAAAATGAACAAAGAACTACTAGATTTTTTTTTTTCATTTCTGTTGATTCCAATAAGATCAGTATGTATCTTTTCGACCATTATATGAAGGTTCAAATGCCTTCAAATGATACTGATTGGAAAAAAAATTTGATTGTTTGAACCTTCACACTGAAATTAAGAAAACTATATATAAGAAAACCATATAACAAAACTCTCTGATCTCTTTATACAAGTAAGCTTTATCAACTCTGCCCTCATCATCGTCATCTTAATCTATATCCTGCTCAGCAGAAAGGATCACATCTTTACAAACACCAGTCATTACACTTTTATTAACAGATGTCTCTTCTTCGTCAACATAAAAATCAAACTCTTCATCAACACAGTTGGCATCATCATCATCATCAGTTTGTTCATATGTAAAAGGAATGAAACATTTAAGTATTTTTCAGGTCTTGACCAATTTTCGTACAAAACTAAACAACCCACGATCCAGCATGTCCAGTCCAGACAAGATTACACACAAATCAAACAATCAACAAAATTCCATAATCAAATTTTGCATGCAGAGAAAAATACTCACCGGTGAAATAATCTTCAAGAACGCCAAGCGTTCCGGCATCTTCAAAGCCCCATTCTCGCTTCGAATTTAACATCTATACGAATGCTGCTACACATCACAGATGACATTTCACTCTCCTTTTCCAGAAATTATGTGTATTCACAATCTTATAAATAAACTTAATGACTGTTGTTGAAGAGAAAGTCAGAGATAAAGTCAGCATGCAGTAAATACTGGAAGTTAACACCGGAAGCTAATGTGTTACAGGCACTGCGCATGTGCAAGCCCGAGCTGACCAATCAGTGTGCTTGTTTCAGATCTTCCTTAGCAACGAGCCTGCATTTTTTTACAAGCATATCATCTAAATAACCTTTATTTTATTCACTGAAACGGCATTTTAATATCAAAACAGTATCCAAAATGGAGAGATTACTTCATGACTTTTCTTCTGGTGTATGGATTATAGTGTGGCGTGGCTTGTACCAAACTCGGTGAATAATTGTAACGAAAACCAGTAAGTTTGCGATTGTTTTTATCTAGTTTTATGAGGGTACTCGCCAGAAAAATGGAAAAAAAGATTTTTAGTGAGTTTTAGTCGATTTCACGTGAGCAAGTGATAGTTGAATACTTGTTTTAATAATTTATGCAAAAATCCGAAATTCAATAAAAATGGACCATTTTTAATTTTCTGGCCTTTATCTCAAAAGTGGTCTGTGCGACAAGCGCCAATTTTCGGTGGAGCACCTCACATATAATAGCCAGGAGCAGGGCAGTACTATGGTGTAGTGGAGAGCACATCCAACTCACAAGGAGGTCCTGGGTTTGAGTCACGGGCCTGGCGAGGACATGTCTATATATAGTTTGCATGATCTCCTAGGCTGGCATGGTTTTCCTCCCACCGTCCAAATGTATGCACATTAGGCTAATTGTCTTCTCTTGATTGCCCTTTGGTGTGACAAGGGATGACTGCCATAAGCTCCAGTCTTCACAATACTTAAATAGGATTAAACAATTCAGTGAGTATGTGGGTGGACAGGAATATACAAAATATAAGACTATAAACACATTTACCTTTTTTCTTTTCTTTTTTTTTTTGGCCCCGCCTGTAACCCAACATATTGTGTATGTGAAGGCAGGATAATTTTCTTACATGTACATTTCATACTCATAACTATAACTACAAATTGTTAAAGTATAACATTGTTCAAATATGGCCTACACAATTTCTTCCGGGATCAATAACGTATTCTGATTCACCAAAAAGTTTGGAATGGTTGGAAAATCAGTGATACAACTGGGGGGGAACTCACTTTAAGTCATACTGTCACAGGAAAATAATTCTATTTTGGACATAATCAACAATGTACGTGACTATCAATCTGGAGATCATCCGTTCGTATCCAGGTTGGTGCTGCGACCATCCGCAACCAGGATTCCATGGGAGCTAATTGGCTGAGCTCTAACGAGAGGGAGGGATGGCATACTTCCCTGTCAGTCACAATAATCACCAGCCAATCATGGACCCGACTGCTCTACATTTTCTTCTCTTACACCAACTATCTTCATGTCCTCCTTCACCACATCCATGAATCGTCTCTTTGGTCTTCCTCTAGGCCTTCTGCCTGGTAATTCCAACCTCAGCATCCTACTACCAATATACTCGCTATCCCTGTACATGTCCAAACCATCTCAATCTAGCCTCTCTGACTTTGTCTACAAAACATCTAACATGTGCTGTCCCTCTGGTGTACCCATTCCTGATCCTATCCATCCTCGTTACTCCCAAAGAGAACCTCAACATTTTCATCTCTGCTACCTCCAGCTCTGCCTCCTGTCTCTTCCTGAGTGCCACTGTTTCTAAACCATACAACATCGCTGGCCTCATCACCGTCTTGTACACTTTTCCTTTCATTCTTGCCGATACCCTCCTATCACACATCACACCGGACACTTTTCTCCAATCATTCCAACCTGCCTGCACACGCCCTGTTTTCCACTCTCCGTTGCTCTGGACTGTTGAGCCTAAGTACTTAACGGGTGGGAAATGAATATGACTAAAATGAAGGGGAAAAAATTGAGGTGGTATCCGAACATGATTTTAAATGTTAATCATTATCTATAATACAAATGACTTAATAATTTACTAATGATATCGATGATGATGATGATGGGAGATATTCTTGGTCCAGTTAGATAATGATGTACAGTACAATACAAGGCTGGTAAAGAAGGAATGAGCAAGTGGGTGAGGTTCAGTTTTAGTTTTCTAAAAATGTTGCCAGATGTAGGAAAATCCTGTACATGCAGTATTTCTAGAGGCAGTGATCTCATTGGATGAAAATGTTTTTCATTGTGTGTGCCAGAATACCGCTTCCTGTCAGTTTAAAATCTGCATCAAACAGGCTAATTACAGAGAGTATTACATTTCAGTGTTTTGTGTTGGTGTCCAGGCTGACTGCAAAAGGACACTTGATCCAGCCTTTCTTCTAATTCCGGTCTTTCGACACGTAAAAAAAAATGCAGAAGACTAAATTCTTGTCATGACTGTTTATAAAGCACCACGTGATGGTTGTTCATCATCATTTTCTGTAACCGCTTAATCCTAATTCGGGTCGCGGGGAGGCTGGCGCCCATCCCAGGCAACTTTGGGCGAGGGGAGAGTACACCCTGGACAGCTCGCCAGGCCATCGCAGGGCAGAAACACGCCGACGGCTTTGCAGCCTACTCTTGTCGAAAGTCAGCAATGGTTCTTTTACATGCCTCACACCATAGACAGTGAGAGACATGGCCGGCCTTTGATAACCCCGTTAGCTGCACTAGGGAGGAGAGTGACAACCTTGTGGAGAGTGGGACTCGAACCCCCAACCTTTGGATCAGCGATCCAGCGCCCTATACCACTAGACCACACGTGATGGTTGGTGTATGAGAAATACCGATTGCACATGCTAACATAGTTTTGGTTATTCATAATCTCTTGGGGCCCTGCGATGGCCTGGTGAGCTGTCTGGAGTGTACCCCGTCCTCGCCCAGAGTCGGCTGAGATGGTCGCCAGCCTCCCCATGACCCTAATTAAGATTAAGCGGTTCGAATTAATGAATAATCTCTTAGGCTTGAAGCAACTGAGTGATGAGGAAATATGTCACATTAAGTCATACTGTGTCACATTATTCTTTGTTTTGTAATCAGTAATAAACTCACCACCCTCGGTTAGTCGACGCTGCAGGAGTAACATGAGTTTTCTCTTTCAATTTCTTAGGATGCAGATCTTCGCAGGGATCGGAGCTCAACACCGTTGTCCATTACTTCTGGGTGTTCAAAAGAAGGAAGAACAGAAAAAGACATCTGGGGACAGAGAGAGGGCATGCCAGAGGGAGAGGAGGGAGACGGCACATTAGACACACGTCAGATCACAGAGGCACTTTTGAATCACTTCGACTACTCCAACGGTCACCTCAGACCAAAACAGCACCCAAATTCTATTATTCTCAGCCCGCATTCCCATATCATATAGAAATGGTACGAAACTGTTTCTACACAGAATTCTCATATAATGGGCTGTGTGGTCCGGTGCAGTTCATCCTGCCTGCTGCTTCATCCGACCAACGAATTGATTCTACCCTGCGTGTTTATATCATAAACAGGGTGGAAACATGCAAGACCTCAGCTTTCTACTCGACCTTCAAGTCTGTCACAGGTCATCTACCAGGGCAGGCTACGAGTCGACATGTGGACATGTGAGTGGATTGAAACAAACCCAGGAACTTGTGATAGGCCTGTGCTGGAGACTGCATATACATATCATCTAAAGCAGATTATGTAGCAGTTCCACAGTTTGAACTCGGGTCTGCAGTCGAGAAATGACCAAAAACAAACCAAAATTCCCATTTAAAATCCTACTATATTATAAAAGAAGCAAACTGTGGAGAAATTGCCTGCTAGAATTCTAATCTCGCTTCAGAACAGTATACGAATGAAATGTGTTTAAAAGGTGATCAATCAGATTAATTAACCAAATATGTCAGGCGCTCCACCAAATGTCGGCGCTTGTCGCAAGTGACATATGGTGCTTGTGAGACAAAGCGCGGCTAATCCGAACTTCCGTTCTTTCGAGTGAGCAAGTGTGCGTTGAATACTTGTTTAGTACTCAACCTTCACTTGTTCACTTGAAAGATCGGAAGCCCAGATAAGCCGCGCTTTGTCTCACAAGCACCATACGTCACTTGCGACCAGCGCTGACATTCGGTGGCGCGCCTCACAACTATCCAGAATCAATCCGTTCTTTTGTGTATTTTGATTCATGCCACATGTTCATTAAAAACAACGTGAGCATGCGCTTGTCCTAAAATATGTGGATGGGACCAGATTGTCTCCGCATTTGAAGGAATTACAAGAACACTTCCAAGATCGAAAGTGATTCTGATTGAAAGTCCGTATATGGTTTCCTTTTCGTGTTACTTCGTACCGGAATATTGATCAGAACTCATTTTCAATATTATAAACTTTCTGGTTGTGCTCTGGACATTCTCCTATGACCTTGATGTTCCAAATTCAAGTTATCCCTGGAACTCGGGTAGCATAGCGCCTCCACCAGGTTTGGTGGAAATCTGTGTATGAGGGTGAACATGATTTTTGTTCACAGTCAGACTGACGATGTGGAGGAAAAAAAAAAATCAGAGCCGATGAAATTGTTGGAAGTGTGACAACCAACTAGTATTTCAGGACCCGGATTCTTCTCTTTCGCCGTCTTTGTTTTTTTTTCTTTTTCTTGCTGAGACTGATCATCTAGGACTTGCTTAATTCTTCACAGCAAACAATTCAGAGCAGTTTAAACATGTTACTGAATTTATGCATTTGGAAACAGACCCCACGGCCAATAATGAAGGCTGGACGTTAGACGGTTCATCCAGACGTTAGACGGCTCATCCAGACCTTGTGGACTTTAATATCTAATGATTTAGTATCAGATTTTTTTCAGTACAAGTTTCATTATGCAGTGAAACTCGGCTGCTCGGACAGACAGGAAGCTGCCTGAAGAAAGCAGATGTTTCAGTGAAGTTTGATCACATGTTGGGGGGAAAACAACCTTTAAAAACTGCCAGAAGAATATTCACCTGTTGCACCAAGTCATATTTTTGGCGGGGGAGGGGTCTGTAACGGAGGTGTTTTTGTTCTGTATTAGGTACCTCGGCATGTTGTTTTCGCATTACATTTCTACACGTACACTACTAAATCACTCCAGCTTTTTTTCATCAAATGTTGACACATTAATTATTTTGTTTGAACTCTATACAATCTACCTGAGGAACCGACTGCTCTTTATTAATGCCTTCGAAATATTTTTTCTTCAACTGTCACCACAGTGCCGTCTGTTATATTTCTGAAAAATGTTTATTTAAGTCTAGTAAGACAAACCCATCAGTTTATACACTGCCCAGCCAAAAAAAATCCAAACAAACAAACAAAAAAAGGTCTCAGACACAAAATATATTGTTGTGCTTTAACCTTGCTTACAGCTCGTAATCTCCATGCCATTGTTTTAGCGAAATTCAGCAACGTTTACTCCGTCCAGTGCCGGCTTCATTTCTTACTGACGTCTTGAATTGTTGAGGGGGGCGGAAAGTGAACCACTCCATAAAGTCTTCTGCAGAACATCGGGAAAACTTTCAATAGTGTTACGGTCAGAACTCTGTGGTGCCAAGACATATGTGAAAATGTTTCCTCAGGCTCTCTGAACCACTTTTTCATTATGCGAGCCCCCATTTTTTTTATCCGAGCCATCGAGGAAGAAAAAGTGCATTGATGTGACGACCTGCTCATTCGCTACATTCAGATCATCAGCTGCTTCATTTTACGGTCATATTAGTGTTGCCGAGCCTCGACCGGATGAACTGGAGCAACGATGCATTGACAATTTCATGATGTAATCAAGGCGAAAGGTTCTTTTTATAATAATAATTTTTGTGAAGGCTGGTCACGCTATATAATTTTCATGAACTGTGTTGTGCGGTTTTTTGTTTTTGTATCCTGTGCATTTTGTAAAGACGGTAACAGAAGAGTGTCGCCAACATTTTGTTTATTGATAATATAAAATGAGCAGAACCTCATTATTGGTTTACATACTAGTCAATAAAAACAACACGCCAACATTTATTAGTTTCAAAATGTTTTACTCTGTGTTCTGAGATCTTTGTGTGTTTTCTGGTGTGTGCGCAAGTTGCTCTGCTGAGAGAAATTCTTGCCGCACATGCCGCAGTGGAACGGTTTCTCTCCGGTGTGAATCCTGTTGTGCATCTGAAGGTGGCTGATACGGTCGAAGCTCTTCCCACAGAACGAACACATGAACCATTTCTCTCGCACCGGCTGCCTCCTTTGGGGTAACCTGGCTATAGTGAAGTCATTTATTCTGAAAGCTCCTCGGTTCTGGTTCTGGCTCAGGCCACTGTTTAAGACTGCAACACTTTCATGAGTTCTTGAAGGAAGCGTGAGCCTGGGCTGGACCTGCTGCAATGGATTTAGATCTGATGATCCTCCTTCGCTCCTGTGCTGCTGTGGAATCATCTGCTGTCTCCTTTCGTCGTCACTCGGTCTGGTTGCTGCAGGGATGTCACCCACGGGACTGGACGTGCTCGAGCCGACACTCCACACAGACGAAATCAGCGGAGGTCCATTTTGTTCCATTATGACGGCACAGTCAGGATCTTCTGTGTGTTCTGCACTTCCTGTGTCCTCCACGCTTGTCCACTCCTGCGTTTCTCTCTCCTCGATAACAACATACTCTGCACTGCGCTCATCTAAAGTCACCGTCTGTATCCCATGTTCTGTGTTTTTTTGGATCTCTGCTCCGCTCTCTTCTTCACCGAACACCGACTGGTTCAGATCCTCTGTGCACGGTTCTAAATCTATAGGGCTGAGCACTGGTTCGTTTCTGAGAATGCTTTGCGAATTGATTTCTTCTTTGTAGGATTTATATGTAATTTCCCCGTCGTGATCGCTTTCATTTTCATTACACACATCAGCAGAAGTTTGATGTCTCCAAGACAGATACTGATTTGTTGCCGGTGTGCATTCCACAAGATCTGCAGAGTCTGCTGAGAACAGAAAGATTGAAAGATTACCAGCACCGAAACTATTTTTGCATGTTCTTATTTTGAGATGATGTTCTCTGGACATTAGAATAAAGTCAGTCTGGGCGAGACAATCCTGCTCTGATATTAGGGGGGGGGGACAGAGAACCTTGAGGGAACCCAGTCTCCGTGGAGGAGATGTACTGATGTCAGAGAGTTGAACCTTGTCCTTGTGGACATGCTGGGTTTTTTCTTTTTAACAGATATAAGTAAAAATTCTTTCAAAAATTCTAGAAGCATAACAAAAACAAAAAGACATTTCCTCTCAAAATCAAATTGATTCAACAGACTCCACCAACTTGGTTCACAAAGTCAGTATACTTAAGTTCTTAAAGTTGTGATGTCACCACCATCAACACTCTCACTCACTCATTTGGCAGAGACCATTTCTTCCTACTAGGGTTGCAGGGTGGCTGAAGCTTATCTTGGTCATCACTGGCTCATCAGTCATCAGTCCATTGCAGGGCCAACAAACACACATCCATTCACGCCAAGAGCAAATTAGAACAGCCAGTGGTTAACACGTTCGCCTTCCTGCAATAAAGTCCAGGGTTCAATTCTGGGACTCGGTGTGTCTGTGTGAAGTTTGCATGCTATCTCTGGCTTCCTCCCAGTCTGAAAACATGCACGGTGGATTAACTGGGTGTTCCAAATGATCCCTGGTGTGTGTGTGTGTGTGTGTGTGTTGTTGGTCCTGCAATGGTCAAACAAAGTGTTCAGGGTAAACCCCGCCCTCAATCAGAGTTGGATAAGATGGGTGTCAACCTCTCCACAACCCGAGCTTGCTGGAAAAAGAATGAATGTGTTAGCCCAATGCATGTCTTTGGACTGTGAGAGGAAACCCATGCAAGCACAACATGTGAGCTCCACAGAGAATGCCTCAGCCTACCACTCGAACCCAGGACCTTCTTGGTGTGAAACGGAAAAAAAAAAAAATATATATATATATATATATACTGTGTGTGTGTGTGTGTGTATATATATATATTGTGTGTATATATACTGTGTGTATATGTATATTTTATATATGTCTATAATATATATATATATATATATATATATATATATATATATATATATATATATATATATACACACACACACACACATACTAGTCCTTCTCAAAAAATTAGCATATTGTGATGAAGTTCATTATTTTCTGTACTGTACTGATAAAAATTAAACTTTAATATATTTTAGATTCATTGCACACCAACTGAAATATTTCAGGTCTTTTATTGTTTTGATGCTGATGATTTTGGCATACAGCTCATGAAAACCCAAAATTCCTATCTCAAAAAATTAGCACACCATGTTCAGGTAGTCTAAACGAGCTATTAACCTAATCATCTGAATCAACCAATTAACTCTAAACACCTGCAAAAGATTCCTGAGGCTTTTAAAAACTCCCAGCCTGGTTCATTACTCAAAACCGCAATCATGGCTAAGACTGCCGACCTGACTGCTGTCCAGAAGGACATCATTGACACCCTCAAGCAAGAGGGTAAGACACAGAAAGAAATCTCTGAGCGAATAGGCTGTTCCCAGAGTGCTGTATCAAGCCACCTCAGTGGGACGTCTGTGGGAAGGAAAAAGTGTGGCAGAAAACGCTGCACAACCAGAAGAGGTGACCGGACCCTGAGGAAGATTGTGGAGAAGGGCCGATTCCAGACCTTGGGGGACCTGTGGAAGCAGTGGACTGGGCTACAGGTGCCGCATTCCCCAGGTCAAGCCACTTTTGAACCAGAAACAGCGGCAGAAGCGGCTGACCTGGGCTACAGAGAAGCAGCACTGGACTGTTGCTCAGTGGTCCAAAGTACTTTTTTCGGATGAAAGCACATTTTGCATGTCATTCAGAAATCAAGGTGCCAGAGTCTGGAGGAAGACTGGGGAGAAGGAAATGCCAAAATGCCTGAAGTCCAGTGTCAAGTACCCACAGTCAGTGATGGTCTGGGGTGCCATGTCAGCTGCTGGTGTTGGTCCACTGTGTTTTAACAAGGGCGGGGTCAATGCAGCTAGCTATCAGGAGATTTTGGAGAACTTCATGCTTCCATCTGCTGAAAAGCTTTATGGAGATGAAGATTTCATTTTTCAGCACGACCTGGCACCTGCTCACAGTGCCAACACCACTGCTAAATGGTTTACTGACCATGGTATTACTGGGCTCAATTGGCCTGCCAACTCTCCTGACCTGAAGCCCATAGAGAATCTGTGGGATATTGTGAAGAGAAAGTTGAGAGACACCAGACCCAACACTGTGGATGAGCTTAAGGCCGCTATCGAAGCATCCTGGGCCTCCGTAACACCTCAGCAGTGCCACAGGCTGATTGGCTCCATGCCACGCCGCATTGAAGCAGTCATTTCTGCAAAAGGATTCCCGACCAAGTATTGAGTGCATAACTGAACATAATTATTTGAAGGTTGACCTTTTTTGTATTAAAAACACTTTTTTTTTTTTTTTTTTTTTTATTGGTCGGATGAAATATGCTAAATTTTTGATAGTAATTTTTTTTTTCTTTACTTTTTTTGCCAAAATTATCAATATTAAAACAATAAAAGGCTTGAACTACTTCAGTTGTGTGTAATGAATCTAAAATATATGAAAGTCTAATGTTTATCAATACATTACAGAAAATAATGAACTTTATCACAATATGCAAATTTTTTGAGAACTTGTGTGTGTTTATCCCCCAGTGCAGCTAACTGGGTTATCAAAGGCGGGCCATGTCTGTCACTGTCTATGGTGAGAGGTTCATGTAAAAGAACCATTGCTGACTTTCGTAAAGAGTAGCTGCAAACCTCTGCCAAATCAAACGTGCGAATCAGATGATTTGTTGTGGCGACTCCCGAGTAAAAGGGAAAAAGCCGAAAGGAAGACAGACAGTGTGTGTGTGTGTATATATATTTCAGGATCCCTTGCTACTTTGTGCTTCAAGTCATGTGGCTTCAGTGCATCGCTTTTTTTTTTTTCTTCTTCTTCAAATATTCATCGACTTGAAAAAAAATAAGGAAGAATAAAGGAAAACGTTAAGGAAAATGCTACAAAAACAAGGCTAATTATGCAGGGGGGAATCTAAACAAACAAAAAACAACCCAAAACCTCCCATAAAAACTACTTACATTTTTGTGAGGTGCACATCTGCGTGTGTGTGTGTGTGTGTGTGTGCGCGCGCTCGTCTGTATGTGTGTGTATTTATATTTAATTTACATCTTGGGCATTATTTTTGAATGTTTAATTGTTATAAGCATTTATAGCGTTGAATATGTATTTCTTGATATTATATATACATATACATGTGTACGTATACGTCAGTTGGGGGGGGTTTGATCCTACTTTGTGGAATTCGGTGGTCGTGGAGGGATCTCGGTCCCAATTAACCGCAGAAAGTCAGGGATCTTTGTGTGTGTGTATATATATATATATATATATATATATATATATATATACACATGTGTGTTCACACTATATATTTGAAGCTTATTGACTTGAAAGGATCGGTAGATGAAATGTTTGAAACGAAGGCGATCTATAATCATTGCTGAGTGATGGCACGACGTTGCCCCTGAGAACCCGAGCTCCAGTGGTGTCGCGTTACGCTTCTCATGGTGTACTCAGAATTCCCTCCCACCGCGAGAACTTGCCAGTGGACTGGTTGTGCTAAATAGTTCCCATGGGTGTGTGTGTGGTGTGGTGTGGTGTGTGTATGTGCATGACTGCATCTCTGATATGAACGGATATCCCATCCAGCGTGTGTTCCGACCTCACGCACAGCGTTTCTGGTACCATGATAATATTTAGAGCGACACAAAGGTGTCAGTCTCACAACAGGAAGGTCGTGGACTCGGGTGTTTCTGTGTCGAATGCAAACCCCCCCCCCCCCCCCCTATTGTTTGTGTGGGTTTCCTCTGGGTATTCTGGTTTCCTCCAACAGTCCAAAGGCATCAGGCTGACCAGCCTCCTTGATCTTGATCTTGATAGGTTAGGTGATACGTCGCAAGGACATTAATTCACCACCAGATTGGATGTGAGAGTCAATGGTCGTGTGTTTGGGTGCTGTGATGGCTCAGCATGTGTTTTTTTTTTTTTTTTTCCAAATAATTTTATTTTAAATTTATTTAAATAAATTTCCATATCTTTACAGACATTCTGTAGAGGAGAAGCTTGTTGACAGTGTACAGTGTGTATATATTATAAGAGGTAATATTGGCTGTTGTGGATGAGGTGGAGCTCCCCGGGTGTACCTGGCCTCTGTGAGCCGGGAGAAGGCTGCAGGGTCGGGGTCGGGCTGCGGCTCTCTGAACGCTGAAGCTCTTTGAGGAGCCGCAGCTCGTTCTCCACGATCTCCAGCTGTTTCTTCAGCGCCTCGATCTCCGAGTCTTTGCGGCAGACCTCGAGACGCAGCACCAGCAGCCCGTCATCGTACAGTTTGCTGATTTCGGACACAGCCGACTGAGCGACCAGGGCCATGACTGACGCCAGCCTGCTGTGGAAAGAAACACTGCCGCTGCCGCTGCTGCTGCTCGCCGTGTCCTCCGAGAGCATCGTCCTCTCTGATAAATCAGCCTCATACACTTTCGTCTCGACCCTTTCTAACGAGAAATTAAAAATTAAAAACACTCGCTATGCTAACGCTAAAAATAAACACCTAGCCAGGCTCTCTAAAGCATCATGAGCGTCCACTTCCGGTTTATCTGTGGCGTACCGTAAATACTCGAATACAGGGTACACCAAATCAATACACAGTAGCCGTATGGAAGTCCAACACAGACACCAACCGAGTTCAGCAGCACTCATCTGTTTACTCCACAGCCTATGAAAGGTCACGAGGAGGAACTGTGTGAAGGCAAGGTACACTCTGAACAGCTCTCCAGACCGTCCCAGGGCCAACACAGACAACCAGTCATAGCAGTTTGGAGCAGCCAATTAGCTTTAATGTGGGTGGATTAGGACTGTGGGAGGAAACCGGGGTACCCAGAGGAAACCCACTCGGACTCAGGGCAACCTAGATGTGAGGCAGACAATTTAACCACCCCGCTGCCCGCCCGTGGATCAACAGCACTCACTCGCTCACTGGTTTTAAAAAATTCTTCAGGTGGCGGAAAAGACTCGGACTTGAGTCCCGAGTGGCTGGAAGTCGGGGTTGGGTTTTCAGAATAACCAAAATGGGAGATTAAATGTTGAAAGAAACATTAATTAATGTTTTCCCAACTGATATATTTAACAGAAAAAATGTAGGAAGTTAGAGAAGGTAATAACTTCTGCAACACATTTTGTTTATTCTGACATAATTTATAATCCATTAATGTTGATTTATTTGAGGATCTGGAAAAATGTAATTACCTTTTTTAATTTCACAATTTAATAAATCTGTCAATATTTTCAAAAGGATGAACCTGTCATAAGCTGTTCAAGTGACATTAGGAAGAAATTGTTAATAAAACTACAGTATAAAATATACCTCGTAATAAAATGAATGACGTTATTATGAAGTTTACGAATAAAGTTTCGGAATGAATATCATCTTCCTTTACAATTCTGAGATTATGGGTGTTTTTCCTGGAATGGGGGCAGTGGTGGGCCGATAGTAAGGTGCTAGATTACCGATCTTAAGGTTGGGGGTTCAAGCCCCACTGTCAACGGTTGCCATTGCTTTGCCCCCCCCAGTGCATTAACTGGGTTATCAAAGGCCGGCCACGTCTCTCCCTGTCTATAGTGGGGAGGTTCATGTAAAACAACCATTGCTGACTTTTGACAAGAGTAGCGGCATAGCCGTCGGCGTGTTTCTGCCCTGCGATGGCCTGACCAGGGTGTGCTCTATCCTCCGAGTCGGCTGAGATGGGCGCCAGCTTCCCCGCGACCCTAATTCGGATTAAGCGGTTCAGAAAATGAATGAATGGAAGCAGTGACGTGAAAGGGACAGTCAACTCATCCAGAGTTGAAAAGCAGAGGGGCAGAAGGTATGAATGCATGTCGGCTGAGATGGGTGCCAGTCCCTCGCGATCCTAATTAGGATAAAACAGTTCAGCGGATCTGTGATAAATTCATATCATAATACACACCGATTAATACACAGTATTATTATTATTATTTCTAATTACAATTTTTGTTCAGGGGTTTGTTCAGAGGTCGAGTGGTCCCGGATACGTCCACTTCGAGGAAGACAGAAGTAGCCGTGAAGAAGCTCAACAGCAAAATGTTTAATGACCGTCAAGTGTAAATATGAATGATGATGTATTTCCCGGCCTGAGTTTAAACATCGGAGTTTCTTCTCGACACTTTTGTACGTTAACTGATTCCATTGAATGTGGAGGGAAATGTGTGTAGTGTTCATACAAAGGGTGTGTTTGTTTTTTTTCGGAAGGTATTCGAGTCAATATTAGGTGTTGGTGGTGGAGATACGGATTATCAACAGTGTTCAGATAAAGACTCTTCAGTGCAGGATTTTTATTGTGTTGCAGTTTCATCACACACTTTAAGTCGTATGAGGAGCACGAGGCTGAGGTGGGCTGCCGCTCCCAAATCGCCAGTTGTGTCAAGTAGGCGCACGTAGGCCACACGCCGAATGATGTAGAGCAGGGGTCTCCAATCTTATCCACAAAGGGCCGGTGTGGGTGCAGGTTTTCACTTCAACCAAACAGTAGCCACACCTTCCACCGGTTTCAATCACCGGTCACCAAAACAAACAAACAAACAAACAAACAAACAAATAGATTCCAGATCCACATTTCAACTCTGGAGTGGGGGGCCATCTTGGTGAGATCATCTTGGTTTAAGACTTAAAGCAAGGTGGTCTCACCAAGATGACTCCACTTCAGAAATGAATTTTTTTTTTTTTTTTTGATGATCAGTGATTGGTGGAAACAGGTGGAAGGTGTGGCTACTGTTTGGTTGAAGTGAAAACCTGCACCCACTCCAGCCCTGTGTGGATAAGATTGGAGATCCCTGATGTAGAGGGATAGACCGAACTCAGCCACAACACTAGGTGGTTTAAACACACACACACACACACACACGCACACACACACACACACACGCACACACACACACACACACACACACGCACACACCCTGGGAAGACATGCTAACTCTGCCTTCTCCGCTCAAGAGTCCGAACCTCTACATCAAAAATCTGGACCGCGGTATCAACGCTCAGTGAGTGCTCACACAGTTCAGACGGTTTGGGACCGTGATCCATTTAAAGCAGTGGTCCCCAATCTTTTTATCACCGCGGACCGGTCAACGCTTGACAACTTTACCGCGGCCCAGGGGCGGGAGAGGCTGTTTATATTGTAAATATAATACCCTGCCCTTGCCCAGAGTCGGCTGAGATGTGCGCCTGCCTCCCCCATCAGGATTAAGTGTTACATTTTTAATCGAGCTCGAACTCTTCTTAAAAACAAACAAACAAACAAACAAAACAAAACAAAAAAAACACAGGCGATGGTGGTGGTGGTGCACCAGCGGGGAGAACGAAGGCTCAGGCTCAATCTCACCCTGAAATCCCCACTATTGTTTGAAACACATCCAACTCGCCTCTGTTCACACGCCGTCGCCTTGTGGGTTACATTTTAGCGCTCAAATGACCGACATGTAACCGAGAGAATCCGGTCATTTTTCAAAATAAAAGTTTTTTCAAAAAAAAAAAAAAAAAATTGTTCAGACTCAGATAATAAATAAAACAGAAATAAATAATTATTTCTTGTGCGGCCAGTGGTGGTCTAGTGGTATAAGGCGCCGGATCGCTGATCCAAAGGTTGGGGGGTCGAGTCCCACTCTCCACAAGGTTGTCACTGTCCCCCCCAGTGCAGCTAACTGGGTTATCAAAGGCCGGCCATGTCTCTCACTGTCTATGGTGTGAGGCATGTAAAAGAACCATTGCTGACTTTCGTAAAGAGGAGCTGCAAAGCCGTCAGCGTGTTTCCGCCCTGCGATGGCCTGGCGAGCTGTCCAGGGTGTACTCTGCCCTCGCCCTGAGTTGGCTGGGATGGGCACCAGCCTCCCCGCGACCCTAATTAGGATGAAGCAGTTACAGAAAATGATGATGATGATGATATTTCTTGTGCGGCCCGGTACCGGTCCACGGCCCAGGGGTTGGGGACCACTGATGGAAAGGAGGATTTTCCCATGTCCCATTACAGACTCTAAAAGATTAAAGTGTTAATGACCGTGTGTGATGGGGTCACAACCATGTGTGTAGGCGGATGAAAGGCCGCGCAGGTGAAAGATTGATGTGGCCGCTAAGCTAAAGGGTGCAGCGAGGTGCTGGTCACATCACCGGAAGTTGTTCCTGAACATCAACAGTATGAAGAAGAGAAAATATTAACAGTATGTTTTAATGAAACAAATCTAGAGTGCAAATCTTATAAAGGGGTTTGTATGTTGATCATAACGTTAATTAAAATTTAATTTAAAACTTGTCGGAGTTGAACGCTGATGCTTTCCATGTGGTCCCACCGACCTGTTCAGGGGATTGTTCATTGGAAGCAATGGTGATTGGTCACTGGTAGCAAAAGTGAGGAGTATTCGGGCGATCGGTCATTGATTCCTGAGAACAACGGTGGTCGGTGAGTGTTGGGAACAAACTGGGAACTGTGGTGGTCAGTGATCAGGGCGGTCATTGGGCACTTTTGGGATTTTTAAATTTGTAACAAGTCAGTGAGGCTTTACCTATTTGTGGTATGTGAGCCAAACACACTCAAATTAATGAAAAGCAGCTGTGTTGTGATCGTATAGGAGAATCAGGATGAGTGTCGGAGGTCGTGGGATTGAATTGTGATGACCTTGAAGGAACTCGGTGAGCCCTGATCGTAATATTTTGTGGGACGTGCAGTAAAGTAGGGTGGAGCTTAACGTTCCTTCATGGACCACGACAGACCTCAATGTGCATTGTAATGGATCATGAGCTGCACCTTCCCTTCCTCCATCTTCATGGCTGAAGCGCCCTTGAGCAAGGTACCGGACCCTCAACCCCCAACTGCTCTCCAGGTGCACCCTGGGTGGCAGCCCACTGCACCGAGTGAGTGTGTGTGGCCACTTTGGATGGATTAAACACAGAGACAATACAGTGGTCCCTCGCTGCTTCGTGCTTCAGTTTCTGTGGCTTCAGCGCATCGCGGGTTTTGCAAAAATAGTCGTCGAAAAAATGAAAAAATAAAGAAAAATAGGGGAAAAGTTCAGGAAAATATCGCTAAACAAGGCCAATTATGCAAAAAAAAAACCCCAAACAAAAACAACCCACAAAACTACTTTTATTTTTATGCGAGATGCGCGTCTGAGTGTGTGCACGCGCGCGTCTCTATCTGTGTGTATTTATATTTTATTTACATCTTACGCATTATTTTTGAATGTTTGTTATTATCAGCATTTACAGCGTTGAATATGTTCAGTTCATTTTCTGTAACCGCGTAATCCTAATTATGGTCACGGAGAGACCGGCACCCATCCCAGCCGACTCCGGGTGACCGGACGATGGCAGAGTACACCCTGGACAGCTCACCAGGCCGTGGCAGCTCCTCTTGTCGAAAGTCAGCAATGGTTCTTTTACATGAACCTCACACCATGGACAGTGACAGACATGGCCGGCCTTTGATAACCCAGTTTGCTGCACTGGGGAGGGGAGGGGAGGGGGGACAGGACACAATGACAACCTTATGGTGAGTGGGACTCGAACCCCCAACCTTAGGATCAGCGATCCAGCGCCCTATACCACTAGGCCAAATTTGAATATGTATTTATGGAAATTATATACAGATATACTAGTACATATCCATCAGTCGGGGGGGGGGGGGGGGTCGATTGGCGGTCGCGAGGGGCTCACGGTCCACATTAACTGCAGAAAGTGAGGCATCCCTGTAATTTCCGTTGCAGGACTAATACAGTAGATTTCAGAAAAATCAAAATTCCATTGCGAAGTGCTTCATCCTGAACTGAATGCAGCGCGTGTTCTGGCGACACTGTGATGTCACAACACTGATGATTCTTCACACAGATAATCAACCTGAGCTCAACCTGGAGCTGCGAGTCTGCACCCCTGATGCATTTTATTTTCCCATCAGGGAATAAAGCGAACCCAAAATCAACACCTCAGCCTTGAAGCGGTACAAACTCGTCCACATAACCTCTGGAACTTTTCTGCATTTTCCGTCTCTCACGGCCGAATTGTCAGTAATGTCTCCGCAAACAGAAAACTGTGCATCTTTATTCGGTGATGAACCGGCGACATACTGACCGGCACTCTCCGAGCAAAGAATGTCATTCTACTTGTTTGGTGGTTTTATCACGACAGGAAGAAAATGTGCTGTTCTGTTGCTAATTGCACGGCCCGTAAAAGCCTTTCTGAACGATTACATTTTCTCACGCCTCAAAAATTCATTGAAAACCTGCACAGCTCGCAAACGTGTGATATTGTGGGTGGTTTCGCTGCAAGAACATAATTATTTTGATACAATAACACATCCAGTTCACGTGGGAACAGAATCCTGAACTGAGTCGTAAGACTTGTAATGCAAACCTAGCCAAAGATAACATTACATCACTCACCCTCAGCAGTCATGTGATCTCTATCGGACAGTAACTTATTCATTCTAAAAACATCTTAAGAAAATAACCCATCCGATTGTTCGTGTATTTCCGACAGACATCAATCAATCATCCCTAATCGGAGAACTTGTTATGCGGTGGTTATTGTAAAGATAACACTGACGGAGGTTTATGAAGGATAAGTGTCATGGACGACACCTTGAGAAAATCCGTCACCTGCGATTCAAAGTGCGAATCAACTTTTCGAACAATAAAATAACTGAAATAAAAGGAAACAGAAAAATAAAATCTCTGCTCAAGGGTTGTTGGGAGGTTTCTACATGGTGGTGTCGTGGGCAGCACATCCTTCTCACTGCAAAAAGGCCCCAGGTTCGAGTCCAGGGCTCGCCAAGGGTCTGTGCAGATCTCCTCTCGCACATTACGCTAACTCGGTGCTTCTCAATTATTTTCTGTGGCGCCCTCCCCAGGAAGAAAAAAAAAAAACATCACCCCCCCCCCACGTCTTTCAAAATATTAGCTATTAGCTGGTAGACACAACTATATTTGTAAATTAAAAAAAATAAAAATTAGAATGTCAGAATACAGGGATCCCTCGCTACTTCACGCTTCAATTCATACGGCTTCGGTGCATCGCTTTTTTTTAATATTCATCGAATTAAAAAATAAGGAAATTATGGAAGAATAGGGGAAAAGTTGAGGGTAATGCCACAAAACAAGGTCAATTATGCAAAAAAAAAAAAAAAACCATCAAAACTACTTACATTTTAATGTGAGGTGCACATCTGAGTGCGTGCACGCGTCTGTATTTGTATGTATTTATTGATATTATATGCACATATACTTGTAGGTATATACATCAGTCGGGGGGGTGTGGGGAGGTGTTAATCCTACTTCTCGGAATTCGGTGGTCGCGGGGGGATCTCAGTCCCAATTAACTGCGGAAAGTCAGGGATCCCTGTAATACAAAAAAATAAATAAAAGTTTTCTCATCCCATACTAGAATTAAATTAACTTCCTAAACCAATTAACCCTAATTTGAGTCTTGGGAGGCTGGTACCCATCTCACCCAACTCACATCCACAACCTAGGGATGATCTGGAACAACCTATTAGCCGAGTGTGCATGTTTTTGGACTGTGGGAGGAAACCAGAGGAGAAGGATTAACACACCTCTGCAAAGCTCTTCTCTGTCCACTCGTCAATGTTGTCCTCCTAATTCGTTTTCTGTCTGCCTCGTTTCCTCTTCCCTTGGACTGTGCCTTGTAGGATCATCTTTGATAGCCCCAGGCCCTCGCCTACGACCGACCAAGATGGAGAGCACTGGTTCAGCCATGAGATGCCCCTACGACCCAGGAGGGGTAAGGGATTCGTGATCGTGTGAGATGACGGTCACTGAATATTCCCCAAGATGGACGGTTGAAAGATGACACACACACTACAGTAACATAAAAAATATGCAATGCACTTATTAGTATGTGTTGGCTAATATGACATCATTGAGGAACGTTGTAGTCTTTGGGTGTGTTTCCACCACCTGCACTTACTCTGGTTTGATCTTGAATAGGTGTGAACACAATACGAAGGGTCTTCCCAAAACCCTTACATTCTCACTCATTTGCTGAAACATTTACTGCAATCAGGGACATTGGGAGGCTGAAGCCTATCTGAACCCCTGAACAGTTCAGATAATCAGGAGGCAGCGCACACACACACACACACACAAACGCACTCTGGGAGACAATTGGACCACCTATGACGTTAAACTGTGGATGAAACAGGAGTCCCCAGAGGACACCCATGCAAGCACAGGAAGAACATACAAACTCCACACACCTGGGATTTGAGCCCAGAACCTTATTGCTGTGAGGTGGATGTACAGTACTAACCGCTACGCCACTGTGCTACCCATGAAATATGTATTATCTTGTACAGTACATACACAACATAACATTAAACTGAACACTTCAACACTTCAGCCTTGTATCTGTCACAGACGTTGACAAAAATGACTTTTTTAAATCAGATCTCAAATCACAACGAGCATGTGCAGATATCAAACCATCACCTTTTTATTTATAAATTTGCTATTTCAAAAAATAAAAACAAAGAACTGCATCAATAATAAGGAGCAAACAGGGTTTTTTTTTTGTTTTTTTTTTATATGTCTATGTTTAAAATAGCAGTTTCATATTTCTAGTTGTATCTGATCACTGTGGTTAAGTATACTTCATTAAATGTAATGCTGGTAACCACATATTGTATAAAAGAACGTTTGATGGTGTTGATTGGCTGGCCAAGTATCAATACCGAGGAAAACAATCAAACAAAACAAGCAAAAAAAAAAAAAACACCTTATGCAACAAGTAATGAAAGTCATTGTTGGTATGTGGTATATTTCAGACATTTTACTGCATACGCACATGATTTTTAAATGTAAACATATTCATTTCATCAGAACCTCCAGGCTCGTCGATTGGAGAGCGCCCTCTGGTGTACACGCTGTTAAGCTTACGTGAGAGGGTGAACACAGTCCTTCATAAGATACGTACAGTAATTAAAAATTAACAACTACGTACTGCACCGTACTCAGAAACAACTCTAGGAATCAAGCTAGCAATCAGATGTTCATCAGAAGTTCAGAAATGTCTTAAACCAGAACACAGATCACATCAAGAATCAAGCTGGACGTGAGAGGACTGGAGACAGGGATGTACCAACCACTATGAAACAGTGCTGAATTTGGTGGAACGAGATCACCATTGGTGAGCATAGCAGAAGACCAATCCTTGATACTGCGATAAGCACAAGGGACACACAGGTGAGAAAACCGCATGGTATGGGACAAGATCTGAGGAAGTGTGCACTTCTGAGTTTTGCACCACTGTCTGTACAAGAGGTGCCACAAGAAGTGGTTTCAAAATAGGATACATATGGTGTTTTTGCACCCAAAACAAAACAGTTTATACCAAAGGATTAGATTATTTGCAGAAGACTGTGCTAAAGCTACTTTAAATTGTTATTCAATTATGAGAGGAGAACATATTGTCCAGATTAAGAACCACGAAGAGTCTGAAATCACATGGATGTCATGATAACAGAACTTCACGGCTAATCTGATACAAACAAGACCACAGTAATACAGTGGGAATGAATTAGAGTCTGGTGCTTAAAGGGTACCTGTGGTCGATTGGTGTTAATAGCTCTTTAAAACAATCACATATGTGAGGCGCTCCACCGAAAGTAGGCGCTTGTCGCAAGTGACAAACGGAGCTTGTGAGACAAAGCGCGGCTTATCCAGACTTCCGATCTTTCAAGTGAGCAAGTGATGGTTGAGTACTAAACAAGTATTCAACGCCCACTTGCTCACTTGAAAGGTCGGAAGTCTGCATAAGCCGCGCTTTGTCTCACAAGCTCCGTGTGTCACTTGCGACAAGCGCCTACTTTCGGTGGAGGGCATCACATATAACATCAGAGGTTCCTTCCTGCGACATCAGTCTATGCCCGTTTTCTAAGCGTGCGTGAGTGTTGCGAGTCTAGTCTTGCTCATATGCTGCCTTTCTGATTGGCTGTTCTTGCCTGATAGTGACATCAATGCATTGGATTGGTCAGGCTGCGTCGCTGACCCGTTTAGCTTAACACATAATCGGTCAGTGTTACACTGCACAAACAACAAATGCAGAAATCACAAAAAATAATGCTTTCTGTTCAGAAAGCAACTGACAGGAAAGCTGAGTTGGCGAAACGTTAAATTTTGGATTCAACGTCACACTCACTTCTGGCAGCGTTCTTATCGTCAGTCACTAGAATGTGACGTCTGTCTCCACAAGAGACGTTAACCCCACCCAATGTATTGACATCACTTCTGGGGGGAAAACGACTGCCAAGTCTGTACTTCAGCCCTCGCTTTAATCCGCGGAATAATATAACCCACTTTTGTGCTTTTCTTGGTCATTTATGTTAAAAGGAAGGTTATGAATTGCTTAAATGTATTTCATTCAAACAAATAATGCTGTAAATATGACCGACACCACTAGTAACACCAACAACCTACAAACTTTGACTTGCCAACACAATTCCTCCAGGATCACGAAAGTACAGTCGTACCTTGACTTATGAGTGTCTTTTATAATGAATTTTCCATGATACGAGCTTCAATCCCACCAAAAATCTGTCCCATCCAACAAGCAAACTTTTGATTTACGAGCTCTGCTGGGGACATGGCTTTTCCGAACCAATTAGCCTCGTATTCTTCTGCGTGTATTCCTCCACGCTCCGAGAACACCTTGTGCAGTGCTTCTCAAATATTTTCTGTGATGCCCCCTATAAAGGTCCTTTGGGCTTTTTACACCCGAGCCACAGCAGCTCATCCGGCCGGTGCTTATCCCCGGTTTCTATAGCGTGAAGTGACTAGGAGTACAACTGCTCCTGGATGGGACGGTAGTCCATCGCAGGTTACCTTCCCAGCATATTTTTACTGGTACCCATTTATACTTCTGGGTGAACAGAGGCACACTTGTGGCTAAGACCTTGCCCAGGGGTCTTAGCACAGTAGAGATCTAACTGGGATTTGAGCACACAACCTTCCGATCATAAGCTCAGCACCCTAACCACTACGCAACCGGCCCCATGTGATGCACCCTATAGAAAGAAACACCCCCCCCCCCCCCCAGCGCAAGACTATAAATCGTGTTTACTGCACTTCATATCATTTGCTCAGTTCTTTTTCCCTCCACCCTACTGTAGAAGATGCACAATTACACTTAATTCTAGTACAGTATGGCAAAAAGCATGTTGCCCAGGGTCATATGTCTTTGTGGCAGATTATATGAGTTTGGGAGCGGGTTGGAACGGATTAATTGGTTTTCTGATGTTTCTTATGGGAATAATTGTTTCATCTAACAAACTTTTCGGCTTTATGAGCTCGCCCTCGGAATGGATAAAATTCGTTAGACGAGGTACCACTGTATTCTGATTCTGATGATTGCATGACAATAACTGCCAATTTTTTTTTAATGTTCCATTAGCTACCTTATGCATTTCAAACTTTCCCAAACTCATGTCCATGAAATATATATTCTTGCTATTCTTTAAAATTTAATTAAAATATGAAATTTTAGCAAACATCTTGTCATGATGCTGCCTTTTGAACAGTAAAGAATGTTCCTAGGGAATATAAGCATAGAGTTTCTTTAGGTAGCCAAGTATCATGAAGTCTGACAGAATGCTCAACATCTCCATCATGGGTTGGGATGACATCAATCCCGGCTTGGTGCTATACAAAACCCCTAGTTTGTGCCACAGCCTGGCTGTCGTGTTGCTCTCTGACCAGCGGATGCACAGCTAATCCTTGCAGAACAGAATTTCTGTCTGGCGTGTGTGTTTTCTGATGGGACTTTAAGCTGGAACGCTGGGTAAAGCATTTCCCACACAGGTTGCACTGGTATGGTTTCTCGCCGCTGTGCACCACAGCGTGCCGGATCAGGTTGCCCTGTTTGGTGAAACTGCGGCCGCACTGGTTGCACGTGTATGGCCTCTCGCCGGTGTGGCTGCGCATGTGCTCCTTCAGCTGACCAAAACGCACAAAACTCCGCTCACAGAACGAGCATCTGAAGCGCCGCTCTCCATTCACGCTTGTCACCCACTGAGCCCGGAAACGACGGAGTCCACCACGGCCTCTTCCCAAAAACGCCTGGTGAGGTATATTAGGTCCAGCCTGAGGAGCCACCCCAGCTCCGACGGCCACATCATTGGGTCTGGGTAATGTCCCAAGCAGATGTGAGCTGGAGCTGTCATGCGTTGGTCTTTGTACCATGTGACTGACCTCATGGGTACCATCTCTGCACCATGCTGGCTGAGGTTGCTCATGAATACCACCACCATACATCTCTATCTCCTTAGTCTGTGTAGCTTTGGCATCATTTCCAGATTGTTCCATCGTTGCTTCTCCAGGCTGGGAGAAGATCGAAAGGTCACATGAAAGCTGATTGGACGGGAAGGACTTGTCTGTCCTTTCTGCTTCATTACTGTTGTTAATGTTATAAGCAAATTCCAAATTATTGGTTTCTTCTCTTCTTTGTCCAGCCTCTTCCACCAGGATGACTTCTGCTACTTCCTTCTCATCCTCTTCATCCTTTTCGGTCTTTACTTGAAGCCTTAGGCTGCTCAGATGCCGCTCGTTGCTCGTGACAGGAGAACTGATCTGTCTGAGATGCCTCCTCGGATTGTC
The DNA here is from genome assembly GCA_024760905.1 of Plotosus lineatus. Lineage (NCBI taxonomy): Eukaryota > Metazoa > Chordata > Actinopteri > Siluriformes > Plotosidae > Plotosus > Plotosus lineatus. Next base: position 9,290,870 of record CM045743.1, read on the forward strand.
CAAGTCTTCACTAAACCGGTTTTCTTCTTCACTTATGCCCTGAGATGGGTTGTCTGGTTTGTTGCCATGGTGGCCATAAGGAAACTGTCTTGCAGCTTAAAGTGAAAAGTGAAATGACTTATATTATCAATGAGGCAGAATTCAAACTAATCAATCAATCAATCAATCAAAGCATCTTTGGGATCTGAACTCAAATTATCAAGCAGTATTTTATAAACCACTAGTAATATAAGAGTGTCCCTCAAGGAATCAATCATGTGATGTCGCGACTGCAGCAAATTCAATTCAACCAATCCACATGCATTCTCCCAACTTTGTAATTTTAGCCAAACATTGTAACTTTTCTGCAACTCATTGCATTATACAGATGCTCCTCGACTTACCTTCATCCATTTTTTCTTCCAAAAAAAAAAAAAAGTCAAATTTTGAGTTTAGAAGTACCTACGTAGTACACTGACGTAATGACGCAATGACGCTGCATTCATTGTTGACAAACTACAGACTGAGTGTATATATATATATATATATACATATATATATATATATATATATATATATATATATATATATATATATCAGTTATATAGCGTGTTACCCTTGTGTTAAGACGTCGTCTCTGTGATCTTTGTGTTTACACTGTTTTGTGGACTTTTGTAACCCTAAGCAAATATGGTTGGTCAGAAGTGTAAGCCTCATACACAGAGATGAATTAACTATCTGCTCAGATCGGCACAATCTACCATGCATACTCAGTTAAGCAAAGAGAGTCGTAAAATGAATGAAAACACAAATTACAGAACAATTACAGATATTTATTATCTTGGAGCAGAATCCTAAGAGTGTACACTTATTTTTATATTAATATTCATTAGGATTTGTACTTGTTCTTTGTAATGCATCTCTTGAATAAAGTTTACTTACTTACTTACACAAAAGAAAGAACTCTCCGCTTTGCTGGGATTCACATCAGTGCAGGCAGGCTGTGTTCTAAACGAGTTCAACAGCACTGTTGTGCACTTGAAAGTCTCAAAGTCTGTATAACCTACAGCAAGTACACTACTTTCGTTATTGAGCGCCTCACATTTTAAGCTTCATATAAAGTGACTCAAGTGACTTATTTGAAATTAATGTTGATATTATTTGATATATTTCATATGTTATATAATGTTATGTTATTATGTGGAGCCGGTAGTCTCGTGGTTAGAGTGTTGGGCTCATGATTGGAAGGTTGTGAGTTCAAATCCCACTGAGACCCTCACTGTGCTAAGACCCCTGGGCAAGGTCTCAACCACAAGTGTGCCTCTGTTCACCCAGCAGTATAAATGGGTACCAGTAAAAATATACTGGGAAGGTAACCTGCGATGGACTAGCGTCCCATCCAGGAGGCGTTCAACTCCTGATTGCTTCACGCTACGGAAACCGGGGATAAGCACCGGCCTGATGAGCCGCTAGGCTCGGGTATAAAAACCCAAACAGTTAATCAATCAATCAATCAATGTTATTATAATAATTGATTTAGGGGTGTTTTATGAGATACAGTAATGGTATTTATGGATGCATAGTACAGTACGAACGTCATACATCATACATCACTGGAACAACTTAAGTTCACTTTCAACTTACGTTCGGCCATCCGGAACCAATTAAAAACGTAAGTCGGGGAGCGTCGGTAATGCAAGTTTCACCAATCCTAGCTGCTCTCACAAATGCTGTGCCAAATGTCACTATACGTATATATGACACACATGTGGCATCTACGTCATACTACGTCATCTACGTCATCTGCATCATGATGTCTTGCAGAATATACACAGAGGTCACTTCCTTGTTTATATTCTTGAAGGAAGACATCAGGACGCAGACATGAGTGAAACTATTTATGCAATGTTTATTAAACATATCACTAAGTGCATTAAAAAAAAAATAATAATAATTTTTTTTAATCTGCTACAAAATTTTCATTTCACACAACACCACTCAAAAAAGCTAGAAAATTCCTGGAGGGACTGTAAAGTGGCCAGTTAGTGTGAGAAAATATTCATTTTCCCATACTCTTACCCTCTCCTCTGCTCCATGGATCATTTTCATTTCCCTCCTCTTTAATGGTCGATGCCGCAGATCTGGCCTTCGGTATTAAGAAAGTAAAAAAAACAAAAAAACAAAAAACAAAACAACAATAAAAGACAGTTCCATAAGCATGTTCCTCTTGTAAAGGCTACAAGAAATGCAACAAATAAGTGCTCCCCAAGAACACAAACCTCTGGCAAGCCATCGGAAAATACCGTTTCTGCTGTAATACTGTATTTTAAAAAAAAAATTTTTTTTAATCCAAGACCATGTTAAAAAAAAAATGTTAGAATAGATGTCATGATATTTAGCCAGGCAAATGCACTGGGTTTAAATAACCTTAAAAAACAGCTGTTTTTCAGACCTCATGGATGTGCTGTGTAGATGCTTCAGGTTCTTCCTGTGTTGTCAGATCAGGCTGTTCAGCTCCACAGTCATTTACACCAATGTCTCTGACACACACACTTTGAAAAGGGATCTTCTCTGAGGAGCTGCAGATGAATGCTGAAGGTAAAAACAATATCAATTTGAATACATTTTAAACTGATTCAAGTAAATAAATAAAGTGAAATATGCCATTGTTATTTGTGTAATATTAAGTGTAAATAATAAGAAGGATTTAGCTGTACATAGCACCACCTACTGGTAAAGTTCCAGAATGCAACCAACTGAAATTTCATTCTTGATGACTCTTCTTCAAAGTCTACATGATTCTGGGCAACTCTTAAAACATAAGGTGCAAGATGGTGGCCTCCATGACAGGAGACCCACCCCACATAGACTTAAAAAGTTTATTGTAAGTTTGTTCTATGTTTCCTCAGTGAAAAGGACGAAGATTCAAGAATGAGACATGAGTGATTATGCACCTGATGAGGAGGCGTTGGGGAAGCATTCTCATCAGATGCATCCTTGTTTCCATCACTCATGTCTCATTCTTACATCTTGGTCCTTAATCCGAGTCCACCTCAACTGACTCATGTCTTGAGAGGAACCCTTAAATTCTCACTCATCGTGACCCAACCACGGACCAAGCAGATGATGATGATGATGAAGAAGATTAATCTAAGGGTTTTGAGAAGATCCTTCACACTGTGTTCGCATACATCAACCACAATTCAAACCAGAGATGTAAACACCGCAGAGGTAAGTCCAATAATAACCGCAGAGGTGAACACAATAATAAATTTATGATGCAACCACGAAAAACACGCCCACAAATGACGTCAGACTGGGACAACATACTATATTAATAAAAAAAAAAACGCGCACTAAAATCATGAGAAACATAAAACTGACTTCAGTAAAAGTGTTTTTAATGTGTCAGGACGTGATGTTCTTTCTTTTAAATGTGTAAACATGTTAATAAACTTATGAAGCGGACACTATGATTAATTAGTGCAGAATGATTCAACTGATAGAGGAACTGTTGAGTACCTTTCCTCCTCCCTCTTCCCCGTACCCTCCTCAGTTCATACTCCAGCACCTGACATTTCCTTTTCAGGCTGTCAATGTCTCTCTGACTGCGAGAAAGCTCGATGTGGATTATGGAACAACCGTCGGCCACACGCCGCTTAATTTCCTCCGTGGCCGCTTTGGCGAGTATCTCCATAACGGACAACAGCTGCTCTTGGAAAGTATACTGAGCCATTTTATTTTTCTTTTATTTCTGACCTTACACAAAGCTTCCGTACACACTTACGCTTAAATATATCCACTTTATAAAACACTCCTGTGGTAAATTAAATGTAAACGGCAACATATCACTGTGAGAGCCTCTTGACTGCTTGCAGATATTTACTTCCGGTTGTGCTCTACGTCACTACCGTAAACATTGAACTTCTGTCGTTAACACTGTATTGTTCATAAGTCACTGACTGGAGTGTTGTAACGTTTTATAGACGTGTATAGGACTGTAAATAATCGTTGTAATACTTATTCAGTAAATAAAACATTCATATTTGTATTCAATATAATTAGCCAGATACAGCTCTATAGGCATATTTTTGTGTTAAAACCAGTAATGTGTGTTTAAGGCTCATCTTATAAGTTCTGATTTTGGTAACTCAGATCAACTACATTATTATGAACCAGAGGTTTTGACCCCACAAAAGACCTCTTCTTCTTCTTCTTCTCCTTGTTCTTTCCCTTTGGGCTGTTCCCTTCAGGAGTCGCCACAGCGAATCATCTGCCTCCATCGCACCCTATCCTCTGCATCTTCTACTCTTACTCCAACTATCTTCATGTCCTCCTTCACCACATCCATAAATCTTCTCTTTGGTCTTCCTCTCGGCCTTCTGCCTGGTAGTTCCAACTTCAACATCCTACTACCAATATATTCACTATCCCTCCTCTGTACATGTCCAAACCATCTCAATCTGGCCTCTCTGACCTTGTCTCCAAAACCTCTTACATGTGCTGTCCCTCTGATGTACTCATTCCTGATCCTATTCGTCCTGGTTACTCCCAAAGAGAACCTCAACATTTTCATCTCTGCTACGTCCAGCTCTGCCTCCTGTGTTTTCGTCAGTGCCGCTGTTTCTAAACCATACAGCATCGCTGGCCTCAACACCTTCTCATACACTTTTCCTTTCATGCTTGCCGATACCTTCCTATCACACATCACACCAGATACTTTTCTCCAACCATTACAACCTGCCTGCACACGCTTCTTCACCTCTCTTTCACACTCTCCATTGCTCTGCATTGTTGAGCCGAAGTGCTTGAAATCCTCCACCTTCTTTATCCCTCCTCCCTGTAACCTCACTGTACCTCTTGGGTCCTTGTCATTCAATCACATGTATTCTGTCTTACTGAGGCTAACCTTCATTCCTCTCCTTTCCAGGGCATACCTCCACCTCTCTAGATTTTCCTGCACTTGTTCTCTGCTCTCACTATAGATCACAATGTCAACTGCAAACATCATAGTCCATGGGGAATTTTGTCTCACCTCGTCTGTCAGCCTGTCCGTCACCATAGCAACAAGAAGGGGCTCAGAGCTGACACTTAATGCAGGCCCACCTCCACCTTGAACTCTTCGGTCACATTGACAGCACACCTCACCACTGTCTTACATCTCTCATACATGTCCTGCACCATTCTAACATACTTCTCTGCCACTCCAGACTTCCTCATGCAATACCACAGTTCCTCTCTCAGCACTCTGTCATATGCTTTCTCCAGATCCACAAAGGCACAATGCAGTTCCCTCTGACCTTCTCTGCATCTGTTGTTCTCTTTCTTGGCATGAAACCAAACTGTTGTTCACAAATGCTGACCTCTGCCCTTAATCTAGCTTCCACTATTCTTTCCCATAACTTCATCATATGGCTCATCAGCTTTATCCCTCTGTAGTTGCCACAACTCTGCACATCTCCTTTGTTCTTAAAAATGGGCACCAGCACCCTTCTCCTACATTCCTCCGGCATCTGCTCACTCGCTAAGAGCTTGTTGAAAGTTCTTGTCAGAAAATCTACTGCTAGCTCGCCTAGATACTTCCATACCTCCACCGGTATGTCGTCAGGACCAACTGCCTTTCCACTCTTCAACCTCTTCAATGCCCTCCTCACTTCACCCGTACTAATCTTTGCTACTCCCTGGTCCTCGACAGTCACCTCTTCTACTCTTTTTTTCTCTCTCATTTTCCTCATTCATCAGCTCTTCAAAGTACTCTTCCCATCTTCTCAGCACACTCCTGTCATCAGTGAATACATTTCCCACTCTGTCCTTCATCACCTAACATGTTGCATGTCCTTTCTATCTCTATTTCTCTGCTGTGCCAATCTGTATAAATCATTTTCTCCCTCCTTACTGTCCAGCCTATCATACAAGTCATCATACGCCCTCTGTTTGGCCTTAGCCACTGCTACTTTCGCCTTACGCTGTGTCTCCCTGTACTCCTGCTTACTCTCTTCGGTCCTCTCTATGTCCCACTTCTTCTTCGCTAACCTCTTCCTTTGTAAACACTCCTGCACTTCCTGATTTCACCACCAAGTCTCCTTATCTACTTTCCTTCCAGAGGACACACCAAGTATTCTCCTACCTGTCTCCCTGATCACATTAGCAGTAGTTGTTCAGTCATCTGGAAGCACTTCCTGACTACCCAAAGCCTGTTTCAACTCCTCCTTGAAGACAGCACGACCCTCTTCCTTTTTCAGCTTCCACCACTTTGTCTTCTGCTCTGCCTTTGCCTTCTTCACCTTCCTCACCATCAGCGTCATCCTGCATACCACCATCCTATGTTGTTTGGCAACACTCTCACCCACTACTACTTTGCAGTCACTGCCTTCTTTCAAATTACATCGCCTACACAAGATGTAGTCGACCTGTGTGCTCCTACCTCCGCTTTTATAAGTCACCCTATGCTCCTGTTTCTTCTTGAAGAAAGTATTCACCACAGCCATTTCCATCCTTTTTGCAAAATCTATCAACATCTGTCCTTCTGTGTTCCTGTCCTGGATACCAAACCTGCCCATCACCTCCTCGTCCCCTCTGTTGCCTGCACCAACATGTCCATTGAAGTTTACCCCAATGACCACTCTTTCACCTCTGGGGGTACTCTGCATCACTTCATCTCACTCACTCCAGAATCTCTCCTTCTCTTCTTGCTCACATCCTGCCTGTGGGGCATAAACACTAACAACATTGAACATCACGCCTTCAATTTCTAACTTGAGACTCATCACTCTGTCTGACACTCTTTTCACTTCTAGAACATTCCTGACAAACTCCTCCTTCAAGATGACTCCTACTCCATTTCTCTTCCCATCCACACCATGAAAAAACAGCTTAAACCTTAAACCCTGCTCCTAAGCGTCTAGCCTTGCTATCTTTACCACCTGGTCTCCTGAACACACAGTCTGTCCACCTTCCTCCTCTGCATCATGTCGGCCAGCTCTCTATCTTTTTCCTTTCATAGTTCCACATTCAAAGTCCCTACTCTCAGTCCTAGACTCATGCCTTTTCTCTTCTCACTCCGCCTACGGACACGCCTCCCACCTCTCCTTCTTCAACCAACAGTAGTCCAATTTACACCGGCACCCTGTTGGTGAACAGCACTGATGGCGGTCGTTGTGAACCCGGCCCTCGACCGATCCGGTATGACATTCATTCGTTTTGATCATTCGCATAACAATTTTGGCAGAAGTTTTACGCCGGATGCCCTTCCTGTCACAACCCTCTGCATTTATCCGGGCATGGGACCGGCGTGAGGGTGAACACTGGCTTGTGCCTCCCCTCACGGCTGCATTAATCCCACATAAGACCCCCAAACAATATTTATGGCCATAAAAGGGTTTGCTCTTGGGTGGCACAAGTATAGGTAAAGTCTGTTGGACTTTTTACACCCAAGCCAAGTGTCTCATCACCCCGGTTTCCATAGCGTGAAGCGACTAGGAGTTCAACTCCTCCTGGATGGGATGCTAGTCCATTGCAGGTTACCTTCCCAGTATATTTTTACTGGTACCCATTTATACTGCTGGGTGAACAGAGGCACACTTGTGATTAAGACCTTGCCCAGGGGTCTTTACACAGTGGGGTCTAACTGAGATTCGAGCACCATAAACACTATGCCACCGGCCCCACACAAGTGTGGTCTTGTAGTTTCCATGTCTGCCTCACCACAAGAAGTGGAGCTTTCATGTTCCTCTCGTGATTGAGTGGGTTTCCTCCGGGTACTTCGGTTTCCTCCTGCAGGCCAAAGTCACACATATTAATGTACGCATACCCATTAGTGGCCATTCCAAATTTCCCCAGGTGTTAGTGTAAATGTTGTGTGTGTGTGTGTGTGTGTGTGTGTGTGTGTGTGTGTGTGTGTGTGTGTGTGTGTGTGTATATGTTCCCCCAATGGTCTTGCGAGCTGTTCTGGGTGTTCTGCGGCTTTGCCCATGATTGGTTGAGAAAGGCACCAGGCTTCCTCTGACCTTATTATTTGGTACCTGGACCTTCAGTTGGACTTAACAGATGTAATCCATCTCTTAGTGCCAGCACTATCACTGTGCAATTATACAAACCATCAATAATATACAAAGCACAATATAAAAAGGCATGGCATTGCAGAGAGAGAGGGGCATTTCTGCTACCAAATCTGAATCTCACATAAGTTTCACTGGCGTTTACCACTGGAAGCTTCCGGTAGATTTGGACTTAGGCCAAATGTAAAATGAAAATCTTACATCCTCAACCTCCTCACAATGTCCAGCTTTTCTGGAAACATCTGTCTTGAAAATGCATTTTTTTAAGAATGTCCAACACCAAGTCAGTTATCCAAATATCCTCCTCCGTCAGCTATTTTGAGCATAAAAAACTAACTTAAATATATTGTGTACAGATCACTACAGACTATTTAGCCAGTTTTGCTCTGACTAACGAAATTAGAGAAGAGAAAAATGCTGACTTTACTGTCGGCCAGCTAGCTGGCCTGGTGAGGCGAATATGAAATCTGATTGGTTAAAGAAACAGTCCTTTTGCTTATATCGTCTAAATGACATTGGACAGCACTGCTGATTTTGAAGGCCTTGGGCAGACTGGATTGAGAGGGCACATATCAACTGAAATTTGATTGGGGAAAAAAATAGATCCACATACTGAAGCAGTGTCGCCGAGAGACTACGAAATAAAGAGAATAAGACTGTCAGGAATAAATTAAGACAATTTTATCGAACAAATACAAGAATTTAAGTTGTAAATGAAGTTCAGTACTTCTGATAGTGTTTATGCCAGCAGTGAAGGCTTTACTGACCCTGACAGTCCACCAGTGGTAAGATTTAGCAGTTCAGCAAATGAGTGAGGGTTTGCTCTGTGGTTATTTTAAGACTTTAATGCACCTAAGTAGGAAAGGAGTCTAAAATTACTCTAGAGGACAAAAATTTGTCTCATTATCATTCTTATACACTTTATCCTAGAAAGAGTCACAACCTGACCTGAACTGAATCCAAGATTCACACACACACACACACAATGCAGCCATGAGGTGGGGGGGGGGGGGGGGGCACTAACCAGTGTCTCTCCCCCTCATGCCAGTCCCAAGCCCGGAGAAATGCAGAGGGTTGTGTCAGGAAGGGCATCCGACGTAAAACCGATGCCAAATATTTATGATGCAAATCAGAAGTCCTACCCCCATACCGGATCGGTCGAGGCCCGGGTTAACAACGACCGCCATCAGTGCTGTCAATCAACAGGGTGCTGATGGAAATTGGACTACTGTTGGTCGAAGACGTCGAAGAAGGAGAGGTGGGAGGCGTGTCCGTAGGCAGAGAGAGAAAAGGAAAGGCATGAGTCTAGGACTGAGAGTGGGGACTTTGAATGTTGGAACTATGCAAAGAAAAGGTAGAGAGCTCGCTGACATGATGCAGAGGAGGAAGGTGGACATACTGTGTGTTCAGGAGACCAGGTGGAAAGGTAGCAAAGCTAAAAGCTTAGGAGCAGGGTTTAAGCTATTTTATCACGGTGTGGATGGGAAGAGAAATGGAGTAGGAGTCATCTTGAAGGAGGAGTTTGTCAGGAATGTTCTAAAAGTGAAAAGAGTGTCAGACAGAGTGATGAGTCTCAAGTTAGAAATTGAAGGTGTAATGCTCAATGTTGTTAGTGCTTATGCCCCACAGGCAGGATGTGAGCTAGAAGAGAAGGAGAGATTCTGGAGTGACTTAGATGAAGTGATGCAGAGTACCGCCAGAGGTGAAAGAGTGGTCATTGGTGCAGACTTCAATGAACATGTTGGTGCAGGCAACAGAGGGGACGAGGAAGTGATGGGCAGGTTTGGTATCCAGGACAGAAACGCAGAAAGACAGATGTTGATAGATTTTGCAAAAAGGATGGAAATGGCTGTGGTGAATACTTTCTTCCAGAAGAAACAGGAGCATAGGGTGACTTATAAAAGCGGAGGTAGGAGCACACAGGTAGACTACATCTTGTGTAGGCGATGTAATTTGAAGGAAGTCAGTGACTGCAAAGTCATAGTGGGTGAGAGTGTTGCCAAACAGCATAGGATGGTGGTGTGCAGGATGAATCTGATGGTGAGAAAGGTGAAAAAGTCAAAGGCAGAGCAGAAGACAAAGTGGTGGAAGCTGAAAAAGGAAGAGTGTCGTGTTGTCTTCAAGGAGGAGTTGAAACAGACTTTGGGTGGCCAGGAAGTGCTTCCAAATGACTGGACAACCACAGCAAATGTGATCAGGGACACAGGTAGGAGAGTACTTGGTGTGTCCTCTGGAAGGAAAGTAGATAAGGAGACTTGGTGGTGGAATGAGGAAGTGCAGGAGTGTGTACAAAGGAAGAGGCTAGCTAAGAAGAAGTGGGACATTGAGAGGACCGAAGAGAGTAAACAGGAGTACAGGGAGACACAGCGTAAGGCGAAAGTCGCAGTGGCTAAGGCCAAACAGAGGGCGTGTGATGACTTGTATGATAGGTTGGATAGTAAAGAGGGAGAAAATGATCTATACAGGTTGGCACAGCAGAGAAATAGAGATGGGAAGGACGTGCAGCAAGTTAGATTGATAAAGGACAGAGAGGGAAATGTATTGACTGATGACAGAAGTGTGCTGGGAAGATGGAAAGAGTACTTTGAAGAGCTGATGAATGAGGAAAATGAGAGAGAAAAAAGAGTAGGAGAGGTGACCATTGAGGAGCAGGATGTAGCAAAGATCAGTAAGGGTGAAGTGAGAAGGGCATTGAAGAGGATGAAGAATGGAAAGGCAGTTGGTCCTGATGATATATCTGTGGAGGTATGGAAGTGTCTAGGAGAGGTAGCAGTAGATTTTCTGACAAGAACATTCAACAAGGTACTAGAGAGTGAGCAGATGCCGGAGGAGTGGAGGAGAAGTGTGCTGGTGCCCATTTTTAAGAACAAGGGAGACGTGCAGAGTTGCAGCAACTACAGAGGGATAAAGTTAATGAGCCATACGATGAAGTTATGGGAAAGAATAGTGGAAGCTAGACTAAGGGCAGAGGTCAGCATTTGTGAACAACAGTTTGGTTTCATGCCAAGAAAGAGCACCACAGATGCAATGTTTGCTTTGAGGATGTTAATAGAGAAGTACAGAGAAGGTCAGAGGGAGCTACATTGTGCCTTTGTGGATCTGGAGAAAGCATATGACAGGGTGCCAAGAGAAGAACTGTGGTATTGCATGAGGAAGTCTGGAGTGGCAGAGAAGTATGTTAGAGTGGTGCAGGACATGTATGAGAGATGTAAGACAGCGGTGAGGTGTGCTGTCGGTGTGACGGACGAATTCAAGGTGGAGGTGGGACTGCATCAAGGGTCAGCTCTGAGCCCCTTCTTGTTTGCTATGGTGATGGACAGGCTGACAGACGAGGTGAGACAAGAATCTCCATGGACTATGATGTTTGCAGATGACATTGTGATCTGTAGTGAGAGCAGAGAACAAGTGCAGGAAAATCTAGAGAGGTGGAGGTATGCCCTGGAAAGGAGAGGAATGAAGGTTAGCCTCAGAAAATCAGAATACATGTGTGTGAATGAGAAGGACCCAGGAGGAACGGTATTGTTACAGGGAGCAGAGATAACGAAGGTGGAGGATTTTAAGTACTTAGGCTCAACAATCCAGAGCAATGGAGAGAGTGGAAAAGAGGTGAAGAAGCGTGTGCAGGCAGGCTGGAATGGTTGGAGAAAAGTGTCCGGTGTGATGTGCGATAGGAGAGTGTCAGCAAGAATGAAGGGAAAAGGGTACAAGACGGTGATGAGGCCAGCGATGTTGTATGGCTTAGAAACAGTGGCGCTGAGGAAAAGGCAGGAGGCAGAGCTGGAGGTAGCGGAGATGAAAATGTTGAGGTTCTCTCTGGGAGTAACGAGGATGGATAGGATCAGAAATGAGTATATCAGAGGGACAGCCCACGTAAGATGTTTTGGAGACAAAGTCAGAGAGGCTAGATTGAGATGGTTTGGACATGTACAGAGGAGGGATAGTGAGTATATTGGCAGTAGGATGCTGAGGTTTGAACTACCAGGCAGAAGGCCTCGAGGAAGACCAAAGAAGAGATTTATGGATGTGGTGAAGGAAGACATGAAGGTCGTTGGAGTCAGAAAAGAAGATGCGGAGGACAGGGTGAGGTGGAGGCGGATGATTTGCTGTGGTGACCCCTGAAGGGAGCAGCCGAAAGTAAAAGAAGAAGAAGAAGAAGAAGACACACACACACACACACACACACACACACACACACACACACAAAAGCAAATGGCAAGGTAAAGTATCCAGGTCATCTAACAGTCTAATGAAGTTAAGAACTTGAAATGCACTCAGACAGCGCAAACCTCCACCAAGGTAGCACAATCTCATATTCACATGGGACATTTGTGCCACAATTACTGTGCCCCTTTGCAGCATGACTCTGTATTTTTTCTTTCGCCGCATTCTGGGTGATTTCCGGCCACTTGCCCCCCCCCCCCCCCAAAAAACCCCCAAAAAACAAACAAACAAAAAAGTTCAATCAGTTCTTTGATTACCTAAGAGCCACATTTGGTTAATATTTGAGGCAAATCAGTTCAGTTCATTTTCTGTCACCGCTTTATCCTAATTAGGATCACGGGGAGGCTGCTGGCACCAATCCCCAAACTCGCCAGGCCATCGCAGGGCAGAAAAACGCTGACAACTTTGCAGCTTCTCTTCTCGAAAGTGACAACCTTGTAGGGAGTGGGACTCGAACCCCCCAACCTTTGGATCTTAGTGATACCTTGAATAATGAAGACTTGCAGGGGCGGAGCTTAATCTTACAAAGCCTCTTCAGTTGTGTAATAACCATCCAGTCAATGTTCGGGACTCAGATACAGTCTCTGTTTTTAAGACGAGATGGAAAACTTTCTTGTTTGGTGGAACATTTTGTTAATTGTCTTTTATTAGATAAAGTAGCAGATCTGGGAGTCTCAGGCATCGAGAGTTATGATACGGAAACTGTGATGTTGAGATACTGTCCCTCCCTTGATCGACAGCACATGCTCACCCCGGTCCGTTTGACAGTGGGATAGATGGTCGCCCAATGACACAGGGTGCCCTCATGTCTGCCTTCCTTCTGGTTCCTCTCTTTTATTTACCCTGTAGAGGCCAGTCATAGAAAGCAACATGAGGTGCTACAGGGTTATTCTTCTATACCCAGTCATGCCAGAGTCCCTGCTTGCACTCAGCAATGATAAATTCTCCTATTACCATTACATTATTATGAGTATACCTAACAACCCATCTCTCTCTCTCTCTCTCTCTCTCTCTCTCTCTCTCTTTCTCTCTGTTTTTGTTGAGGTACATATGCTCCTTCCGGGATGCCAGTGATCCTGATCCATCTGCTTTCTGAGTTCTGTGATCTGTCCTGGTGCGCTGATGCTGGCTATGGTTCTTCTTATCTTGGAAGCCTCTCCCTCCTGCTGATGAAGATCAATATGGAATTGGATGTGCACACAGACTATGAAGACGACTTTTCACTGCTGGTGATATAAACTCTTCTCCCACAATTATTTTGGATGTACACTTGTTGTATCTTCTTAACTTGTTGCTCCCTTCAGGGGTCGCCACAGCAAATCATCCGCCTCCATCTCACCCTGTCCTCTGCATCTTCTTTTCTGACTCCAACGACCTTCATGTGAATTACCAGGCAGAAGGCCCAGAGGAAGACCAAAGAGAAGATTTATGGATGTGGTGAAGGCGGACATGAAGGTCGTTGGAGTCAGAAAAGAAGACGCAGTGGACAGGGTGAGATGGAGGCGGATGATTTGCTGTGGCGACCCCTGAAGGGAGCAGCCGAACGTAAAAGAAGAAGAAGAAGACTTGTATAATCATCCGGACTACATTTTGGACAGTAATGAATTTCTCATGTATGGTTTGTATCTTTATGGTTCCACCCAAATGAGGATGGGTTTCCTTTTTGGGCCTGGTTCCTCTCAAGGTTTCTTCCTCAGGTCAACTGAGGGAGTTTTTTTTTTTTTCTCGCCACCATCTCCACGGACGACGCTCATTCAAGGTGTGTCTGGGTTGTAGAAAATGTATAACTCTTTTGTACTTTGTAAAGTCCTACTTTTACTGTGTGAAGCTGCTTTGCGACAATGTCAATTGTAAAAAGTGCTAAACAAAGAAAACCGAATTGAATCGAATCGAATTGAATCGATTCGTGGAACTATGAGCTGTCTGCTATACCTCAGGTCAGACCTGCCTTCAAAATCCCCTAAAGTTTACTTTTAGTTGTTAGGAGCAGCTTAAGCTGGCAAAGATGGCGATACACCTACATATGTTTATTATAAAAGTCTTTATGAAAAAAAATAACGTGGAAAGTGACGATGATTCATGGCCAGAAGTGTCTTAATGTGTCTGACGTAGATAAGCTTGAACAGGCAGCATATTAAGGTGAACACGAAGCATTAAAATGGAGAATTAAGTCAAAAGAGCGACCAAGAAGTCAGGAAGTCACGAAGGGAAGTTTAGTGGTTTCTTGCGTCACAGATGCTTGCTAGGGCTGCTCAGTGTGCCGGTGGAGCGAAAAGGTAAGGACAGTTGAGTCAAGTCTTTTTTTTTATTTATTTATTTGCTTGTTTTTCTCCCAAAAACCACTTTGTTGGAGATGTTTAGTGGTAGTCAGTAAAGTGTTTCTTGTATATTGAATATAATGTATTATCGCGATTTGATTGTGGTTTGACACCATATGTCTGATGAAGATTGAAAGAAAGGCCTTAAATTGAGGTTGTTCATTTCCGTGCACTGCACAGCACAAGAAAGTCAGATAAAATTGAACAACGTAGCCATGTCTGCTGAAAAAAGGTCCAAAGTGTTGAGCGTTTTCCTTCACGAATAGTTTAAATGATTCAGCCAGTGTTGAAAAAGTAATGTTTGTCCTGATGTTTTGTATCGGACAGATAGTAAAAGTGAGACCGATCATGAGGGTGTGGCGTTGATACTCAAATCTCACACGACATGAAAGTAGGAAGCAGAAATAGTGGTGCCGCATGCTTATTTGTGATCCTGAGACTGAGTGTGCATACCTGCGGTTAAACATTTTATTAAACTGACAGCGTCAGATTTCCGATTTTTGATATGAAACCGAAGGATTTAGACTTTGCAGTTGTACTTATTAATCTTTGGTACTCAGAAGATCCGAACTGGAGCATAAGCGTCAAGTTTGTGCGAGAATTTTTTTTAAGTTCTTTGTTTGATAACTTGCATTTTACACGACTTCCTGCATAAATGATCCTTCTGCTTAAAAATCTTCCACTTAAAATGATTAAAACGATGTTAAAATTTAGAGTTTGTGAAGCTGGTGTTTGAATGTCACACTCACGGCTTATATACACAAAAACATAGCATTGATTTACATACAGTATATACTGCACATGGACTGTTGATGTATATCAGCAACTGTTTTAAAGCAACGAGAACTGTTTGTTCTGTGTAATTATGCCTGCATATGACCTCTGTATGTAAACTCTGATTATACATCACTTTTTTTTTTTTTTTTTTTTTTTTTTTTTTTTACTGCCATTTACAGTAGTATTTGAATACTGTTTGATTTATTTCCTGTCTTATTTGTTTTGCACAGGCCACAAACATACAGCCCCAAGGCAACTACAAATGGTTTTTGAAAAGCATGTACAGTGTACTGATACAGAATGTAATATCAGCACAGCTGTGAGATAAACACAGTCAAACTTTCTAAGCACATAAATACAAAAAAGCTGCGCGTTTCAACATACAATAATAACCATGAGTAGTTTAGGTGTCACATATCACTAAGCTCACAACAGCAAACAAAAACAAACGTACACACATTTGGATGTAAAAGAGGTGGTTAAGCAGTGCATAATGAAGAGAGGACGAAGAAAAGGTGGGAGTAAAGAGAAGGTGTTTGGCTGTGACCTGATGGAGCATTTAACTGCAACCAGTCAAGAAAGTGAGTATTATTTCTTAAAATTCTATTATTCCTAACAATATAATCATAAAAACAACCCTATCTCATGATGTTGAAGTATCCTTGAAAAAAATTCCTGGACTTTGATATGAATCATCTCCACACATGATGATCATATGGATATTCTCCTCATTCGTCAGCTCTGGGTAAGAGCGTCTGCCAAATGCCGTAAATGTAAAATGCTGTAAATGGAAATGGAAATCTCCAAAATCGAATTCATTCATTCATTCATTCATTTATTTATTAATCATTTATTTATTATTTATTAATAGAGTCTTCCTTGCCCAAAGTTGTTCGTCTGGAAGAAATTTCACAAAAATTCACACTGAACTTTTTGTTAATAGCTACAAGTATTCATCCCCCCCCCCCCCCCCCCCCCCTGCTGGGTGTACTCTAATATGACACTTCCAAAAAATAGTTGTCTCAGAATCCTTAAAAAAAAAAAATTCTGGATATTAAACTGGATCATCTTCAAAATGTAATAAAGAGCATTTCTCGTCCAAAGCTACACATCTAAACACAATTTAATTTCAAGCCCTGACATTGACTGAGTCCAAAGACTCAGGACACGAATGTGGAAGGAGGCCTACTGCTTAAAGCTATATATGTTTCCTATTAGCTGAGTAACTCTTATCCAGAGGCGAGTAGAATAACCAAACACTGTATTCAAATAAGAAATAATAATAATTTTGATTAATTGAAGTAAATTGAGTAATTTAGTAAAGTAGTGTATTATTGTTGTTGTCATTATTATTATTATTATTATTGTTGTTGTCATTGTCGTTGTCATTGTTATCATTATTATTATTATTATGTCATTGTACTGTTACTACTAATAATAATAATAGTAATAAAAACACTACGTAGCCAAAAACAAAGTAGCCATTTAAACCTTTTGATTGGATAATTATTGCAGTGAATAATATGCTTCAGATAGGAGCAATAAAATTAAGATAAATGACAACACTAGAACGTGCCGATATGTTTTATTTTGAAAGTAAAGAGAGTTTCCACGTACAGAATGTGACAAAAATTCACACGACTGGACATAACATCTGTGTGGCCGGCCATAAGGAAATAACTTGTTTGAGAATTTCTTCAATTTGCTGTCGGAGCATAAAGACTGACTTGTTCTGATCTGAGGAGCACAGATTTACCTTATTCCAGTGCAATGGGAGTGTCGGAGTAAGAAAAGAAAGAAGGCGCATTACAAGCTACGTGATGGAACGCTTATCCAGAGTGACTTACAGTTATCTTTTTTTATAAAACCGTGGCAGCGTGAACCACCAACCTTTGGATCAGAAATCCAGAGACTGAACCACTATGGTTTGATTTACTTATGGGAGCGGGTCCATCTTCATGGAGGGTGATGTCTCGCAACAGCAAGTGTGCTTCAAAGGGGAGGGGATGGGAATGAAATTTATACAGACAAATATTATATTTAATGAATATATAAAATATTAATTGGTTTTGGTAGAAGACACCTCTTTAAATCGTACTCTTCCTCTTTCTTTTCGTTCTGTTATTTCTACACATGTCTGTCTCTCACAGTTCCTCAGGTACTCCGTAGCTGCAGTATATTCATTGAGGAGCATGGCATCGTTGATGGCATCTACAGGTTGTCTGGAGTGTCATCCAACACACAGAAACTAAGGTTTGTGTACAAAAATGTTATATTTATAGATACTGTATAGTCATTTATACTTATAGATAACTGCAAGCGCTTATCGTTTAAGCTCGGTATCCTTTTTCTTTTTGCACAGGTCAGAGTTTGACAGCGAGGGGTCTCCAGACTTGAGTAAAGATGTGTATCTACAGGACATTCACTGTGTCAGTTCACTCTGTAAGGCATACTTTAGAGAGCTGCCTAACCCACTGCTCACTTACCAACTGTATGAGAATTTTGCGGTGGGTATCACGACCTGAACATAATTTCACGAATGAACAAACACATACAGCAGGGGTGTCAAACTCGTGCCAGAAAGGGCCATGTGGCTGCAGGTTTTTGTTTCAACCCAGCAGCAGCACACCTGACTTTGCTCATTTAATCAACTCATCTGAGTCTTCAGGCCGCTGATTGGTCAATCTGTGTGCTCTGTACAGAGACTGACCAATCAACTGCCTGAACACTCAACTCAGTTGATTAAATGAGCAAAGTCAGGTGTGCTGCTGCTGCTTGATTGAAACAAAAACTTGCAGCCACATGGCCCTTTCTGGCACGAGTTTGACACCCCTGACATACAGCGTAGTGTTTAAAATGTCCGTCTCACAGCAAGAAGGTCCTGGGTTTGATTCCTGGGCTCAGGTGTTTCTGTGTGGAGTTTGCATGTACTGTATTCCCTGTGCTTGCAACGCTCTCCTCTAGGTGCTCTGGTTTACTTTCATAATCCAAAATTGGCAGTTCCAAATTCTCGTAGGAGTGAGTGTAAATGCTTTTGTGTGTGTGTGTGTGTGTGTGTGTGTGTGTGTATGTGTGTGTGTGTGTTGGCTGTGTAATGGTCTGGTGAGTTGTTCAAAGTGTACCCTGCCTTTGCCCAAAATTAGCTGAGATGGGCACCAGCCTCCACGTGACCATAACTACAGTTAAGAGGCTTACAAAATATACAAAATACTTTTAAAGCATATATATATATATATATATATATATATATATATATATATATATACACTAGTCCTTCTCAAAAAATTAGAATATTGTGATAAAGTTCATTATTTTCTGTGATGTACTGATAAAAATTAAATTTTCATATATTTTAGATTCATTGCACACCAACTGAAATATTTCAGGTCTTTTATTGTTTTGATGCTGATGATTTTGGCATACAGCTCATGAAAACCCAAAATTCCTATCTCAAAAAATTAGCATATCATGTTCAGGTAGTCTAAACGAGCTATTAACCTAATCATCTGAATCAACCAATTAACTCTAAACACCTGCAAAAGATTCCTGAGGCTTTTAAAAACTCCCAGCCTGGTTCATTACTCAAAACCGCAATCATGGGTAAGACTGCCGACCTGACTGCTGTCCAGAAGGCCATCACTGACACCCTCAAGCAAGAGGGTAAGACACAGAAAGAAATCTTTGAGCGAATAGGCTGTTCCCAGAGTGCTCTATCAATGCACCTCAGTGGGACGTCTGTGGAAAGGAAAAAGTGAAAGAAGGGCCGATTCCAGACCTTGGGGGACCTGTGGAAGCAGTGGACTGAGTTTGGAGTAGAAACATCCAGAGCCACCATGCACAGGTGTGTGCAGGAAATGGGCTACAGGTGCCGCATTCCCCAGGTCAAGCCACTGTTGAACCAGAAACAGCGGCAGAAGCGGCTGACCTGGGCTACAGAGAAGCAGCACTGGACTGTTGCTCAGTGGTCCAAAGTACTTTTTTCGGATGAAAGCAAATTTTGCATGTCATTCGGCAATCAAGGTGCCAGAGTCTGGAGGAAGACTGGGGAGAAGGAAATGCCAAAATGCCTGAAGTCCAGTGTCAAGTACCCACAGTCAGTGATGGTCTGGGGTGCCATGTCAGCTGCTGGTGTTGGTCCACTGTGTTTTATCAAGGGCGGGGTCAATGCAGCTAGCTATCGGGAGATTTTGGAGAACTTCATGCTTCCATCTGCTGAAAAGCTTTATGGAGATGAAGATTTTCATTTTTCAGCACGACCTGGCACCTGCTCACAGTGCCAAAACCACTGCTAAATGGTTTACTGACCATGGTATTACTGGGCTCAATTGGCCTGCCAACTCTCCTGACCTGAAGCCCATAGAGAATCTGTGGGATATTGTGAAGAGAAAGTTGAGAGACACCAGACCCAACACTGTGGATGAGCTTAAGGCCGCTATCGAAGCATCCTGGGCCTCCGTAACACCTCAGCAGTGCCACAGGCTGATTGGCTCCATGCCACGCCGCATTGAAGCAGTCATTTCTGCAAAAGGATTCCCGACCAAGTATTGAGTGCATAACTGAACATAATTATTTGAAGGTTGACTTTTTTGTATTAAAAACACTTTTTTTTTTATTGGTCGGATGAAATATGCTAATTTTTTGAGATAGGAATTTTGGGTTTTCATGAGCTGTATGCCAAAATCATCAGCATTAAAACAATAAAATCCCTGAAATATTTCAGTTGGTGTGCAATGAATCTAAAATATATGAAAATTTAATTTTTATTAGTACATTACAGAAAATAATGAACTTTATCACAATATTCTAATTTTTTGAGAAGGACTAGTATATATATGTATATGTGTGTAGTATATATATATATATATATATATATATATATATATATATATATAATACAATACAGTATATATAAAATTTTAGATACCTTTAAAGCATGTAAGGAACATCTAGGAAGAAAACAAAACATTTCATGCCCCCCCAACGACTATAAATAGTGTTCACTGCACTTCGTATCTTTGCTCGGTGCTTTTTTTTTCCCCTACACCACAGTGCAACAATGAGAGCGCCACTGCCAACTACTGTAGTGGATGCGCTATTACACTTAATTCTAGTACAGTAGGGCAAAGTAGTAAAAACATGTTCTCCAGGGTCATACACACACACACACACACACACACACACACACACACACACACACACACATGGCATCACACCCCACTATTTGAGAAGCACTGACCTTGTGGGAGCTCACCATGAGCCTTTCCTTGCTGGCATTTGTAACATGCACACACAAAAAATTCTCCTCCTCATCCCCCTCTGTTACGCACCACCTCCTGCCTGCCCATCTGACATCTTTGCTGCAGTCAATGATTGGAAGGGTTGTTTATTCTTGTTTTATAATTATTTATTCTTAATTATGATGAATGGTGGTCTAGTGGTATAGGGCGCTGGATCGCTGATCCAAAGGTTGGGGGTTCAAGTCCCACTCGCCGCAAGGTTGTCACTGCCCCCAGTGCAGCTAACTGGGTTATCAAAGGCGGGCCATGTCTGTCACTGTCTATGGTGAGAGGCATGTAAAAGAACCATTGCTGACTTTCGTAAAGAGTAGCTGCAAAGTCGTCAGCGTGTTTCTGTCCCTTGCTAAAAAGGGTTGTGACAGGAAGGGCATCCGACGTAAAAACCTCTGCCAAATCAAACGTGCGAATCAGATGATTCGCTGTGGCGACTCCCGAGTAAAAGGGAAAAAGCCGAAAGGAAGACAGACAGATTCTTAATTATGATGAATACTAATGTACATGTATTCTTATTATTAATAATAATAAATATTTATTATTTTTACATGTTTATCTTTAATATATTAGGTCAAGTATACATGTTTGAGGCAGCTTATGAGTTTGGGTGGGGATTTGAACAAATGAATTCGTTTTCTGTTATTTCTTATGGGAATAATTGTTTCATCTAACAAACTTTTCAACTTACGAGCTCGCCCTTGGAACAGATAAAATTCTTTAGCTGAGGTATTACTGTATATAAACATATACAATACATATATGTATATATATATATATTTAAAAACCACTATCGAAACTCTCTTACGTTCTCCCACCGCTCCCCGGTGCTCATACTCATCAGAGAGCCAAGAGTGGAATTCAACTCCTCTTGTATTCAACTTGGATGGTGACGAATTGGGATTTATTTCTCAGCAGGCAGCCGCATTGCCAAATATAACTGTTTTTCAGTTAAAACAGGCCTGCGTGCTACCAAACATTTAAATTATTTTGCATTTGTGAACTAACTTGATTTCTTAATTATAGATCCTGTAAATGGCAATTTTGATTTATATTTGCATTTGCAAAATCTTCAGGAAGCTGTGGCGGTTCAGTTAGAGGATGAAAGACTAGTGAAGATCAGGGACGTGCTGAAAGAGCTGCCACAGCCCCATTTCCGGTAATCAGACGATCCCGATTGATTTAAATCGCCATAAATAAGCACATTAGTTGGAAGTTGGAAGATTTTTACTTGTGTTTCCTTGCAGAACGCTAGAATTCTTGATGAGACATTTGGTCCGTATGGCTACGTATTCTAATGAGACCAACATGCATGCCAGAAACCTTGCCATTGTTTGGGCTCCCAATCTTCTGAGGTCTGTATGTGAGTTAATGGGATCTTTAGTTTAGATTCAGTATATTCTCTAAGACTCTTCTGTGGTTAACTACAGATCAAAGGACATTGAATCAACTGGTTTTAATGGCACCGCGGCTTTCATGGAGGTGCGAGTCCAGTCTATTGTCGTGGAATTTATTCTGACTCATGTATCTCAGCTGTTTCCTGAATCAGATCCTGAAACAGGTATCCAGAAAATAGATTTACATAATTATTTTAAATGACCTTCTTAAATTTAAAATGCAATGAATGTATATTCCTGAAATCTGAAAGAAAAAAAAAAAAAAAAAAAAGTGGTAAATTTTTGCCTCTATACTATCACCACAGGACCGACTTCAGAGCGCAGGAAGTCTCTACCTTCACCATCTATACTGTCCAATCAGGATGACGCTTTCTTCAGAGCTTTGCCTTTACAGTTTTCAGGAAACTTGAGTCCTGGAGACGGTCCTCCAAAGATGACACCCTACCATGCTATCATCGATGGCACAGACAAGTGAGACATAAATATCCAATCAGAGAAATTGTTTTAATTCTGTGATCTACGCCATATGTTGGTGCTCCTCTAGGCTTAAGCTTGGTTTATATTATAGTATTTTTATTTCTAATTTAGACAGTTATATCCTGGTGACACAGTGGCGCAGTGGTTAGCACGTCCGCCTCGCTGCAATAAGATCTGGAGTTGATTCCCGACTCGGGTATTTTTGTGTGGAGATTGCATATTCTACCCGTGCTTTTGTGGATTTCCTCTGGGTTCTCCGGCTTTTGCCCCCTACCGTCCAAAAACATGCACAGTAGGCCAATTGGCTGTTCCAAATCATCCCTAGGTGCAAATGTGAGTTGAATGGTTGTCTGAGTATCGGCCCTGCATCTGGCCAAGCATGCTGTCCATTGTGGAGCTGGCCTTCGTCAAGAGTTGGCTGAAATGGGTGCTAGCCTCCCCACAATGATAATTAGGATTTACTGGCTTAGAAAATGAATTAATGAATTATAACCCCATTTGTCTTTCATTAAACAGTACTGTAATAATTTTTAAAAATCTGTTTTTTCAGAAGGAAGGGCTCACTAAAAGGCAGAAAATGGAAATCTATATTCAATTTAGGTGGAAGGCTGCATGATCCTCGCAAAAAGAAGTATGCACCCAAGGGTAAGAATACGTCCGTCCATAAACTTTTAAGCTTTATGCTGACATCTTCACTGCTAATTATTTTTCTGAATATTATTTATACAGAGAAAGAGAAGACCAGTCTAAGGCCTGCTAAAAGTATGGACTCTCTGAGCCCAGGACATTACACACAGGAAGGTATATATACATTTCAGAGTAATTTCTGAGGTTATATAACCTGATGAACGACCATAACAATCACTCATTCATTTGCCAAATCACTCAATCGCACTAGGGTCGTGGGGACACTGCCGTTTATCCCAGTTAACATTGAAGGGCGGAGTACACCCTGAACAGCTTGTCAGGACCAACACACACACACACACAACCATTCAGAATCACACTCCTAGTGGTGATTTGGGATAACCACTGAACGTAATGCGCATGTCTTTGGACTATGACATGATACTGGGATAAGTGGAGGAAACCTACACAAGAACAGGGAGAACTTGCAAATGCCACACAGAAATGCCCAAGGCTGGAACTTGAACCCGCGATCGTCTTTCTGTGAGGTGGTCATGCTAACCGCTATATAAGATTAGGGGTTCAAGCCCCTGCTAAGCGGGTGATGAAAGGTCGGCCATGTTGACAACTGAGAATTAGTACGGTCTATCTGCCATGTCATTCAAATGAATTCTCGGTTGACGGAGTCTCTCTGGCCCCGTGTAAAAGAACCACTGCTGATTTTCAAAATGAGTACTGTAATCTGCATTGCGTGTTTCCGCCCTCTGGTGGCCTGGCGAGTCCAGAATCAGTTGAGATGGGCACCAGCCTTCCCGTGACCTTACTTAGGATTCTATCTATCTACGTCTACATCCGATCACGAGGAATGGACGTCGATCACTGAGGCTTGAATGATGCTCATACAGGGATTGTCATGCTATGATCACATGATCTACCGTATGGTTCACCAGGCTACATACGGACTTAATTAGGATTAAGTGGTTCAGAAAATGGACAGTGAAATAAAGTAAAAGCACGGGTTTCATTTGAATCATTTAAAAAATGTTTGTCTTTTTTTTTTTTTTTTTTTTTTCAATTTGGTCAAATGATTTCAATATTGTATGAGTTTTTGAAAAATTATGATCTTTGAATGAATGCAATTTCATTTTTTTCCATATGTATTGGAAGAAACTGTAATTTCTTCCTTCATTTTTCAGATTCCAGACAAGCTTCTCCCCAGCTATCCCCTTTAGCCATGCCCCCTGCACCTCCAGAAGGTGGACCTGCCGGGCCCGGGGGTGTGTCTAGTGGATATGCTGTGACATACAGGCGCACAGGTGGGGCGAGTGTAAGTGTAGTAAGTGGAGGAGGTGTGTCTCAGGGCACATACAGGAGCCTGGATCCAGGGGCTGCTGGAGTCAATGCAGAGAAATCACAACCTCCAGCACAAGCAACACCAAGCAGGGCAGAGCGCCGTGCAGGAATGCATATTTCTGGGCCGTTCTCAGTAACCGTTCCTCTTCATATTACATCACAGCTGGCGATGAAGGTATTAAAGGGCCGTAGAGCTGAGGAGGAACAGTCAGGCCAGGGGCAAAGCGAGGAGGAAGAGCCAAAGAAGGACAAGCTGGAGAAGGCTGAAGAGATGGACACAGAACTGGATGCAGCAAAGGTCCAGACAGACAGCCTGAATGATAAAAAGCAAAATAATATGGATATCATGACGAAAAAATATAAAGGAGAAGAAAGAGAGCTAGAGGAAGCCAGACTTGAGGAAGGAGAAGAGTCTGGAGATCAATGTTTGAATGAAGGTGGCGTGACAAATGAGAACCAACATGCCACAGATAGATATCCCGTTACTGAAGACACAGATGGAGAAGACTACATGGGTAAGAGGCAGAACTACACTGATAAGTATAATGGATACCTGAATCACTTCAAATCAATGTCTGTTCTTCCGCCAGTCATGAAAGGAGGAGTGATACAGTGTCCTAAAGAAGAGGAGATCCTTCATCTTCCAGCTGAGGAAGAACAGTACCCTGACCAGGAGCTCCCACTGGATTTCCAGGACACTTTTGGATTCTTGGATCTGATGGATATGCCCACCTCAAATCAGGTACAGTATATGTGTAATATTACAGTTAATTAGATGTTTTTATGGTTAAAAATATCCGAACAATCTACATTGAACATTCTAATGCAACTAAGGGTTAAGGGCTTTGCTAAATTGCCCAACAGTGGCAGCTTGGTTGTACTGGGGTTTAAACACCTGACTCTGAGAATAATAACCCAGTGAGCCACCAATGTCACTGTGGTATTAAAGGTACCCATTCATGAGCCAATATTCTGTGCTTTATCTTTCATTATTAGTCCACTTTGGCAAAATACAGTGGTACCTCACCTTACGAAATTAATCCGTTCCAGCGCTTTTTTCGTAATCTGCATTTTTCGTAAAATTGAACCACATTTTACATGTAAAACGCATGATTCGTTCCAAGGCTCCCAATACTACCCCTAAACCCTTTAAAAATTATAAAAGTACACCAATTTTGTATGAAATATGTTTTAAAAGTACAAAAATATAATTTACCTTTTTTTAAAAAAAATCTCTCAAACCACCCATGCGACGCTTTAAAGTCCGGGGGTTGCTGGTCCGAAGAACCCCCACCCCCACCCCCACCGTCCTTCACGAGGTCCTTAAATATGGCGGTTGCTTTTTCCGAAATAATCACCTCCGTCACTGTATCTCCGCTTTTAAGGCTTCTGCTTCAATATCGTCCCGATTGTAGCGGGGTTTCGGCCATACTCCGTTGCGATTTCGCTCAACCGCATCCCACTTTCATGTTTTTTTATCATCTCCTGTTTTACTTTTATTGATAACGAAGCCCGCTTCTTCTTTTCAGTCTCACCAGGAATCACTTTCTTGGGGCTCATGATTAATAACGAAAAATAACACTCACGAAACTCACGAACCAACAGTACAACAGCATTATGGGTACAATACTGTATTATGGAGAGTCAACTCCTTCCTAGCCAATGGGAGGCCAGTGGGGCGGGGTGTTGGGAGACAACCAATGGGAAAGCAACTCGCGCATTGTTTGAATGTTTGAATGGCGCATTTGAATTTTTGAGATGGCGCTTTCGTAACGTGAACTTGTTTCGTATCCAGAGACAAAAATTTTAGGAAAATGCGTTTCGTAACCTGAATTTTTCGTTTGGTGAGACTTTCGTAAAGTGAGGTACCACTGTACAAAGATTTTTTCCACCAAAACCACCACAGCTTACTGGTTCGGTATCTCTTATTTTACTACTTTTCATCTTGCCTTGGTTCTGTGTGTTTGTCAGTACAACCCACATATGTTTGTTTACAAAAACAAGGTCATGTGATTTGAGAAGTGGTTTTGTGCATGTGCAACGTAACACAAATTATTAGAAAGCCGAAGAGTCAGGGATTAAGTGTTAACAAATGGGAGAAGGCATACGATTCCAAGAGAGATGAAACTAGGTTGGTGCATCTCTCGCTCTCTCTCTCTCTCTCTCTCTCTCTCTCTCTCAATAACACATACACATAGGGGGAAAAAGACAGGGTTTACTTAAAGCTTAACGATTTTTCTCCGCTCATATTACTCATATTGTCTGTGTCTGTATTGGCGGTCGCCATCTTGTTAAGATGATAATTCTGTGCTCTTACAGCAATATTATAAAATTATTAGCAATATTGTACAGTAATGTATTGCAATCTTATCATATGTTGTGGTGCTTTCCAGCTGAACGAGTTCTCAGTGGAGCCCCCTGCCTTTGAAATGGATGAGTATGAAGAAGAAGATAAGCAAAGTCTGTCACAGAGTGATCCTCATCTGGAAAATTCCTTGTTCAACTTGCCAGCTCATATAAGCAGGCCAATATCAAATAAATCATATAGCCTTCCTTATAAATCGTCCCCTTTCCAACCAGCTCTGTCCTTTTCCTCCGAAGAAGACTGTTACTCAGGGCCCAGTGACAATGAAGGTAGCAGTGATTTGGACAAGGATGAATATGAGGACATGTTCATGAAAAGTCTACCTGCTGACACCCATTTTCAGGGGTTAAACTGGACAAACCCCAAAACCACATTTGACTCGGATAGCAATGAGGAGTCTCACAGCAAGAACCAATCAGAGTGCTCAGGTCATGCTGTGCCAGAGGACAGTCAAGATTCTCTCCTCACCAGTCAATCACCTGATACAGAAGTGATAGTCAGTAATGCTGATGAAGAGGATCTCAGCCAGCTTCTTACAGACACAGAGCTTTATTTAAATATTGAGAAGAAGCAAACAAATGAAGAGAGAAGCGCAAAGAATAATGGAGAAGATAAAAGTGGTTTTGAAGATCTCGGGGATGTAAAGGAGTTGATTCAAGAGGAAATTAAAAAGATGGAAAGTACTGACAGCAAAGATGAAACACTCAGGTAATTAGATCACAGAGAAAGCGGCACATGCACCAAATGTGACTCGTTGTGGTTTAAAGTGGCATTTTGAAAAAAAAGAGAAAAGAAATAAAAGCATTCAGCACATGCACACCTCCGACAAATCCAACAATTCCCATGAGACAGAGAGATTTCCTTTCGGCTTTTTCCCGGGGTCGCCACAGCGAATGATTCGCATGTTTGATTAGGCATAGGTTTTTACGTCAGATGCCCTTCCTGACACAACCCTTTAGCAGAGGCCGGAACAAGCTGACGGCTTTGCAGATACTCTTGTCGAGTCAGCGATTGGTTCTTTTACATGAACCTCTCACCATAGACAGTGAGAGACATGGCTGGCCTTTGATAACCCAGTTAGCAGCACTGGGGGGGGGGGGGGGGGCAGTGACAACCTTGTGGAGAGCGGGACTCGAACCCCCAACCTTAGGATCAGCGATGCAGCGCCCTTTACCACCAGGCCACCACTGCCTAATCCGACAAATCCAACAATTCCCATATGAACCAAAATGTAAAAAAATCTCACAATCTTAAAAAATACTTTAAAAAAGGGGCAGTTATGGTACAGTGGTGAAGGCTTTGGGTCAGTAGTGAGGTTTAATCTCCAGTACAGTACCACCATTCTGCCACTTTTGGGCCCTTTAGGAAGGCTCTTAACCTTAAATTGCTTAGCTGTAATATATATATATATATATATATATTATATATTATATATAATATATATAAAATTATATTATATTATATATAATATATATATATTAACGGGCAGTGGTGGTCTAGTGGTATAAGGCGCCGGATCGCTGATCCAAAGGTTGGGGGTTCGAGTCCCACTCTCCACAAGGTTGTCAGTGTCCTCCCAGTGCTAACTGGGTTATCAAAGGCCGGCCATGTCTCTCACTGTCTATGATGTGAGGCATGTAAAAGAACCATTGCTGACTTTCGACAAGCGTAGGCTGCAAAGCCGTCAGCGTGTTTCCGCCCTGCGATGGCCTGGCGAGCAGTCCAGGGTGTACTCTGCCCTCGCCCTGAGTTGGCTGGGATGGGCACCAGTCTCCCCGTGACCCTAATTAGGATGAAGCGGTTACAGAAAATGATGATAATGATGATAATGATGATGATTTTATATATATATATATATATATATATATATATATATATGTATATTTTTTTTTTTTTTTTTTTTTTTTATTGGCAAAAATAAACAAACAAACAAGTAAATAATGCAACTTGCTCTGAATAAGACCATCTGATAAATTACATCAATCCTTATTTAATTCATATTCTAAACCGCTTAAATCTGTCTCGGCCTATTCAAGCCAACTCTGGGTGAGAGCGACGTACACCCTGAATAACTCGCCAGGCCATTGCAGAACCAACACACACACACACACACACACACACACACACACACACACACAGAAACCCATTCACACACACATCTAGAGGCAATGCTGAACAGCCTCTTCCTTGCTCAGTGTTTCATGTAGGACCCTTCAAGACATGATAAGCTGTTACGCAATCCCTGGAACAACCCTTTTATAAAGTGGAGAACAAGCCCCAGAACATAAGTGGCGTGGTGGTTAGGACATCCACCGTACGGCAAGAAGGTCCACGGTTTGAGTCCTGGGCTCAGCATGGGCAACTCTCAGTCATGCCGGTGTTTCCTCTGATTTCCCTCTCACAGTCTAAAGACATTCACATTAAGCTAACTGGCTGTTCTCAATCCCCCCAATGTATGAGTGTGAATGGTTGTGTGTCTGTCCTGCGATGGACTGGTGAGCTGTTCAGTAGGCACAGATAGGCGCCAACCTCCCTGTAACCCTAGTAGAATTAAATGATTCAGAAAATGAATGATTGAAAGGAAGAGTGGAAAACTGTAGATAATGCATGAACTGCTTTATTGAGTATATATACAGTACTATTTTCCACGGAAATGATCACTTTTCTTTAAAACATAACCTGCAAAGCATCTCCATGAAGTCACAGCCTGGGCGTACAAACGGAAAATGCATAATGTTTTCATTGTAATTCCAATCAATTTATTCATTCATCTATTCATTTTCTAAGCTACTAAATCCTAATTAGGGTTACGGGAAGGTCATCGTACTAGCTCTCTCGGTGCAGGGGCAGGGTACACCCTGAACAGCTCACCAGACCATTGCAGGGCCAACACACCTCGAACCATTCACATTTGCACTCACACCTGTGTGAAATTTGGAACTGCCAATTTTGGACTATGGGAAGAAACCAGAGTTCCCCGGGGGAAACCCACACAAGCACACAAGGGGTACATGCAAACATTTAACAAAAATGTCCCAAGCCTGGGAATCGAACCCAGGTCTTCTTGCTGTGAGGCGGACATGCTAACCATTACGCCACCATGACGCGCCAATCAATTTAGCGGGTTTTAAAATGTAATGTAAGCACTGCATATATAAAACAAAATATAAACTTGGTCTCACATATTACATTACTTATGTTTACAGTCACAAGGACAACCAATTCAGAGAAGATGAAAACCATGAGGACATTTATTTTGGTCCTGACCCACCCACAATCATGGCAGAACCAAGCGATTACAGTGGAACCATTGAGTCATCCAGCACAAATAATCCTGTTATTAATGAGGAACCCGGAAGTTCTGATGATCAAAAGGAGAATACTGATAGTTCCTTTGACGTTGCTGAAACTGAGACTACAATAGACGTCCCAGGCTCTGAATTACAGACAATTCAGAATGAAAGTGAGACTGACGAGCTCTTGGCTAAAGCGGATGTAATTCAGCATACCGACACGCAAGAACTGAGAGATGGGAATGAACCGGAAGGTGCGGTGACGAGTGACAGAAGGGAAGTAAGTGAGGAAGGAGAGGAGGAGAGAAACGTAAAGGAGACCGAGGAAAAGATGATTATAACAGAAGCTGGTACTGAACGTGAGCACAGTGAGGGAGACGGGGATGACGAGGCTCTTACAAATGAGGTAGACGTGGATCGGAGCGCAGGAACAGAGAGTGACGGCGTCCCACAAAAGAAGCAGTTGTGTTTCGAGGATAAGACGGAGGATGTAGATTTTGAAAAGCGGAAGGAAGACGGTGATGGAGGTGAAGAGGAGAAGCAACAAGTAGAGGAGGAAGCTGAGACTCTGGAAGAATGTCATTTCGAAGGCGTCGCAGAGCTAAATGAAGGAAATGCTCCTGAACAGCTGGGTGAAGAAGACGACCAGCTTTCAGAGGATGGCGAGGAACAACCGAGTGAACTGGAGGAGAGCGTGAGAAAGGACAAACAAAAAAATCCTTCTGCATCAGATGATACAAGAGAGGAACCACTGAGGCCGCCGAGAATGACAGACAGTGAGAGCAGAAGGGACGCAGATCTCGGGCTAGGCGTGGGCAGGAGCGTAATTATATCCAAACACAAAATATACCAAATAAAAGCTGTTCCTGTTGTCCCACCTAAACCCCAGCATTCTAAAATCACGGCTTTCAGACAACAGTTTCAGCAGCGAGACACTGAGAGACAACAGAAATCCGTCCAGCCAACATGTCCCGAGAGACAACACACCGACAACGCACAGCTTCCGAAGAGAGACGCTGAAAGCGAAGAGAACGGAAATGCAGAAATAAGGGACATGATGCAAAACCATGACTCCCACAGCACAGAGGAAGAAAAAGGAACAGGGACAGACAGGGAGACGAGTCTGGAGGAGAACAAGACAGGTCAGGTGAGAAAACAGCTGAAGGACACAAAGTCGAGCCATAGTTTGGAAGGAGAAGTGAAAGAAGAAGAAGAAGAAGAAGAAGAAGAAGACGCCCGAGGTGAACCGAAGCAAAGGAGAGGGACATGGGACGGAGGGAGTTTGAGAAAGGGTGGGCAGGCGGAATTAGACAAGGAGGCAAAACGAACCAGTGCTATTAGTATATGTTTTGATGAGGCTGTTGCTAGGGCAACAGGTAAACGATACAGAGAGAAGGAGTGTACAGAAAAAGACAGACTTGTTGATTTGCAGTGGGAAAAGAAGGAGCAGAAAGAAGGGTTGAACAAGAGAAAGAAAGAGCAGGAGGAAAAAAATGACTGACATTTTAAAAAAATCAATCAATGTATAAATAAAAAATCAATGTATAATATAAGTTGTTTATAGACTTGGTAGATTATAGATAGTTGTGTTTTTTTTTTTTTTTTTTGCGAGGTAAATAACTCCAAAAGGTACACACACACATTTTCATTCTTAAAGTCGTTACAAATTGCTGTTAATTTAAAAGTTTAACCCAGGATTTTAATTCTGTCCTCTAATTACACACAGATTGACTGCGTGGGTATGTGGTGGGCAAAAACGAATGCTCTGACATTTTGCCCATAATCCGTCTACGTACAGCTTTTGTGTCCAGTCGACTAATTCTGGGGTAATTAAATACATTTAATTTCAGGAAAACAACATAAAATATACCATCTACAGGGATCCTTCGCTACTTCACGCTTCAATTCATACGGCTTCAGTGCATCGCGGTTTTTTTTTAAAAGAAATAAATATTCATCCAATTAAAAAAATAAGGAAATTAAGGAAAAATCGGGGAAGAAGTTGAGGAAAATGCCACAAAAATAATGCCAATTATGCAAAAAAAAAAAAAAAAAAAAAAAAAAAAAAATACCTAAACCAAGACAAAACAAAAAAAAACCCTCCCAAAATCTCCCATCAAAACTACTTACATTGCTGCATCTGCGTGCGTGCGCGTGTATGTGTGTCGTCGTCTTCTCATGCAATACTGTACCATCTGTATGTGTGTGTATTTATATTTTATTTACATCTTATGCATTATTTTTGAAAGTTTAATTGTTATTATAAGCATTTATAGTGTTGAATATGTATTTATTGATATTGTATACACATATAAATGTACGTATACGTCAGTCGGCGAGGGGAGGGGGAGGGGGGTGTGTGATCGTACTTCGCGGATTTCGATGGTCGCGTAGGGATCTCGGTCCCAATTAACCGCAGAAAGTGAGGGATCCCTGTATATGTATCCTCAAGGAACCCTCATAGTTATCATATACGAGTTACCTTCTACTGCTTAAAAAGATTTGTTTGGCCTCGAAAAAAAAGTACATAAGGTTACCTTGAGATTAAAAATAAAAAAAATAAAAAAAATAGTCCTAGCGGGTACAGAAGTGTAGCTTATACCTTGGGGGACAGAATGGTCTCATAATGTACCCCGATTTCGAAAAGTATTGTACATGTATGTTAAAGTGTGTGTGTGTGTGTGTGTGTGTGTGTGTGTGTGTGTGTGTGTGTGTGTGTAGGGGGGTGTTAAAAAGACTACTTTGTAAGAATATTGAATGAATTCTTTAAAAAATATTACATTTTAAAAACAGGAAATATTAGTAATGTACACATAATTAAGTCAAAACTATCAAAAATTATTATCTAATATTTCAGGCATAACTTTGCATATAGGCTTGTTTGCAAATTGTGATGAAAAATAACAATAAAGGCATATTGTCTGATAAAAGTGAAATGCATGCTGATTTTTTTTTTTTTTCCACCAGTTTCGAATCTGAGTGTGTACACAGTTCCAACCTCGCACATTGATGGCACTGTGAAGTAGTTAGAACGTCTGCCGAACAGCAAGACGGTCCAGGGTTCGAGACCCATGCTCGGCAGGAGTGTATCTGCGGAATGCCCATGCTCTCCCCATGCTTGTGTGGGTTTCTGGTGAGCTGTTCAGTGCTTTCGCGCCGAGTCGGCCGCGATAGACTCCAGCCTCCTTGTGACCGTAGCGGGCATAAGCGCTACGGTAAATGAGTGAAGGAAAGTGAGGAAATACAAATCGCACACAATGACCGGTAACTGCGGTAACGTGTGATGAGTGGCACAGTGGAATAATGGTTAGCACAGCGAGAAGGTCCTGAGTTCAAGTCCTAGGCTAAGTGAGAGTGTTTCAGTGTGGCGTTTGCATGCTCCCCCCCCCCCCCCCCCCGCTTGTGTTGGTTTCCTCTGTGTACTACACAGTCCATGCACAAGACATGCACATTAGGCTAGTTGGCTGTTCCAAGTTCAGTGCGAATCTGATTATGAATGGTTGTGTGTGTGTGTTGGCCCGGCAACACTCGGTGGAGGTTTTTTTTCAGAGTGTATCCAGCCTTTGCGCAGAATAGGCTAAGATATGCCCTCTAGCCTCCCTGCAACCCAGTACGATGAATCCGCTTGGGGAAATGAGTGAGTGAATTTAACTATATTAACTTAAAATGGGCTGCACGGTGGAGCAGTGGTCAAAATCTTCTTCTTCTGGCCGTCCACCGATACGATGATGGCCGCAACACAAAGGAGAGTTAAGTCGTGTAAAACCGCAGGTGGGCCGCCAGGCTGGTTAATATATCTGCCTCACAGCGTGTCGGTCAGGGTATGAGATCCAGACTCAGTGAGAATGTGTACATTTGTTCCAAGCTGCCTATAAATGTTAGTGTGATTGTGAAAGGTCTTGTGTTGGGCTCGCAACTGTCTGGCAAACTTGTGTATACTGCTTTCGCCCAGAGTCGGCTAAGATAGGCTCCAGCCTCCACAGGAGGATGAAGCAGAATGAATGAGGGCGAGTACATGTAAATAGTTTACCACCGCTAGTGATTATAGTAACGTATACGTAATGCCGCTATACTGTTTAGCATTGTAATATAGCAGGAGCGGCCGAGCCGCATGCGACTCTTTGTCTGGTTTCATGTGGCTCTTATGTTCATATCCCCCCCCAGTGCAGCTAACTGGGTTATCAAAGGCCGGCCATGTCTCTCACTGTCTATGGTGCGAGGCATGTAAAAGAACCATTGCTGACTTTCGACAAGAGTAGGCTGCAAAGCCGTCAGCGTGTTTCCGCCCTGCGATGGCCTGGCGAGCTGTCCAGGGTGTACTCTGCCCTCGCCCTGAGTTGGCTGGGATGGGTGCCGGCCTCCCCGTGACCCTAGTTGGGATGAAGCGGTTACAGAAAATGAACTGAACTGAACTTATGTTCATATCGAAGTTTTTGTTTGTGGATTTTTTTTTTTTTTGTAATGTGCATGTTCGCATCGCCAGAGTTCAATGTGGCATTTTCGTCAAATGCGCTTGTGCGTGAGATGAAAATACCGCAACGCTTCCCAGTATGGCACGATCGTTGAAGTAAACAATTTGTGTCGAGTTCACTCTTAAAATGGTAGAAAAAAATACACAGCAAAACAAAAATATGAAGAAGAGCTCAGGACGTCGTCAACAGATAGGGAGAGTTTTTTGTTGTTGTTGTTGTTGTTGTTGTTGAACACAATGGGAAGACATACTGCCTTATATGTCAAGCGTCATTAGCACATTTCAAAGTTTCAAATCTTCAGCGCCACTTCCGCTCACTCCGTTGCTAACTTCATCCAGGAATTTCCAAAAGGGACTGAAACTCACAAGCACAAGTTGTTCACTTTGAAAAGAAAGGCAGAAAAGGAGATACAGTTTTTTTTCAAAAATTTACTAAAGCGCTCAGAGACCGTAACGCTTGCATCGGATCAACTGGCTTTGAAACATGGCACGGGGCCAAAAAGCCATACAACGAAGAGGAGTTCGTTAAAAAATGCCTCAGTGACGTTGTTGAAATCTTGTCTCCTAAAAACAACAAACTAAAACTCATGGTATCGGATGTCCAACTGCCCCACCACATTACTGAACACAGAATATTGGACATCAACACGGCTTTTGTCATGTGAGCTTTTGTCTTGTGAGCTTTTGTCTTGTGATCTTATGTCAGGGATCCTTTTTCTCTCTCTCACACACACACACACACACACACACACACACCTGTTCAACCAGATTTATTGTAAATTCTCACACCTTTGAAGGTCAGAGTGCAACTGTGATTCGATTCACTGGACAAAAGCTCACACCCTTAATGAAAAAAAGACAAAAGCTCACATTTAAAAAATATTTCGTTTCCTGTTATCACACAAATTAAATGATATTATACACAAACATCATGCACAATTTTTTTTAGCGTTATTTAATGAGTTAATATATTAATCAGGTAATATTAACCTCTAGAGTTGTTCTCGGGACAGTAGTGGTGTAGTGGTTAGGGCGCAGGATCGCTGATCCTAAGGTTGGGGGTTCGAGTCCCCACAAGGATGTCACTGTCCCCTGCCAGTGCAGCTAACTGGGTTATCAAAGGCAGGCCATGTCTCTTGCTGTCTATGGTGAGAGGCATGTAAAAAGAAGCATTGCTGACTTTCGTAAAGAGTCGCTGCAAAGCCTTCAGCGTGTTTCTATGATCTGGAGAGGGATGGGCTCCGCCAGGCCAAATCAGCCCAAGTCTCACCATGAAGGCGCCTCAACGACATCCTCGGGTGTTAAGTGAAGTGAAATGAGAGTTGTTCTCACCTTCTCACCTACAAAACCTCCTTCACGCCTTTTATATTGTCAAGTCACTTGAACAATTCCGAAGTCTGAGCAGTTCTTTAGTTACTGGGTGAGGAGTATTTTCAGTTGTTCTTAAGTGATGAGCCTAAACCTAATATAATAATAATAATAATAATAATAATAATAATAAAAATTAAATGTGAGAATTTGTCTTTTTTTTTTCATTTCGGGTGTGAGCTTCTGTGCGTCCACCGTGAAAAAGTAATGGGTGATGTTCCTGTGTGTCCATGTGTGGCTCTATGCAGTAACACAGTTAAAAAATGTGTCTCTCCGTCTCTGATTGGTCAGCCCTGTAGTAGAGGCTGAATTCGGCTGTAGCCAATGAAACGTCAGTAGTTACGGAACTGCAACGCTATTGGGCAGCGTCACTGAATGCGGAAGTGAAAGCTTGGCGGAAACTAATGTAAACATTTTGTTTACAGTACGCTATTGAAAAGAAAGGCTTGCGAGAACCCTGCTGTACAGTGGAGCACAAAAGAATTCGAGTGACTTTAAATTTCGTTTTTCACGACGCTTTCGGCAGAGGGAAATTATAATATACATTAAAAAAATTTTTGTTGTTGTTTTTAAAACCTACAGCAGCACGAAATAGACCTCGCTTCCTGTGCACCATGTCTTCCGTCGATGTCCATTCCCAGTTAGCGTCCATAATAGAAAGATTCGCAAAGGGAGCGTTGGCAGAAATGAGCAAAGTCATCGATAAGGACACGGCGGTTTTACGTTCGGAGGTCGCGCGGAGACAGATGGAGGTCGAGGCGCTTCTGTGTAAGCTGCAGTTCGCAGAGAGTGAGCTGAGATCGGCGCGCCAGGCTGCAGCGACACGCCAGTCGGTTCCCAGCCGCCGATCAGTGGCTGTCCAAGTTACTATCACGGCTTCACTGCAAGGTAAACCGAATCATGAAGAATAAACAGAGCTAGGGATCAGCAGGGACCCTGAGTTGCGCGCGGGTGTGTGTGTGTGTGTGTGTGTGTATGTGTTGGGGGACTCGACTGACCTTCCATGAATTTGAAATTAATGAAAAACAGCATGGGGAACATGTCCTCCAAATGCAAAAGTGCTGGAGGAAACCCAAAAGAGAAGGCATGCTGATGTCTGCATAATGTTCATCACATGTATTTAATTTACAGTGACGTCAGATCCTGCCCACTTCTGCTTGAGCTCATAAGTTAATCAGTCATTCAACTTCCTCAGTTCTGTAGACACTAGAAATTTACCAGTTAAACTTCATATCATTTGCATGGACTGATGTATAAGGTTCGAGTTTCTTTGTGGAGTTTGCATTGGTTTGCTCCTACAGTCCAAAGACATTAGGCTAATTGGTTACTTTAAATTGCCCCTACGAGTTTATTCTATTTTATGTGAGTACATCAGAGGGACAGCACATGTAAGATGTTTTGGAGACAAAGTCAGAGAGGCTAGATTGAGATGGTTTGGACACGTACAGAGGAGGGATAGTGAGTATATTGGTAGTAGGATGCTGAGGTTGGAGCTACCAGGTAGAAGGCCCAGAGGAAGACCAAAGAGAAGATTTATGGATGTGGTGAAGGTGGACATGAAGGTCGTTGGAGTAAGAGGAGAAGATGCAGAGGATAGGGTGAGATGGAGGCAGATCATTTGCTGTGGCGACCCCTGAAGGGAACAGCCGAAAGGAAAAGAAGAAGAAGAAGAAGGAGGTTGTGTGTGTTACCCTGGGATGGTCTGGCGAGCTGTTCAGGGTGTACCCCGCCTTCACCCACTGCCAACTGAGATTGGCTCCAGCCTCCCTGCAACTTTAGCAGGATTAGGTGGTTCAGCAAATGACTGAGTGGGTTGAAGTGTTGTCTGTTTCACCCAGTGCTTCTCAAATTGGGGTCCCCTTAGGGGGCGCAATATGCTGCTAGGGGGGTGCACGGTGTGATGCTGGGGGAGCGCGTTTGACCCTGGATAACATGCTTTTGTGGAGTTCATCTTCAGTTCATCTTCTGTAACCACTTAATCCTAATTTGGGTCAAGGGGAGGCTGGTGCCCATCCCAGCCAACTTTGGGAGAAGGCAGAGTACACCCTGGACAGCTCGCCAGGCCATCGCAGGGCGGAAACACGCTGACGGCTGTTACCCTGGGATGGTCTGGCAAGCTGTTCAGGGTGTACCCCGCCTTCACCCACTGCGGGATGAGATTGGTTCCAGCCTCCCCGCTGTTTAACCGCATCACTGACTGTAAAATATAAAGATGAAACCGATATCTTCCTTTTTCCCAACTACAGAATGTAAGGAAACACGTACAGCCATCAGCATGGATGGTTCTTCCGTGCGTTCTTCTAATAGAAAGGTAAAATTAGTTGTTTTAAATTCTTTTTTCACGTTACATGTTGATGTTGCTCTTTTTTTTTTTTTAAACCTTTTTGTTCCCACAGGAAGACAGAGCAGAATCGCTTCGGGTTAAAGAGGAGAGGGCCGAGCTGAAGTCATTGGACAATGTAGAGGGTAAACTGAAATCTGTCTCGGTGTCTTCACCCACATGATAATTACATTGGCTCATTTTATCAGGTTACCCTGTGATTTGAATCTGTATATATTGAAATTATTCACGATTATTCCAGGGGGCAGTGGTGGTCCAGTGGTATAGGGCACTGGATCGCTGATCCAAAGGTTGGGGGTTCAAGTCCACAACTCTCAACTCTCCGCAAGGTTGTCACTGCCCCCCCCCCCCCAGTGCAGTGCAGCTAACTGGGTTATCAAAGGCGGGCCATGTCTGTCACTGTCTATGGTGAGAGGTTCATGTAAAAGAACCATTGCTGACTTTCGTAAAGAGTAGCTGCAAAGTCGTCAGCGTGTTTCTGTCCCTTGCTATAAAGGGTTGTGACAGGAAGGGCATCCGACGTAAAAACCTCTGCCAAATCAAACGTGCGAATCAGATGATTCGCTGTGGCGACTCCTGAGTAAAAGGGAAAAAGCCGAAAGGAAGACAGACAGACAGACAGACAGATAGAGAGACCCTGTGATTTGAATCTGTATCCCTGTCCATCAACAGAAAGGCACCATTGCTGATCATGTATTACTGTAGAGTATTTGGTACAATTTTTATTTGCACCCACATTCAGGCTTTTTTTTACTGAACACGTATTACATAATTCTAGATTAGATTTCTTTCGTTTATTGTGTGTTGTGTTTTAGTGGTCGGAACAGCGGCACAGTGGTCATCTCACAGCGAGAAGGTCCTGGGTTTGAGTCCCAGGCTTGAATCTTTCAGTGTGGAGTTTGCATGTTCTCTGCATGTTTTTCTTGTTGTCTCCCACAGTCCAGAGAGAAGCACAGTAGGATAATTGGCAGTTCCAGATTGCCCATAGCTGTAAGTGTGTGTGTGTGTGTGTGTGTGTGTGTGTGTGTTGGCCTGCAATGATCTGGTGAGGTGTTCAGGTTGTACCCTTCCTTTGTGTATCCATTGTGTTGGCTAAGATAAGCTCCAGCCTCCAAGTAGTTCTATTAGGAGAGCGAGATGTTCAGCAATCAAGTGATACTGAATTATTCTGTAATTCAACAAAGTTGCTTTTGGATTGAAAAATCAATAGACACCTGCAAGAATGCTGCAGGAACCAGATTTACTTGTGTAGCACATGTGTACCTGATATTAAGGCAAGATAGTGGATATAATATCGCAAATATAATATTGGTACTGTATATAAAAACAATCGTTTCATCCTTTTATTTATCATGTAGTGGTAGATGAGACTCGTGTTTGCTGGGACGGGGAGCACCGTGCATCCAACACATCAGGAGAAGGTGAGGCATGAAAGTATTTGTCGTGATTATTATGTACTTTTTGATAGACAGCAATGAATTTAATACATTTAGCCACAGTGTGTACATAATGCAGTAAATTACAAAATACAGTTAGGACAAGGAAAGCGCAGAAAAAAAAATGAAGTGTTGTCTTCAATCTTCTTATATCTGCCAATGAAGTGTCTGTTATCAGGATTACACAAATGTGTATGTGCAGGTCGGCATGGAATTAGGCCATGGCTGCCCTCAAATGGGCTTTGGGACAGAAAGATTGTTGGTTGGATTCCTGAACCAGCATGGAAAATATGCAGTCGGGGAGTGAACTACACCTTTCCTCCTGCCACATTCATGGCTAAAGTGTACTTGAGCAAGGCACCGAACCTCGAACTGCTCTTCGGGCGCCCCAATGTGTGGCAGCTTGGTGTGTGTGTGTGTGTGTGTGTGTGTGTGTGTGTGTGTGTGCTCACTGATCAGTTGGTGATTGGTAACAAAAGTGAGGCGTGATTGTGTGCACTCATTGATTACTGGGAACAATGGTGATCGGTGAGTGTTGGGAACAAACTGGAAACCGTGGTGGCCAGTGATCAGTGATTGGAAAATAATGGTGATCGGTGTTGTCATTGTGCACATTTGTGATTTTTGATGCGTCACAACTCGGTGAGGCTTTACATACTTCGTGGACGGTGAGAAAAGCATACTCGCTCAAATTTATTCAAAGCAACAGTGTTATGAGCTGCAGAGTAACACCGAGTGTAGGATCATTCTTACCCTGTGTTTACACTGGGGCATAATGTGCGCAATCACCATGATAAGTGCAGTAAAGCAGGGTAGAGTTTAACATTCTTTAATGGACCTTGACGGAGAATAACGGACCTTAATGTGCATTGGAATGGATCAGGAGCTGCACCTTCACTTCCTCAGTCTTCATGGCTGAAGTGCACTTGAGCAAGGTACCTGACCCCCAACTGCTCTCCAGACACACTCTCTGTGCCAGCCCACTGCACCAAGTGTGTGTGTGCGCTCGTGTGCTCACTTTAGATTGATTAAATGCAGAGGCAATGAATTGTCTTGCGCGATAAATGCAGTATAGCAAAAAAAAAAAAAAAACACCTTAATACAGTAGTAAAGTATTTCTATACCTAACGTGATGTTTTGGAGAAGGAAGACAATTAAATTTTGGAGATAATCTGGATCAAATTGTGAAACGAAGAATTTTTCAAATGATTTTTTAACATTGTAGGGTAGGATGAGTTGTTTTGCTAAGTGTTTTATTACAGCAGGTCCAGCAGAGGGTGCTGTTTACCTTCTGTTACTTGTACAGTACGAAGTTGCATGGCCTTTTTATAAGATATTAGATGTGGGGCTTTGGACAAGAAAGGTTTTCTTAAAATTTTAAAATAAATTCATGAATTTTATTTAAGGATTATTTAGCATTTTGAAAGAAATTAAGATTTTGAGGTCATGGTTGATATGGGGGGGGGGGGGTTTGCTGGGCTTGGTAGAGGTTTGTGCTCTTTGAATGCTTTTGGCTCTGGAATGTTGCAAAACAGGCAGTGAGCTAAAATACAGTACTGTATTCTGTTTACTACCTAAATTTATCAAGGGAAGTTATATGCTCTGTATGTTCCAAGGAAAACAACCAACAAAACCGATACCGTTCATGGTTAGCGCTGGTCATTGTAGCATAATGTAAAAAAATTGCTAATTTCTCCATTTATGCGGATTCCTTTATTCAGCAGGTCTCGCTGAAGCTAAACCCGGTGTGATTTGGGACTCGTCGGATTTAGAGGACTTCGCTATGAGACCCGAGCCATCACAAGACCCCACTAATACAGTTCTTGGGCATCATAGCGCAAATACATCCCCAAACCCCAGAGAGGATAACACTGTTCATTATCAATGTCAACAAACTACAGAATGTGATGCCGGCCAACACAGACTCAATCGATTCGCTCATGCTGCAGCGCTTCCTCCAGTCAGTGAGCAGAGAGGTGATGGTGGAGGGACGGGGGAGAAGAGTTCGCGCTGCGATCAGTGTGGTAAAACCTTCACCACACGCTTCTACTTGAAGATCCATCAGCGTATCCACACAGGCGAGAGGCCGTACACGTGCTTACAGTGTGGTAAACGCTTCTACTGCAACTCCCATCTCATTTCACATCAGCGCTGCCACACGGGAGAGAAGCCCTACAGCTGTGAAGAGTGCGGCAAGTCATACTCCCATTTAAACTCGCTGAAACTGCACCAGCGCAGCCACACCGAGGAGGAGGTCTGCAACTACTGGTGACTTTAATTGCTGGTTTTTTAGCTTTTTGTTTGGACTGTCTCAGATACACTGATGTTAATTAATGCATTGTATGGCTACTGTGGAGTGTATGCACTGATCAGCCATAACATTAACACCAACTGACTGGTCTGTGTAAAGGCATCCCCATACACAGCAAGCTACAACGCACTGTGTGTTCTGCCATTGTAAACAGTATTTGTGAAGCTCTGCTTCCCCCCCTCTTGAGGCGTCGAACGGTCTATTATCGACAGTTTAATGTGGTGCCCTCTACTGAGCATATTATGCATGGCATAATTGTTTGTGTATAGACCCTTTTCACGTGATGTCACACATACGGGCTTCGCCGGACAGCCGCCATTTTTTTTGGGTCAAGCTGAAGTGAACTAGTCAGTCACATCACGTGGAAATAGCCTGGGGAAAGCTTTTTTTTCGTTCCTTGTAAATATCAACGGAGAATGGTTCACACGTGTGTTGTAATCGGGTGTAGCAATCGGTCCAATCAGGAAATCAAGCGAAAATTTTTCTCTATACCAGCTGTGCGTTTGACTGAAGGCGAAGGAGTGTTGGATGTAGGATCTACAGCAGGGGCGTCAAACTCGTGCCACAATGGGCCGTGCGGCTGCAGGTTTTTGTTTTTGTTTCAACCAAGCAGCAGCACACCTGACTTAACTCATTTAATCAACTGATCTAGGTCTTCAGGCAGCTGATTGGTCAATCTGAGTGCTCTGTACAGAGACTGACCAATCAACCGCCTAAACACTCAGCTCAGTTGATTAAATGAGCCAAGTCAGGTGCGCTGCTGCTTGGTTGAACCGAAAACCTGCAACCACATGTCCCATTGTGGCACGAGTTTGACATCCCTGATCTACAGTGTTGTCCGTAAATTTCTTCAGACTTTTGGCTGATGCAAAGTTTATGTCCTTCACTTTTTTTGTACTCTGCCTTCTGTAGCCCAGATGGCAACTTCCAGTATGCAGGTTTCTCTGTCGCGGTAACGGAGTTCTTTAACGTCACTGCAGCCTCTACGTAG